>OY987314.1:15094397-16315477 GCA_963920655.1 Geranium rotundifolium
AGTCCAAGTCCACAGAAAAATGTATTTCAAAGGAAAACGAGCAAGTTGAGAATAAAATTACAATGTCTTGCAAGTTTGGAACGTTTCGAAAATTGGGGAAGTATAAATGAGAAATCATGAGTGAGATGAGGGGTAGAATACCATTTAGGACAGGAGCAGTCAGGGAGTGATGATGTAATTTAGGAATGTGAGGATAAGCAATTTAGTATTGATGCACTAATAGTCTATTTTTTTATCATCTTAAACTCTGCCCGAGCCTAAGCCTAACGTTACAAGCCATCTGATAAAAGTCCTACACCACTAGAATCGCTCGGAACCCTAGGTTTTCCCGAGAGCGAGGAAACTTCGGGTCGAATATAGTGATTGTATAGCTCGAGGTGTAGGCAAAGTGAGTGTGTGAACACGTGTGTGTATCATTGATAGTGGAATCTTAGTGAAAAGATGGGTTCGCTTTGCCTCAAGTCTTGATATTTATGCAAAATTCTCGAGCCCTTATGTCTTTGTATACACAGTTGATTGCTCAGATGGTAGTTCTAAGGAGATTTGATGTCGTAAGAGCTCGAAATCATTTTATGAATCAACAACGCTACATCATGACAGTATAATCGAGTCTTTATTGCTTATTTTTTGGGTTGGGGCTCTTTCCTACAAAACCCTCGGGAGACGACTGAGCTCCCCCTACGGAGTTAACTTCAGGGTTCGCATTTTGGTGCGCACTCGGTCCATTCTGCATTGATTTTAATTCTTATCGAGAACGGTAAGGCTTTAAGTGGGGGGTGTTGATGTGGGCCCGCATAGAGTCCCTTGTCGACGATCCATCCCCACATTTAGAGCCGGATTGACCTCGTCCCGGGCTTAAAGAGCCCTATTTGTACCCCTTTTACGCCCTCAGGTATGTTTGGTGTGAATGTGCTGAATACATGTTAAAAGGGTAAAAGCCGAGCTAAGTCGAGGATTCGGGAAAACCATGCTGAAAAAGGGAAGCATGTGACGATCGTTACACCACTGTAACGATCGTTACAACGGGTGTAACGATCGTTACACCCCAAAAACTTAAGACAGTGGACTGCAACAATGGTGTAACAGTGACTGTAACGGAGGTGTAACAATCATTGCACCTACTGTAACGATCGTTACACCTCACGATCGCAGAAGGGTTTATTGCTGGTTGAATCGAGAGCGAGGTGGACGGTTTTTTTGGAGAGAAAGAACAAGCTTTTTTTGGAGAGCAGAGAGAGAGAGACAAGCACGATCTTCCGAGCAGTGAGTTGGAGAAATCGAGAGAATTCCAAGTCATTGCAAGAGCGATTAAGGTGCAGATATCCACAAGTTATCATTTGACATCAAGAGGGATTCGAGATCTGATGTTCTACAAACCTCCGGGTTTTAGGGTTTCGCGTTCTTATTCCCTAGACTTGATCTTAGCATACAATTTTATAACTATTGGGTCCAACACCATGATTAGGGGCTAAATACCCTTAATCGTGGGTGCTAGGTTTCAAACTCTGCCACTCTGCTGAATCTTGAGTTATGAAGTATATTATTTCATGCATGTGTGATTGAATTAAAGTATTGAATGCTTGCAATGGTTGTTGAGAGATAATCATTGTCTATGTGAGTTATGTTGTCGAGTCCGAGAGGGCCGATGGATAACGGATTAACTTTAACTCAAAAAGGTTCAACTCTTCGGAACCTTTACCCCACTCTTGAATGGCCTAATCCAGGGTTGTGGTGTTCAACAGTTCGAGAGAAATGTTGGATATCCCAAGCCTAGTCTAGCACCAAGCCGAGAGGAGGTGTTAGAAGTTTTTTTGTTGCATAGGTTTCATAACAAGTATGTTATAATTATTTCATGAACAAGAATTAACTGAGTAATATAGTGCCCTAGCACCCGTGATTACCTCTCTGAATAGTTTCTCTAAATCGTCGTTTTAAACTATATGTTTACTTTTAATTAATTTCCAATATCGAACATATAAAACTCTGTCACTCAGCTTATTTAGTCTTATCTATACACAAATTGTTGGTTTTATCATATTGGTCCCTGTGGAATCGATCCGGTCTTACCAGTTATCCTTGGAACGGTCGCGTGCACTTGCGCGTTATCTGGTGCCTGTGGACAACTGTCTACGGGCCCAACAATCGTTTCGGAATCCATAGTTAATTCGCTTATGCATGAAATTAATTGTTTTGACCCCATGGAATTCCTTCATTTTAGCCCTCAACCATGGCTCTCAAATTAAAAGTCATTAATACACAACACAAAACACGAAATGACAACAAGATGAACAAGTCTAAATCAAGAGAGAAGAAGAAATGCTCATGTGTCTTCCACTTTGCACCAATCCTGAGCTCTTGTTGTCCCTTACTTGTAACTTCCCAAAATTGATGATGAGTAGATGGTGGCCACCTCAAAAACCAAGCTCCAAACTCTAAAATAGCCTTCACAATGGTGGAAGAGGTTCGGATGAAGGAAGAGGACCCCAAATGTGAGTGTTAGGTAAGATGGATTCAAAAATGAGCTAGGATTTTTCTTAAGTAGGTAAGTGTTTGAAGTCATCTCCCCTCTGTGCTCCGATCCGGATCACACTTCGAATCCGTGGCTAGGCGCTCCGATCCGGATCGCCCTCCGGACCTGAGAGTTTTGCTTCAGTTGTCATATTCGCAGAGAGCTCTGGTCTGGATCACCCTCAGAACCTGAGAGCTCTCTCATTTTTAGCTCCGCTGACAGATCCAGTCCTGATCACCTTCCGGACCTGCTCTATGCCAGCCTCTTCTCCTCCTTTACTTGGTTTTGAAACTCACTCCTAGCACCATCCCGTTTTAAGCTCCGTGAATCCACGCATCTACGATAAACAATCCAAACTCCTCGTATCATCAAAACGCTCTGTTATCTCCATTATAAGCAATAATCGAAGACTTAAACCTAAAATTTGTGGACGAAATGTGTAAAAGTGACATCCTTTCAGACCCACAACATCATTCTCAGTCATCTCGAGATCAAGGAACACGATTAAATATGTAAGGGTGACATCTCTATGTCTTATGTTCAACCAAGATATCTAGTGACAAAGGGATTATGATAGTTACAACAAAAGATTAAGTCGAATCATCGGTCATCATGTTTATTGGGTTAATCATAATGTCTTACTAGATGCCAGTTATGATGAATGGACCTAATAGAGATTTGGGCCATTTGACAATGACTGATAAGCCTACAAGGTCACACACAAAGAGCAAGCTTGAAGCTATATGGGTTACGAACCCATTAGGAGAATAGGTGAAAGACACCACAAAAGGCCACGGATCGTGACCAAAGGTTGGCCACGAAGTGCCCAAGTGGCCACAGACCCGCGATCAAAGGTTGGTCACGGGGCGACCAAAACGGCCACGGTTCGTGACCAAGGGAGTTGGCAACGAAGCGCCCAAATCGGCCACGGCTCCGTGACGGGTCCGTGGGGAAGGTGTTGAATCCTTGCCAGTTTCTGATTTCGAATATGAATTGCTTTAGGAAATTGAGAATTGGGAAATTCAAATTTTTGGGTATTTTCTGAATTAAGAATTCATAATATGGTAGGATTTTATTAGAAATAAAAACCCTACACCCAATCGCCTATATATATATGTTGCAACAGTTTACTTGAAACCCTAATGTGATATTCGCAACATTAGCCATCACTTAAATTCTAGAGATCTAATCAAAGAGTTGATTAGATCTATTTGAGAAAATTAATTCTCGTAGATTAATCTTCGTAAGTTACGATCAAGACTTGTTTGTGTGGATGCTGGTAGAGAGCGCATCCCGTTAGAGACGCTACAAGCAAATTATCCAAACTTTGATCTTTGTAGAGACAAGGTATGTAGGCCGCCCAAATAGGATTTGGGTTCAATTCCGGATTCGCGAAGAACCTGTTCATTTCTCAAAGATTATTTAAAACTGAATCTACAAGAGGTAAATCTAGTTCTATCCCTTTCATCGATTAATCGTAAACATGCAATAGATCCTTCGAGGTGCAACACGGTTAAATTTTTTGTTATTTGCTTATGTCGCTATGTATGAGATCACGCGTTCCCTAACAGTGGTATCAGAGGATGGTTGCAATTTAAGATTAATCGAAATATGCATAATGATATGAGTAGGAAGATCACCATCCTTACCTTAACCTTAATCTGAATAATAGCAATCGATCGTCTAGGCATCTTTGATACAAGTAAAGTAAGTTTTTCCTAGGTTCGAAGACCTAGTGTTTTCCGGTGATTTCTGAGCCTCTTCCTTAAGTAAAATCATCTTGCTTTCGAAAAAAGGGGTTTATTAAAAGTAGATTTATTGTCGATGGGAATAGTAGGAAAATCCAGTAGAAACAACAGATTGTATGCATGTTTGATTGAATAGATTATACATGATTAGGAGTAATCAGATTTGCATGAATATATTGAATAGTGACAATCAGGGTAAATTAGTGCTAGTATTATGTTATACCATTAGGGCTTGTATTATGGAAAGTCCATTAGAGTTTTCTAGTTTGGTTTATATTACTATTATTCTCTGTATAAAGGAACTTTCTAGTTTGGTTTATATTACTATTATTCTCTATATAAAGGAACTTCCTCTATGTAATTCATAAGCAATCAATTCACAAATTTGAATCGAATACAATATCGTTTCATAAAGATTGTCATGGTATCAGAGTAAGGTTAATTTTCTTTAGATCTTAGTTCAATCTTCGAGCGAGTTTTGCTTTGCCCACTCGTTAATTATGTTTTAGCGAGTGGGCGAGGCATTATAAATCCGTCATCCAGCATCCACCAACATCATTCGCCATCATCTGATCATCCTCATCCGATCATCCGCCACCATCCGTTATCCAGATCTTTCATCCGCCATCCAAATCTCTCATCCGTCATCCAGCATCCGATCATCCAGTTTTCTTGCTACCTGATTTGCTCCAATACCCCGTTTGCTACCAAGATTTTTGCCAATTTTCTTCGTTCGTCGACATGAAACGATTTGGTTTATTTCCTATTATCAACCTCTCTTAAATGTGGGAGGATGTGCTAAAGCCGTAGCGCATTCTGTATCTAACTCTAAATTTGTTATCTAAGTCTACTTCGGTATTCAACTCGGTATCCGTATTCGGTGTTTAACTTGGTCTTCATGGTCTCCGTATCCGGTATTCACATAAGTTTTCAGGTCTGTCTCTGGTCTCCGTATTCGGTTTCAATATTGGGTATCAATCCCCAAAGCCTCAAGGCTCCGGTCTCCTTCAGAATTGGGTATAAATTCCCAAAGCCTTCAGGCTCAGGTCAAACATCAGTCGTCGTCACTTCATCGTCATTTGCCGCCACTGCATCTGTTTTTTTTTCGTAGTCAAATTGATACCCAATATTGAAACCGAATTGTATTCCACAATACTAGCCCTAATGGGCATGCCATAATACTAGCCCTAATTTACCATGATTGACAAATAGAAATTCAGTTTTGCATATATATGCATGATCACTATCTTGAATAAAAGAGTTTATCCAAGAAGAGGGTTTTAATTTTCGAAATCTTAAGCGTGTAATTGTTACACTATATCTAATTCGAAAATTGGAGATTAGATATGATTTGATCAGAACGAGAATTTAAACCTTAGGGTTGTAAGTTTTGGATCCATAATGTGTAATTGTTACACAAGATCCGAATCAAAAAAATTTCGAAAATCTGGAAAGTTTTCGAAAGTTCAAAA
Organism: Geranium rotundifolium; assembly: GCA_963920655.1. Lineage (NCBI taxonomy): Eukaryota > Viridiplantae > Streptophyta > Magnoliopsida > Geraniales > Geraniaceae > Geranium > Geranium rotundifolium. The sequence goes on from OY987314.1 coordinate 15,100,127, forward strand.
ATCTAGAAGTTTTAATTTTTTTTTTGAAAATCTGGACGTGGCAGTGGCAAGGGCCACAGATCCATAGCGAGTGCCACGGACCCATGGCGATCACCATAAGGGCTACGATCCGTGGCGTTTTCCAAGGACTAACCAATTCATGTGCGAAAGAGCAGTATCCGAGTATAGTAGCCGAGTCCCTACTTGGCCATTTAAATCCTCAAGCACCACACTTTTTAGTTATGGTGATGGAACAGGCGTGAGCCATAACTCCTTCGTCTGAAGTTCGATTGAGCTAAAAATTGCACCAAATGAAAGAAGATTCAGAGAGTTGCAACTTTGGTGAAGGAAGTTTTCCCATTAGAGGCGTAGTTTGGGATGAGAGATATCGGACTGACCCGCGAAATTTGGGAAGACGTGTTTTTGGCTGAAGTTCCTGTTTTGCCAATTGTTTGAGCTTCGCTATAAATATAACACCTCAGATTGCAAAAATAAGATCCTCCACATCAGTAGTAGCCGTAGAAATCACCTAATAGAAGAAAGAGATGAGAACAAGAGGATATTGGAGAAGAAGACTATCAAGCTTCATCAAACTCATCACTTCCAGTTTTTCACTCCTTTCTTGCTCTAGTAGTTTTATGATTAGTTTTAGTTTAGGATAAATGTCACAAAGGTACAGTTAATTTTACACGTTTTGTAGCCGTATATAGTTAACTTAAAAACTTTATTTGAAGGTCAGTTAGTTTTGGTTTAGTATCAAGTTAGACAAAATGGTTAAGTTTCAGTTAGTTTTGAGTGTAAAAAGACCAAAATGCCCTTAATTGTCTATCAAATTTTCAAATGCTTGCCACTATTCACCAAATTATTCATAATTCATCAAATTACAATACTTATTAATAATAAATAATTTTTTTAATAATATTTATTAACACAAAATAAATTATTATTATTTAATAATAATAAATTTATAAAAATAAAAAATTAATTAATTATTGATTATTATTTTAAAAAATAAAAAAAGAAAGTATATTAATTATTAATAATTAAAATAATATTAATTCTTAAAAATAAGACTAATGATCAATAATAATATTAATTAATAATAATTATATATTGAACTTTCGAATAACATAACTCTCTCATATGAGTTTTGTTTTGGGCTCATAGTATATCAAATGGAGGAAAATCGGAAGACAAAAACTTTGAAGAAATAATTTTTTTGTCTATATATTATTAATAATGTATTTACTTTTACTTGGTAAATAATTATTACAAAAAATATTAATAACGTTTTTTTTTTTGCATTTTCCTTTAATACCGTTAAATTTTGGACGAATTTTCTTAAGAGTAAGAAATTTGTTGTCGTTTGATGGAATTTCGGACAATAACTTATTTCTTCAAATTTATTGATCTTCTAATTCTCTTCGATTTAATATAATATGAGCCTGAAACGGAGCTCGTATGAGAGAGTTATGTTATTCCAAAGTTTCGATATATTATTAATGATTAAATATATTATTAATCATTAATTATTTATAATATTTTAATTATTAATTTCAAAGTTGTTGATCTTTCGATTCTCTTCGATTTGATATACTATAAGTCCGAGACAGAGTTCGTGTGAGAGAGTTATATCATTCGAAAGTTTCAATATATTATTAATAATTAATATTATTATTGATAATTAGTATTATTTTTAATAATTAGTATTATTTTAATTATTAATAATTAATTTACTTTAAACTTCAATCAAATTATTATTATTAAGTAATAATAATAAATTAATTTTTTGTTAATCAATATTATTAATAAAAATTATTTATTATCGATAAGTATTATAGTTTGATGAGTTATGAATAATTTGGTGAATAATGGCAAGCATTTGAAATTCGATAGACAATTAAGAGCATTTTGGTTTTTTTACACTTAAAACTAACTTAAACTTAACCATTTTGTCTAACTAGACACTAAACCAAAAGTAACTGACATTAAAATAAAGTTTTTAATTCAAGTGTATCTGGCTGCAAAACGTGTAAAACTAACTATACTTTTATAACATTTACCCTTCAGTTTATCCATGACTATGAATATTATGGGATTTGAATGATATTGATTTGTTCAGTTATTTGCATGAGATATTGATATATCAATTGAAGTTGTGGAGTTGAGTATTGATAGTGATTAGATGATATTATAATTGATTGTGCTTTGATTGAATGAAATTAGATTTTAAGATTAAGTTAAGTTGGAGATTGAATGAATTAGATTTGTTGAGATTGATGCGTTGGAATTGAGATTGCATAAATTTAGTTTAGAGATTGATTGTGATTGAATGAAAAATTTAATTTGGAGCACTGAAAATTTAGAAAACTCCCTTGTGTGATCACTTGAACCGACACATCTAAGCCATACTTAAAGATAATAACGGGGCGGGTTCGGAGCGGATTTGGCAATCCCATCCCATCCCCATTAAAAACAGGGCAGGGATTCTCAGTTTTTAACGGAGCGAGGTTTTCCCGTTGGGTTTCGGGGATTCCTCATTTCCCATTTCCAACCCAAAATAATAGCTAAACATATTTATTTATTTTTTATAATAAATTTGCATTAAAAGTATTATTTTATTCAATAATATACTTAAACATATTATTATTTCATTAAGTATGCATTATAAAATATTATTTTAATAAAAAATATATTTTAAGATATTATTTTTCATTATTATGTATTATGAAATATAATTTGCAATTAAGAAAATATATTTTTAATATTTTGGGGCGGAGCGGGTTGGAGTGAGGTGGGGATACCTCACCCTGTCTCCGCCTCGTTCCCGTTCGGATTCGGGGATTCTTCGCCCCAACCTCGTCCGGGTTCGTGGATCCCGTCGAAGACAGGGTATATTGCCATCCCTAGCCATACTAGACTAGCGTCCTATATTACTTGATAATCGGTGCACTTGCCGTGCAATCGGGAGTCGGCGAGTTTTGCTTGTCGAGATCTATGACACAAGGTATTAATCTTAATGGATATTTCTTAAATATAAAACACGTTTATGAATCATAAGAGATAAATAAAAAAATTACATATAGAGATTTAGGAACTTACATAGCACTGTGAGCTTTACGCATACCAATAATTCAGACTATACATATGATTTGATATCAAAGACATTAATTAGAAATATAACATGTTGGATAGAATCGATTGTGCACCCATTGTGCACCCATTAAAAAGAGAAGTAATGCAAAGTGTAACATATTGGAAATCCATAAGAAAAAAAATATCAAAGATATTGAGAAAACAAAAAATCTATATTGACCGTTAATATTTATTCTTGGGGAAATCTAGTTCACAGCGATCAATTATGTTATTTTTTTAATTCGTTACGATTAATTATTTTCAGTGTTAATTTATTACGGGAAATTTTTTTAGTGACATTTTATCCTAACACCGTTGAACAGATAAAAATGTATTGCTTGACTTTCCATTCGCATGTATCAAAGCTATCCATGTATTAACAAAATTAAAATTCAAAAAATTATTTTAATTCTTTTAAAAGTATTGGTAAGACTCTGCCAATAGATATATTGATAAGACTCTGACAATAGATATACTGATAAGACTCTGCCATTTGATATATTGGTGCAGATTATGTTGTGCTCTACTAGGTTTAGGTCTAGTTATTTTCGCAGTCTTAGGCATCCATTTATACTTGACCCAATATTGCACAACCTGTTGACTTCTTGCATGTACCATTCTTTGTTTCTGATGCAAAGTATTATATGCATTCTTTCGAGGCAAAATTTCATTCTTACAATGTAAAATTTCATACTTTTAATTTGATTTTGTCAAGAATTTTGTATTTTATAAAGTCCTTTATATTTAATAAAGTCATAAGCTAATATGGTTGTATTCATAGGAAAAATAGGTAAATCTAAGTAAAAAATCACTTGAAACGCAATAATATTTTCGGAGTGAAATTCTGTTAAGTAGCAGGGACAAGATGTCGAATACAATATTATAACGATTGGTTCGACAACTTGCTTACTCCCAATTTATAGACTATAAATAATAAAACAGTAAACAGAAGACACACAATATGTTTACTCAGTTCGATAACTTCGTACCTAGGTCTGGAAGCACCCTGCCAGTGGAAAAGTTTTCACTATTCAGTATTCAATAGTACAACTCCAAGTATCAACTAACTATCACACAAGATATTGTCCTAAGCTACTAGAGATTTCACCGTGAACAAACTCGACCAGGGACTCCCCCTGTCTTTGAGATCCTCTCATTTCCACCCTTCGAGCAAGCCTATGCTCAGTTGTGTTGTCTTCGACAATCTTCTTCGTGAGTTCTTCAATCACGAACAAAACCCAATAGATTACAGACACTCAAATCTCTTTGACTCGATGTATGCAATCGACAACGTCCTCTCTAAATTGATCAGTCTCTCAATCTGCTAGTCGTACACGGTTAAGAGCTCTGAGAATTTAGCATGGAGAAAGGACTGAGTTGCTAAGGGGGTAGCGTCTGCTTTTATAACAACTCCTATTGCCTAATTGGTTTTCTATTTCGATTAGGAAATCTCTTGTCGCCTTGCGTTTCTGGCAAGTGACAAGTTAGCGTTGCCGCCTTTATTAAACCTTGCTTGCGTGTCTTTCTTCCAGCTGGACCTTGCCTAATTCATCCATGTCTTTAATACTTTGCGCGCAAAACTTCTGTGCTCAAAACAGGAAGTATTCGATGTCTTGCTTAATCCTGCGAATATCATGTCGCACCAACTGTGTTGTAACATGTTGTCTGACATCTTGACTTCGAACTAAAAAATATGCCAATACTAAATGTAGTAACATGAATGACATATCTTTTTTTCTTCACTCCAACTCGAATGTTGTAGCTACATATTAAATTTTTATAAATTAAGTGTAGACTAACGGTAATTTATAATTTCATTAGTAGCTAAATTATAAATTACACAAATGAATAATTGAAATAAGTAATTTATATACATGAGTTATGGTCTTATGAATCAGAGTACTCTTCTTTCTTATATATCATTGGCTCCATTTAGTATTCATAATTTGATTAATATTTTTTATACTTGGTAACACTTATAAACCTTAATAAGAATATGAGATAGTTGTTGTTGGAGAAATAGTGCTGATTTCTTGTATCGATTTTGAAAGCTTTTTATGAGTTGGGTTTACAGGGAAGATTACAAGCATGAAGGAGACTAAGCTGTGCCTGTGCCAGTGACACCAAGGTCTTGTTTATCGTCCTCATCTTTTCCGGCACCAAAGACAGGGCCTCCTTTGCCAGCAGCATCCTCAACCTTGTCCTCTAACATGTCCACCTGAATCCCTCCGACATCGTCCTGAGAGCGCACATCAGTTCTGGTCCGGTTCTCTCCTCCTTGCACTGTCCCATACTCTGTTGCTGTCTTTGACTCTTTCGGCTGCGCTCCTTGTGCTCCCGACATCGAATCAATACTCACTCCTCCTCCCTTAGTAATATCAACACTTGCATACATATACATATATATATATATATATATATATATATATATATATATATATACCTGATGTGCTGTGCTGTCTAATAACTTCAACAACACACGTCCACCTCTGCTACGCGCTCTCCATGCACAATTACAACACAACTTATCTTATAAGACACCTGGGTTGGAGCTGGCGCTGGCAGATATAAACCATCTATACCAAACAAAACAAAACCAAACCATTTATTCACCAAACTTACTGCCGAAACCAATTGTGGATACTTAAAACAATCTGTAACTATTACAGAAAAGAATATGTTCAAGTTTTCCAATCAAACATCATGCTTCTTGCTGCGCCACTTGTGACATTAGCAATTGTGGTACTATTTGTAAGGAATCATGTCCTCTTCATGTTATATGTAGGTTGCAATCATCTATGATCATGAAAATAGGAAAGGATTAGATTTCATCCTTCATATTGTTTGCTGAAATGAAATATGTACCTAGGGAAGTTAGAAAAGCCATGTCGTTTGGTCTTTCGCTCCTGAACCATCCAACCATGTCTGATGCATGTGCATCCACGTCAGCCCATCTGCCACCTCACACTGCTAGTGCATGCCAACATTCATTTCAGAGGGAAAAAAATAACACATAACCGAAAAGAATACTGGTTTATAGATTCACCTTTGAACTTAGCAACACTGTTGCCAGACAGCATTGCCATTCCTCCCCTACAATACAATATATACTGTCAAAGCTCAAAATCCATGTAAATAGGCAAATGTTACATGGTTTTAAGCACCGGAACCAGAAGCCTATAAATGTCCTCAGTTTATCATATTCATGAAAATTGGCCAAGATAAAAACAGCAGCACATGATATTGTCAACCCTTTCATCTATTGGTATAATTTGAAAATATCCAAGCTGCATAACAACCATGCAAGGCTGTGGAAAATAGAGGAATTTTTATCATCCTTTCATCTATAAAATCAGAGGAGTACATTTGAGATGCCAGCAAGCTAAAACTGAAAAACAGCCATGGATGATCTGATCTGAAAAGTTTCAGCTTGAAAAACTACAGCAATTTCATATTCAAATTAAAGTGACAGGTCCACCATATGCAAGAAATGAGACCAGACAATAATGGATAAATATGTGATAAATAAGGAAACAAAAAGCATCAAAGAGTGGGCAAGAAGTTGAATTACACATTGATAGAACAAATAAAATCTTACCACACAACTCCCACTTATAAAATTTTACCAACCATGCATCCTGACCAATCTGTGCTGAAGAAACTTGATCCACCCAGACCCTAAATTGCTTTCCCTGCTTGTCTCCATAAGCATTTCCCATCAGATCTATGCATTGGTGAAGAGGTTTCTGAACTCCAGAAGGGTGGACAAAGGTGCCCGATGGATACTTCAAAAGGGAACATGAAGAAACAATTAAAAATTTAAAATGCGGTTAATTGCCTAAAACAGAACAAACAGTAAAGGCAGCGAAAATTGAACTGAAGACATTTACTTAATGCCTTTCAAAGCCTGAAATGTCATGAAACTATCAGCAAGCCAGTTAGTTGTTGGCCCAAGGTTGAAACAAATCAACCACTTTATCCAAAGCTTTTGATATCCGCATTTCTAGAACTCAGTCTTTACAGGGAAAAAAGTATATTCAAATAATATATCAGACTTACAAAAACTGATTTTAGATGTTGTAGATACTGCTCAGACTTCTCAACTTCTGCTCGCCGCCATCTCTCGTAGTGCAGATACAGCTTTACTACTTCATGTCCGGGATTAAATGTATCCACTTTGCACTTTAAAAAGTCTCTAATATCTCTAGGAGTTACATTCGGACCCAAACTAAATGCACCAATGGCTTGTATGATCCCACCTGCACCTCTCTCGGTTGCATGAATTATATTAGCATTGTCCTTTGCGTTTAGGGCATGCCACTCCAGCAATTCATTCAGTGCATTACCAACCTGCATATTCAAGAAATTACCAATTATTGCAATAATAATGTCATAACAAGCGAAAACAAGAATATATCAGACAAGGAGATTATTATGAGGCCACAAACCATCACACCATAGACATCAGGAACAGTGAACAGTTCTGCATCGTTTCCAGAGTCTCCGCAAACAAGAGTACTGGTAGGCGGTTTACCCTCAAGCTTAAACTTACTAAGCAAATACGCAAGAGCCTCTCCTTTGCCGGCCCCTTGTGGTAGAACGTCCAGCGCAATCCCACTACTATATATGATTTTCACATCCAACTGAACCGAACAACAAACAAAATCAAGTAAAAGGAAGCTCACAAAGCACAAGGTCTGCAACACACATAGCTCCTTTAAAGTTTGAACTAAAAATCATCATCTCACCCCTCTTTTCTTTAAAATTTCAGAGAGAGGTTTTATTATTTTCATGGCTTTGTCGCTCTCAACATCAAAGCTGACCTTGTGAGGTCCTTGGCCTGTTTGTTTCTGAAATGACACAAACCCAAATTACAATTAAACAGAAAAGAGAAGAAGCAAACAAGGGAGTAGCATTTCAACAAACACCTAGCAGTAGCAGGCATACCTGAGGAATGAGGTCAGGAAACTTGGCAGTCTCCTCAGTAACAATGTTCCGATCCCATTTCCGATCCAAATATTGCAACCACTCATCGTCCGGAACCATCAACTCACCATAAGCAATCTCTGTGCCCACGGACGTGATGGTGATATCTGGAGTCAGCATCGGTTTCTTCTTCCTCAGGCGCTTGTATGCCACTGGCGACCTTCCAGTGGAGTAAACCAGCAGTGAATCGTGACGGTAATAAGCTTCCCAGAGTGAATTGAACCTCAAAAGATTGATATTCTCTAGGTCGTCGTGATCCACCTGCAACCACAAACCTGCCAAATCAAGGCTTGAAGAAGGAGAAACATCGATTTACCATTGAAGACAGAACCCACCATTGTTTGATCAAGATCGGAAACGATCATGAGACGCGCTGAACCATTGAGCCGATCCATGATTTTGGGAGATCCGCCTCTATTTATAATCTGTTTGTTTCTGGAACCCAAATTGCAAGTCCAGGAGAGGGGAATTACAAAATAAAGCTTTTTCCGAAGTGAACCGTCGTGACTACCCCAAACACAGCCCCCGAATTAGAGGAAAGCATGAATGAAGCCTTGTGTTGTTTCTCTTGTTGACAGTCCCTCTTTCCGCACCCGCACACATGACTTGTCCACAACTACGGGGGTATTATTAAATGAGTTGAGTGATTAATTTCCATGAATTCATTTAAATTTTATGTTTTAAGCGAATTCTTCATTTATAATGTCACGAGAGTGATATAATTCCACCCCTGAAGATCGAGTATCAATTGTGTACAGTTACAAGTAAACAGTAAAATATAATTTTAAAACACCATACCTCTCTGGACACCTCCAAACAACCACGTTGGACACACCGACAACTGAAACTACAACACACTATAAAACGAAACAAGTCAGACACTCCGACCGCTGCTAAACAACACTGAAACCAAAACACGAAACACACAACACAATCTAAAAACAAACAAACATAACAACACTAACAAAAACGACCATCATTCTTTCTTGGGGGGTGGGGGCATCCTCTCATCTGAGCCCATATACCTCAGTGAGCGTTGCTCCTCAAGCATCTCCCATGGGGGTGTTCGATAACCACCCAACCTTGAATTTCTCGGCGTGTCATGGTTCATAAAAACCTCACAGCAAAAACTAGTCTTGATATTGCATAAGGGGATATCCAAATGAGCCCGGCAAAACAACAACCAAACCACGCACACCGAGAAACTTCGACCACACATCAAATCTGAATAGGGAAACATATATAGGGTCGAAACCACCAAATCAAAAACCTCTAAGATCTACCAACCTTACCAAAAAATCGATGAGAGCCCTCCTCCACAGCCAAAAACCTTTGTCGCCAGCGAGACCTCCAACGATAGCCATCGAACTGCTACGATGGAGCTCTGAGCGAAAAAGGGCGTCCTAAATCTCCTTCGACCAGGTCGCAGAAGCACCCTCCCTAAATAGCGAGCCACCCTCCATCTCTAACGAGTCCACCAGTGAAGAAGCTCGAAACAAAACCTAGATCTCGAAAAAACATGATATGGTTCGAGTTTCGCAGAAACACGCCAAGAGCATGAGAGGGAAGCCTAAGACCCCGACCTAGTAATGTCGGAACAGGTATTCCCTCGCCGGAGACGCCACCGGAGGAGAAGCTGGAACAGAGCAGCCACTCCGAACCCACTTTTTGACTGAAGCCACCTTCTCGTCAACCCAAAAGAATCACAATAAACTAAGGATGGTCACCAGAGAGTAACGCCGGAGACCGACAGCTCCTCCTGCGACCTAGGGTTGAAGAAGGTAGGGAGAGTTTTTCTAGAGAGAGGAATAGAGATAAGGTTGTACAACTTTTTGTTAAAAGAACAGAGTGAGAACCTCTAATTTTTATGTTAGCTTATGATTATTGCATGTGTTAACCTTACTAGTTAGGGATAAGATTTAGATCTAAGTTTCAATAAATCTTAGATCCACTCTATAGATCTATGTTTTGTAAATCTATACATGCAAACTAGATCAAGTGAAAATGACATTTTACTACACCTAACTATATCACTTTGGTACCCTAACTATTTTTTTTTCTATTTTTAATACATGAACTATCAGTTTGGGAAAATCTACCCCCAAAATACCCCTGGTTGAAAGGTGGGGTTAAGGATAAAAACTTGTAAAAATAAATAAACAATGAAAGGCAAAACGGGAAATGTAAAAATTATAAAGCAAATGAACAAAATAATCTAAAGATATATTGAAGCAGATGAATTACTTAACTAATAGATTCAGGAAACAAACTAAATTATAATTATTCCTAAGGTGTTGCTTCCCATGGAGGTCAGGAGAACTCCAAATCAACCTCCATACCCTCTTGTTAGGTCGATACATGATCTATATTGGGATAAGAAGGAATCTACACATAATCAATGATAGATTTACATCCCCCACTAGCAATAAGGTCTGTGAATTCTCTGGATCTTTCGAGGGTGAGTCCATGGATGATACTACCGTGTTAACCAGCCTCACTCAAGGGTCAGATTTAAACCCAGTTCTTATCACTGAGATCCATCTACTAGGTCCCTGTCACATTATGCCAGCAAACTTGATCAGACAGTCCGTAACTAAGAAGATGCATCTTTAAGTATAGATATGATAGAATTTCCCTTCTCGACGCTACAAGCATATAAAATAATTATCTAAGTTTCCTTAATCCATAACTAACTAAAACATCGCCTCAACCCTGAGGTGCAATCAGCTAGACAAGTTCATATTCATAACGATAATCATGTAAATCTATGAATAAAATCATGCATTATAAATTACATAAATAACATAAACAACAAAATGAAACATGAACGAAGATTGAACTGCATTCATTGCTAAAATAATTTACAAAGAAAGGGTAGAGAGGATAAAACCCATTTGATTCCTGGTTGAGAATCAATACATGTTTTTAATCTCCGAACCTTTCCTACAAGCTTGGACATTCGTTCTTCAGACTCAAGTTCTGAAAAACATGAAAAACACGAAGAACGCTAAAGTGAAAATGTGGAGTCAATGATGAGATGTGGAATTGAAGGATGATGAAAACGAGATTAGGAGTTGGTTATTTATACTAGTCGAGTCTACCACTTGACCACGGGGTCGTAGCCGGAATGATCCCTTATTTTTAGCAGAGACGACTCACCCACTTCAACAACATTTGACTGATCTTCTGGCCACGAATTAGTCACGGGTCGTGGTCATGGCCACGATCAATGTCTTTCCTCCCAAGTCTCGGGAATAGCTCTGCAATGTCTGAAGTGATCATGGTCACGGACTTGACCACGGGGCGTGGTCCTCGACCATGGACTCGGTTGAGCACAGAGTTGGACACGAGAGCTTGGGGTCTTGAACACGATCTGTGGTCGGTTGACCACGGATGACTTCTCTTTTGGTCTTCAGGCATAAGTTTTGAGTTCCATCAGGTTGGCCATGGTGACTTCCTTGCATTGGCCACGAGGAGTGGTTAGTGTTCTACGAGTGATCTTTCAAAATCTTCAATAAACGCCCAAGAAGGCCCAAAATATGTAATATTTACTCAAGAGACTGGTGAGGTAAAATAGGGGTAAAATGTACCTGAGTGGGACGAAACAAGGCAAAAGTGAGAGAAAAAGGAGCCAAAAAAGTGATGTTTTTTTGGATCGATCATTAGGGTATTAAGAAAATAGTTAGAGTACCAAAGTGTCAAAGTGATATAGTTAGGTGTAGTAAATTTTCATTATCCCCTAGATCAATTACGAAACTCAAAAGGAAATAAAAAATTAAGATCAATTAATTGAAAACTCCCCAACATGGAGCTTTATGCATGTAATTCTGATTAAAGTATCCCTACTAATTCATCATATACCCCAAATAAATAGAGTTTAATTACTCGTAACAATAAAATACATATTTAAAGATTCAAATAAATATTCATAAAGACGAAAAAGAGATAGAGAGATAAAACCCACTAGTTGAATTAAATTTAGATCTTCATGTCTTCGAATATATATAGAATCTTGATCCTTGATCCTATATTATCTCCCTCATACAAGACCGTACCCTCTCAAAATATAGAATATTGAATTTTTAGCTCTGGAGAGGCTCTACTTGGTTAGGAGTTGAAAGCACCTACTTATAATAATTACACAATCCTCGCGTTAAAATCACACGGGTCCTTGTGATTTTAGGTTTCCCTGATTCCTATGAGATTCCTATTTATTTTCTTTCCAAACCCTAAGTAGACTTGGCCTTTACACAATACACACGGGGTCCGTTTGTTTCCCTATTCCCTACGACCGTGACATGTCTGCCTAAATGTCAGAATTTGTCAAAACTTTTTTTGCAAAATTGTAGATCTTCAAATTCTCTAAAATTTGGACTATAGTTTCACCCGGTGTAAAACTCTAACGACTGATCTACACCATATGCAAGTTTCTGCGACATTTATAACCCAAATGTATCATAAATTGACATGTTTCTGCGCGACAAGCACTCGACAACTCGTTAATGCATACAGGCATATACTGATAATAAAATATATAATATTAAGGGAAAAAGTAATCTTTAATGTGGAAAAAATATCATAAAGTATACTTGCAAGCGACCACATCGGTTTCCCATGGGGACGTGGGTCCATCTAGTGGGTGCTCTCTAGTGGGCCCCGTGGTGTTTCTTATGATGTCGTAGGTTCATCTCGTGGGTACTCTCTGGTATACCCCATGGGCCACACATGGTCGTGGGTTCAATTCCATGGGCTTGTGTGTGACAACATTTTAGAAAATTTCTATTTAAACCGTGCATATTTAGGGTTTAAGAAGTTAGTTTTGTCTGAATTTTTTCTAGGGAGGGAGAGAGAGATTTAGAGAGAGGACTTGTTTTTCGTTCACCGACAATGGTTTGACTATTGATTCAAACCAAGTTTATTCATACTTTTCCTTCTATTTCTTATGAATGAAAGATCAATATATGAATATGAATTTGTTCTCTATTAACAAGAGTACCTAAATATCTATGATTTAGAGCATGTGTTGAATAAATTAGTATAGCGATAACTTAATCGATACTTAGGCATATAACGCTAAGTAGGGTGTTCCTAATCAACTGTTCTTGATGTTTTATCTCCCTAATTTCCTTGATAACTGATTCAGTCCATAGGTTGATATTGTGAAATAACAATTGTGGGTGAAAATAGTTTGATTAGAACTCGAGTTACAATTCTATCTAGGGATAGTGGGATTAACATGAGTACAATAGCTATAAGTTAGAAGAACTAAATGTTAGAATAATTCTAAGAACCTAATGCAATTTCAGTGAATTAAATATATGCTAGGGATCGATAAATTTCTTGATTGAATTAAGGAGGGAGTTTTTGGTGGGTTAGGACTTTTCGTTGTCTCCACTTGTTTTGAATTACCAATTATGCACGATTATCGATCTCGTTACCTTGAAACTACTTTATGACCCCATTGCACCGATACCCTTTTCATACATTAGAGTTTACTCTATTTTATTGTATATTATTTTCATATGACAATTTCATCGTTAATATATCGACTTGCTGAGATTAATTAGTAGACTGAATTTGAGTGCTTACTGCTTGTGTTTTCCCTTGATTTCAATAAAGTGATTTGTAATTCTTACTTTCCCTTTTTACTTAATGCTGGTACAGTTTCGGTGGTACGTAAAATCGCGACACACTTTTATCGTCGATTTTATAAGAGCCACAACCAAGAGCAACTAAAGACGTTAGAGAATGATGAGGAAGACACACAAGGATGGTGGCACTTAACATCAAGGAATCAAACTGAAGGAGTTTTGTCTTACTCTTTAATAACGATTCACGACAAATAGCAGATTGCCTACACATTAATATGATGGGCACACATTTAACTGTCTTCTTGATAATGTGTTTGTTATAACTTCTTCACCTTTGCATTTTAGTATGATATGTTATCGAGATGTATGTCATATATTCCAAAAAAGTTTTGGAGTAAATGCTTGAACAATCGAAAGAGTTTTGATTAGATCAAAATATGCAATGTTTATATATTCATGTTATATATATTTCCAAAATGATTTTGGGTCATTCCTAAAATAAATTTCGGTACGTGTGAATTACAAAGTATATGGAATTTGATTTACATTCAAACGGGGTGCATAGACAACCCAATTATTATTTAAGCTCAAGTCCAATAAAAATGTGTTGGTACCTATTTGTTTGTGTAGAAAACAGCAGATCATAAATCCTGTAGGAGACATCTTACATCCACGATGATCGCAAAGAACTTGAAGTATACTACAAAAGGCAACAATTCTTACACTATTTTAATCGATTAATCGAATTACTTGGATTCATCGTAGGGTTTTGGGGGTTAAGTTTAATATTCCGTTGTACTTAAGGTCTCGCAAAATCCAATAGTTTTATTTGGACCATGTTCAATTTCATATGTTCTCAGTTCCTCGGAAATATTTGATGTTGCTTGGTTGAACAGATATGCTTGGTTATAGGATTAAACAGAAGGAGAAGAAGACATTTGGTAAATGGCGTGTTGTTCAGGACAAAATTTATTGATCCAATTTTGGTGAGGGCTCGAACGTACCCCAGAGGAAGGGAATGCGTAATAAGACAGTATTCCTGGAAATGTAGAAGTACAGAAAGAAGAGGCAGAATTAAGTGAAAAAGAACAAGACTAAGATGGTGTTGATGATTTTGATGTGGATGGTGATTGGGACAATGTCCTTGACAATGTTGGTGTTGATAGTTCGACGAGAAAGATAATTTGAATTTATTCTTGTGCTAATGAAAATATACGCATGTTTTTATATTTATGTGAACAAAGGCACAACTCAGAACAAGGATCTGAGAAGGTCTTGTAGCGACACCATTCCATCATTCAACCTTAGACTGTCACTGTTAGAGGAAGAAGAGAATGCTACAAAGATATTGGAGGAAGAAGAGAATGATGCATCACTATTGCATGAACTATAAGAACGAGATGATGTTGCCACTCCAATTACAAATGTTGTAAAAACATTTGGTCATGTAGTGGATGAAGTTGGTAAAGCAAAGGATGAGTAACTGTCACTAGAGAATTTGGTAGGAATTTGGAGAGATGCATGTGGCGATGTATTGGGTGCTGAGGATGCATGCGAAGAAGATGTGTAAGATGTGCCACGTGACCTCGAAAAGAGGGTGTATACTAAATCAATCGTGCTTCTTTCTCTATACCGTAGTCTTCAAACATAATTTAAGCATAAATTAAAGGACTATAACTCTATAGTGTTTGATTGAGTAATGGCAGGAGATGATGAAAGCTAACAAAAGGTGAGTTTTTAGTTCAATTGATCTTGTTATTATCTATTTCTTAAAGTTGTCATGATATTTTGAGAAATTGCATTCCAATTTATGTGCTATACAAAAATAGTCGTGGAGTTTGGAGAGCGGGACAATATGTCAAACAAATAATTGCATAAGTCAAACAAATAATACACAAATCAAACATGTAATTGCACAAATGAGTTATATATTTAGACACATCAAACAAGTATTTGAAAAAAATATCCAACCTTTAACTAAATGTAAATAGGACAACATACTATCGACAACATCAGATGCAAATATATTCAATCACTCTAGAGTGCACCAAAATTAGCTCTCTATTTCAAACGTCATTACATGCAACACAAACATATCCAGTAACCAATAAATATTTGTTTCATAATTGTTGTCTTTAGTTTCCATCGAATACATGCCATTAAAGCTCACAGGTAATTGTTCTTCTACAAACAAAATTATATTAATTTGTGAGATTTACTACTTAATAGAGTTTGTGATGAATCACAAAAAAAATACATTCAATCATTGAACGAGTGACAAAAATTAGCTTTTTGCTTTAAATGTTATTACATCCAACTAAAACAAATTAGTAATCAATAAATATCTGTTTTAATATATATATAGAGTAGGTATCAAATACAAACCAGGGGAAAATGTCCAAACGTCCAAACTGTATAATATGAAGTGCAATGTTGTATAACTATATAAAACATGTAGTGCAATATTGTATAACATGTTGGACCTGTGCAAAATTGAAGCAATGTATAACATGTAGTGCAACGTTGTATAACTGTCACGTGTCACATTCATTGGTTTGGACGTTTGGACAATTTTGGTGAGTTTGTATTGGAGTGCATTAGTATATATTTACTCCAATACAAACTCCACCAAAACGTCCAAACGTTCAAACCCTCATATGCCCATCCATTTTTTTCGCGAGCGACGATCAAGCGACACATGACGAAGCGGTTCACTAACACTGTTAATCACAAATAGACGGAGAGCTGATGGTACGCTCGTCATATTTGATGTATAACATTATGTGTTGCATTGTATAACATCATATTGTGTGTGCTAATCGCGCATTTAAAGCGCGATCATTCAACGATTTGCACTAAAAATAGGCTTATTTAAAGCGGGATCACGCATTTAAAGCGGGGTCACGCATTTAAACCGCGATCATTCATCGATTCACGCTAAAAATAGGTTAGATCCATATATCGTGTGTTCATCGATACAATATATAACAACATGTTATAAATGGTACATCGACAGTAACACAGTCATACACAAACCTCTAAAAGTGGGTAATCGTTTTATGTGCTGCTGAATATCATCTAACTACACTGTTATACAATATATAACATCATGTTATACATGGTACACCACCATCAACTAGTTGTGACCAAAATTATTGATTATTAATTGATTGTTTATTTCCAAATTAAATGAGCATTTATTGCATATATTGAAGTAGGACATAAATTACAAGTCAACAATCAACTATTCGTTACAAAAATTATTGATGATTAATTGAAGATTTATATATAAATTAAAAGAGCATTTATCGCAGATATTTATGTGGGACATTAATTACAAGTCAACCAAGTTAATAGATAATTATGATTTCAATAATATGAATCAGGTTTAACATAAGTAATACAGTACAACCTGACAAATTATACATGATACATCGACATGTTATAAATGAACAGAAAGACAGTTGCAAACTTGATTAATCTAAAACATGCCCGAAGGTCAAGCGCATAAAAAACATTAGAAACACAAAAAATGAGTAAAAAAAATGCAACGACGGTGGTCAGTCGTAGTCATCCTTGTCGTCATCGTCTTCTGAACCTCAGATTTGTTGTACATGAAAGAAAAATTTTTAGATCGGAAATAAAAAATAACAAATTAGAAATCAATAACAATATAATCGACAACAGATCTAACATGATATATTGCTACTCAGATTATATCAAAATCAACTTCAATAAAAAAACAACAAACCGAAACTACAAAACAACGAAATCAACATAAGATGAAACAGAAAATCGCGCTACTTACCGATCATTCTCAGCCGAATTGAAGACAACAAATCACACGCCTCACCGTCTCTGGATCGAACCCAAATCGTTGTGCAGCTAGTCAAACGTCGCGCGCGTTGTTTTTAGAAGCCAAACTATCGAAATTAGGTATTAGGTCTGCTAAGCGAAAAGACCCCAGTACCCCCATTTAAACGTCTGACTTTGTTAAGTGGGGAGACTCTCCATCCGCGCCAGGTGTCACTATCTCCTCTTTCCCGCATCCATCCAACGGTTATACATTAGTTTGGACGTTTTTGGAGAGTTTGTCTTTGATACATGTTATATATAAGGACGCTCTCCACTACAAACCATGTTTGAGCGTCCAAACGTTCAAACCATCTCCCAGCCGTCTGATTTGTGCGGAGCGAAGGGGATGATGACACGTGTAACCACGCGGATTGGAAGGGAGATAACGGTCGTTAACGGAGCCGTTAGGGTGTTGGTGTGTAACATACTTGTTTCACATGTGTAAAAATTATTATACAATTCATCACTTACACAGATCAATTATAGTTTTACGATATACGTGAATGGTTATACAATCATATTGTAGGAGTTATACACTACCAAGGTACCGGTTACACGTTCATAAAACCGAACACATGTACGCACTATTTGAAGGATTTACACAGTAACAACTTGTCGGTTACACACACACAATGATTACACACGTGGAACAAGTTTGTTACACACCAACACCCTAACGGGTCCGTCAGCTCCCGTTATCACCATCCCAATCCGCGTGGTTACACGTGTCATCATCTCCTTCGCTCCGCGCAAATCAGACATTTGGGAGATGTTTTGGATGTTTTGACACCAAATGAGAGGTTTATAGGTAATACCTTCCCTGTATATATATATATATATATATATATATATATATATATATATATATATATATATATATATATATATATATGGTCATGATCTCATATGAACCAGGAGGTCTTGTGCGAACCTATGAGAATTGTGTTTCTATTATTATGTCATGTATTTTCATTATTATGCCATTTATTTCGATAACCGTGTTTCCATTATTATGACATGTATTTCTATAATATTATTATGACTGATACGGCTGTTCACAAGCCGGAAACCGACCGACCTGATAGGTCTCGATTATACAATGAAATAAACCGAAACTGACCCGATAATATGGTCGGTTCAACTAAAACCAAACCGATAAAAATCGGTTGGTTCTCGGTTTGGACCCACAAGAACCGTTTCCTAATTAGGTAAAATTAAACTATATAATTTTGGGCTAAATGCAAACACAATTTTGTTAAATCATGAACATAACCCATAAAGGTCTCGACGCAAGTATAATATTTAAGGCCAATTGCTTTATCTTTTTAATGAATCGTGCTTTATTTTATGGAGTCTCAAGGTTTTGGCGAGTTTTCTTGTTTTCGATGTGGAACCAACTCAGATTATTCATGTCTCAACCTCGTGTTTGCGTACCATTACCGTATAGTTCTTTTTTCTCTTTTAACAAAACGTCATCGTTTGCGATATTAATTAATAATTATTTTTGTGTCAACAATAATCTTTGACCTAAACATTTTGAACACACGTTAATTGTTGAGGCGCCGCACATAGGGGTGTTCACGGTTCAAAAACCGAACCGAACCGGCTAGTACGGTTCTTCAAAAAATTAAACCGAAACCGAACCGATCAAAGTCAGTCGGTTGACAAAACCGAACTGACATATTCGGTCGGTTTTTGGTTTGAACCGAACAAAACCAAATATCCAAATTATATATTTTTTTTCTCTCAAAATCAATAATATACACTGTTTTTGCTCAAAATCAATTGATTTTGACTCTAGATCCAAATCAAGAGGTAACCAAATCTCCCAGAGACTCCATATCTAAATCTCAAAATCAATTGATTTTGACTTACCAGTGAGGAGGATGGTATCGGCGGCTCCAGATCCAGGCGAGGATGGAGTCGGCGGCAGCGGCTCCAGATCCAAGCGATGCGTTCGTGCTCTACTGCGACCGACCGTCCTTCGTGGCGCGGGCTCGAGCTCCAGTCGGGGACGAGGGGTCATCGATGAGGACGAGCTGACAAGGAGAGGAAAAGACGCCGGACTGGGGAAGAGAGAGCGAGCGTCGCGTGCGAGGTAGTCGAGGTCGGGGAAGAGGAGCTTAGCCGAGGAGTGGAGGAGGATGGCAGAGAGCCAGAGACGGACTTGTCGGAGGACAGCTCCAGGTTTGTCGATTTGGATTGGATTGGATTGTTGGATTGGCTTAATCAAAGAATTAATTAAAAATGAGGTTAACTTTGTTATTTTCCCACGTGTGAAGCACCATTCTTTTTGGGCTCAATTTGGAGCCAAGGCCCAAACCAAATTTGATCTCATTAAGTCCAAAAATCCTAAATACATGAAAATAAATCCTTTATTTTAGTTAATAGTCGGTCAGTTCGGTTTTTGGTCGGTTTTAACTAACTGAACCGAAACCGAACCGACCATTATCAAAACCGACCAAAACCGTACCGATCAAAACCGAACCGACCAAAACCGACCATTTTTTGGTTCGGTTCGGTTCGGTCGGTTTTGGTCGGTTGGTTTTTTTTTTAACACCCCTAGCCGCACAATTACTCGGAGCCCAGATCTGCAACAAACTTTTTTCTTGGAGTTGTAACCAAAAAGAAGACGACGAAAAGGAAAGAAACACCGATGTGTGTCTACTCGTTCGGTTTAGGACAAGCGATTTTGTGAATTCACAGGGTTTGGTATTCAACAAAACGGGATCGTTTGGAGATACGAACCGGGATCGGTCGGTTCAGTTAATGTATCGGTTCAACAGTGCTAAACCGCGACCGAACCGCTCATCTATCTGTTTTCACAAAAACCGAATCGGATGGAATCGAACCGATCGGTTAACTAGATCGATTCGATCGGTTTGGCTCGGTTCCAATCGGTTCGGTTAAATTTGATCTGTCCTAATGGCAAACCAAAAAAAAAAATTTCTTCCAATCCTCCGTAACACCTCGAAGTTTAAAACAAATATCCTATTGTAAGAAAATAAGAATGAATCTCAATATTTAATCCAATTGACGAGATTTATATAATAAATAATAGATATGACGTTATACTAATTTCATCCATCTAAGATATTCTTCGCTGCACAAGTTCATGTATACTAATTTAAGAAAAAATAATCATTATACTTTCCTACGGATGAAATCAAGTGAAAACTATGGTTTACAAAAGAACATAAGAACTTATACCATCTATAGGATGGATACAATCAATGGTCTTCATAAATAGGCTAATTTCATTAACAATTAATCAAATAAAGATTGAAAGGGTATTAAAGTAAAACTAACATGTGAAAATAAATGGAAACCCTACTAAGTTTCACAAAATCATATGCATATGATGATTTGTTTATGTTTTCTTGATTGCCCCCATTTAAAAATACATGCCTCTATTCTTTGTTTTTTCTTTCCAATTTGTTGTATTTGATTTTTGTTTTAGAAATTTAGACTCATTACTGTCATTGTCCCTTTATTTTAAATATGAAATTAGTTTAGTTTTCATGATTTTTTATTTCTTGTTACAACCCATGAAATTAGTTTATTATATGTTTCATTTTCATTAGTCGTGTTTCATTTTCAATAACAATTTTGAAACGAGTTTCATTTTCACGTAAGTGGGTTCCGATGAAAACAAGTAGCTTACTAAAGAAATAAAACGTGTTAAAAGAAATAGACTCGTGTGAAAATGAAATGTACAATTAAATAAACGAAAATTAGGCTCATGAAAAATGTTAGTACCCATGAAATTAGTTTATTATGTGTTTCATTTTCATTAGTCGTGTTTAATTTTCAATACCAATTTTCAAACGAGTTTCATTTTCACGTAAGTGGGTTCCGATGAAAACAAGTAGCTAACTAAAGAAATAAAACGTGTTAAAAGAAATGGACTCGTGTGAAAAATGAAATGTGTAATTAAATAAACGAAAATTAGGTTAATGAAAAATGAAATTCGCATCATGGAAAATTTGTGAAAAATGATGCAATCGCAAAAGTAAGAATATGAATTTTTTTTGTAGATCATGAAATTATACAACTTAAAACATGAGATCGAAAATATTGAAATACTAAAAACAAATTAAACATACAATTAAAACAAATTAATCGAAAATGAGTAGTGAAATTGTGTAAATCTTGTAATTTCAACAATGAAATCATAAAATTGTTAAAAGGGAAGTAAGAAGTAAAATAAGTCACAATTAAGTAAATTAGATATTAAAATTTATAAAAGAAAATCATTAAATGGTGTAATAATATAAAAATACGAAGTTACCCTTATATTTGTGTTAAAAGACAAAAATAAATAATAACTTAAGAATTATTACGCTCAATTGCCATTAATAAGTCAGCAGAAATCTAAACCATCTAAATTTTCATCTTGTGGTCCAGATTAATTCTTATTTTCTCATGTAAAGTGATGATTCTCAATCGATTACAAGCCTACTTTCCTATCTCTTATCACTAGAAGTGTGAGCATCAAACTATGAAGTGTGGTTATTTTTGTTTAAATTATATATATAATCTGTTAAGTTTATATTGGTATGTTATGATATTATATGAATTTTTAATGAAATAAAAAGTTAAATGAGGCATGCCAAGTTGAGGTAGACTAAATTTGGTGAGTATTAGATTGAATTAAATTAGTTGAATGGATCGGAATCAAAGTGAGTAATTATTTTTTCACTAATAACTCTAAAGAGCGAAGGAAATTAGTGGTTCATACTAAGAAACATATTAATATAAATAAACATATATCGTAACTATCAAGCATGCTAACAAATATATTCAGTAGTAAAATAAAATATCGTTCCAAAGTATAGTAGAAATAAGTATTGTGCTTTTAGAAGCATAAATTGATTCTCATAGTAGTCTTGTAAGATTTCATAATTTACCGTCATAAAAGAGGGTCTACAAATATATGGTACTACATGTTCATATATTATGTGATGATTTGCTATGGATATTAACAGGAGCATCGAACACAAAGATTTTTTGTTCATTTAATAATGAAAGTCTATCTATAATTTTATACCAGTTGATATATCATACTCTTACTCATTACTTGAATAAACCGGAACACAAGTTATTAAGACAAAAACATGCATGACTAGTCTATAAAACTACCTTAACTATCTAGTTATTACCTTTGTTCTTCGGAGTCTCCGGCGGCCTAGAGCTACTTTTTCCCTTTCTGCTCTCCTGGCTATGGGACACTTCTCAGCCCTGTGGATACCTCTACGCAAGCAACAAGGTTAATAGATAAACAACTTTAGTAATTTTTATAGATTGGCTGGGCATCTGGTTTGAATAATAGCAGGTGTTCATGGTTTATGGAAGTTATGAAAGTAAAGGATGATATACTACTAGTTTGAGATTATAGACAGATAGGGAGGTTTTAGTTGTGCATCGTGGATTTCGACACAAGGTTTTTTCAAAGAGAATTTTATATATCTTTAGCAAAACTTATCTTATCATACAAAATGAGGCGCCTTATATAGCAATCCTCTTCTCTTCCCTTCCTATTACAATCTCACATATGGAAAATATTACTAGTACAAATAATTCATCTTCCTTTGACTTTTTCTGCATATGATACTATTGCTTCCTTGAAAAACTCGCTTCTCCACTTCACCTTGTCTGACTAGTGGGTCTTCTTTTTCTGATGCTCTTATCTTCAACTTTGACGATTCTTCTTAATTTTTTGGTTGGTGGCTCCTATTGCTGGATTCCCTCCATGATCATGTCTGGTGGCTCCTATTGCTGGATTCCTTCCATGATTGCGTCCAATACTATGGTATAAATACTAACATGATAGTATATGACTACATAGTAGTCAAATGGTATGTTACTACGCTACATTGTAGTCACATACTATTTCTTCAGCCTTTCTTGTGCTTATCCAAAAGGACTTGAGGATTCCTCGACTTGACTGTTTTTGAGTTGGACGGACTTCTTCTGTGGGGCTAGTAACTTCTGGTATTGTTCTATCGTCTTTGGAGCATGCTTATATTTGTTGTTGACGATCTTGTCTAGCATCCTCTCGAGATCAGAACTTTCATAGGATTGAATGTCTTTGTCGTAGTATAATGCTATGGCTTCTTCTACTTCGCCTCCTCTGGATGAGAATATAATATGGGCCCTCTTATCCTTTATGATATCTGTCAATTTTCCCTTCAGAGTGTTCAACCCCAAAGCTCTCTTATAACCAAACTAATTATGAAAATCTGAGATGGTACAAGGATTTGGATATTTTTTGTTGCTACTATCTCCATGGGTAACATAAGTCCTTCCAGTCTTAAAGATCTGGCATGACACAATAGGCTTTCCTACTAGGTTAGTACTAGCATCAAATATTTAGACTCCATAAACTCCTGGTCCGAAAGAGTTCATAAGGGCTTGAACTGAGCCTACTATTATGGTTGGCAGTTTTGCTATACTATATAGGGTTTCATCTACTAGAATTTTTTCCACAAACCCGTACTTGAATAATTTTTCTACTATAACTGGGTCAGCATTCTCCTCACAGAGGTATTTGGGATATTTGGTTTGCTTTAGGTTTCTAAGGATGTTGGCATTTTGTTTATAGTTATAGAACTTCTGAATTTGTTCATAGGCTTCTAGGGTTAAGGCTGAATACCTTATTTTGTCACCCATACTAACATTGGAACTTTCTTTACTGCTAACTGCTGGTGTCATGGTTGTTAATTTTGAGACAAAGACGGGTATAATTTGACTTGGTATACTTGTACTAGGCATTGCTAACAAACTTGCAACCCTTTTCATCAGGTCTGAGTTTTCCTTTACTAGTCTTATTATGGTATCAGTGTTCTCTTTGACGGTCTTTAGACGCTTCTCGGCTTCTGCTTTGTTTGCCATCATTCTGCTTCCTGCTTATAAAATCAGCCAACACTACATCGATTTTATTTGTAATAAATGCTTTTACTTGGGTGTTATCTGTTGTTACTACAAATTTTACTAGTAACAAATGATAGTAAAACCTCTTTATGCCATTTTTTTTACTGCTAATACTTCCTTTTCATTTATATGGTATCTACTTTCACTAGGTTTCCAGGTTCCACCACTATATCCACATACTAAGGGTTTTTCTTTATCCGTGTCATTCTGCTCAAATGCCACGAGGACTGATCCCCATCCTATGTCACTTGCATCTGTAAGAAGTTCTAACTGATCAGTTTCAATAGGTATCCAATGTTTAGGTAGATCAGCTACTAGGGTTTTTATTAGTTTTACAGTTCTATCATGCTCATCTGCCCATTTGATTGGTTTATTTTTTGTTAATTCTTGTAAAGGTTTTCTAATCTTAGGTAGATCTTTTATATAATCTGGTGCATAGTTTAATATTCCTAAAAATTGTTGCACTTCTTTTTTATTTTCTAATCTATCCTTAAAATGTTTTATCTTGGTTACTATATGTTCTTGTAATTGGACACCATTCTTATCTATTATATATCCTAAATATTCTATTCTATTTTTGAATAATTCTGATTTTGTTTCCGATAATAAAATTCCATGTTGCTTGACCATTTTTATAAATTCTTCGAAGTGTGTTATGTTATGTTCTAGGTTATCACTATAAATTAATATGTCATCTACATATACTATACAGAATCCTGATAATTTTCTGAATATTTGATCCATTCTCCTTTGGAATATTTGTGGAGCATTTTTTAAGTTCAAATGACAATAATAACCATTCGTAGTGTCCTTGAGGGGCACTAAATATTGTTAATGGCCTAGATTCTCTTGTTAATTTAATCTGCCAAAATCCACTCTTACAATCGAACTTACTAAGCCATTTCTTATTTCCTAATCTGTTTATAAGATTTCTTTTGTATGGTAAGAAATATCCATCAAATATAGTTTTCTTATTTAATTCCCTATAATCTATTACCATAGTAGCTTTTCCCCTCTTCTGTTCACTGTGTTTTCTTACTAAGAAGGTTGGACTGCTACGTAGGCTTTCACTTTCTTGTATGAGATGCAATTTTAATAATTCATTTATCTGGCTTTCAAACTCCTTTTGGTCCGTTGGGCTATACCTAATTGGTTTTGATCGTACTATATCATTAGGATCTATTAATTTAATTTCGGCATATATTTTATCTTTTTCTCATAATTTTACTGGATTTTCTCCAAAGTTTTGTTTTAATGCTTCTTGATATTTTCCTATTAACACTTTTAGATTATTTCTTCTTTCAATTATAAGATTATCTACTCTTTTGACGGCTAGAGGGAACAGTCTCTTTAGTACTATTCACTTTCCACAAGGGGTTTGCAAACTTACAGAATTCCCTATGGTTACTTGTGTCTTAAAATAATCTAGAAAATTATTTCCTAATAGTACTGGTTGTTTCATTTTATCTCCTTTGTAAACTAAGGGTAATCTAAATATTGTTTTATTTAGTAATATTCTCATGTTTTCAGTTATTATGCTTAACTCTTTTCTTTGTTCATTAAATCATGTTACTCTTGTTTTATACATATTTGATTGTTCTCACGGATGTGGAATTACTACCTCATTTCTAGCCAGACAAAGATCTGCTCCTCCATCTATGAATATTACTTGCTTGACCATTTTTCCTTGCTTGTATTCGACAAGGGCTTCTACGTATATTGCTATTATTCTTCACTATTTTCACTATCTGTCATATCATCTATTTGTGATTCACTTTCTTCTGTTTGGTTTACATAAAATTCTTAGTATGCATGTCATTTCTTATCTTCTTCCTCTATTTGTTCTCGAATCATTATGAATTATGATGCATTAGTATATCTTACCTTCTTTTCTTTTAATTTGGGGCATTTATTAGCGTAGTGTTCTTGTTCGTTACAATTCCAACATTTACATTCATTTAAATTTTTCTTATAGGGTTTGTAAGGTGTTCTTCTAAATTTTCTCTTTCCTGTAAATATGTTCCTGTTTCCAAAGTTATTACTATATTTCCTAAATCTTTTTCGTTTGTATTTGTATGAGCTATATATTTTATCATAGTTATTATGATTTTTAAATCTTCTATACTTGTTTTTATGAGTTTTTTTTAATGTTTTTTTGTAGGGTTTTATATTTCTTTCATTTTCACAACCGAATACTAATCTTTTTTCAGCTATCCCACAAATTTCTCTTAACCCTATCTTCTTATCTTTCTTTACCTTTTGTTGTATTCTATACTCTTCACATTTTCTCATTAGATATCCTCTTAATACTCTTATACGTTCTTTTAATGTATTTTCTCTTACTTCACTTTTATTGTATTCATTAGTTATTTCAGTATTATATTGGTCTGGTAAATGATCATAATATAGTTGTTGATATGTTGAGCTTTCTCCGGGTTGAAATCTAGTCTCATATAAGAACTTACTAAAACTTATGGTGTGTTCTGGTAACTTATTAATTTTGCAACATTTCATATTATTAAGATTCATTATGATTTCCATTTTTCTTTCTATCAGTACTTGCTACTATTTAAGGTTCTCCTAAAAATTCTCTTTTTAATACCATGTCAAACATCTAAAACATTCCTATCTAATCTGTTGCATTTCTAACTATTTCTGTTCAAAGGATATAAGCTACTGATTCTAACCAAAATGATACTATTCCGGTCAATGTTTTAGATATGAAGTTGTATACATATAATCTATAATTCGCCTACTAATCTCATGAGGGTCAAAAACATTATTTAAATCTAGTAGGTATCCGTTTGGATTAATACCTTGTGCTATTGATCCTACAAAGTTTTTGAATTCTACATTTTGTCTTGTCTATTATTTGGTCTAGTATTTTTTATGTTTCCTATATTATGGCCTATGATCCCTTCTTCAGGGTAATCATCTGCATCTTTATTTACTATATCATCTGTTTTTGCGTCAGTGTGTATTGGGTCATTATTTTCTTCTTCTACATCATTAGTTGGTTCTTCTTCTTCTTCTATTATAGTGTTTATATTATTAATTTTTCCTAATGCTTGCAGTAATTGATTATTTTCTTATTCTAAATCAAAATTTACTCTCAGATTCTTCTATATAGTTTACTATTTTTTCACTTGTGTTGCTAGATGTTTCTGAACTACTGATTTTCTTAAATATTTTCTCCTTAATACTTATCATTTCTTTTCCTTTAAGTTTATTCATTTGTTCTCTTAATACAACTATTTCTTCTTTTAGGTTCCTAAATTCATATTTTGTTTTTCTTAATTCTTCTTTGGTCTCTTCTAATTCTTGATGTGATTCCATATTTTCTTGTTTTAATTTGTTCTTCGTCTTCATATATTTTACTTTATATTTTTTTTATACTTATCATACCATTCAGCTTTAAAAATTTTAATTTATAATTTTCTTCTTTTAGTTTTTCTATTTCTTTAGTCTGTTTCTCTAGTTTTACCTCTTGATTTTCTATTTTATCTTGTCCTTCTAGTCTTAGGATATGTTTTATTTCTCCTTTAATTGGTTCATATTTACTTATATGTTTTTCCATTATTTCTTTATCATGTTTTCTAAGAAATGTTACCACTCCTGGCTCCATTTTTTAAAATTTTCTTTTTTGGTGTAATTCTTTCAATCCGTCTAATGTTTTCCTTACTTGTTCGGATATTTCCGGTTTTGACTTACTTATGTCTGCTACTAATGGTTCACTAGTCATTCTCCAAGCATTTATGGCTACCATATGTGGTTGAGGTTCTATTATTTGCTTTCCTTCTTCTTTTAACACTTGTTGGAGTTCTTTATATAACCTTGCTAATTCCTCCCTTACAATTATTCTTATTCTTTCTTCACTTATGTTGTTAACTATTTCTGTAAAAGTTTTAAGTTTTTCTTTTTGTACTATTTCTTCCCATAATTCTGCTATCATAATATTAGGGTCCATCTTTGTATACTCTCATCTTCCATCCATCTTTTAGTTCTATCCATGCCTTTTCTCTATTTCCTAACAGCTTTAATTCATTTATTTTTTTTCAAGTCTTCCTATTTCTTGACAGTACTCTATGTGTTTTATTTGTGAATCTAAACCTTCTTCTACCCATTTTCTTATATCTTTTAACCTTGTTTCTTTGTCTGTTATACTCATATTTTGTTTATAAATCTATTTCTTTCTTGATCATTAATTTCTATTTCGTTCGTACTCATGTTGTAGTCTACCATTGCTAAGAGGTCACTTCCTAATACTAGTTCACTAAAAGTATCGTATTCTACCACTTCTAATGTTATGTTATATTCTAAATCTTGTATTTTGAATCTTAAATTAGTATCTTTAGTGACTATTATACTCTGATCATTTCCTGGGTAGTTGTAATTTTGTGGATTTATCTCTATACAGTTTTGTTTTACGGTTTTGTTTTTGTTGACAAAACTTCTAATTGCTCTTGTGTTTATTTCTGCTATGCATTCATTACCTATATGTCCTTCAAAGATTACTACTTTTATTTTTATTCTGCTTGGGTTGTTTATTAAATTTAATATTCTAGGTTTACTTAATTGTCTAGACATACTAGATTGCCCTAGTAATACTTAATTTGTTTCCTTCTATTGTTTGCATTGTCCTAGGAAGGGGTGCGATTGGTTTTCTACTAAAATCCATTACTATTTCCGCTGGAATTGTGATTGCTGAATAATGTTTATGTTCTTCCTCTTCTATTATTTTCTTATATATTTTTGGAATTAATGTTTCTTGTTCATGTTGTTTGGTTACTTGATGTTTTGTTTCTATACTCATGACATTGCTTCCATTTATTTTTTGATATATTAAGTTTCCTTTGATTACTGATATCAATGTATCTTGCAAGTTGCCTAATATCCTATCATCTACCACATAGATTTGGATTGGCGTGTCTATATTATTTTGAAAATATGCTTATGGTGAATTCTACTCTTCCAAAATATATGTTCTTGTATCTTTTGGCCTCCTTTGAGTTTATTTTTCTAAGTTCTCTCTTAATTATTTCTTCTGTTACTAAATGAATTCTTTCCTTTCCATCTATACTTGTGATATCTATAGTATTTTCATGTTTATGTGCTATATATCTAATAACATTATTTCCTGGAAACCACTTAGTTTTAAGTATATTTTTAACATTTAATTCTTCAGTTTCATTTTGTATCTTTTTATATAATAGTGCAGGGCTCGCGCGATGCGCGTGCTACCCATAAAAATTTATTATTTTAGTGAAATTCATGAATCATATTATCATGTATTGCTAAAGCAGTTTTAACACCTGGACCAAATCATGAAATATTTATAATATACATATTCTTGTTTTTAGTTGTCAAATAAGTTTGAATTTCTCGAGAATGAAATTTATTGCTGATTAAAATAGGGTTTTATAACAATTGCAACATTTTGATATGAGTTAATGTGTCATGTAACTACGGTGGTGTAATTGCGATATTGTTGAATGCAGTCCTATAACTACGATGATGCTCCTTGCAAGAGAGTAACTACAATGACATTTCGATATTTTGCTTCTCGCAAGAGAGTTAAACTAACATTTTTTATAATATGATTAAAATAGGTTTTAAATTTACTGAATTTGTCACTTCATTTTCACCATAAGGACATCTTACATCATGACAGCGAACTCGTTGCAAACATCACTATTGCCGATGTTCTAGAACTCCCAAGAGCTTTTCAAGAACTCGCTTAAATTGAGCTGTCTGCATAACTTAATAGACTACCAAAATAGTAATGGCATACCTAAGAAGTAGTGAAGTTCAATAGTTGTCATAATTTCAATCTTAACGTAATCTTCAAGTTTTCAACAATATTCATTTGACACTAATCTCAAATTGTATACTAACAATGAAGTATTGCAACAAGCCAACAACATTTTAATGCTCTACAATGCACATTTATGATTATATATACCCTCTCTCTCTTACCATCTTCTACTATACGTTAATGTATTGTCGAATAATACACATGAAATACTTTTACCGCTATGTACTTATTAACCGATTCTTAATATCATTAAGGTTCTAATTATTCTCATAAACAAACTCCATTGTCAAATAAGGGACCATAGCAATGTTTTGCTACTTATATCTAAGTGAATGCAATCAATCCAATCTTTTAGGTACTCAAGCCTCCAAGACATAACAACACTGTACACATTTTATTACAACACCTTAATCAATTGCTAAGTATTAAAATAGAGCTTGTAAAAAACAAATCACATTCTACCGAAAAATCCTTGCAACTTTAGTGGTTTAGAATAAATGATACAAATTTAAAAAACAAACAAACAAATCTACATGGAAAAAAGCAAAGACAGACAACTAAATAACACTCTAATCTCAACCAACATAATCTGATAGCTTGAGAACGTAATCAAAATCTTTATCAATTATTGTTCTCTTCAAATCATAATCTGTTAGGATGCCAAGAAAATGGTGGACAACAGGAGATAATAGAGAAAAATGTCCAGTCCTATTGCATTTACAAAAAGTAAATAGATAGACTACAACTAATAGGTCAACTGAAAGAAAATATCTACACTGGTCTCGCAAACACTCAAAATTGGGAAAAATCGGCAAATCCAAAATAGAAACATTTGAAAACACCGTTCTTGGTCTCCAAAAATATCGAAAACACCCCACACAATCGTCACAAAAAAAAATACCCAAATATATAAGTTTTTCTTAAAAAACCCCTAAAAAATTACCTGGGTTTGATCAAAATATCCCTAAACACAAACCTCAAATTCGAAGCTTATGGCATACTCCGACAAGACATGGGTGATCACGTGGGTACGCCAGATGACATACTTCTTCTCTGACTTCCCTAATATAATACTTCTTCTCTAACTTCCCCAATATAACACGACACAACAACAAATGCTTCAACCCATCTTCACCAATGGTCAATGAATTCACATTGCAATTGTTACATTAAATAGTCTATTGTCTATCATAGTTCAAGTTTATCCCCTATTATACGTAGTTCTCTATTACACATCAAGAACATTAATGATATTTATCTAATCAACCAAAACCCAATGAAATTGAAACAAGAAATTAGAGGACGTAAGAATGGAGAGTGGAGAAACACCAACAAACTAATCAAATCAAATGAAACAATAAAATTGCAAAATCTACACACTTCCCATCTTTGAACTCATATCTAACCCGGAGAAGGAGAGTGGTGGTCTTGCCGGCGAACATGGGTCCAACGATGACATGGATCTCAACGGTAGCGCGGATACGATAGAAGGAGGGAGAGACATCATTGGAAGCATGGAGAAAATTTCAATTTCATTATAAAAAAAGAAATAGACTCTATAATTCCATGGTCATCCTGAGCCTTAAATACCGTCCAGAGACAACGATTCATACTTCTATTGACAACTCCTCAAAGTAAATACAGTGCATCTGAAATTTTTGCAAAAAAACTGCAATAACCGTCTCACTCATGAAAAAAAATCGATATGGAGAATAAAGGATAGAATGCTCAATATTCTTGTATAATAAGTGTTATGCATGTAGAGAATAAGACATGTCCAATTAAAATGAGACACAATCTAACATAAAAATATAACTAAACTAATTTAAATAAAAAATGAAAAAGTATAAATGGTCTTATTCATGTGCTCACTTCATCTGCTCAGAAAAATAACAATAAAATTTATTTTCTCAAGTTACTGATTAACTATTCATAAAAATTCATTTTATACATACCAAAAATTATAAACATTATTGTAGTCAAGAAATATATGCAAGGCCCACATCATCAAATAGGTTGCACAAAAAGCTCAATTATATTACCAGACACCCTTCTCAAATTAAAGGTACGCGTTGACTACATAAAAGGAGAACAATAAAAAACCTAATGTAATTTTCAAAACAACAACCATTGCCCCAAGGACCTAGAAATAGAATGTAACATGCTTGGATTAAATGGTTTTTTAATAGAATACGCATGGAGACACAATAGAGTACTAAGAAATATTTATCCACCACCAATAGATATTACAGTAAAATAATTAAGGAAGAGAAGCCATAACCAACGTCATGAATTGTTCCAACTTCTGGTAGCAAACCCAATACAACAAATAGTGTTGTCTCTAAACAAAAATATTCAATTTTTATACTAAAACCTTGTAAAGAGTCTGGCAAATCATGCATTATCTTCCCACATACATCCTAAAGATTGCATGAAGATAAAAGCCAATTAGTTTGTTGACGATTCCGAGTGACGATGTTTCTAAATAGATTTTTCTTAACTTATGATACGAGATATGTAAGCTTGTTATTCATGACTCAACCTCACAAAGAGGAAAATAATCAATTCATATAAACAAGAGAATATGAATAAAATCATAAACAAAAAAATTAAACAAATGATGCATATTGTAAAATAAATTTGGACATTTCATCAATATAGATTTAGATTTGAGCATCTACATTTACAGAATACCTACTCAATTAACCAAATCATTAACACTACTAAACTGTAAAATTCTTTATCCTACCAATAACAAAGCAAATACTTGAAGTTGATTTCAACATCACCATATTGATCAAACTCTACGTTTTCTTAAATCACAATAACGAAACCCATAAACACAATTACACAAAACTAACACTCAACGACTCATATAAATCACTCATTCTCACATTAAACTGCACACCTGGAAGGCCAAAACCTTACATTCACGCAACGATATCACAAGAACTAATTCAGCAACATCCTGATATTCGAAGAACAAACACAGAAAATTTATGCAACAATATATCGATAAAAATGTTTGATAATAATGTAGTTATATGGAAAAAATAAGTATCATGCCAGAGTGACGATAAACTGAGTGAAGTCTCCTATTAGAACAAGGCAACATCATATTGAGGTTATGAGTTTTTCCACACCCCGATCAAAAAAATAAGAAATTCTCCACACCCTAAATCCACACAAAAACACACATGTTACTCTATAAACAATTCCTAATTCAAAACAACAATTGAAAATGAAAATGTACAAGAAACTCATAACAAGACGATTCAATATTTGCACTTGACGCCATACTGAAAATAAAACAAAACTAGACCAAACCCGAAACAAATTCAGATCCGAAATTTTTGCACTATACTCAATCCAGAACTTCCTCAATTCTATTCTCTTAATTTTTTAACATAACCAAATATTCATCCCTTATCTTCTACCAAAACGAACTCAATTATCCAAATCATAAACATTACTATATTCTCCGACCCCAATCATGAAGCAATAACCAAGAAAATCTCCTAGATTTAGATTTGAGCATCTCTAAATTTTACATAATACCCACTCAATTAACCAAATCATTAACACTACTAAACTGTAAAATTCTTTATCCTACCAATAACTAAGAAAATACCAGAAGTTGATTTGAGCATCACCATATTGATCAAACTCTACATTTCCCTAAATCATAAAAACAAAACCCACAAGCAATATTACACAAAACTAACACTTAACCATACATACAAATCACTCATTCTCACACACCGCACACCTGGGAGGCCAAAACCTTACATTCACGGAACGAAATCAAAAGAACAAACTTTACCATAAAGATCAAATGTGGGAAAAAAAGAAATAATTAGAACACCATAATGCAGAATCACAGAGAAAGGTAGAAATTTTGATTGTGATAAGAGTCAACTCCCAAACATAAAAACCAGTAAACGTTTAAGAGGCACAAAAGACACAGAGAAATTGGAACTCACTTGCAACCGCCTTTGGTGGTGCGATAAGGAGAGAGGAGCTCATGGAACGGCAGACCCAACCCAAACACCTTCGCGATCATCTCCGAGAGATACATCATAGCCGGAAAGTCCGACAAGGCGTCAAGGTCTTCCTATCGATGCATGTGTGTGGTTGGGAGAGGCCCGAGTCAAGAGATTTCATGAATCGGAAGAAGGACCAGAGTAAAAAAAACAATTTTTTTAAAGTTGGACCACATTTTAGGCACATTAGTTAAAAATTAAGGGTGGGAGAGAGAGAGAGGACTGCAGTGTCACTCACACGATTCACGTTAAGTAAAGGCACGAAATCGATTTGAGTGAAATGAGCACTCACAGAGATGGGCTGTGAAAGAAGCAAATGAGCATTGATGGTGGATTTGACCATTTTCTTGGTACTCACAAAGGTTGAAGATGGAGCAAGAATTGGTGGGTGACTTGGGAAAATTGGTCCCACGAGATTCATGATGAAATCAAAAATGTGATCAAGAGAATGACAAGAAACCAAGAAAGTTGCAAACAACCACATACAGAGCAAATGATTCTTTCTCAGCACCTACTAATTTTGTTGATTTTGGCTCATTAAATAGGAAGAAAATATACAAAAAAAAATATCCTAAAGTAATGCTAGAAAACTACAGAAAATGAAAAGCTATAACAACTCAAAAATGGACACATATTAATGGGTAATAAAAGAGAATAACAGTAAAATAAAAAATAAATGTCAAGACCATGGGTTCTTGCAAATCAATAAACACCACTTATTCTTGATGAGTTTCTTGGAGAGCAATAACAATATAACACCCCATTTATTCTCTTGCATGCACATGCACGAAATAGACTGTGTAGCTTTGAATCAAGATTATTCTAACAATTCAATCTCAAAATCTCTGGGATCTGCAACAAGAGAGTTTGTTATAAATTAATACAATGATAATGGGGATGATATCAACCACCAAGCCAAAAAACTTTCTGCAAATTTAAACAATGTGTGATTGTATCCAAACTATATACATGATTATATGGCAATAACCTAAATAAATGGACAAAAAAAAATCACGTATCTACCTGAGAAAATTACCGTACGGACCCACAACAATTACAGTATTGTCATCCTCATCAGTAGCCCTACAAAAATAATCATAGAAGACCCTAGAGAAATGGGTTTCGTCAATACCATCAAGTTTCCGTTGTACACAAATATAATAAGAAGGAGAAACATAGTCAACATCAAATTATATTCAGCGCTCGGACCAAAAGTCAAAATCTCACGTTCCTACACAATCCCACATAATTAAAAAAAACTTCAATGCCAAAATTATAAATTTAAGATTTTTAAAAACAACAAACAAGAACCCCACAAAGAACGAAAAGCTAAAATAATGAAGACCAGTGGAAACATGATTCTGTGAATGACATGAACATCATCGGAAGTGCAGACATGCTCAAAGGAGGAAAAGTCGTTAATGGAAGTCATGGAGTTAAAAATCTAAGCATTTTGATCCGAAAATACACAAAATGTATCACAAACAAAATCAAGACATAATACTATAAATAATCCAAAACAATGAACGATACCCAATTAGTAACCTAATGGAAACATACAATATCATTCTGCTCGGTATCCCTCAGGAACGGAGACTCCTCAGAATAGTACATGCTCACCGCAAGTCCACAATCGATTTTCAAAAACGTAAGAAATACACAATTGGTCAAAACATAATGCAAATCAAAATTGCATGACTACACGATTTCACCGCAATCAACACAATAGCAGTGGTGCCTTTTTAAGATTGGAACACGAAAAAAAAATTCACCCACACACCTTCAAAACAAAACCACAATCATATGTATATATACAATTACAAAAGAAATGGGAAGTCTCTGACAATTTTAACTACTGTTCTACCATATCTAATGTTTTTTCTTATTAATGCACATGGTTATTCATGGATGTGCACAGGAAGACATTAATTTTCCATTAATTGATATGAAAGTTTATAATTCTTTCAAAAGACAATAGTTACCTCAGTACAAGCAAGAACAATTCTCAAAGCCATTTCATGACAATACTTCCATTTCAGGATAAGAGAAACTTTTATTTGGAATAGAAAACTTCTCCACTACTCCCATAAAGCAATGTCAAATCAGTTGATGTGCATGCTAACATGCATCTATCATAAATGAATTCAACTGCGAAGTTCAAGAATATGGAGGGTGAACCATAAGGATCAAGATAAACCAAAAATACCATGAAGAATAAGATTAAGAATAGTCATCATCGTGCGACATAAACAAATCCCCCCAAAAGTTATTCCTAGAATTCACTCAGGAACGTGGAAACAAGAACTGAGGTTAAAAAAAGGACCGCATATACGTGCATACCACATCATATTCCTTAGGGTGGGTAAGCATGTGTACACGAGCATCTGTGAGAATTGATTCCACCTTTGAGCATGACACTGAACCATTGAACTTAATATTTCTCCTACAAGCTTCAACGATGCTGCAAACATGAAAAGTAAAAGTTGATACTTGTAAATAAATTTAAAATAGAAAGCAAACACATCAAGAACACAGACCATGCACAAGAATTTTATTGAAACACAATCCATAACTAACAAGAATCAAGTGAAAAATAACAAGCAAAAGAATAAGGATTTATAAAATATCGTAGATAAAATTTAAGACAGTTACCAAAACCGTTTTCAAACAAAGGATGATATGCACCCGTTCACACCAGCACCCCATTCACACCACAACAGGACCCTAGGTGTCAACCCCACAAAAACATATCACAACTTTATACTTAAAAATATACAAATTCAAGTGCTAGATGTCAAACTCTTAAGAAGCCAGATGTTAACAAAGCAGACACTCCCAACCCCTCCCTATTCCCATTATATATAAGATAGATTTCTGGCTTAAAACTTAAATTTTGAGACATTACTCCTTCATAAGCTTCTAGCTGATAGTGTGTGTCTCCTATATCTTGTACTACTCCTTTTCCTTTATCCATTTTAAAGTGATCTGTTTTTTAATAACTCATTTACTAATTTGTGTTGTTCTTTTAACATAATTTTTTCTTCCATTTGCCTAATTTGTTCATCTCTTAAAGTTAACATGTTTCTTAGTGTTTTAATATTATTTTCCTGTTGGTTAATAATAACCATGTTAATTTTACAACTTTCAATATGTTGCTTTATGTCCCTACTAAATTCCAGTGGTTTATCTACTACAAGTTTTATTCTTTGTATATAATTTTCAATCCGTGGAATATCCATCATACTCTAACTCTTCTGCATATCTTGCGAATCTTTCTTTTTCATATTGTTCTTCTAATTCTACTAGCGTATCTGACAAATTATCATCTTCCATCAGTTCTATAGTTTCTACCTCTGTTTCTATGATTCATATATATTCTGGAAAATTTAAAAAGATTTTTAATAAATTTATTAAAGCTTTTATATTTTCTTTTTCAAAATCACTTAAGAGTTTTAGGTTTTCTATAACATATCTGTTGACGGTGTAGGATTACAGTAGCACTTCAATATATTTCATGTTCATCTTTTACCATAACTGCTAGTCTTAAGGTGTCTTCCAACGATTTTGGTAATTCTAGTTTTGCTAGTTTAGTAAAATAACTTGTAATTTCTTCAAATATTTCTCTCTTTTTGGCTAATTCTGTTTCCGGTTATTTCTCTTTTCCTTATGCTTGATATTATGTTTTTCATGTTTT
Organism: Geranium rotundifolium; assembly: GCA_963920655.1. Classification (NCBI taxonomy): domain Eukaryota; kingdom Viridiplantae; phylum Streptophyta; class Magnoliopsida; order Geraniales; family Geraniaceae; genus Geranium; species Geranium rotundifolium. The sequence continues at coordinate 15,138,158 of OY987314.1, forward strand.
CAGACTGCTGGGGTTGCTAATCTATCATAATTAGATTTCTAAATTTGCTGTTTCTATAACTTGCTGCCATATGTTATTTCGTTGTTCTTCTAAAGTTTCTTCTTCATCTAAGTTCTCGATCCATAATAGCATTCTTTCTGCTGGTGTATTACTACCATATATTTTATTTTTTACCAAAGTGATAAACCTAATCTGCTCTATATAGAGTGAACTTATTGCTTCATCTGCAAATTCCTGTGGATCCCATAATAAATGTAAAATCAATTCTTTGTCTTGCGTATTTATTATTACTGGAATTATTCTAATTAAATGCCAAAAATATTCTATTTCTGTTACGTGATACTCAATATTATCTTCTATATAAATCCAAATATTGATTTCATTCATTATTGCTTATACTGAATATCTTTTAAAGAGATTTTATAAGTTTCTTCTGTATACGATTTTAGGGTCTTGATCAGGAGCAAACTTCTTGTTTTGCTACAAATTTTAGAACACATCTAGGCCGTTGGATGAAACAATTCATGGTGAGATTTAATGTTGAGTCATCAATGGCATACTAACGTAAATATGAATTAACTGTAAATTTATTTTGGTCATTTTATGCCATCAGAGGGGTATAAACGTATTTTTATACCCCTAGTTATTTTGAATATTATTTCTTTACTTTAATATCTCATTTTGAATTTTTTTTATTAAGTTAATATATTTTAGTATCAGTTCATTGCGATAAGGTGATCGTTCAATTGCAAATTGTTTTATTAATTCTCGTAATATGTTTCATATGTCATGTTCCATATAATATTTTTCATGTGTTATGTTTCATCTATTATGTTTCATCCATTATGTTCCATCTAATATGTTTCAAATTTATGTCATCAAACCTGTTCACCAAATCCATTTTGTCTAGACAGTTCAATTGATATTGTTTCATCGAATATGTTTCATCAAATATGTTTTATGAAATATGTTTCATCGAATATCAATTATGTTTTATCGTATATATTTCATCGAATATGTTTTTGAATTGATTTTGCAAAACATCACTTTTTGTTAGTCAAACCTGTTTCATCAAATCATGTAATTAAAAAGCACAACTATAAGTACATGAACCTATCCGACATGTGAATCTGGAATTGGAACGAGCACGTAATAAACAATTGCAACAAATACATTGAATCAATTAGCAAGTAAACAATAAGTGATTGAGCAATAATAAGGTCGTTGACTAAAATATTGAATCACTGGAGACAATTCGAAACTGAGACCATACATACAGCTAAAAGCAAAGCAAAAAACCTTTAGAACTTTCTGTTTCTTTGAAAAATGTCGTCACACTTAGACCTCACTGCGCCTACAATTCAAGTCATAAAAAAGAAACCTGAAAATCAACCAAAACAACAAATCTCAATGATATAAACCAACAAATCTCAGTGACATAAATTAAATTATAATTAATATAGAACATTCATCAAATTTTCATTAATAAATTAATGAAACAATCTTTATCTATACATATCATATAGAAGGATGGTCCAACACATAAATCAAAATTCACATCCAATACAACGGTGAGCTAAAATAACATACCCATAAAATATTATTCATATAACAAACAAGTGACCAAAAAAAATCAATAAATCAGTGCATGATAATTAAGGATTGATGTTTCATTTTCCATGTACCTCAATAAATCAATGAATAGTACAAATCAGTGAACAAATAAGAAAATTGGATTAGAATTTATAGGGTTCATAGATTTACAAAATCAGAAAATGAAACCAGTTTAGGCGAAACCTGGTATTCTAGAGAAATCGTGGAACGTCGATTTGGGCTAATCCGTCGGCGGAAAATCTGAATCGTTGACGGCGTGGCTGGATGCCGTGTGGGGTCGTCGTCTTTTTCGGTGCGTCGAGCCGTAGCGGATCGCTGTAGGTCTCGAAGCAGGCTGGAATCGCCATCGACGGAGGGACGAGAAGCAAATCGTCAGCCTGCATCCTCACTATTGTCGTCGTCTGGAGCTAGATCGCATCGCCACTGGAGTGGACATGGATGTCGACGGAGTGGACCGCGTCGTTACCGGAGCGGATTTCGTCGTCGCCGGAGTGGATTGCGCTAGCTAGAACGTAAAAGAAGAAGAAGCGACGCTGATTTTACGTGAGATGTAGGGTTCTGCTAATATATATAGACTAGAGTACCCTTTTCTAATTTTTATTCATTTGTTTCATTATTAAATAAAACAGTTAATTAAAAGCATTGATGAAACAAATCCAATGGACAATAACAGTTCTAAAATTTGTAGTAAATACATGATTTGTATCTGATCTTATCCCAAGATTTTAATGATTATATAACACTTATATATTTTTTATGTTTTGCTAGATTATCCCTTAAAATTTGATTTGTCTCTAATATATGAATTATTGTGCTTAAGTCTTTTTTAAATTGGGATTTATTGCCATGAATCCAAATTTGATTTTATGTTTTTATCCTTCTCTAATCTCTGGGTAATTATTTTTGAGTGAAGCCAAATCAGAATTGGATTCAGTTGTTGAGGAGGCCGGCCCTAAATGGCAATGTTTGGTTTGTGCTAGGCAACGCGAGCAGTGACGAATTATATTTTGAAAATAGACACGTGTACGGTCACTCTCTCTGGCCAAAACAAAAGTAGAGGCTGCTTTGTTTCATTCCCTTAACAAAAACACAGTAGAGTTTTAGTTTCGAGAGAGAGAGAGAGAAGATGAGCAGTGGAGTTGAGAAGGTGGTGTGCGTTACTGGAGCCTCCGGGTACATAGCCTCATGGCTCGTCAAGTTACTGCTTCAACGTGGCTACACCGTCAAAGCCTCCGTTCGCGACCCTAGTTCGTCTTTTTCATTTTCACTTCAAAATTTCTTTTTATTTATACCCAATTCAAGTTTCCAACTTTCTCCAAGTGAAATTTATTTATTATTATACAGCAAATTCATTATGCCCACAATTTGTAGAAGTCAAATCCATATATATTTGGGATAATTACTAGATATTTTGGTCTGAAATGATTCATTTTGGTAATTCACAGATGATCCGAAAAAGATACAACACTTGCTATCTCTTGATGGAGCTAAGGAGAGGCTGCATTTGATGAAAGCAAACTTACTGGAAGAAGGTGCTTTTGATTCCCTTGTTGACGGGTGTGAAGGTGTTTTTCACACCGCGTCACCCTTCTACCACGATGTCAAGGACCCACAGGTTCTTCATTTCTATTCTACTACTGTCTGCATTCCTTATAAAACTAGCTCTTTGTTATAATTGTACACACTAAGTGCTGATGACAATTGCGGTATAAGAAGTGCTTCCAAATGATTTGTTCATTATATTTGGATCCTAGTCATGAAATGGCCTCTAACCAGAACATAGTATTGTGAATTTGATTTGGTTGTCATGTTGAAATGGCAGAGCTGTTCAATACAATGAAGATAAACGAGGCTTACACTAAACAGAGATCTTCCTTAACTTAGAACATACATTTTTGGTTAAAAGGACATCCCACAAGTCACCCTGTAAATTGTTGATGCCTTCCAAACTTTAGTGTACATTGTTACATATTTCACTCGTTATGCTTTATAGTGCTGGCTTTAGATTTTCTTCTACTTGGGGAAGCTGATGATTCATTTTGGAATTTTCCCATTACTTTCTGTATGATACTTATGTCCATTTCCTACGTTTCCCTAAGTTCTGGTCTTAAAACATATTTACGACATTATATTTTAACATAATTGGCCTGGAGAAGTTATAATCAGTATGCTCAATCTTATGATATAATTACATTAAAACTATATCTAGTGCATAAGAATATAATGGCAACCTTAACGTTTTGGTAAATGTGCCAGGTTACTTTACAATTTTCATTGCCAACCTGTCTTAGCTAAATTATAGTAGTTCCTTATTCATTGTTCCTCGGCTCATTTCAGGTGGAATTACTTGATCCTGCTGTGAAGGGAACACTTAATGTTCTAAATTCTTGTGCAAAAGTATCTTCTATTAAGCGAGTGGTTTTGACATCTTCAATGGCTGCAGTTGCTTACAATGGAAAGCCTCGAACTCCAGAGGTAGTTGTGGATGAGACTTGGTTCTCTGACCCAGATATCTGCAAGCAATCAAAGGTTTGTATGGCTGCGGCTGCTGTTTTTGCTGTCCTTATTTTGTAGAATGAATATATTTCTGGGTTATTGATTGTGATGAATCTATTGATGGATGTTTTTAGCTATTAGGAGTCAATTTATAAACTGAATTTAATATTCCAAATCACAAAATGTACAGTCATAAACAGATGTATTGGCCACAGTGGCATTTGAATAATGTTTTCTCATTAAAATTTACTATCCTTGCTAAGAATTCTTATTTGATTTAATAAAATGTGCATTCAACTTTACTGTATCATCTTAACTATTTTCTCAATTTGTTCTAAATTGTAGATGTGGTATGTGCTTTCAAAGACTTTGGCTGAGGAGGCTGCCTGGAAGTTTGTAAAGGAGAAGGGTATAAACATGGTTACCATAAACCCAGCCATGGTGATTGGCCCTCTTTTACAACCAACACTTAATACAAGTGCTGCTGCAATTCTAAACTTCATAAATGGTAATTATTTGCTTATCAATGTCGACATTTGTATTTTGTGTGACATGAAAAAGACCCCGTCTTTTGTTCACCTGAATAATCTCTACTTGCATTTCCACCATAATAAGATAATCAGGCAGTGACATGGTATCAGGTTAGGTGTTGCTCAAACAAGGACATTTGGGTTTTGGATCCACTCCTGATATGTTGAGTGCATGAGCATAATTTGTTAGTTCCATTATGGTTTTAGTAAATTTTAATACCATCGTCAAGGTATCATCTCAAGCAAAGGAACTGGTTTAAGCTCTCTTTTGGAACTTATTCGTTTCACTTTCTCTCTTCTTGTAATCTCTCATATCATATCCTGAAGTATTTTAACTTTCTAGCTTTGCTAGCTCATTAATACATCTTTTTTGCTGAGTAAAAATAATTGCTTTAATTTTTAGATGAACTATATTATTTTAGTTTTGTTGAAATTCTCGTGTCCTGGAATGGAAGACTTCGGGAACCCTGGGTTGGAATGTTTAGTCTAAATGTAATCCTTGGTGTCTCTTAAATTCGATACAAGGCATATACTTGAAAAATTGAATGTATAGGATTAAGAAGAGAAATAATCCTTGTACTTCTAGGGTAACTGATGTTGCTAACATATTTATATGTTCATACTTTTGGACACTTATATGATTATCCCAAGAATTTTTGTCACTACAATTGACACCTCAAAACCTATTTTATATTATGTGTTGGCGTTCTTATTGACTAGGCAGTTCTAGGGTCGGCCACTGAACACAGTAAGATAAAGCAATATATCATTATTTAGCTTGAAATGACAATTTAATAACATGATGTACCATTCTCTCATATGTTTTAAGTTCATGTATCCCCTGAAGGCATGGACATTGTTTTTGCAAGCAGGTGCACAAACTTTCCCGAATGCAAGTTTCGGGTGGGTGAATGTTAAAGATGTTGCCAATGCACATATTCAAGCATTTGAGAATCCATCAGCTAGTGGAAGGTACTGTTTGGTTGAGAGTGTTGCACACCATTCTGAGATTGTGAATATATTGCGGGGACTTTATCCAACTCTCCAGCTGCCAGAGATGTAAGTTCTCTCTCCTCTCTATTACTGATTTATGCAATTAATGGCTTCCATTTAAACCTACAAGCCTTTTTACATCTTAACACTCAGATACTTTACTTGCGATGTATATTACACTGTTTTATATTGCCAAATCTTTGTCCTTCTGCAACTTGTGAAACAATATGTGCAGGTGTGCGGATGACAAACCTTTCGTCCCAACATACCAAGTATTGAAAGAAAAAACAAAGAGCCTGGGCATTGACTACATCCCACTGAAGGTGAGCCTCATGGAAACTGTTGAAAGCCTCAAGGAAAAGAAGTTCATTAACTTCTAAGTTATTGTGAATTCAACGACAACCAAACCAAACCAGCAATTGTTCTTCTGTGGCTGTTTCTTTATCCGAGTCTTGTTGAAATATCCATAATTAAACATGTAGTGAACTTTGTTCTCCAGCCTTGTTTGACCCAATTCCAAATAAAAACACATCTTCTTATTTATTGATGTACCTTTTCTATTACTTACCTTCTTCCCTTTGGTAACAAAAAAAAATGTTAAATATTTTTCTTGGTTAACTTTGTTTTCTTATCACTGTTCCTAACATCATCAAATTGAAGCGGAGACACACAATTGTTCATTATAAATTTTTTAAAAATTTAGGATCCGGTCATCTCTGTTGTGCAAATCAATGATAGAGTCTCGCTGCCGGCTCATCAGGGTTTTCGAGTGGTGATGGTGAGCCGAAGCAGGTAACGCAGCGGTAGATGACGAAATTAATTAATTTAGTAGAACTCAGAGGGTACGATTGTCTCTTCTTGCCATATGAGAATGGAGAAAAATGAGGAACTTGAGATATGAGAACGAGAGCTTGTGAAGTGATATGGTAACCATAAATGATTATTCATAGAGAAATGATTTTGTTCTTGTGATGAGTGTGGATTTGATTAGATGGGATGAAATGGTAAATAGAAAATAAAATTGAGGGTTTGATATGAAATTGTTTATGAAACCTATATTTGTATTTGAGCATGACTATCAAGAGGGAAGAAGGAGAAGTTGAAATTCCAACTATTTTAGTTATTTTAGGGTTAAGGGCAATTTGTAATTTCAAAAATTAATAACCACGTGACCTAAAGTATTGGTTTGGTTATAATCAATTTGTACAGTCGGAAAAATTGAAGTATTTAATACCAAACCACCACTAACGAGCTTGAGGTCAAACCTAGAGCTCCAAGTTCCTACAACAGTCCGGAATCACGACAAAATCCTAACAACTAGAGTCGTAATCACTCCCAAATTATGCATGTCGGTATAATAGTAAGTCGTAGATGGGATCAACGAGTACATATCCTCGATGCACATATTTTTTGATGAATCAGATAATAATATGCCAAAATTATGTCACTGATCGAGCACATGAACCCGAGTACTCAATGAGCCACGTGTACACAAAGCTCTTGCTCGATTGGAAGAGCCTCCATGGCTGGAAGGTGATCCTGAGCACAGCCGTGACCATAGCTCCTTGTCAGAATGTGGATTTCGATGGGCTAAGGTTGATAAGCACTTTCGTTGAGTCTATCACGTTGGCGGCGATGTTGATTATGATTATGGCTAAGATCTTGGTATCCAAGCTGTTGGACCTTTATCCAATAAGCGGAGGTCCAAAACCATGTGAGTAGTAGCACACATGGAGGAGAAAGCCTAATTGTTCTCTTACGAAAGGAAGGCAATGGAGATGAGAAGCAGCATAGAAAATTGTCTAATTCGAGGAGGGAGAGAGAGAGAGAGAGAGAGAGAGAGAGAGAGAGAGAGAGAGATAACTATGAAAAATAAGTAGAACGTGATGAATTTGAATTTATTTTTGTGATTTCTAGGGATTGAAGATATCGATCGAAGAATATGTAGGAATGAATGAGAAAATAAGGTAGATGTAGAGAATTGGGTAGAGTTTTGAGGAATAGAATCGCCACTTAGCCGGTTGTAGGCTAAGATAAGGTTTAACCGCCACTTAGCCGGGTTTAGGCTAAGATAGGGTTTTTAAGTCACACCTAGGATTCTCGGCCTAAGGTGATAAGTAGAACAAGACAAAGTCTCAAGCACAAAGCTATAATTTTTATTCTCTCCAATCTGATTTTTTCTAAGAGCCCAAAGCCCCTTTAAATACATATAATTAGGAAATAACAACTAGGAACTAGAATAGGAAATAATAAACTAGAAACTAGGATACTAGGAAATTAAAGACTAGGAAATAACAATTTGGAAAGTAAATTACTTGGGCTACAAGCCCCTTATTCTAGAAACTAAATATTAAGAAATATAAAATAGGCAATTAAAAAGTGTTGTACTCATGTGCTTAAATTCTTTAATGCCCCTGCATCAAACCCCTAAAGTTGCGAAAAGAGACTTGTCCTCAAGTATTTGCCATTGTAAGGATATAGATCTTTATAATTGAAGGTATAAGATATTTTGCACTCATTTGGACATTCTCCATTGTTTTTGAACAATATCCTCAAGTCTCAACCATCGTTTGAACGGCGTAATTCAGCTATATTAAATGTTGTCATCAATTGATCTCCAGCATCAAACGGACGCAAATCCACTGCATTAAAAATAAATAATTTATATGCACGGAAGTGTTGGGTTCCGGGGCATCCTAATCACGTTCATGGCAGCGGAAGCAACCTATAAACCGCTCCGAACCTGCGCAAGATCGACTACCAAGTTAGATCCTTAGGAAATCGAGTTTTCGGATTTTACCAGAATCTGCCAAGAAGAAAACCGAGACTTTGAAGCTCAATATCTCGAGCTACAGATCTCCAATTACTTCGGTTCTTTTTGGATATTAAACCTCAGCTAATTCTCTACATCTTTTGTGTTTTGTTCCGAACCTAGTTTGGACGAGAAGACCTCTGTCTGGAGCAAAACATTTTTCCCATCTCGCTGGACAGACTCTGCGGACCAGTCAGCTTCTCGGCCTTGTAACTCCCAACACAGCGCCTTGTAACTCCCACTGTTGGCAGATCGGCGCAAGAGATCTCTCTTGCCCGATCCATCATAAGTGGTCTCTAGTAATACATTATGATTACCCAAGGAGCATGATGATCGATGATTCGATTTAACCTTGAGCGTACAAGTCACTATCCTATTATCTCTAGACATCCCGATTGATCACAAGGCATAGAGTCGTCATCCTTGTTCAATCAATAATTGTTACTTGACATGTGAGATGGCTGAGAACTGATAACCCGTATCACTGGCATGGTCATGCTCTTTCTCCCAGTCACTCTCGATCAAGAGGCCTTAACAGATATCTTTCCCATACCGTAGTACGAGGGATAAATCCCTTAGCCATCTTTCGTGTCACTCATGCAATCCGTTCCGCCACCCAATCATGCCCATTATTGCAATCCTGTTTCGGAAAGCGTTAGGCACAAGTTAAAGCCGCACGTCGACTACATAGCGATCACAAAGACTCCTTGGTCTAAGGATATCGTGACAAGCTATCGCATTTGAACATGTTCATGGCTTAATCTACGAAACACTATTCAAAGCGGGTCGTCCGATATCAATCACCTCATGATATCTATGATATGATTCCGGGATCCCACATCCCTATGACAAGCAGAACTACATCATTGAGAACCATCCTCATAGTGGTCGCTTCAATTGAAGCGTATATTGACTAGAGACTCGTTAAGTGTGATCCGTACAGATTTATGGTTCCACTACTTTACTGGTCATAAATCAGATCATGCTTAACATATTACTTCAACACATAAGTAATACAAAGTCGTTTTATTCATTACAAACGATGACAAACTATTACAGACATTTACAGACTATTCCAATTGGAACCTAGGGCACAAATGCTATCATTCTCCCACTTGCCCCTTGTTCTAATCTAAGTCCCAGTCTGTACCCATTGACTATACATGAACTTCATGTTTAGGCTGTGAGAGAGCCTTCGTCAAAAGGGTCGGCTGTGTTTTAATTCGTCGTAATGTAGTTGATCTTCTCGTTATCTAGGTAACGTCTGAGTATATATCTGGATTTGTTATGTGATCTGGGCACTTTAGCTTACGCAATGGCCCTAGTGTTGTCACAAGATAAGCCTACTGGGTTAGACGGGTTTTTAATTACATCTAATTCAGTCATGAAGCTCCAAATTCATACAGTCTTCTTTGCTGCCTCCAACGCAGCTATATACTCAGCTTCTGTCGTAGAATTGGCAATTGGTCCTGTTTCCAGCTCTTCCAGCTGAAGCTCCACCATTCAACATGAATACGTATCCTGGCTGACTCTACAATCATTAGGATTCGTCTGGAAACTAGTGTCAATATAACCTTTGACTACTAGCTCAACATCATCGTGGACCCCGCACACAAGAAAGGCGTCTAAAGTTCTCCTCAAGAACTTGAGGATAGCTTTGACCGCAATCTAGTGTTGTCCACCGGGGTTAGACTGATGTCTACTGGCACAACTTAAGGCGAACGAGACATCCGGTCTCGTGCATATCATGACATACATGATGGATCCTATAGCCGATGCGTATGAGATCTCACTCATTCTTTTCAGCTTATGAGGTGTCGGCGGACACTAAATCTTGCTGAGCTTTATGCCATTTCGAATGGGTAAGAATGCTTTCTTGGAATTAAGCATTTGAGAACCCACTCAAATCTTGTTTACATAGGTGCTCTGACTTAATCCCAAGACCCGCTTGGTGCGATCTCTCTATATCTTGATCTCAAGAATATAAGCAACATCGCCTAAGTCCTTCATTTGAGAAACACTCCCTTAACCAAGCCTTTGTCAAGCGCAATTTTAGGATGTCGTTTCCAATGTCATTCTCACATTCAGCACCAGAAAGACAATCTCACAAGATGATCATGAACCTCTATGGACAAGTATTCTCCAGCTCGATCTGACACGAAGCGTTTTAATATTTTTTCCGAGTTGGTTTTGTACTTCAGTCTTAAACTCTTTGAATTTATCAAAAACATCTGACTTATGCCTTATTGAATAGACATAATCAAGTCTACTGTAATCAACAGTAAGATTGATGAAGTAGCGAAAACCACTTCAAGCAAGTGAACTCATTGGCCCATACACATTTCCATTGTATCAGGCCCAATAGGTCACCCGCCTTTTCACCTCTCCCGATGAAGGGCGCTCCAGTCATTTTTCCCATCAAACAAGCCTCGCACATTTTCTCCGAATGGACTTAGAAGTTCGCACTTGTATAGTCCTGAAATGCACTTTCTCATTTATGCAACCCAAACGACAGTGCCATATTAGAGCTTGGTTTAAATCATCGGATTTAAACCTCTTAGTGATAACGTTATATTATGAGCTTAAGTTTTCATATTCAATATGTGTAAACCACCGACTTTATTAGAACTTACAAAAGTATGTAATACACATTATGAATTACTAAAACAAGTCTACTGGCCAAAACAAGAGTAATGGAGCCTACATCAGTTGCGGTAACCCTGATTCTGTTCCCAACTCTTAGGTCCACCTCGCGTTTCCCATAATCTCTTCTACTTTCCAGTTTCTGTTCATCCGTACAGATTCATGCCTGGCATAAATACTCATGAATCTGAAGTAAAAAGATTAAGCTCAATAACGAGAATACCAGAAGGCGTGGATCCACCACCCTTCTTTAGATCATCCTGGAACTTCTTGCAGTCTCTTTTCCAATGACCATACTGTTGGCAGTAGAAGCAGACTGATTCCCTTTCCTTTTAGCCTCCCTGATTTTAGGAGGTTAAGGAACCCGAGCCAGTCTCATCTTTACAGCCGCGTGCATAGGGGCTTTACCCTTGTCACCTCCAGCTTTGATGCTAGATCCCTTTCTAACCATTAGAACATCCCTTGGTATAAGCTTGACGTTCTTCTCAGCCGTTACATGCTTTCATTGCAACTCTGAGATGATCTTGTCCAAATTATGCATATTTTAGTTCATAAAGAACCCAACATAAGCACGAGGAAGGGATTGCAGAACGAAGTCTACAATGCCATCTCCTGTCCCATCCCAAGACTCGGTCTTGTCAGGTGTTCGAGATGTCCCTTCTACTTTTAGGATGTGAGGACTAACAGAGCCGCCTGCTGACATTTTGTAGGAGAGGAATTCTTTGAGAATTTTGAATCTTTCGATCCGAGCCTTCTCCTTGCACATAACCCTTATCTGCGCCATCATGGCACAAGGGTCCTCGAACAGTTCCATAAATTGCTTTTGGAGGTCTCCCTCCAAGCAGCCCAACATCACATACGCCACATTCCTAGAATCGCTAAGGTGCTTCCTGAATGCATCCTTAACGGCCCTTATGGCGATAAGTGTTGGTTCCCCAGGGATAGCCTGGTCAAGGACGTACTCCCTGCGTTCCAACTTTAACACAAGTCGTAAATTTCTCTCCCAGTCTAGATAATTTGTTCCATTGAGCTTACACTTATCAAGTATAGCCCTCAATGACAAATTAGATGAGTTTGTTTAATTACTAGCCATTTTCTACACAAAGAAAGTAAATTTAATCAGAAATGATGAATAAATTTACGAAGATCCGAATTAAACACCAACCATCCGATTCTAAAATTTAAAACCTTTAAACCAAGATCCCTTATTTGTCAATTGAAGTACGCTAAGGCGCACCACTCCAATTGACCCATTTGGGTAGGACGTCCATCCAATTACAACCCGTGTAACTCTTGGTCAGGGTATGTGCAAAAGCACATGGCGTACCCTTCCGATGCCCCAGCTCGACCTCAGGCCGAGAATCGTGGTCGTGTCAACCAACCTTCACTTATGCATCAGTTTTGTGCAGATGCTCCGCTAAGGCGCACGACATCCCACAAGGTTGACCATTCCATATAGAACCCATTCTATCGATGCTCCGCTAAGGCGCACGACACCAAGAGAATGTTTCTACATGGGTGTGAATTTGGGTGGCATCTCACTTGACTCAAACTATGTTGTGATTTGGTTGTGTTTAATAATTCGAAAGTATTTTGGACAATTACGAACCCGTCATCAACAATCCGTGTTGTGACGTTTCTAATTGTATCATATACAGTCTTCTTTTGAAGCCATCATTTGCAACCTGTGCAAACACGTTTCAAAATTGAACTCATCCATCACAACCCGTGCGATGATGGTTCACAACGCCTTAATCATGCAAACAATTAAAATCGATTTTAATCTTTGCATGTGAGGTGATGGCTTATAAACTTATAAGCTAAACATGCAAGCATACAATTATTATCTAATAATTCAAGCAAGCATCATAAAGCATTAAATATGCATCAATAGCCCATCCTATACTTAAGATTCTACGAGACATCACATCTTCTCGTCTTTCTCATTCGGGCTCCCACTACCTCTTGGACTTCCTCCAAGACCGTCATTGTGCTCGATTTTCCATCCTTCTCGACTTTGAGTAGCAATTACAATTAATACTCGGTTCGTAGACCGGACAAAAAAAATAATTACACTTTAAGGGCTCGAATGAAAGAATAATTACACGCTAACACTAACGATATACAAACCGTGAAAGCGATACAATTCTAATGGGCTACTAATGCATCATACATCTCATCACATCATCTAACATGTTATCACACAAACATGTTATCAAATAATATGCAATTATTCCGGTTTTAATTTTGCCAGTTGCTTGGTCGGGTTTATCGAAACTAGACCTTTTCGAAAAACGGTTTATCGAAACCGATCAAATTTTAAAGTTTTTCGAAATATTGGATCGCGGGTTCATGCCACGGACAAAATCAACGTGCACAAATCAAGTCGGGCCCAAGCTCAATGGGCCGAGCCCAACACCACAGCTCGGTTTGGGCCTAGGAAAGCCCAAACCGAGCTTGCCTCCCTTCTCGGCCTCGGCCAAGAAGGGGGATGGCCCCGGTCACCGCCGGCCTCCCCCGGCCTCCGGTGACCTCCGATCCGGCTCCCCGAGAGTCTCTTCTCGGACCCGACAAATCCAATAAAAATCCGAAAAATTCCAAATTCAATATATTTTTCAAAAATAACATATTTCATGCAATTTACCCAAAAAGCATTTCAAACATGTAATCAACAAATATGGCATACAAATCACCATAAAACCGAAACAACAAACAAGGATCTCATAGTGGTAGACCGTCTCTGATACCACTGTTGGGTTTCGGGGCATCCTAATCACGTTCATGGCAGCGGAAGCAACCTATAAACCACTCCGAACCTGCGCAAGATCGACTACCAAGTTAGATCCTTAGGAAATCGAGTTTTCGGATTTTACCAGAATCTGCCAAGAAGAAAACCGAGACTTTGAAACTCCATATCTCGAGCTACAGATCTCCAATTACTTCAGTTCTTTTTTGGGATTAAACCTCACCCAATTCTCTACATATTTTGTGTTTTGCTCCGAACCTAGTTCGGACGAGAAGACCTCTGTCTGAAGCAAAACATTTTTCCCATCTCGCTGGACAGACTCTGCGGACCAGTCAGCTTCTCGGCCTTGTAACTCCCAACATAGAGCTCTTTTGGAAAATCAATATTTCAAAATTTTTTTAGCCCTTTGACTTATCTTTCTAACGCCGCAAGTTTCAGGTCAATCGGAGCTCGGACGAAGTGGCTATTGTTCACGCAATGTCGGTCGCCGGAACTGGACAATCTGGACAGTTTCTCTATTTTTGCTTTTAGTCTTTATTGAATCAAGAAAGAAGAACTATATGATCTTCTTCTCTAGAGCAAGTCCACACCAAGAGGATGATCCTTAAGATCCTTCACAAAAAAGCCTACTGAAACTTATGTGTGAAGAACAATAGAGCAAAGAGAGGAGAGAGGAGGGTGTGGAAGAGAGAAAGAGAGGATGAGAGTGAGTAAATTTATTGTCTTGAGCTTTTCTACTACATCAACTCATAACCATGGGTCAAAAAGTGAAAGAATGGGTTTAAAGGTGTCATGACCTATACCCCTTAAATCACTCACCTCTTAATCAACAATAACCAACCGAGCATGGTGTGTGTGGACCCCACCCTTGGACCCACCAAGGTGGATGGCCACTTGGGCTTATTGGGCCCAAAATGGGCCCTTGTTGGGCCGGCCATGTGACTTCATGGGCTGAGCCCAATGAGCTCGCCCATGTGGATGCGTGCCGTGTCCAAAAGTTGTCAGACCCTTTTGTCGTTACTTATCAAACAAAGTCCGACGCGACATCACTGAAAATCTCAGTTTTCTCGATTCCCTAATTATTCTCTCAAACCGAAACCATGGCCCAAAACCTTTAGTTTTTTCCAAGTATTGCTCCTCAAGAAACGTTAAGGTTTCCTTGTCTCAAGTTATCCGTCTTCTTTATGTGTGACCCTCCAGGTTCATGCCACCGTTGGCAGATTGGTGCAAGAGATCTCTCTTGCCCGATCCATCATAAGTGGTCTCTAGTAAGACATTATGATTACCTAAGGTGCATGATGATCGATGATTCGATTTAACCTTGTGCGTACAAGTCACTATCCTATTATCTCTAGACATCTCGATTGATCACAAGTCATAGAGTCGTCATCCTTGTTCAATCAATAATTGTTACTTGACATGTGAGATGGCTGAGAACTGATAACTCGTATCACTGGCATGGCCATGCTCTTTCTCCCAGTCACTCTCGATCAAGAGGCCTTAACAGACATCTTTCCCATACCGTAGTACGAGGGATAAATCCCTTAGCCGTCTTTCGTGTCACTCATGCAATCCGTTCCGCCACCCAATCATGCCCGTTATTGCAATCCTGGTACGGAAAGCGTTAGGCGCAAGTTAAAGCCGCACGTCGACTGCATAGCGATCACAAAGACTCCTTGGTCTAAGGATATCGTGACAAGCTATCGCATTTGAACATGTTCATCGCTTAATCTACGAAACACTATTCAAAACGGGTCGTCCGATATCAATCACCTCATGATATCTATGATATGATTCAGGGATCTCTCATCCCTATGACAAGTAGAACTACGTCATTGAGAACCATCCTCATACTGGTCGCTTCTATGGAAGCGTATATTGACCAGGGACTCGTTAAGTGTGATCCATACAGATTTATGGTTCTACTACTTTAGTGGTCATAAATCAGATCCGTACAGATCTTTGTTGAATCAAGAAAGAAGAACTATATAATCTTCTTTTCTAGAGAAAGTCCACACCAAGAGGATGATTCTTAAGATCCTTCACAAAAAAATCTACTAGAACTTATGTGTGAAGAACAAGAGAGCAAAGAGAGGAGAGAGAAGGGTGTGGAAGAGAGAAAGTGAGGATGAGAGTGAGTAAATTAATTGTCTTGATCTTTTCTACTTCATCAACTCATAAGCATGGGTCAAAAAGTGAAAGCATGAGTTTAAAGGTGTCATGACCCATACCCCTTCAATCACTCACCTCTTAATCAACAATCACAAACCAAGCATGGTGTGTGTGGCCCCTACCATTGGACCCACCAAGGTGGCCGGCCACTTGGGCTTATTGGGCCCAAAATGGGCCCTTGTTGGGCCAGCCATGTGACCTCATGGGCCGAGCCCAATGAGCTCGCCCATGTCGTCGCGTGCCGTGTCCAAAAGTTGTCCGACCCTTTTTTCGTTACTTATCAAACAAAGTCCGACGCGACATCACCGAATATCTCAGTTTTCTCGATTCGCTAATTATTCTCTCAAACCGAACCCATGGCCCAAAACCTTCAGTTTTGTCCAAATATTGCTCCTCAAGAAACGTTAAGGTTTTCTTGTCTCAAGTTATCCGTCTTGTATGTGTGTGACCCTCCAGGCTCATGCCACTGTTGGCAGATCGGCGCAAGAGATCTCTCTTGCCCGATCCATCATAAGTGGTCTCTAGTAAGACATTATGATTACCCAAGGAGCATGCTGATCGATGATTCGATTTAACCTTGTGCGTACAAGTCACTATCCTATTATCTCTAGACATCCCGATTGATCATAAGGCATAGAGTCGTCATCCTTGTTCAATCAATAATTGTTACTTGACATGTGAGATGGCTGAGAACTGATAACCCGTATCACTGCATGACCATGCTCTTTCTCCCAATCACTCTCGATCAAGAGGCCTTAACAGATATCTTTCCCATACCGTAGTACGAGGGATAAATCCCTTAGCCGTCTTTCGTGTCACTCATGCAATCCGTTCCGCCACCCAATCATGCCCGTTATTGCAATCCTGGTACGGAAAGCGTTAGGCGCAAGTTAAAGCCGCACGTCGACTGCATAGCGATCACAAAGACTCCTTAGTCTAAGGATATCGTGATAAGCTATCGCATTTGAACATGTTCATGGCTTAATCTACGAAACACTATTCAAAGCGGGTCGTCTGATATCAATCACCTCATGATATCTATGATATGATTCAGGGATCTCTCATCCCTATGACAAGTAGAACTACGTCATTGAGAACCATCCTCATACTGGTCGCTTCTATGGAAGCGTATATTGACCAGGGACTCGTTAAGTGTGATCCGTACAGATTTATGGTTCTACTACTTTAGTGGTCATAAATCAGATCATGCTTAACATATTACTTCAACACATAAGTAATACAAAGCCGTTTTATTCATTACAAACGATGACAAACTATTACAGACATTTACAGACTATTCCAATTGGAACCTAGGGCACAAATGCTATCAGGAAGTTGACGTATTTCACAAGTTCCTTTTCTTTCCATTTCTCACTATCTTTTCCCATTTGCAATTGATCATCGTAGGTTTTCTGTAGTGACATGGGAAAAAGAATATAATTTCCTTCATCGTGCATAAGAGAGTATTTGTTGGATACTTCATCATGCTTATCTCCTTGATCGAATTGCCACAATTGGCCATCTCACTTTGGATTTATGTCACATAAAAACAGATCTTCATAATTATGAGTGCTTGACAAACTCAACGCCTGCTCCCTTATTTTTGTCGCAATTTCATCATCGAGCTCTTGTAATATATATGTCTCAAGGTGTTTATTTGTTGGCATCTCCAATTTGTCAGCGAGGGAAATATTACCAACAATAGTGAAAAATTCCCTTTTAACAATAAAGTTGTGTACCTTGTTTTGATCATGACAACCAGTTTGAAAGATATGTGATTTATTCTTTTCTTTATCTTCTTTCGCTTGGATATTCATAGATCTCGGTACAATTGATAACTCTTCTTGAACAATACATGTGTCACATGCATCATCTTTTAATGTTGATTTGAATCTAGCTACCAATTTATCGTCGGCTTTAATAACAGTTTCTTCTCACGACACCATCGCTCCTTTGATTATGCCTTGATTTTCAGTGTGATCTATGAATGTTCCTTTGGTATGAAACATGTCGGTTCTCAACACATCAGCCTCCCTCGTAGGATTTAGACTCGATTTGAGACTTTCTTGCATGATTAAAGAATGCTCTTGATCCACACGTGAATACATGACATCGTTTGCCTTGAATTCAACAATGTTCTCATTATATTTCTCATCGAGCATGTCATCTTCACTTGCCACATGTCCATCTTCCGCGAGTTCTACCACTCCTTGATTAGGACACTTAGATGCAATACCCACTAAACCTTGGCAGTTAAAATAATTAAGTTTATTTGAAGAGTTTCCAAGGTTTACCCCATATACTTCACTTTCTACTTTTGGCTTGATAGTTGTACTTGCTTCATATGGTTCTTTTGCCACATAATACTTGGCTTCAACAATTCTTCTAGATGCGTTAATTCTTCTCTGCTTGTTTGAGCTTCAACTTTTAGTGCATACTTGATCACATCATTCAATGCGTAATAAAGTTGTAGATCGACCACCTTTGCAATGTCCTAATTTAGACAATCAATGAAACGATTGGCTGAATGCTTCTCAGGTTCTCTTACTTCGGCTTTCATCATCAAGATCTCAAATTTAGTAACATACTCCTCTATGGACATGCTTCCTTGCCTTAACTTCTGTAATTTGAGATACAACTCATGTTTGTAGGTAGATGGAGAATATTTTCTCGTTAACTCTTTTCTCATCTTATCTCATGTTACGATCTTGGCACGACCATATTTTTCTCGTTGTCTTCTGAGGTTGTCCTACCAATCTGAAGCGTGTTTCCTCAATTTTACAGCCAATAGCTTTACTTTCCAATCCTCTGGTGGTTTAGTATAATGGAACACGTTCTCTACGGTGCTCAACAACTCTAGGAATTGATCTTCATTCACGCGACCTTCAAACTTCGAGATTTTTAGCTTTGGCATGTTAGTGTAGCCAAAGTATTCCTTATCTGGCCTCCTCTCATAGAAATCATGATCTTTATAATGAGTTTGATTTTCTCTAGATTTTTCATGCTCATCATCCCTCCTTGTCACACCTCTATTTGATTGGGCATGGGATTGAAACTTCTCTTGTTGCATGAAATCCTCTTCGAAATCAAATCTTTGACCTTGCCGTGATTCTCTCGCATTATCACTCACATGAATAACCTTTTTGGAATCACTACCGCGCCCTACATGCTCTAGAAGTTTTTCTGAACTTGTAGTTCGAGATAATTAATACGCCTCTGCTCATCAGACAATGATTTACTGTCATTCTCCTCGCCATTAAAAACGCCTGTAGATTTACTACCAGCCATCCAACCAGTGCTCTGATACCACTTCATATGGGGATAACTACGAGAAATAAGTAGAACGTGATGAATTTGAATTTATTTTTGTGGTTTCTAGGGATTGAAGATTTCGATAGAAGAATATGTAGGAATGAATGAGAAAATAAGGTAAATGTAGAGAATTGGGTAGAGTTTTGAGGAACAAAATCGACACTTAGCCGGTTGTAGGCTAAGATAAGGTTTAATCGCCACTTAGCCGAGTTTAGGCTAAGATAGGGTTTTTACGCCACACCTAGGATTCTCGGCCTAAGGTGATAAGTAGAACAAGACAAAGTCTCAAGCACAAAGCTATAATTTTTATTCTCTCCAATCTGATTTTTTCTAAGAGTCCAAAGCCCCTTTAAATACATGTAATTAGGAAATAACAACTAGAAACTAGAAAAGGAAATAATAAACTAGAAACTAGGGTACTAGGAAATAACATTTGGAAAGTAAATTACTTGGGCTACAAGCCACTTATTCTAGAAACTAAATATTAAGAAATATAAAATAGGCAATTAAAAAGTGTTGGACTCATGTGCTTAAATTCCTTAATAGAGAGAGAGAGAGAGAGAGAGAGAGAGAGAGAGAGAGAGAGAGCAGCACAATTTTTTGCTGTTTTCTAGTCCATCCAGTCAAGTTCAAAAGTCTGATCAGTGGTCGATCCACCGTTTGAGCATAATAAGGTTTTCCACGCTAAAATTGTGCATTCTAGTTGTGTTCTTTTTTGCTATATTTATTAGCTTTATTGATTTGTTCTATTTGATAGGATCATATAAGATTTACATAGATGGAGATGATTATTTAATTTTGCTGCGTCTAATTATTCAATTGGGTTCGTTTTTCTCTTAACACAAGCCGCCTATTTGCTCTAAAAGGTTAATCGGGTTGAATATGACCCTCCCGAAAATCACAGGCGCTGATAACGTCACCGCCAATCCGACGAATGTGAAAGCGCCTAGAAAAATTAGAAGACCCCATGACCCAGGATTTGATCCTTCTGAGTCTTGGCGTATCTGGTGAAAGAAGGGATATTAAGGGCCAATGTGGTCTAGAAAATTGTGTTGGTGGTGACGGGGGAAGAACATAACCCTTAAATCTTGCACAGAGAGGCGAGAAGAGAAGGACAACATGTGCCTGAACTCGTCGGCACTGACTTGAGACCAAATCAGCAAGTAAGAAGTGAGGGCCATAACGATCAGAGCAAAGCATTCCCCGAGGACTATAATCTTATAATGGTATTCAATATTGGCAATGATCATTCAATAACATTAGATTGAATTTTTGAAGTCCAAACAAGGGCATTTTGGTGATTCAAACATAAATATTATTTAAAAATAAATAGAAGGGTATATTGTTCAATTTCTAAAATTTAAAAACTAAAAAACGTAAAAATAAAAAAAATTAATTATGTTAACTAATTGTATAAAAAAAGAATTTTAGGCGACCTGTGAAGTTAAAAAAATAATTTAGGTGTATCCAAATGAAAAAATAGTTTCGGCACGTGTACTTAATTATAATGATCCCTTATTTATAACTAATGTTTTCTTTCTCCATATTTTTTCTTTCATATATGAGAAGTTTGAGCCCCCAAATCAAAATTTTAAAATAGTGAAAAATCAAAACTCAAACACATAGATCAGTGGCCAACTGGGAGCTTGAATCGACCACAACTGGTAGCTTGAATATTTTAAAACTAACACAGTTTTTTATTCTTTATTTTTAAATAAAATTTTGAAAAAAAATATGTTGAAAATAATTTGTATTTATTTTTACTTTTTTAATACATGGTTATTTTTGTCAATTTAAAAAAATTAACAAAATATTTTTAAAAAGTTTACAAAGAGGGGTAACGTAGAAATTTTGATAGTCAAATGAAAATAACATATTCTCAAGAGGAGTTATATGCCATTTTCTATATTTCAAGCATTTGAGATTTCATCAACCGCAAGCTTTCTAACATCAGCCTGTAAACATAATTGAGCCTAATTGTTGTCCTTTCGATTTCCCTTAATATCTAACTTGCTGGTTTTATTGTAAACTGAAACCACCGACTGTTCTTTATTAGATAGAATCAACTTTTCCAAATACGAACATATATCTCTTTATAATCATCCTCGTTATTGTGATTCGAATAAAATTTATTTATATTAGGATAAATCCTTATTATGCCAAATTCACATTGTCATTATTCCGTTTTTATCGAATGTGAGATGTTTTGTTTCACTCAAAATATCTTTTTGGTTCATTAACAGTATCTCCAATGGCGCTCCATATATTTAAACAAATATATGAAGTGATTTGTATTGAAATTAGGATATAAAAGTTATTTTTTCATGTTGAACTCCAACCTATATATATATATATATATATATATATAGGAATGCACTCCAATACAAGCTCACCCAAAATGTCCAAACGTCCAAACCAATATATAGTTGTCGGTTTGAGAAGCGCGTTATTTTAGATTGCAACACGTGACAATTATACAACATTGCACTACATGCTATACATTGCTTCAATTTTGCATAGGTCCAACATGTTATACAACTTTGCACTACATGTTCTACGGTTATACAACATTACACTGCATGTTATATAATTTGAACGTTTGGACATTTTCTTCTGGTTTGTATTTGATGCCTACTATATATATATATATATATATATATATATATGCATTACATTGACAACAATCATTAGTGTTATAACATTAGAGTAGAGTATGACTTTCGGATCAAATTAAATCCAACGTACCATATTAATTTGAATTTCAAATGTGTGCGCGCATTAGTGTGGGCAGAGGGACAATTTCGGTAACTGAAAATTCAATTTAAGGAAACTGATTGTTAAAAACGGAAGAGATTTTATTACAGAAACGGGAAAATCTTAATTGCAATTAAACATGATTCTCCTATATTTAATTAGGTGTAAATATATAAAGTATTATTGAGTTGATTTAATGAGAAATCATGACAAAAACAACAACATGAAATAAATAGATTTGGAAAAACCAAATATGCGTGGCTACCATAACTGATCAAAGAAAACAAATAATTTTAGAATCACATTGTAGGGAATATACAAACGTGGTGATTATGGAATGTGTGTAAAGAGATTGCTTGGTTTGGCTCGTGGTGATAGTGTGTGACTACGAGCGAATCACTATGGCTGCACCGAAGTGAAGAATGGCCATAAAATTCTCCATGTGGATGCAGTCACACATATGACTATTATTTGAACTAGATTGGCTGACATGAAGTAAGTGTGGCCATAAAGAAAATATGTGTGGCTACCATAATTGATCACTGGAAACCCATTCAAAATTGCAAAAACCACACCAAACAAAAATATTCTTTTGGTATGACTGGTGCATACGATACTGGGATATAATATAAGCGTGGGGACTTCAAAATAGTTTGTATATGTGGATGAAGACATGTAGTTGTAAGGGAAAAAGTGTGGCTACAAAGGAGGTGAGTATGGCTCTACAAGAATCAGTGTGACTATAATGGACATGAGTGTCACTACCAATGTAGTTGATATGGCTGTCCTGAAGAAAAACCATTACAACATTCCTTACTGCCATTATTGCATGACCATTATTGTGGATAACTGTTGCATACTTTAAAGAGATTGAGAGATGATTATCTTGTAATGAATTTATAATATGATTATCGAAAAATATATGGTATAAAGTGATATAATATGAGTGTTAGTCCGTCAAAATGGTGAGTAGCTGTGAATTAAGAAGTATGACTTCAATTTAGAGCCTATGACTGTGTTTTCAACAGTGTAGCTGCTAGGGAGTGGGTGTGGCTACCAAGGAGGCGATTATGGCTGATGGGAATCAATATGGCTACAATGACAATAAGTATGGCTATTAGGGAGTACGTATGGCTACCATTGTAGTGAGTATGGCTACCCTAAAACGGGAGATGGAGCCGGGCTCAGTCACTATAACATGATCTTTGGTGTGGATAACTGCTTCATACTTTGAAAAAATGGAGAGAGAATTCGCTATCTTGTAATGAAATTAGGACATGATTATCGACAAAGAGATGGGATAAAGTGATATAGTATGATTGTCAATACGTCAGAATAATGTGAAGATGTGAATAAAGAAGTATGCCTTCAATTTAGAACATGTGGCCGTGTTTTCACCAGTATGGCTAGTAGTAAGTTTGGCTATCATGGAAGTTAGTCTAAGTACTACCTTCAGAATTCATCAACAACATAACTCAAATGGAGACACTAATTAAGCGCAAAAGCAAAAACTAGAAAACCTAATCACTTTTCAAGTTATTAAATAACGATTTGATTTACAAAAAAAGAAATAGTTCATTTTGAAAAGATAGAAACTAAATAACCTAATCACTGTTCAATGTATTGAATACCGATCTGAATTATATAAAAGGGAAACAATTAATTTTGGAAACATAATTACACAGAATCTGTGAGAGAATTCAATTCCTATGATTTACCCATATTACCCTCACACATGATTTGGTTTAATGAAATAGTGGGCCTACACCACACGTGTGACATCTTGAAGACACCTCAGATCCAACGGTCTGTAACTGTTCTAACGTTCTAACGCTAAATGGTTGTTCTCACATGAATAATCATATATATATATATACATACATACATATGTATATACACACACATACATATGTATATAAATACATATGTATGTGTGTGTATATACGTATGTATGTGTGTACATATACATATGTATGTGTGTACATATATATGTTTGTGTATATATATATATGTATATATATACAAACATATATATATAGGGTCTGGTTTGGCTGAGAACCAAATGTGCGGTGAGAATATGAGAACACTCACCATTCACTTATATATATATATATATAGAGTCTGATTTGGCTGAGAACCAAATGTGCGGTGAGAACATGAGAACACTGACCATTCACTTATTACATGGAACATTTACTTATTCTCGTTGGATATTCATTTTCATTAAACATTCACTCATTTTTCGTTGGACAATCATTTTCATCAGATATCACTTTCTTTCATTAGACACTCGCTTATTGGACGTACACTCGGCTGCAAACCCATATAGAATGTCCAAATGTCTAAACCATGTAGAACCGTCGGATCTAAGACGCGCGCTGTCTCAGCGTGCGACACGTGGCAGGGTCCATCACGTTCTACATCATTGCACTACATGCTTAACATAGTTCTACAACATTGCACTGCATGTTCTACAGTTTGGATGTTTTGACATTTTTTATTGGTTTATAACTCATATCTCCTCTCTCTCTCTCTCTATATATATATATATATATATAGCAACAATAAGGTACAAACGGAGTGAAATGTCCGAACGTCTAAACTGGTAGAACGTGATTGATCCTGTAGAACCTTGCTACCACGTGTCGAGCGATGGGATAACGCACGTTCAGATCTTTAACGATCCAACGACTGTAGAATGTTCAGACGTATGGACAAGCAAGAGACCTTGTCGAAAGCTGTCGTCTCTTGAAATCGTCGAAAAAAGTGAGGGTCGGTTTTGCTAGAAAACATAGAGAACGACGAAATCTCTATCGATTTTATATTTGTTGAATTCTTGAACTCGTGGGTGAGAGAACCAACATTTGTGGGAAAGAAATAGAGGAGGCAAAAGGGTCATTTCACATGACTCTTTTCATCTTTTTAAAATTGTTTCATTTGTAATACACCAATATTGTTTCGAACAAAAGTTAAGTTTCTTATTCAAGTAAGGGTAAAACAACTATTTCACATTTATTACATAATTAAGTTATTAGATATTCTGTTGTGAGGGCATTATGATCTTCTTATCTCAAAATTATGTTAGATTTAACTATCTCAGAGATAAGGGTAACAAAAAATATAATTAGTAAGTGCAAAAAACGAGTTTTTTAGTTTGTGATAGTTATGTTAAAATGACTGATAGTTATGGTAGTTATGTACCATTACCCTTTAAGTATATTGGGATGGAATTGCTCATTTATCAACCTAAGTATCAGTTATGGTGAAAATACAAATAAAAGGCGCAATGGTGCGGTATATATGATGATGATGATTAAATAAGAAGATATAACTAAATTTGTAGATATGTAGAAAATAGATAAAGAGAGACCTATCCGGGTAAGGAGAAATCATGAAAATCAGAATAGGAGTAGAATTGTGGAGGAGGAGGGTTGTAAATACAATACAATACATATACATATAGCTTCTTCTTTCTTGTTAATCGTAATCGTAATCGTATTCGTATTTACAAGAGGGAGAGAAGGAGAGAGAATGGCGGAGGAATCGGTTAATCGGAGCAATAGCAATTGCACAGCGTCGTCGGATGGAGTTGAAGATTATCGATCGGAGGTTGAAATGATGAATTCAGATGCTTTCTTCAACACTCTGCCGCCTGGAATTCGATTCTGCCCCCAAGACTCGGAGCTGATTGTTCACTACTTGTGGCCCAAGGTGTTGAGCAAGCCCTTGCCCCACAACAAGATCTTTGATGTGAACATATATCTGTACAATCCAGAGCATCTTGCAGGCATGTTTGGTAAATTTGGGGAGAAAGAATGGTACTTTTTCACGTCAAGGGACAGGAAGTACCCAAACGGAAAGAGGCCAAACCGAGCAGCTGGAGACGGGTATTGGAAAGCGACGGGGGCGGACCGCAAGATATTCCATGAGGGCAGCCTTGTTGGATACAGAAAGACTCTTGTCTTCTACCAAGGAAGAGCTCAGCAAGGCACCAAGACTAATTGGATCATGCACGAGTTCAGAGTTGACCACCCTCCTGCTCGCAAGAGAAACGGCCCGGCTGACATGACTGTAAGTTTCTTTATGATCATCACTAACTAGAGAGAGAGAGAGAGATATGGATCATTCATTGTTATTGTTGAATTGTTTTGCTTTCCAGTTGGATGTTTTCATCTTGTCCAGAATTTACAAGAAGACGGAGGGTAGGGCTTCTAGAGTTGAAGTTGATCCTTTTCCCTTACCAGAACAAGGACAAGAGCAAGAACATGAGCAAGAGCAAGAGCAAGAACAAGAACAAGAACAAGGGGATGATGATGAATATATGATGACAGAACAACAACAGTATCAATATGGCAACACCTCTTCTCCTCCTCCTCCTCCTCCTCCTGACAACATGAATTGGTACTCTGGCCAACCCATCAACATTGGACAGCCATTACCATTACCATTACCATTGTCATTCTATTCCTCTTCTCCCTACACTAATTCTCAAACTCCCTTCATTCACTCTCACACCAACACTTTTGAACTCAACCCCAATCCACAACCTCTTATGTATCCCTTTCACGATTCCACTGAAACCCAAGATTATACTTATACAACACCTCACCACCACCAGCTTCCTCCTCCGCCCACTTTCCGACAACCCAAACATGAAACTTCTCAATTTCCCACAAGATAACAACCACCTACTGTCATTGATTTGGGACTTGCATAGTTTTGGTTAATAGTTTTGTTTCTGAATGTCTTTTTTGTGCCATAATGTGTATAATTTTGCCATAACACAAAACCAACTTGAAGGAAATTGCATTGCATTGCAAGCACACACGTCTTGTCATTCACAGCAGCAATTATGTATATACCACAAATCAAATGAAATCAAACTGTCTTCCATACTCAAATATCATTCCTCTACACTACAGTACACCCAACAAATAAATTACTCTTTTTTCTTCTTCTCAACAACAAACACATCTTACACTAGAATAGATCCATCCTACTTACTACCTCACCATCAAATACCACAAAGAATTGTTAAAACAATCTCTATCTGGCCTCGCTCTGTATCTGTAACGAATCATCTCTCATCAACTTCAAGCTTAGACTGTTGAATCTTTCCCGTGAATATTGCCTTGATGCTTTTCTCCAATCTGTACCAGCCTTCATCATGGCCACAAACTCCTCATAGCTGATACGCCCATCCTGCAACACAGTTTACTCATGCTGAGGACATAGACACATTGATCTTTGCGCTATAAATATCATCACTGTATTCACAAATCTAACTCACCTTGTCTGTATCAACATCGTGCATAATGGCACTGATAACTTCCTCGTTGTTGGTTTCAGCCTCATCATTTAAGGCATCACGCAACTCTTCAATCTCTATGTATCCGCTTTTGTTTTTGTCAAAAAAGTCAAATGCTTTGCGCAGGTGCTCATCATTGCCCATCTTTCTAAGATGAACTGAAATCGCAACAAACTCTCCATAGTTTAAGGCCCCATCACCATCGACATCAGCCTGCATAAACCAACATTTTCAAAACACAATATCATCCACACTGGACAGGACTGGACTGAGCCATGAGACGTGTATTAATAAAAAAAGCTTGGTTGGGCTAATGCTTACAGCATCCATTAGGATTTGGAGATCTGGATCTGGAATCTGTTGGCCAAGCTTGTGCAGTCCAGTCTTAAGCTCCTCAAGGTTTATCTTGCCTCGTTTGCCGGTATCCATCATATCAAATGCCTCCTTTATGCCTGCCACTTCTTCCACTGACAAATGCTCAGCGATCACCTGTTGATTGACAAAAGTTCAGTCTCAAGGAAAAGACTATGGTAACGTAACGACTATTAAAATAAAATCATTACCCTAAGAGCTGTTTTCTTGAGCTTGTTCATTACGGAGAATTGCTTGAGCCTAGCTCTCACAGTCTCACCCAGTGGCACATTTGGAGCCTTCTTAGCATTCAGTAACCAAGGATGCTCTATATACACAAGAGTTCAGTTAAACAATTCCATAATGTCCTGGCCATGCCAAACTATGTTAAGGAACATTACCAAGCACTTCCTGTGCTGTAAGCCGTTGCTTTGGGTCAGCATCAAGCATTTTCCTCACAAGGTCCTTTGCATTGTCAGAAACTCTAGGCCAAGGGTCCCTCTTAAAATCAATGACAGATCGAATAATTGCTTGTGCTACCCCTTGTTCAGTTTCTGCATGAAAAAAATAGTGAATCTATGAAAAGAAAGTTCAAATGTGATTATATTATTAGATCCAATGTATAATAATATACCTGCCCAGAAAGGTGGGACACCACAAAGTAGAATATAGAGGATGACTCCAGCACTCCAGACATCAACCTCCGGGCCATAATTGCGTCTTAGAACCTCAGGAGCCATGTAATAAGGACTCCCCACTATCTCATTGAATCGCTCACCTACATGGAATGTCATTCTTCAGGAACAATGAACTCCTGATGTATAAACACTAAAAGCACATACAAGTGGCACTACAGCAAAGCGAGCTATCATTGCAACACCTGGTTTAAAGAAGACTGACAGCCCAAAATCAATTGCCTTCAAGGGTGCTGTTTCCTTCTTATTGGCAAACAAGAAGTTCTCTGGTTTGAGATCACGATGCATCACTCCATGTTTATGGCACATCTGTGAAGAATCACATAAAACAAACAATGAAACTGTAATCTGGAATGAGATTAACATCCAACAAGAACAAATTCAAGAAAATTAATGCAAGTGACCCTCATCATAGCTGGAAAAGATAAGTCCGCAAGTTGCCCTATGAATGTACACAAGCCATAAACAAGGTGGACACTTAGCACCAAGTTCTAGGAATAATGATAAAATGTGGATGCCAA
This sequence comes from Geranium rotundifolium, assembly GCA_963920655.1. Lineage (NCBI taxonomy): Eukaryota > Viridiplantae > Streptophyta > Magnoliopsida > Geraniales > Geraniaceae > Geranium > Geranium rotundifolium. The sequence goes on from OY987314.1 coordinate 15,167,105, forward strand.
AATCCGAGATTTAAGAAGCAAGCGAATTTCCCTTCTCGGGATGAATAACTTTTGTATCAAGGACTTAATGACAAGAATCATCAGCCTCAAGCGCCGATGGAAAGGTATTCAGAGACTTTTCCTGAAAGACAAAATACCACTCATTGCGCCAGTGGTAATAGATTCAGGGTAATCGGTATACAAAAATTGGCAAGGATGGAAAGAATAAAAGTAGATGGATATAGGTTAAGATAGGGGCATTTTATGAAATACTTCTTTGCGCAAGTAAGAATAGGATAAGCTCCTGCTTTCTGACAGCCATCCCCCAATCTATCAGTCCCCATATACTCATCGAAGATAAATTCAATCTACCATACCAACAATAATCAGCAAGATTTATGACAAAATTCAAATATCAAAAGAGAGAAATCCAACCTGAACAACTTCAACAATGGTCCTCATCACAGCTGCAGCAGCACGTTCTGTGTAGTGTCCCCTCGAGACAATCCGATCAAACAACTCACCGCCCTCACACAGCTCCATCACAATGTGTACAGCATCATCATCCTCATAAGAATCCTTCAAAGTCACTATATTGGGATGCTTGGGCATATGCTTCATGATCTCCACCTCCCTTCTCACGTCTTCAATATCCACTGCAGTCCTCAGCTTCTTCTTCGATATAGATTTGCAAGCAAACTTATCACCAGAGCTCACATCTGTGCACAAATATGTAATCCCAAACTCGCCCCTCCCGACTTCACGACCCAGATCGTACTGGGCAGAAATGTCACGGCCGCTTGGATCTTTCAGCACCCACAGCTTGTTTTGGCCTCCAGATCCATTGGTTGCAGCATGATCACCAGCAAATAGATTCGATTTCTTCTTGTTCTTTCCTTTTCTGTTCTCAGAAGGTGAAGCAGGAGGTGTCGCGCAGCAATTTCCCATTTAATAAACACACTTTCAAATCTCAGTTTTGAGATTTGACCCAACTCAACAAAGGGAATATCCAGATCAAATCTATCTTGCAGCTGGCAGCTAATAAATAAAACACAAATACAGCATAAGGGTCGACTGAAATTTTCTCATTTTATCCCAAAAAAGGCAACTAGAGATACAAAAAGACATAAACCAGGAAATATTTGATTTTCCCGAGAAACAAACATAAACCCAGAAATCCTTTCGCAACTAAATCAGAAATTCACAGCTTCAAAAACAATCGGAACTACAAAGAAGCGGAAATAAAAAACAAGGATTTACATAAAACTGAGAGAGACCCAGAAAAGGGAGAGAGAAATGCGATTGCTTACCGAGATCTAAGAAGGGGTGGGGGTTTTGAGAATTAGCAGACAGGGCTTGAGATGATAGAAGCAATGGAGGGTCAGGTAAGCAAAAGAAGAACGTTAAGAGATGAGGTCAATCTGTGAATCCATGACACTGGTTGATAATGTGTGTATGAGAGAGAGAGAGAAGAGTCAAAGGTGATTGTTGCAGAGACTTGTTCTTGCTCTTCTGCTTCGTCTATCAATCAATCCTTGAGCTGATTTTTCATTTCAGCTTCAAGAATTCAACAATGAAATGAGACCTAAGAACCCTTGTGTGCTGCCTTTTTTCCTTTTTCTCTTCCCAAAATAATACAACAAAACATTTATATATCGAATTACTTTCCTTTTTCTGTTTTTTTCTTTCCGTCTTTTGTTTTTAATTTTTTCACTTTTCAGCTGCTCTCACACACACAACACACAAAAACTAAAGAACCAAAATCATCAGAAACTTAGAAAATGAACAACACACTACAATGGTTAAATGAATATATAAACAAAAACTTCTATTCTTGGATGGGAAGGTTTTATTTTGGGTTCTTAAGCTCTTGCAAAATAAAGAAAATAACATATTGAACACAAGAAGTAATGATGTTAATGAACCGAGCAATTTGTTTGAAGTTTAAAGTTAGATTCATTGTATAAAATGTCGAATTGAAGTGTCAATTCGTTTATGTTAACATTAATATGTAGTATTCTGCGTGTCTCGCATATATTATTTAGATAGAGTTATATATGAGATGATACCTTTTATCTCTCATATTTAGGCACTACAAAAAGTATATATAAGAAACACTCTTATGTTAATAAATCACACAATTATCTACTTTATTTTCTATCTGGTATCAGCCTAATTACTTCAATTCTTCTTCCTCAACTCTATTTTCTTTTTTGTTGTTGCAATGGTCATCGAACTTACCACTCAATTTTCCAATCCTCACGACACCCAACATCCATTTACAAACATTGCCTTTCTAATGTCATCAAACTTAATCCAACAAATTACATAAATTGGAAATTGCAGGTTCAAACTATACTAGAGGGTCATGATCTCTTTCGTTACGTGGATGGTTCTCACCCGATTCCCCCTATCGTGATAATCATAGCAACCACTTCAACAGTGAAACTCCCAATCCGACATTATCCATGCCGGTTACGTCCCTAGTCACACAAAGCATCTACTCCCACGAGGTCTGGTCCATTATACAAAATACTTATGCACGTCCATTTCGATGACACATCAAACAATTGAAATCTAAGCTCTGTTCGACAATAAAGGGATCCTTTTTAATCTCCGCTTACATGCATTCCTTCGAAGGCACTACTGATCTGCTTGCCTTGATTGAATCTTCGATCCATCATGAGAACTTAACTGATTTTGTGTTGTAGGGTCTTGATGATTCTCATCGCTCTGTCATTGACGCCGTTAATGCTCGGGACACGCCTATTTCCTTTGATAAGTTTCATGAGAAATTAAATAAACGTGAGTTGTGTCTCAGGTTGGAATGTACAATGATCTTGTTTCCGGTGACTGTCCTGTCGGCCCAATCAAAATCGGCCAAACACTGGTACTGCCCTTTGGGTTCTCAACAAACATGGACTTATTATCCATCCTCTATAGATTGGAATCCAACTCCATCAATGGACCTCGCACAATTTCTTCTGGTGGAAAATCGTTCAAAGGACGGTGTTAATGGTGTAAGGAACAAGGTCACGTGCTCTCGTATTTCCCAACAAGTCGCACTCACCATCCCGGTCTTCAACCTCCTACCTCCAACCGCTTTCCTGTTTTGGTATTTTCTCCTCCACAAGCGCACAACCTTACTACTACATCTACCGGACCAGGCTAGCTTGTTAATAGTGGGGTGTCTCATCACATAACTCAGGATCTTGAAAACTTGGCACTACATCATTTGTATAACGGTCCGGATACATTGTTTATGGGTAATGGTAAGGGACTTGACATCACACACACTAGTACTATTAAGCTTCTTAATTTTCCTCTTTTTAATGTACTTTGTGTTAGAGTTGTGCCCTAGCCCAATGTAATAAGTTATCTACATGTAGAATAGATGTTGTCATGAGCATACTCACATATCGTAGCTTGTCATTGTATCTTTAGACCGAGGAGTCTTTGTGATCACTATGTAATAAATATCCGAGTTTGATATAGTCTAACGTTACCTGTAAAAGGGTAGGTATAAGGGTTTGAATTGGCTTAGTTATAAGTTACATGAGTGAGCTCGAAAGACGGCTAAGGGATTTATCCCTCATACTCTAGTATGAGAATGATATCTGTTTAGACCACTCGATGAGTATGACTGAAAGAAATTGCATGGCCATGCGGGCGATATTCAATATCAATTTTCAGTCATCTCAATTATCGAGAAACAGTGATTGGTTAAATAAGGATGACGGTTCCATGCCTTATGATCAATCAAGATATCGGGTGATAAAATGATAATGACATGGACGATAAGAGGTCAAATCGAATCATCGATAGTCATGGACGTTGGGTAATCATAATGTCTTGCTATAGGCCACTTAGGATGGAAAGGACAAAATAGTAATTTTTGCCAATCTACCAACGGTTCATGAGCCTAGAGGGTCACACACTTTAAAGAAGGTATATAGTAAAAGGGACTTGGAAAAGTCAGTATTTAAGAAGTATGAGATCAGGAGAATTCAGCTTTCGATTAGTTGAATCGGAGCGAATTGGTTTAAACCAGAAATCAGTTTAAGAGAATCGGACCGGTCTAACTAAACAATTTAATTAGAACCCAATGTAAATGAGTTTAATTAAAGGTTAGCTATATGGGCTTTAAGCCCATTCTTATTTATAATAATTATTATAACTATATTTAAAAAGGATAATGGTGGATTTAATTAAGGAAATTATTTGAAAATCAAATAGTTGATTTTTAGTTTAATTTCCCCATTATTTCCTCCCCTATTTGTCGTCCCTTTCCCTCTCTTCTTGCTATTTCCATCTCTTTCTCTTCTACACTTCTTCATTTGCTTTTTCTTCACAAAATACTAGTGAAATTGGGTGAAGAACTCTTGGGAAAAAAAGAGACCTTGCTTGTGTGAATCTAATAGAGAGTACAAAAGATTTTGTGCTTGGTGATTTGGTTAAGAACAAGATAATTTTCAGACTGTTGTTCATTCTCTATTTGCTGATTTTTTTATCACATGTTGGTCTTTCAAGTTCTAGTTGATTTCCATGGTTAATATCTCTTCCATTGTGTAGTTACGACGTTTTTGATGATTGGCTTATTTTTAAGGAACTAGAAATGATGTCATAAAGAATGTCGAAATATCGTATGTGACATCTTGGATGACATTATTGGCGACATCTCGGCTGACATCCTGTTCGACGCAAGTTAGGAAAGTTTCTATTCTTCATAAAGTATGACTACAATTAGGATTGTGAAAGTTTCAGCGCGTCTCCGATTCTGGAAAGAAGAATGACGGTGACAAAAAGGAAACCCAATAGGGTTAGTACTTATACTCGATTGCTATAAAAGCTCAGGCTACCCCCTTAGCAATCGTGTGGTCTTTTATTGTTTCCTAGCAATAATATACAGAGCTCTTAGACGTGAAGGTTTGCGGGTTGAGAGGCTGTGTATTGTGCTAAGGATATTATGTATCACATTAACTATTGAGAGTTAGGTGATTGAGGGTTTACTGATCGCGTGAGTGAAGACTGCACACAACCAAAATGTTCAACGAAAACTTGAACTGACAAAGCAAGGCGATTGCTCGAAGAGTGGAATCAAGACGGTGTCTTGGATTCAGGGGGAGACCTTGAGATAGGTTTGCACTTGTAATAGTAGCATAAAGTATATATCTTGTGATGATCATAGGTACTTGTATGTTTTGACGTATTACCAAATAGTGAAACCTTTCCACTGGCTGAGAGCCCCCAGACGTAGGTGATGTTGCACCGAACTGGGTAAACAATTTGGTGTGTCGTAGTTTATTACGTTTGATATTTACTGTCCTTATTTATCTACGCAAGTTGTCATACACTGTGTTATAACATTATACGTAACATTGTGTGGCATCTTGCATAACTATCTGATCAAAATTTCAATTGGTATCAGAGGGGGCACCTACAGCTTTAGGTGAGTTCCTAGTCAAAAATTCTGATTATCAAGATGGACAATACCAGAGAAGGAGGATCTATTAACCGACCATCGGTTCTAGATGGAAGTAACTACGGCTATTGGAAGGCCCGCATGTGTGCCTTTATGAAGTCTCTTGACAATAAAACATGGAAGGCTGTAATCAATGGTTGGAGTGCCCCACAACTCAGTGATAGTGATGGTAACCCCATCGGCCCGAAACCAGAAAAAAACTGGACTGATAACGAAGACGAAGAATCACTGGGAAAATCTCGAGCCCTGAATGCTATCTTTAATGGTGTTGACAAGAACGTATTCAGACTAATCAACACATGCGCGACTGCCAAATGTGCATGGGATATCCTAGCCGTTGCATATGAAGGAACAACCAAGGTTCGAGAACAGAAGTTGCAATACTCGACAACCAACTTCAAAGCTCTTGTCATGAAAGAGGATGAATCAATTGCTGAATTCAACGTTCGAATTCGAGATCTAGCCAATGAATCCTATTCTCTGGGCGAACCGACGTCTGATGAAAAACTGGTCAGAAAAACCCTGTGTGCTCTTAGCTCTAGATTTAAAATGAAGACCACCGCAATTGAGGAAGTTCATGACCTCAAGATCCTAAAATTTGATGAATTGATGGGATCTCTAATGACCTATGAGCTATCTCTACCAAATATCGACAAAAAGAATAAAGGAGTAGCTTTCAAAAGTTCAACACACAGGCAACCAGAATCTGAGGATTCTGACTCTGACGAAGACATCGACTCCACAATTGCTCTTCTCACAAGGAATTACAAAAAATTCATGAGAAGATTCAGTCGAATGGGAGGAAGGAATGGCACAACAAATGCCAGATACAAAGCTACACAAAAAGCTCAGACAGGAGGAAATCTTGACAAACCGAACAAAAGGGGAGAAGAAAACAGTAAGTACAAAGGACCTCAGTGTCATGAATGTGAGGGATTCGGTCATCTTCGCAGAGAATGCCCAAACTTCCTCAAAAGACAAAAACAAGGATGCAATGCTACCTTGTCAGACGAGGATAACGAGGATAGTGGTTCTGAGGAGGTAAGCAATTTTGTTGCATTCACAGCTACCACTTCTTTGTGTAACAATGATAACTCTGTTGATATCAATGATGATCTTCATCATCCGACTCCTAACGATAATTGGACTAAGGAGCAACTGACCGAGGCATATAAAAGCTTATATACCAGATGGGTCGAGGAAACTCTGATCCTTGACCAACAAGCAGAACGGATCATCACTCTTACCAACGACAAGTCTAGACTGCTAGAGACAATTATTGAGCTAAAATGATCTGACGGGACTAGGGTACACACATAATACCTCCTCATTGGCACTTACAAAGTTTGTCCCACAACAAGCCGTGGCTGACAAGCAACTACAAGATGACGCGACACATCCTACAGGGAAGCCTACGATAAATGTCGTGATGTCTCCTACAACATGTTCTTGTCAATCAGCTATCAAAAGACATCCTCCACGCAGACATCGATCTTCCAGAACTCCAACTTATCAATATCAGTGGATATGTCATTACTGCGGACAAAGGGGTCACATCATAAAGGAATCCCATGGGTTCCAAAGAATTTAATTACATGCAGCGGACTGAAATTAACCATGGGAATCGAGAAAGACTAGATCTTACTGTTAAAATTCCAGCATGGAAAATTAATTTCTAGATCTGAAATTATACCTTTTCGAATCTCAAACACAAAGAAGCTTTAATGAATCTGCCTGCAGAAAAACTTTGCTTCTAAAAGCCATAACTTGATCTACGGATCTCCAAATGACTCGGTTCTTTTTGCAGAGTAAATTTAATCCACTTCTCTACGACTTTTATGTTTTGCACAAAACCCAGTTCGGACTGTATGATCATCTTCTGAAGCAAAGCATCTTACTCGTCAGTGCTGGACAGATTTTCTGGTTTCTCCCGATTGGTTTCATTTTTGAGGATTTCGAATTTGACAAAGCAAAACGAAAAGATTGTGCTCTCTTGATCGTCCACACAAGCACAACACCTTGGTAAAGGTTTCTACACACACCCTTGCTAGCGTTGTCTGTAAAATCGAACAAAACCAACAATGGAGTGTAGAGAGAGGGAGGGTCGGCCAAAGAGGAGAGAGAGAGAGAGGAGGAGTTGCCGAAAAATCCCTTACGGTTTTAGGAAAAATTATTGTGTAACTAATAAAAATATAATTTTTAATATCTTCTTTATAATTACACAATAAACCCCTTAAATCCCTTAATTGCACTTAAGCCTCATTCTCAATTAAAACCAAGAATGGACTTTAAGCCCACTTAGCTAAAACCTAATTAAAACCCATTTAATTGAGTTCTTATTATATGGTTTAGCTAAACCGGTCCAATCTCTCTAACTTGATTTCTTCAACCGTCTTATTAATAAACTTAGGCCATAAATCAACCGAATTGTTTTCAATTTGACTAAATTGAAAAGCGGATTCTCCCAATTACCATCCAAGCTTGTTTGTCACATATTGTACTTAAAGTGTGTGACCCTCTAGGCTCACGACCCGTTGGCAGACTGGTAAAATTACTATTTTATACTTTCCATCATAAGTGGCCTCTAGCAAGACATTATGATTACCCAACGTCCGTGATTATCGATTATTCGACTTAACCTGTTATCGTATATCTCACTGTCCTTTTATCAAACCGATATCCAGATTGATCAATTGGCATAGAACCGACATCCTAATTTATCAATCACTGTTTCCTGATATCTGAGATGACTGAGAACTGATACTAAGGTATCACCTGCATGACCATGCTATTCCTTCAGTCATACTTATCAAGTGGCCTAAACGGATATCTTTATCATACCGGTGTATGAGTGATAAATCCCTCAGACGTCTTTCGAGTTCACTAATGTAATTTATAACCAATTCAATCACAGCCGTCATGGCTACCCTTTTACAGGTAACGTTAGACTAGGTCAAGCTTAGAGATTCATTACACAGTGAACACAAAGACTCCTTGGTCTTAGGATATAATGACAAGCTACGATATGTGAGTATCCCATGACAGTATTTATGCTGCATACTCACCATCGGGTTGCCGATACCATCGACCCGATGATATCTATGATATAACTCCGGCACATACTTTGCCATGATCAGTATAGCGTGATCACAAGGAGTTGGTCTCATACTGATCGCTTCTTAAAGAAGCTTAGCTGATCAGGGACTAATCAAATGTAATTCTTTCTGATCTACAATTCTACTATTAGTGGTTACACACATAATGACATAGATCAAATTACATTCGATATATTACTACAATACATTAGTAATATATGCCGATTTATTTATTCGGAAAGATGATAAAACATTACATCTGTAGATCGCTTTTATATTGGACTGGAGCATAACTTTAACAATCTCCCACTTGCCCCTGGTTCCAATTTAAGTTCTGATATACTCCCATAGACCCTGCATGTTCCTCATGCCTAGGCTGTGACTGAGCCTTTGTTAAGGGATCGACCATATTATCATCAGTCGAATAGTGTTTAATCTCCACATGACCTCTATATGTGATAACTCTTACGAGGTGATGCCTGCTGAGTATATGTTTGGATCTGTTGTGGAATCTGGGCTCTTGAGCAATAGCTACGGCACCTATGTTGTCCCACAACAAGCTTATCGGATCAGACACTCGCGGCGTTGCATCTAATCCGACCAGAAAGCTTCTAATCCATACGACCTCTTTAGCTGCTTTTGCTGCAGCTATATACCCAGCCTCAGTTGTAGAGTTGGCAATTTTGGCTTACTCAAAGCTTATCCAGCTGAAAACGCCACCACTCAACACAAAATATGTCATGACTGAATTTTTAAGTCATCTGGATATGTTTGAAAACTAGCACCGACCTGTCTTTTGACTGCTAGTTCTCTATCTACACCCCCGTACACTAGGAATGCATCCTTGGTCGTCCTCAAATATTTGAGGATGGCCTTTGATAGCAATCCAGTGTAATTGGCCGGGGTTAGATTGGAATCTGCTGGTATAGCTCAATGCGAACGAGACTTCTAGTCTCATGCATATCCTGGCATACATGATGGATCCCACAGCCGAAGCATAAGGGATCTTACTCATCCTCCTAAGCTTATCAGGAGTACTAGGACTATGTAGCTTGCTGAGCTTAAGGCCATGGCGCATGTGTATGTATCCTTTCCTAGAATCAAGCATTGAGAGTCTTCTCAACACTTTATCTATGTACATGTTCTAACTTAGCAACATGTTCTAACTTAGGCCCAAAATTCTCTTGGAATGATCTGTAGAGATCCTGATGCCTACAATAAATGTAGCATCACCTAAGTCCTTCATCGATAAGCACTTCCCTAACCAAGCTTTGGTGGGAAGGTCGGGATGTCATTCCTGATGAATAAGTACCAGAAATACAATATTACTCCCACTCGCTTTCTTATAAACGCAAGGCTCACTTTCATTCTTGATGAAGTCGAATTCTCTTACAGCTTATCAAAACGAATGTTCCAACTCCGTGAAGCTTGCTTCAATCCATAAATAGATCTAAGCAGCTTACAAATCTTTTCGAGATTCTATGGATCAATAAAACCCACAGGCCGTGTGATATACACACCCTCTAGTAAGTTCCTGCTAAGGAAGGGGTTTTGACATCCATCTGCCATAGCTATGGCTAAGAATAATCCGGATTGATCTAACCATTGCTACTGGTGAAAAGGTGTCATCATAATCCAGGCACTGAATCTGACGATAACCTTTTACAACCATCCTAGCTTTATTGGTCTGAGGATTTCCATCCATGTTGGTCTTGATCCTATAGACCCACTCTGTAACGCCCCAAGATCCGGTTCTCCGAATCTTAGTCGTCACGCGATAAAATACAAGTATCGATAAAACATAAACGAAGATACATATACGAAATAGTTATGAAACACCTCAAGCGTCCTCGAGTGTATCATAACTATACTCGCACAAAGTCAACACCTTTAGTTTAGGCGTCCCTAACTTAAAGGTGATTGCACAAGTAAGTAAACCAGTTCTAAAACAATTCCATCAAAACATCCTTTGAAAATGAAGCAAGTAACTCATAAATAAATACCATAATGGTGAGGCATAACGCCACCTCACCGAGTGTTTTACAAAATAAAGTAATAAACCGGATAATGAAAAGCAATAACAAAACAGGTTACGACTCAACAGAGTCTACAACCGCCGACCAAACACCACTGGCAAAGACACGTCGACACGACACGCCCCCAAGCTCCCAGTCAAAAGATCTAAACGCATCCATAACCTGCACAAATTGTAGGGGTGAACACGCTACCTCCAAGACTCAAACATCGCACATACACAAGATGATAACAATGCAAAAGTAGTTGTATAACATAATTAACTACACCCTAGGGTAACCGATTTCAGCCCAGTGAATCCACCCTTGCCTCGGTTCACCCTCCCTTAGGTAAAGGTAATCGATCTCGATCAAGGGAGTCCACCCTCAACTCGATTCACCTTACACCTAAATAAAGGCAACCGATCACAACTAAGGGAGTCCACCCTCAGCTCGGTTGACCTTTCCCACAAAGATAAAGGTAACCGATCTCGATCAAGGGAATCCACCCTCAACTCGGTTTACCTTACACCTAAATAAAGGTAACCGATCACAACTAAGGGAGTCCACCCTCAGCTCGGTTGACCTTTCCCACAAAGATAAAGGTAACCGATCTCGATCAAGGGAATCCACCCTCAACTCGGTTTACCTTACACCTAAATAAAGGTAACCGATCACAACTAAGGGAGTCCACCCTCAGCTCGGTTGACCCTTACCACAAATAAAGGTAACCGATCTCGATCAAGGGAATCCACCCTCAACTCGGTTTACCTTACACACCACCTGTAACACAAGTATCACACCATACTCATGCAGAAAACATACTAGGTGCAAGACGGAATAAATCATCTTCTGAAAAGCAAATAATATAATACCTGGCACAATCCCGTGCATACAATCAGTTCAGAGTTATACTAAACTAATTCACCCAACATTATCATGCAAATCTCACTATTCGCATATAATCACACCAAGCATATTCACGCCACTACCATAGTGCCAAATCATGCTCACACGTATATATACACACATATATAATCAAACAAAGGCATCAAGCCATATAGTCTAGGTAGCTATGTCCCCCTACCTTAGGAAAGCTCTACGTACGCTCCTAGCCTCCCGTTCGAGCTATTCACGCCTTGCCTTTCCCGTGAGCGTCAATATCAACTAATAATTATATTCAATAATTAAAAACTCAAACAGACTCCGAAACGAATGCAATAAATTTACAAGTGTACTCCAACAAGTGCCTAACACTTGGATACACTTCAAATTAATCAAAGTAGCCAAAATGGGCCCGAAATGACCCATTTTCCCAGAAACACCCAATCTGCCCGGAAACGAGTTTTTGACCCTCGGGACTCCGAAAATTACGAAACTTGTTTCTAAACTCCTCATTTAATATTCTAAGACCAATGCAATTAACGGAATCGAATTCCGACACCCGAGCGATTTAATCGCGCAATTTAAAGTTTCGACACACCTTTTCCGATTTTCGTAATTTAAATCTAAAAATCACCAAGGGTGTCAACTATTGATTCAAGGGTTACCCGAGACCTCCCGAAACTCACAAACCCGAATTCCGGGCTCGTGGGACCACCCGGGTCACTCACGGCCCGAGAGGCCCAAACGGCCCGCGGTCGCCATAGGCTGCCACGGCCAGCCAAGGCAAGGGCTGGCCACTGCCGGACCACCTCCGGCGCGCCTCCACACTGGCCGGAGCTCCGGTGACCGGCCGGAGCTCCGGCAACCCTCCGGCCGCGGGAAAATTTCAAAAACGTCCCAAAATGCTCCAAAACACCCCTACAACTCCACTCCATCATCATTTCACTCATTTCTCATCAACCCACAACTCAAACTCATCACGATGGAAAAAAAATGAGTTGCTCACCGTAGCCAATGATGTGAGGAACCCGAATACGCAAGAAAACGGTCGATCACGCGACCGGATCGTCGGGAAATCGCCCCAAACTTTTCTCCTCTTCTTCCTTCTTTCTTCTTTCTCTTTCTCTTTCTCTTTCTCCCTCCTTCTCTTGGGTTCTGCCGAGAATGGCTTTCCTCCCCCTCTCTTATAACTTAAATCAAATTATTTAAACATTAAACTAATAAAATATACCTATTTCCCATTTTCTTTTAAATCTAAATTAAAACAATTAATTTTTTTATCACTCAAAAGTCTCCCCCCCTCTAGATACATGCCAAGTGTAAAGTAGGGGGTCCCACAAGCCACTTTTGTCATTTCGGACCCGAAATCGTCCGAAACGGACACGTTTTTCGAAACCGTCGGAACCGTGATGTTTCGCTAAATTTTAGCTTCCATATGAACCTAATATCCATAATATTACAATTTCATCTTAAAATGGGTCAAATAGTAGTCCTCGCTGACTCTCGGGTCAAAATTTGGTCAAATCGCGAAATTGTAAATTTTTATCCATTTTTCACAAAGTTGACCCAAATTGACCGGGAGCGGTCCTTACACCCAATGTCCACGAGTGTATCGACCGGGAGCGGTCCTTACACACTCAGAACCGATGGGTTTTATCCCAAGGGTTTGATCAACCGAGCTTTATACTTGGTTATCATACATGTATTTTATTTCCTCATTCATGACATTCTGCCATTTTCGAAGTCTGGACTGGTGAAAGCTTGTTTGACGGTTTCTAGATCATCCTGATCTACCAATATGACAATCTTTATGAAACGATATGTATTTTATTCAACTTTCCTTCTAACTTGGTTGTGAATTACATAAAGGAGGTTCCTTTATATAGGGAACAATAGTAATATAAACCAAACTAGGAAACCATAATACTTAAACCTAAACCCTAATGGGCTTTCCATAATACTACCCTATGATAGCATTTGTGCCCTAGTCCAATTGGTATTAGCCTGTAAACGTCTATGTTCAAATATCATCGTTTGTAATGTATAAATATAAACGGCTTTATATTACTTATGTGTTGAAGTAATATATTAAGCATGATCTGATTTATGACCACTAAAGTAGTAGAACCATAAATCTGTACGGATCACACTTAACGAGTCCCTGGTCAACCTATGCTTCCTTAAAAGCGACCAGTATGAGGATGGTTCTTAATGACGTAGTTCTACTTGTCATAAGGATGTGGGATCCTGGAACCATATCATAGATATCATGAGGTGATTGATAACGGACGACCCGCATTGAATAGTGTTTTCATAGATTAAGCCATAAACATATTCAGATGCGATAGCTTGTCAAGACGTCCATAGACCAAGGAGTCTTTGTGATCACTATGCAATGAACGTACGGCTTTAACTTGCTCCAAACACTTTCTGTAAAAGGATTGCTATAAAGGGCATGATTGGGTGGCGGAACGGGTTGCATGAGTGACACGAAAGACGGCTAAGGGATTTATCCCTCATACTACGGTATGGGAAAGATATCCGTTAGAAGGCCTCTTGATTGAGACTGACTGAGAGAAAAAGCATGGCCATGCAAATGATACGGGTTATCATTTCTCAGTCATCTCGCATATAAAGTAACAATGATTGATTGAACAAGGGAGACGACTCTATGCCTTGAGATCAATTGGGATATCTAGAGATAAAAGGATGGTGACTTGTACGCACAAAGGTTAAGTCGAATTATCGATCATCGTGCACCTTGGGTAATCATAATGTTTTACTAGAGACCACTTATGATGGATCGGGCAAGAGCGAGTCTTGCGCTGATCTGCCAACGGTGGCATGAGCCTAGAGGGTCACACACATACAAGACGGATAAGTTGAGACAAGAAAACATGGATGTTTCTTAAGGAGAAGTATATGGACAAAACTGGAGGTTTTGTGCCATAGGTTCGATTTGAGAGAATAATTAGCGAATCGAGAAAAATTGAGTTTTTCGTCGATATCGCGTCGGACTTTGTTTGATAAGTAACGACAAAAAGGTCGGACAACTTTTGGACGCGGCATGAGACAACACGGGAGGGCCCATTGGGCTCGGCCCATGAAGCCTCATGGCTGGCCCAATAAGGGCCCAATAAGGCCATATGGCCGGCCCACTTGGTGGGGCCATTGTGGGGGCCACACAATGCCATGCTTAGTTGGTGATTGTGGATTAAGAGGTGAGTGATTTAAGGGGTATGGGTTAAAGCACCTTTAAGCCCATACCAATCACTTTTAACCCATACTTGTGAGTTGGGTGATGAATTATAATGCAAGACTTTAATTCATTAATTCATTAAGTCACAAAACACACAAAAATCCTCTCTCTCTCTCATTGTGGCCGGCCACCCCTCTCCTCTTCATCATCTTGCTCTCTTGTTCTTCATTTAATTGTTCTAGTATGCAATTAAGTGAAGGATCTTGAAGATCATCCTCTTGGTGTCGACTAGCTTTAGAGAAGAAGATCCGAACGTTCTTCTTTATCGATTCAAACAAGACTTAAAGGTAAACATCTTGTGGAATAGATTTTGCTTTGGGACTTAATGGTTTAAATGTTCTTGGACAAGGTTTGGAGTAGATTATCTTTTATTGCTTCCGCTATCTCGACGATCTAGAACGCTCCAAAACCCTACAGTGGTATCAGAGGGTTGGTTACCCTCTTAATCTTTGTCTTGTTGAATTCATTTCGGTTTTGTGATTATTTGCATGCCAAAAGTTGATAACATGATTTTAATGCTTTTTGGGAGATTTGCATGAAATATGTTAATTTTGAAAAATATATTGAATTTGGAATTTTTCGGAAATAATTGGATTTGTCGGGTTCGAGAAGAGACTCTCGGGGAGCCGGATCGGAGGTACCGGACGGAGGTCACCGGAGGCCGGTGAGGCCGGCGGTGACCGGGCCCGTCCCCACTCTCGGCCGAGGCCGAGAGTGGCGGTAAGCCGGGTTTGGGCCTTCCAAGGCCCAAACCGGGCCGTGCATAGTTGGGCTCGGCCCAATGGGCCCTCGGCCCATTGGCTTGGCCCGACTTGGTTCGTGTGTGGTGTTTGATCCATGTCACGAACCCGCGATCCAATATTTCAAAAACTTTCAAAATTAATCGGTTTCGATAAACCGCTTTTCGAAAAGATCTAGTTTCGATAAACCCGACCAAGCAACTTGGCAAAATTAAAACCGGAATTATTGCATAATATTTGATAACATGTTTGTGTGATAACATGTTGGATGATGTGATGAAATGTATGATGCATTAGTAGCCCATTATATTTATCGCTTTCATGGTTTGCATACCGTTAGTGTTAGCGTGTAATTATTCTTTTATTCGAGCCCATAAAGTGTAATTATTTTTTTATCCGGTCTACGAACCGAGTATTAATTGTAATTATTACTCAAAGACGAGAAGGATGGAAAATCGAGCACGATGACGGTCTTGGAGGAAGTCCAAGTGCTAGTGGGAGCCCGAATGAGAAAGACGAGAAGATGTGAAGACTCGTAGAATCCTAAGATTAGGATGGGCTATAAAATGCAAATTTAACGCTTTTTGGATGCTTGCTTGAATTATTTAATTAATTGCATGCTTGCATGATTAGTTTATAAGTTTATAAGCGATCACCTCACATGCAAAGATTAAAATCATCTTTAATTGTTTGCATGTAGAAACATTTTATCGGTGTCGTGCGCCTTAGCGGAGCATCGATCGAATGGGTTCTAGATGGGAATGGTAAACTTTGTGGGATGTCGTGCGCCTTAGCGGAGCATCTGCACAAAGTTAACTCGTTAGTGAAAGTTGGTTGACTCAACCACGATTCTTGGCCTGAGGTCGAGCTAGGGCATCAGAAGGGTAACCCGTGTGTTTTACACATACCCTGACTAAGAGTTACACGGGTTGTAATTGGACGGATGTCCTACCTAAATAAGTCAATTGGAGCGGTGCGCCTTAGCGCACTTCAAATGACGAATAAGGGATCTTGGTTTAAAGATTCTAAATTTTAGAATCTAATGGTTGGTGTTTAATTCGGATCTTCGTAAATTTTTTCAACTATTCTGATTAAATTTACTTTCTTCATGTAGAAATGGCTAGTAATTCAACAAACTCGTCTAATTTGTCATTGAGGACTATACTCGAGAAGTGTAAACTCAACGGGACAAATTATCTAGACTGGGACCGAAATTTACGACTTGTGTTAAAAATGGAACGCAGGGAGTACGTCCTTGATAAGGCTATCCCTGAGGAGCCAGCTGCCAACGCAACGAGAGTCGTTAAGGATGCGTACCAGAAACAACTTAGCGACTCTATCGACGTTGCGTGTGTCATGCTGGGCTGCATGGAGGCGGACCTCCAAAAGCAGTTTATGGAGCTATCCCATGATCCGTTTGCAATGTTTGCACAGATCAAGGATATGTTCAAGGAGAAAGTACGTATTGAAAAATACACTGTTCTCCGAGAACTCATTGCCTGCAAGATGTCAGTAGGCAGCTCCGTAGGTCCTCACGTCCTACAGATGAAGGGGCATTTTGACCATATGACTGGTATCGGTATGTCTATGGAAAAGGAAATGGCTGCAGATTTTATTCTGCAATCCCTTCCTCATGCATATGGTGGGTTCGTCATGAACTATCACATGCATGATATGGAAAAGACCGCGTTGGAGTTGCACAGCATGCTAGTGACTGCCGAGAAGAGCATAAGGGGCAGTTCGTCCAAAAATGTCTTCATGGTCAAGAAGGGACCCAGCTTCAAAGCTGTTGGTGGCAAGGGTAAAGGCCCAAGACACCTCGCAGGGAGGAACAGACGACCGTTTATTCCTAGACCTCACATGCCCGTACAAGGCAAAGAGAAGGCAAAGGAGTCGGTCTGTTTCTACTGTCAAAAGCCTGGTCATTGGAAGAAAGACTGTCAGCAGCTGAAGGAGGATCAGAAGAAGGGCGGTGGGGCTGCTACTTCATCAGGTATTCCATTAGAGCTATATCTTTCTACAATAAATACCTGGGTACTAGACACTGGAGTTGAGTCTCATGTCTGTGCTGATGTGCAGGTGTTACACAGTAGAAGAGATATAAAGGAAAACGAGGTGGACCTAAGAGTTGGGAACAATACCAGAGTTGCCGCAACTGCCGTGGGTTCTGTGAACCTTGCTTTGCCCAGTGGGCTTGTAATTGAACTTAATGATGTTTTTTGCGTACCTGCTTTCAGTAGGAATATTATCTCAATTTCTCTTCTTGAGAAAGAAGGTTATTATTTCAATATTAAGAACGGGTTTTTTGATATTATGCGCAACAACATATATTATGGCAATGCTCGCACTGTTGGAGGATTATACATATTGAATATGCAAAACTCGAAATCCAACATGCTCTATAATGTAAATGCTAAGAGGTTTAAAACTAATGATTTAGACCAAACTCTTATCTGGCATTGTCGTCTAGGTCACATAAATGAGAAACGCATCTCAGCGCTTCGTAAGCGCGGACTTCTAAGTCAATTCGAATTCCAAGCGATTGAAAGATGCGAAGCTTGTTTGATGGGCAAGATGACTAAAGCGCCCTTCACTGTTTTAGGTGAGAGGGCAGGTGACTTATTGGGTCTAATACATTCAGACGTATGTGGACCAATGAGTACGCATGCCAGAGGTGGTTTAGGCTACTTTATCACATTTACTGACGATTTCAATGGATATGGTTATGTCTATCTCATGAGACATAAGTCCGAAGCTTTTGATAAATTCAAAGAGTTTAGGACTGAAGTAGAAAACCAACTCGGAAAGAGTATCAAGGCACTCCGTTCTGATCGGGGTGGAGAATACTTATCCGAGGAGTTTCTTAGTTATCTTACTGAAGGTGGAATACTATCTCAGTGGACTCCGCCAGGAACACCGCAACTTAATGGTGTGTCCGAACGGAGGAATCGAACATTGTTAGATATGGTTAGATCAATGTTAAGTCTCAATGATCTCCCGATCTCCTTCTGGGGTTATGCTCTGCAAACGGCCGCTTCCATAATAAATAGGGCTCCGTCGAAAGCAGTGGAAGGGACATCATTTGAAAAATGGTACGGGAAGGAACCCGTTTTGTCCTTCCTTAAAATCTGGGGTTGTGAGGCTTATGTTAAAAGGTTGCTTGCAACCAAGCTCGAACCAAGATCAGATAAATGCACTTTCGTCGGATATCCAAAAGAAACAAAAGGATACTACTTCTACAAACCAAGCGAAAATAAAGTTTTTGTCGCTCGAGGTGGGACGTTCTTGGAAAAAGAGTTCATTTCCAAGACAGTCAGTGGGAGGGCTATTCATCTTGATGAAGTTCTAGATGAGATGGTCACTCGGGAACCACGAGAAGACCCACTAGAAGAGGTAGAGCCAGAAGTGGTCATTGAGCAAGAACCAATAGCTGCAGTTAATGAGGACGGTTCGAGGCGCTCTGAAAGGATAAGTCATGCACCTGTCAGATACAGTTTCTTAGTAACTGAAGGTGATGGTTTAGTACTAGTGGACAATGATCCAGCTACCTTTCGAGAGGCTTTGGACGGAACCGACTCTGAGAAATGGCTGGAAGCCATGAGGGAAGAAATGCAATCCATGTCAGATAATCAAGTGTGGGACTTGATAGATCATACCCCTGATGTTAAGGTCATAGGGTGTAAATGGATCTTTAAAATAAAGATTGACATGGATGGCAAACCTCAGACCTATAAAGCGAGACTGGTAGCAAAAGGTTATAGACAAGTCCACGGAATTGACTATGAAGAGACCTTTTCTCCAGTAGCTATGGTCAAATCTATCCGCATTCTTCTTGCCATAGCAGCATATCACAACTATGAGATATGGAAAATGGATGTCAAAACCGCCTTCCTCAACGGGAGGTTAGCTGAGGACGTTTATATGTCTCAGCCTGAGGGTTTTGAGGATCCAAAGAATAAGGGAAAGATTTGCAAGTTGCTCAAATCAATCTATGGTTTGAAGCAAGCATCTTGGAGTTGGAATCAGCGTTTTGATGAAGTAGTAAAACGGTTTGGCTTCGTCAAGAACGATGATGAACCTTGCGTGTATAAAAAGGCAAGTGGGAGCAATATAATCTTTTTAGTGCTTTATGTTGATGACATACTGCTCATTGGAAACGACGTCCCAACCTTGCTCTTAACAAAGACTTGGTTAGGTAAGTGTTTCGCAATGAAGGACTTAGGCGAGGCCTCTTACATCTTGGGAATCAAGATATATAGAGACCGTGCCAAGCGGGTCTTGGGCTTAAGTCAAAGCACTTATATAGACAAGGTGTTGAGACGATTCTCAATGCAAGATTCAAAGAAAGGATTGCTGCCCATGCGTCATGGCGTGAAGCTTAGCAAGAAGGAGGGTGCTGAGACACCTGCAGAGCTAGTAAGAATGAATGAGATCCCATATGCTTCGGCTATAGGGTCCATAATGTATGCCATGATATGCACGAGACCGGATGTCTCGTTTGCCCTAAGCTGTACCAGTAGACATCAATCCAAACCCGGTGAGGCACACTGGATGGCTGTCAAGGCGATTCTCAAATATTTGAGAAAAACCATGGACGCCTTTCTTGTATACGGGGGCAGAAATGATGATCTCGTCGTCAAAGGATATGTCGACGCTAGTTTCCAGACAGACCCCGATGACTTTAAGAGTCAGTTGGGATATGTGTTTAATTCATTAATTCATTAAGTCACAAAACACACAAAAAAATCCCCTCTCTCTCTCATTGTGGCCGGCCACCCCTCTCCTCTTCATCATCTTGCTCTCTTGTTCTTCATTTAATTGTTCTAGTAGGCAATTAAGAGAAGGATCTTGAAGATCATCCTCTTGGTGTGGACTAGCTTTAGAGAAGAAGATCTGAACGTTCTTCTTTATCGATTCAAACAAGACTTAAAGGTAAACATCTTGTGGAATAGATTTTGCTTTGGGATTTAACGGTTTAAATGTTCTTGGACAAGGTTTGGAGTAGATTATCTTTTATTGCTTCCGCTATCTCGACGATCTAGAACGCTCCAAAACCCTACACCCTAATGGTCCTAACATAATACTAACCCTAATTTACCCTATTGACACCCCCCCTCAAATTGATGTGGGTCGACCAACATCAATTTGACAACAGAAAAAAAATTGATGCAGTGGCGACACATGACGGTGAATGACAATGATTGGTGCTTGAACTCGAAACTCGAAGACAGAGACCTGAGTCTGAAGGCTTTGGGAATTTATTCCCAATTCTGAAGGAGACTGGAGTCTTGAAGCTTTGGGTATTGATACCCAATATTGAAACCAAATACATAGACCAGAGACGGAACTGGAAACCGATGTGAATACCGAATACGGAGACCGTGGAGACCGAGTTAAACACCGAATATGGAGACCACGGATACCGAGTTGAATACCGAAGTAGAGTCAGATACGGAAATACCAAATTTAGAGATAGATACCGAATGCGCTATGGCTTTAGCACATCCTCCCACATTTAAGAGAGGCTAATCATAGGAAATAGACCAAATTGTTTCGAGAAAACACTCAAATCATGTCGGTGAACAAGGAAAATTGTCCAAAAAATCAGAGTAGCAAAGGGGTAGTGGACGGATGACAGATGACGGATGCCCGGATGATGGATGCTTGGATGACGGATGCTTGGATGACAGATCTGGATGATCGGATGACGGATGATGGATGACGAAAACGGATGATACGATGATAGATTTCAGATTTATAATGCCTCGCCCACCCGCTAAAACATAATTAACGAGTGGGCAAAGCAGCACTCTCGAAGATTGAATCAAGATTAAAAAAAATTAACCTTCCTCTGATACCATGACAATCTTATGAAAAGATCTGTATTTTTATTCAACTTGCTTTTAACTTGGTTCCGAATTACATAGAGGAGGTTCTTTTATATAGGGAACAATAGTAATATAAACCAAATTAGGAAACCCTAATACACAAACCTAAACCCTAATGGGCTTTCCATAATACTAGCCCTAATGGGCCTAACATAATACTAACCCTAATTTACCCTGATTGACAAATATCAAGTCATTTCCCTCAGTGGCTATGAAGCCAGATCTGTCTGGAATATGACGAGATCTTTCAGACCTCCTTGGACCATCTGGAATTTCTGTAGGGATTGATTCTTCATCTACGACCATCTGAGGCTCGAGTACTTCTACATCTTTCACAGCAGGCTGCTGAATTGCTTCAGGCTGTTCGAGCAACAAAGACTTTGTTCTCGCTGGGTATGTAGAAGTTGTATCTCTTAGTTTCTTAAGGATACCTTCCGAAGACACACTTGTCTAATTTGGATGCTCGCATCTCTGCCACCCAAATCTTTGGGAAAAACATACTAGGATGGTTCCCACACCATATATGACTATGGTCCATTTCTTATTTGGTTACTACGCGAAGGCGCACATATCCAAATAGAACTAACCATCTCATTCCGCTCCCATCCCAATGAATACTACGCGAAGGCGCACGCATCCATGGTAACGGGAGTCGTAATGAGTGTCATGTGGTGTACCTTCTGTGACTCTGGTCCATCTCTTATTTGGCTACTATGCGGAGGCGCACGCATCCAAATAAAGTTGATTACCTCATTAAGCTCGCATCCAAAAGAATACTACGCAGGGCGCACGCATCCACAGTAATGGGAGACATAATGACTGTCACAAGGTGTACTATCGTTGTCTTGAACGAAGCCTGATTCAAAATGAATGCGGCCGTTTCCAGATTCAAGTATTAGTTGAACCCTCTTCTGGCCAGAGTACTCATAGGTCCACATACGTCGGAATGTATTAGATTTAACAAGTCACTCACCCTTTCACCTAAACTGGTGAAAGGTGCCTTTGTCATTTTGCCCATTAGGCAAGACTTGCATCTTTCTGTTTGAGTGAATTCAAACGGAATTCAAAAGTTCACACTTGTGAAGTGTTGAAATGCGTTTCTCGTTTCTTGCTCATTAGGCAAGACTTGAATCTTTCAGTTTGAGTGAATTCAAACGGACTATAAAAGTCCACACTTGGGAAATGTTGAAATGCGTTTCTCGTTTCTCGCTCATTAGGCAAGACTTGCATCTTTCACTTTGAGTGAATAATGGACTTTAAAAGTCCACACTTGTGAAGTGTTGAAATGCGTTTCTCGCCTATGTGCCTTAAACGATAATGCCAGATTATAATTTGGTTTAAATCATCAGATTTAAGCCTTTTCTTATTTACGCTATAGTGATTAAGCTCGGCAACGTAAATATCTGATCCTGAAGACGTGGATACCCACTCTTCTTCACATGATCCTTTTTTGCTTACAGTCCCTTATTCATGTGTCCTGGCTCATTGTAGTGATAGCAGACCTCCTCAAATTTTTCCTTAGCCTTCACAGCAGCTTTGGGAGCTGCTTGAACCTTTGGACGCTTGGGGTGTCTGATCTGCCCTGCAAGGTGCTCAGGAGCCTTACCCTTAACCTGATCAGCTTTCTTGAAGCTGACCTTCCTGTTGACCATAAGGACCTCCTTGGTCTTTCCCTTGATGTTCTTTTCAGCGGTCACAAGCATCCCATGAAGCTCTGTTAAGGACTTGTCCATATCATACATATTGTATTTTACTAAGAAATCACTATATGTATCTGGAAGTGACTGCAACATAAAATCTGCAGCCATTTCCACCTGATCATCAAAACCGAGTCTGGTTAGATGTTCCTGAAGACATTTCATCTTCGTGACATGGGGACTAACAGAGCTTCAGCCTTAAGCTTGCAGGAGTTAAGTTCTATGAAAGTATCATATCTTTCGATACGAGCTTTCTCCTTGAACATTTCCTTGACATCTGCCTTACAGGTATGAGGGTCATCTGAAACGTTCCTAAACTGTTTCTGCAACTCTGGCATCCTTCTGCCCACCATAATGCATGACACATCAATTTGGTCACTAAGGAATGCTGATAAGTATCCTTAGTGCCCTAGTGGCGTTCAGCGGTGGCTCAGCAGGTGGTTCCTTGGTGAGGATACACTACTTGCGTTCATGTTTGAGTACAAGCCTCAAGTTTCTATTCCAATATGAGCAATTCACGTGTAGGGTTTTGGAGCGTTCTAGATCGTCGAGATAGCGGAAGCAATAAAAGATAATCTACTCCAAACCTTGTCCAAGAACATTTAAACCATTAAATCCCAAAGCAAAATCTATTCCACAAGATGTTTACCTTTAAGTCTTGTTTGAATCGATAAAGAAGAACGTTTGGATCTTCTTCTCTAAAGCTAGTCGACACCAAGAGGATGATCTTCAAGATCCTTCACTTAATTGCATACTAGAACAATTAAATGAAGAACAAGAGAGCAAGATGATGAAGAGGAGAGGGGTGGCCGGCCACAATGAGAGAGAGAGAGGATTTTTGTGTGTTTTGTGACTTAATGAATTAATGAATTAAAGTCTTGCATTATAATTCATCACCCAACTCACAAGTATGGGTTAAAAGTGATTGGTATGGGCTTAAAGGTGCTTTAACCCATACCCCTTAAATCACTCACCTCTTAATCCACAATCACCAACTAAGCATGGCATTGTGTGGCCCCCACAATGGCCCCACCAAGTGGGCCGGCCATATGGCCTTATTGGGCCGGCCATGAGGCTTCATGGGCCGAGCCCAATGGGCCCTCCCGTGTTGTCTCATGCCGCGTCCAAAAGTTGCCCGACCTTCTTGTCGTTACTTATCAAACAAAGTCCGACGCGATATCGACGAAAAACTCAATTTCTCTCGATTCGCTAATTATTCTCTCAAACCGAACCTATGGCACAAAACCTCCAGTTTTGTCCATATACTTCTCCTTAAGAAACATCCATGTTTTCTTGTCTCAAGTTATCCGTCTTGTATGTGTGTGACCCTCTAGGCTCATGCCACCGTTGGCAGATCAGCGCAAGACTCGCTCTTGCCCGATCCATCATAAGTGGTCTCTAGTAAAACATTATGATTACCCAAGGTGCACGATGATCAATAATTCGACTTAACCTTTGTGCGTACAAGTCACCATCCTTTTATCTCTAGATATCCCAATTGATCTCAAGGCATAGAGTCGTCTCCCTTGTTCAATCAATCATTGTTACTTGATATGCGAGATGACTGAGAAATGATAACCCGTATCATTTGCATGGCCATGCTTTTTCTCTCAGTCAGTCTCCATCAAGAGGCCTTCTAACGGATATCTTTCCCATACCGTAGTATGAGGGATAAATCCCTTAGCCGCCTTTCGTGTCACTCATGCAACCCGTTCCGCCACCCAATCATGCCCTTTATAGCAATCCTTTTACAGAAAGCGTTTGGCGCAAGTTAAAGCCGTACGTTCATTGCATAGTGATCACAAAGACTCCTTGGTCTAAGGACGTCGTGACAAGCTATCGCATCTGAATATGTTTATGGCTTAATCTATGAAAACACTATTCAATGCGGGTCGTCCGATATCAATCACCTCATGATATCTATGATATGGTTCCAGGATCCCACATCCTTATGACAAGTAGAACTACGTCATTAAGAACCATCCTCATACTGGTCGCTTTTAAGGAAGCATAGGTTGACCAGGGACTCGTTAAGTGTGATCCGTACAGATTTATGGTTCTACTACTTTAGTGGTCATAAATCAGATCATGCTTAACATATTACTTCAACACATAAGTAATATAAAGCTGTTTATATTTATACATTACAAACGATGATATTTGAACATAGATGTTTACAGGCTAATACCAATTGGACTAGGGCACAAATGCTATCATCACGCCCTTGAGTCTGTCCTCAATCTGGACTCTCAATGCGCTATTACTCCTTTGTGTTGTGTTTGCCTTTTAGTTCTACATGGTAAAATTAATTAAAATTCAAGTTGGAGATTCATTTATAAAACACTTGTCTGATTCTAACATTAGAATCTGAACCAAGATCCTATCATACCCTCAATTGAAGTGAACGGAGGCTCACTGCTCCAATTGAGAGCATCAAGGTAGGAATACATCCATTTACAAAACCATGTAATTCCTGGCTAGGGTTTGTACTAAAAGTACACGACATACCCTATATTGATACCCTAGGTCAGCCCTAGCTGACAATCGTAGACAAGTCTACCAAGCTTGAACTATGAACATAACTAATGTGGCTACTACGCGGAGGCGCACGCACCCACATAGAACGGCCCATGTCATCCAGGCTTCTCTTCTATGAATGTTACGTTTGAGGCGTACCGACATCCATAGGCTCAAAGCCCTTTTGAGTGCCCAAACTTGGATGGTATCACGCTTGACTTGTAATTAATTGCGTTTAAGTGAATTATTACAGTCTGATTGTATATCGATACAATCATAATCTGGAATCATCAATTGCAAATCCATGCAAAGATGATCCCTTATCCAGTTACATGCAAGTCTGATTAAATACCAGTTTTTAATCTTTGCATGTGGGTGAGAGCTAAACATATATAACCTTGTATATAAAAACTATCATACATTCGTACATATTCAACATACAAATGTAAGAGTAAAACATGCATAATAAGCCCATCTTAGGTTCCTAGGATTCTAGCAAAACTGATCCTAAACACTTAGACTTCAATATCCGGACTTGCTCCATCCGTGTGGACTCCCACTGGCTTCGAGTCTCCTCCAGACATCGAGTCTCCCTCTTGACTTGTATCTTGCGTCGGTCTTTGTAATTACAAATTTAATAAAATAAAATAAATACAAATCACGACACACAGGTCGTATTTACTACAACCCAACACTTAGCAACACGCAGGTTGCAAAACTAAAATTTGAAAACATACAAGTCTAGAGGGTTTAGCTATACATCATGTGGAAAAAAACATGTTGTCAAAGATCGTGTGATCACTCATCATCCTTATCAAACAAAATTTTTATCCAAATTTTATCTTTCTTAAGTGTGGAAAAATTCCGGTTTATCGAAACCGGACGGTTTAAATTAATTAATTAAATTTGAACTGGTTCACACTCATTTATCGAAACCGAACCGAATATGAAAATTAAAAATTCAGGGCTTCAAAATATTCTCGCGAACCGGTTGGTTCAGCTCGAATTTAGTCGAGCCGAACCGGCCCAACCGAGGTCACCCGCGGAGGCAACCATGGTGGCCGCGAGGGCTGCCATGGTCGAAAGCGGGACTGACTGTGGTCGCCCACGGGAGCAACCATGGTGGCCCGCGAGGGCTGCCAAGGTCGCCCCTTGGGGCAGACCCTAGTTGCCCACGAGGTAACCATGGTGGCCCGCGAGGGCTGCCATGGTCGCCCGTAAGTGACCTGGTCGGCCCTAGGTTAGCCATGGCTCAGCCATGGCTAACCCTAAACAGCCCCAAATTAAAAAAAATTTCAAATTTTCAAATCAATTAAAATCTTTTTTTTTTTATAATTTTTATGCATATTCAAAACCGATGAACATATGAACAATTAAAGCAAAAAATTCAGATCATACATGCTCAAATTCAACATAAAATTGCTCTAATACCATTGAAGGAATCCCATGGGTTCCAAAAAATTTAATTTCATGCAGTGGACAAAAATTAACCGTGGGAATCGAGAAAAATTAGATCTTATTGTTCAAATTTCAACATGAAAAATTATTTTCTAGATATGAAATTATATCTTTTCGAATCACAAACAGAAAGAAGCTTTAGTGAATCCGCCTGCATAAAAATGTAACTTCTAAAAGCCATAACTTGAGATACGGATCTCCAAATGACTCGGTTATTTTTGCAGAGTAAATTTCATTCACTTTTCTACGACTTTCATGTTTTGCACAAAACCCAGTTCAGACTACAAGATCATCGTCTGAAGCAAAACATCTTACTCGTCAATGCTCGACAGATTTTCCGGTTTGTCCCGATTTGTTCCATTTTTTTGGATTTCAAATTTGACAAAGAAAAACCAAAAGATTGTGCTCTCTAGATCGTCCACACAAGCACAACCCCTTGGGAAAGGTTTCTACACACACCCTTGTTAGCGTTGTGTGTAGAATCGAACAAAACCAACAATGGAGGTGTAGAGAGAGGGAGGGTCGGCCAAAGAGGAGAGAGAGAGGAGGAGTTGCCGAAAAATCCCTTAGGGTTTTAGGAAAAATTATGGTGTAATTAATAAAAATCTAATTTTTAATATCTTCTTTATAATTACACAATAAACCCCTTAATTGCACTTAAGCCCCATTCTCAATTAAAACCAAGAATGAGATTTAAACCCACTTAGCTAAAACCTAATTAAAACTCATTTAATTGAGTTCTAATTATATGGTTTAGCTAAACCGGTCCAATCTCTCTAACTTGATTTCTTCAACCGTCTGGTTAATAAATGTAGGCTAGAAATCAACCGAATCGTTTTCAATTTGACTAAATTGAAAAGCGGATTCTCCCAATTACCATCCAAGCTTTTTTGTCACATATTGTACTTAAAGTGTGTAACCCTCTAGGCTCACGACCCGTTGGTAGACTGGTAAAATTACTATTTTACCCTTTCCATCATAAGTGGCTTGTAGCAAGACATTATGATTACCCAACGTCCGTGATTATCGATTATTCGACTTAACCTGTTATCGTACATGTCACTGTCCTTTTATCAAACCGATATCCAGATTGATTAGTAGGCATAGAATCGTCATTCTAATTTATCAGTCACTGTTTCTTGATATTTGAGATGAGTGATAAATGATACTAAAGTATCACCTGCATGGCCATGCTATTCCTTCAGTCATACTAATCAAGTGGATTAAACATATATCTTTCTCATACCGGAGTATAAGTGTTAAATCCCTCAGACGTCTTTCGAGTTCACTAATGTAAATCATAACCAAGCCAATCACATCCGTTATGACTACCCTTTTATAAGTAACGTTAGACTAGGTCAAACTTAGAGATTCATTACACAGTGCACACAAAGACTTCTTGGTCTTTGGATATAATGACAAGCTACGATCTGTGAGTATCTCATGACAGTATCTATGCTGCATACTCACCATCGGGTCGTCCGATACGATCGACCTGATGATATCTATGATATAACTCCGGCACATACTTTGCCATGATCAGTAGAGCGTGATCACAAGGAGGTGGTCTCATACTGATCGCTTCTTAAAGAAGCTTAGCTGATAAGGGACTCATCAAATGTAATTCTTTTTGATCTACAGTTCTACTATTAGTGGCTACACACATAATGACATAGATCAAATTACATTGGATATATTACTACAATACATTAGTAATATATGCCGATTTATTTATTCGGAAAGATGATAAAACATTACATCTGTAGATCACTTTTATATTGGTCTGGGACATAAATCTAACACATCAGGCCATTTTGCTTTCAACTCCATAGGAAAAAGCAAGCTTAATTACCTCAAAATCAAAGTAGATATCAAGGTCGTTTCTCGAGTCCTCAGAAAACATCCCGCCTTGAATGGAGACCAAAGAATCTAGTCTATGGAGCTAATGTTGCATACACCTCCTTGAGTGCTTCAACCAACAAGGACTGGTATCTTGATAGTGGATGTTCTCGACACATGTCAGGTACTCCTGAGTTTTTATCCAACCTCAAACTATATACATACTGCTATGTTACTTTTGGAGATAGAATTTGAGCTCGAATCATTGGAAAAGGACTACTCAAGCATCCAGGAGCTTCTTGCCTAACTGAAGCATTACTTGTTGAAGGATTCAAGGCAAATTTAATTAGCATCAGCCAGATTTGTGATTTGGGCTCAGAAGTTAAATTTACAAAAGAAGCATGAATAGTAAAGAATATCGATCAAGTTACTATCTTACAAGGAGTACGCTCAATGGATAATTGTTACATCTGGTCGCCCGATTCACATATCGAAGGGGTGAAGTGTCTTGTCTCCAAAGTGGAGGAAACCAAACTATGGCGTAGAAAGCTTGGACATCTAAACCTTAGGAGCATGCAGAAGGCGATCTCACAGTAGGCCATTACTGGAATTCCAAACTTTAAAATTGTGGAAGGAAAGATCTGCGGAGAATGCCAGATTGGAAAGCAAACAAAGATGTCACACAAGAAGCTACAGCATATCACCACCTCACGAGTACTTGAACTAATACACGTTGACCTAATGAGACCAATGCAAGTTGAAAGCCTTGGAGGAAAACGCTATGTATTTGTGTTGTAGGGATTTGGAGCGTTCAAGATCATCGAGATAGCGGAAGCATAAACAATAAGAACTCCAAAAACTGTCCAAGAACATGAACCATTAAATCTCAAGGCAAAATCTATTCTACAAGAGTTTACCTTTTAGTCTTTGTTGAATCAAGAAAGAAGAACTAGATGATCTTCTTCTCTAGAGCAAGTCCACTCCAAGAGGATTATCCTTATGATCCTACACACTTAGCCTACTAGAACTAATAAGTGAAGAACAAGAGAGCAAAGAGAGGAGAGAGAGAATGGTGGCCGGCCAAGTGAGTGTGAGTGAGAGAGTGAGTGAGTTAATTAGATATTTGTCTACCTCTTCAACTCATAAGGCATGGTTGATTAAAACAACAAATGATGAAGGCATGGGTTAAAGGCAAGTCATCACCTAATCCCCTTAAATCACTCTCCTCTTAATAAACAATACCAACTAAGCATGGTGTGTGGCCCCCACACTTGGACCCACCAATGTGGCCGGCCATGAAGGCTTATTGGGCCTTGTTTGGGCCTTTGTTGGGCCGGCTTGGTGACCTCATGGGCCGAGCCCAATAGGCTCACCCATGCCGTCGCGTGGCGTGTCCAAAAATTATCCGACCCTTTTGTCGTCACTTATCAAACAAAGTCCGACGCGACATCGACGAAAAACTCAGTTTTCTCGATTCGCTAATCATTCTCACAAAACCGAACCCATGGCCTAAAACCATCAATTTTAGCCATGTCTTGCTCCTCAAGAAAACGCCAATGTTTCCTTGTCTCAAGTGATCCATATTGCATGTGTGTGACCCTCCAAGCTCATGCCACCGTTGGCAGATCGGCGCAAGATATCTCTCTTGCCTGATCCATCATAAGTGGTCTCTAGTAAGACATTATGATTACCTAAGGTGCATGATGATCGATGATTCGATTTAACCTTGTGCGCACAAGTCACTATCTTATTATCTCTAGACATCCCGATTGATCACAAGGCATAAAGTCATCATCCTTGTTTAATCAAGGGATAATTCCAGGCGGGTACACTTAGAATTTGCTGTTTTTCACCTGGGTACAACTAGAATTTTTTTTTCACCTGACTACGCTTAGAATGTGCAAATTTTTCATTTTGCACTACACCGTTAAGTTCTGTCAAAGACTGTTAGTTTTTCGGTCATGTGACTTGTACGTGACCCAATTGTTGTAACTTTGTGACCAAAATACCCTTTGAATTGCAATCCTTATATTGACAGTATATTCACTATTGTATATGCATTATAACTTCAGCTGAAGAACGAAGAAGTGGAGAACGAAGAAGTGATGTCGTCGAGCACATGCAGCGACGAAGGGGAGGACGTCCGGTGCGACTGCGGGATGAAAGCGCCGGTGCGGACGTCGTGGACTGTCCGAAATCCTGGGCGGAGGTTTGTTGGATGCGGAAAGTATACAGTAAGTCATCCAAATTTTGATTTACATCTCCAATTTCTAGTAGATTTGTTCATAATTAGAAGTAGTTTATATGAAATTAGGGAATTTTAGCCTTGAAATTTAGTTTAATATGGTATATTGCAATTATTGGTTAAATTTGGAACTAGGGTTTTGTTGAGCTGATAAAATTAGGGTTTAGAAAATTCGGGTTACTGGAATTAGGGTTACTGAGATTTGACAACAAGTGTTGTGAGTATGATTGGCATAATTAACTATGAGATTGTTAAGTATTTGGTTTTGAGTTCATTTTAGTTATTTTGGTAGTTAAAATTATGCAATTTCTGATGTAATTGATACACATTTTGTGTTCGTTTTGCACAGAGTGGTTTCAAATGCAGCTACTTTCAATGGGTAGATCCGGAGCCTTGTCAATATGGGAGGAGAGTGGTACCTGGTTTGTATCAAAGACTGGAGTCTATGGAGGCAATTACTGATGTTAAATGTCAACAATACAAAGAAGAGTTGGATAGATTAAGAAAATGGAATAGATTATTAATGAAGATGTTAGTTTGTTGTTTATTTGTAATAGGTATTTTAGTATTTAACTAGTACAATAAGTGTCAACATGATTTGTAATAAGTAATGTAGTTTGAACTTGTTTTGATTAACATGATTGTTGAAGAGAATACAAGTATTGTAATTTTGAACTTTGTTGAATCATTTGTCTATTGTTGAATCATAAGTGAAAGTTATTGTTGAATATGATGTGAACTTTGTTGATTTTTGAAATCTATTGTTGAATGATTAACAATAAGTTTTAAGACTTTGTAATTTTCGTTCAAAAAATTCGGCAGAACTTCCCTGCATTTTTGTCCATAACCTATTATTAACCTGAAATTGTACAATACAAGTCTTTTACAATACAAGTCAATAAGTAAGAATACAAATTCATAAGTGAAATTGTACAATACAAGTTGCTGAAATTTAACAAAAGACCAATATAAAAGCTAAAGTTTACTAGCCAAAAGGTACTGTCCAAACCATCAAAATGACAAAACTAAGATATATGATGAAGCTACTGTCCAAAGCAGGTCCAGCAAACAAAAATATGGGGGACCAACATAAGATTCCTTGTCCCATCACCATCAAATCCCATCATAATATTCATATTAAATACCAAAAGAAAGTAGGTAATAACAATAAAACATCACATGGGGCAGAAACTTCATGGCTGGCTGTGATAATTAGATCCAGATCCAGATCCAGAAGGGTCTTTGCTCTTTCTCCCTCGCTTGACTGCGACTGGTGGTGGTGAGTGCCCTCTGCCTTTCTTCCTCAAGCCTGGAGTTGTTATGAAGATACCCTCCTGTCTGTGCAAGTTCTCCCACTGCCAAATGAATGGCAGATTGTAATGGTTTTCCAGGTATGTATGAAATTGAAACAAAATTGAAAGTCTACAAGAGTTGTAAGACTTTAAACCTGCTCCTGAGTTGTATGCAAGTGAAGCTCCTCCTCTGCCAATCCAGGAGCAGATATGGTAGGCCTCACCACTGGAAGCTTTGGAGGCCTTTGTTGAGCTTTAAGCCTGTTTGCCATCCTTTATTCGGCTACGCGTTTCTTCTCAGCAATCTCAGCAGGTGTGCACTCTTGCCCTCTTTTCTTCGCCCTCATCAAAGCACTGGCCACTCTTTTTTTCTCCAGCCTTTTTTCAGCAACTTCCAGCCTATTGACCATAAATTTGTTACGCTCTTCCTCAGTTGTGTAGTGTCCACTCTTCCTTCCTTTTCCTTTGCCTTTGCTGTTTGAACACTCACCTACACCTTGGGCAGAAACAATAAAGCAATTAATTAAATAAATATATAGCAGAAACATTTTGTTTCTTAAAACAGTAATTAAGAAACATATATGAGCAGAAACAATACAAATAATTTAATTAGAAACATATATGGGCAGAAACATTAAAAAATTTAATTAGAAACATATATGGGCAGAAATGGTGATTACCTTTACCCTTATTGCCTGAAGGTTTTGTTTTTGCAGATTCTCCATGATCCTTAGGATCACAAGACCTCGAGTTATGCCCTTGCTTGTGACATGTTGCACAAAATAGCTTCCCAATTTGCCTATTTCCCTTGGACGCTTCCTCATCCTGTTCTGCCACATGTTTCTTTCTCCTAACTCTAGGCCTTCCAGGTGGTTTTAAGACTCTAGGAGGTAAGACTTTAGGGGTTTTCAACTTAGGCCAATCATCCATACAAGGAACGGGTTCTATATACCCACAATATATTGAGTTGTAGGCCTCAACAGTGTAGTATTTGTTCACATGATCAACATGATTTTCTCTCTGATAATAAATTGCACGAACAACATGTTTGCATGGAATTCCAGTTAACTGCCAATCTAAACATGAGCAAGTTTTCTCACTCATTCTCACAATTGCACTTTCTCTACCCCTTTTGACCTCAAAAACACCATTCCCACATGATTTGGCAACGAAATTTTTACCAGACTTCTTAATTTCCTCTAACTGGTCTAGTATTCCATCACAAATTGTATGCCTACAATTTTCATACTTCCCTACTCTCCACAAACATGGTAGTCAACTTCTCACGAATAAACTCACACAAATCATATATGGGTAAATGTCTACCATCATTAATCCAAGTATTAAAACTTTCACTCAAGCTATTAGTTTGAATATCTGACCTAGCACGGGGAGTAAAGAATGCCTTACACCAAGCTTGAGGTTCCCTTTCCTTCACCCAGTCGTGAGCGTCCAGATTGAAAACCCTCAACTCCTCCATCTTTTCTACGAACTTGTCCTTAGTTCTTACATTCGATAAGCCCCACAACATCTTCTTCAATCTAGGACACTTGAACTTGAGATAGAAGTTCTCATACAAGTGCCTCATACAGTACCGGTGCTCTACTTCTGGTATCCAGTACTTGAATAGTTCAACCAAACCCTATGTCAGAAACAAAATTTTAGTTAGAAACCTAAAATTTACATAGGCTAATATTTAGTATAAAAATATGAAATCTAATACCAAACTTAAAGTGAAGTACCTTTTGTTTATCGGACATGAACACCCAACCCCTTTTAAAATTTCTCCCGTAGTCAGCAAAAAACTCTTCCAGAAACCACTTCCAAGACTCTTTATTTTCTTGCTCTACTACTGCAAATGCCAATGGAAACATTCCGTCGTTGGCATCCCAACCAACAGCCGTCAGTAGCTGACCTCCAAATCTCCCTCGTAGATGGCACCCGTCAATTCCGACTATCGGACGACAAGCATTGATGAAGCCTGTCTTCTGCACCGCATACCTTATACATTGACAAACATGGATGGTCAGTATAATGATTAAGTAGATAAATAAATAAATAAATACCAAAACACGTATGTAAAGAAAGAAAAATCACCTTATATAAATTCTATGGAATCGCTCAACATAACCTTCACCTTCATGGTTCTTGTACGTTTCTGTCTTCACAACCGCCTTGCTGCCAATGTCAGACTTCTCTATCATGTGAGCATAAGTCAACAACATATCGTATTGCATGTCAACATCACCGGCTAAGATCTCTCTACCCTTACGCAAAGTCCTATATATGGATGACATCCCTATTTTGATGTCTAGCTTGTGGGAGATGTGATCCTGGAGTACTTTCCCTTTCATGTCGGGATTGACTCGAATGAACTCAATGAACCTAAGACAACAACATGTCAATACAATTATTAGAAGAAAAAATCAGTAATGAATAAAAAATAGTAATGACTATAATACCTTCTGGCCAAGAAGTCCGATGTTATTTTGTTGTTGGTATGGGTTTTGCCACATATGTGTTCTGGTGTCCATCGCCTTATCTCCATTGTCTCTTGACCGCCTAATCTCCCACAGTAGCACCAGAAAGGGCACCCCTTCATTGTGCAGCGGATTTCTACCTTATACCTCTCATTCCTACACATAATGTAAGAAAAACCCTTCCACACTGCATAATTCTTGAAGACTTCCCGAAAAACTGTACTATCTTCGAATGTTGAGTACAATGCAAGTTCGGGTTCATCTTCGAAGCCATGGTCCACATAACTTCATCAATTGGAGCCTCCCGATTCTCGGCCTTTTCTTTTGCCTTCACTTTTGCCTTGGTACCATGTACATTAACATTGTCGAGGGTACTCTTTTTTTCCTTCCCTTTTGCATTCGACTTCACATCTGCAGCTTCAACTTCTTCGTCTTCTTCTTCGTCTTCATCTCCATCACTTGGTTCATCTACAAGGCCAGAAATAATTCTTTGCCCTTTTTGATTAAACTGAACTTGCTTCACCCACCGAGGTATCTCATGATCTGGTTCTTCCTCCAACTCCTCTGAAAATTGAGAGTCTGTCTCATCTTCATTGCTATCAAGCCTCTCTTCGAAATCGAGATCGTCCGAGAAATCCTCTTCAGATACCTCAACTGGTACTGCTTCATCGGTTTCTGCCTCATCGGTTTCATTTCGTTTTTCTGCCTCAACATTTTCCTTCTCGCCAGGTACTGCCTCACCGATTTCATTTCGTGTTTCTGCCTCAACATTTTCCTTCTCTCCAGGTACTGCCTCACCGGTTTCATTTCGTGTTTCTGCCTCAACATTTTCCTTCTCGCCAGGTACTGCCTCACCCTCTTCATCATCACTTGAAACAATGCAAGCTGTTTTAAATTTTTCCTTCAACATTTTTTCCACATTGTCTGATCTTTGTCTTCTATAGCCTTCCTTGGGTTTCCAACCACAATGGCCATCGGGTACAAGTACAGTACCCTTCGGGGAAATAATTGAGATTGGTCCCGGCCCATTAACGATGTACAATGGGGCAACCTCGCCAATGGAGTATGATGCTAGAATGTCTTGAGCCTCCCATTCACTGTCTATCTCGATGAAGGATTTTGTCGGTGCCATACCTGGTACTTTCCAATATATCTGACTTGTTGGGTTGTAGCCTAGATTTCCAACAATGGCCTTGAACTTCCCAACAGAGCATTCATCTTCATAAACTATGAACGGTTGTATGCTACCCCCACTATAAACCATCTCGGGTTTTTAAAATTCACCCCCGTGGTAAACTTCAAAAACCCTACATTTTGGAGGGGTAGGTATAAAAACATACCGATTTCCCTGTGTAAATCAGTGGGGAAAACATTCAAAATTATAAGAAACATAGAAAATTTTTCAAACCCTAGGTTACCAATCAGACATTGATTTCTAAAATCGAGTTATAAAAATCACAAAATCGAT
Organism: Geranium rotundifolium; assembly: GCA_963920655.1. Classification (NCBI taxonomy): domain Eukaryota; kingdom Viridiplantae; phylum Streptophyta; class Magnoliopsida; order Geraniales; family Geraniaceae; genus Geranium; species Geranium rotundifolium. Next base: position 15,203,441 of record OY987314.1, read on the forward strand.
TTTGTAATCACAGACAAACAACCTAGGGTTTACAAAATCAAAGAACCTAGGGTTTACGAAATCAAAGACAGAGAACTTACTTCACCCATGCTCTTGCCGAATCTCAGCAAAGAAGATGGTGTTCTTCTTCCTCAATAGTCTTCAGCTCAGGTCGCTCTCAATGCTCCAACTCTTCAGCTCAGGTCGCTCTCGATGCTCCAACTCTTCTCGCCTCAGAGTTCTCGGTCCTCACTCACTCAGTCCAGCGTTTGGTATGACTGAGAACACTTGAGAGGAGGACACAATCGTAGTCAATGATAGTGGGGGTGAGTTTTGTCTTTCCGTATCATTTGAGGGCAAAATCGTCTTTTCCTATCACTTTAACGGAAAACTTGACAGAAACAAATGGAAAGTGCAAAATGAAAAATTTGCACATTCTAAGCGTAGTCAGGTGAAAAAAAACATTCTAGGTGTACCCAGGTGAAAAACAGCAAATTCTAAGTGTAGTCACCTGGAATTATCCCTTTAATCAATTATTGTTACTTGATATGCGAGACGACTGAGAATTGATAACCCGTATCACTGGCATGGCCAATGTGTTTCTCTCAGTCACTCTCGATCAAGCGGCCTAAACGGATATCTTTCCCACACCATAGTACGAGTGATAAATCCCTAAGCCGTCTTTCGTGTCGCTCATGCAATCCGTTCTGCCACCCAATCATGCAATCCGTTAAGTGTGACCCGTACAGATTCATGGTTCTACTACTTTAGTGGTCATAAATCAGATCATGCTTAACATATTACTTCAACACATAAGTAATACCAAGCCGTTTTATTTATTACAAACGATAATTAATATACATAGACATTTATAGACTACTAGCAACTAGACTAGGGAACAAAAATGCTATCAATCTCCCACTTGCCCCTCGTTCCAATCTAAGTCCCTGTCTATCCCCATTGACCTAACATGTTTATCATGTTTTTCTTGAGGAAGAGCCTTGGTCAAGGGATCAGCTGTGTTATCATCAGATGCAACGTAGTGGATCTTCACGTTACCTCTAGCAACTATGTCCCGGATGATGTGATACTTCCTGAGTACATGCTTGGATCTGTCATGTGCCCAGGGTTCCTTAGTTTGCGTAATGGCCCCGGTGTTGTCACAATATAAGTCTACTGGGTCAGATGGGTTTTGAAGTACACCTAACCCAGCCATGAAACTCTTGATCCATACAGCCTCCTTTGCTGCTTCTGATGCAGCAATATAGTCAGCTTCCGTTGTAGTGTCGGCGATGGTGTCCTGCTTCTTGCTTTTCCAGCTGAATGCTCCACCGTTCAACGTAAACACATATCCAACCTGACTCTTAAAGTCATCAGGGTCTTTCTGGAAACTAGCGTCAACATATCCTTTGACGACTAGAACATCATCACTCCTTCCCCCGTATACAAGAAAAGCTTCCTTGGTTTTTCTCAAATATTTGAGAATTGCCTTGACTGCAATCTAGTGTTACTCACCGGGTTTGGATTGATGTCTACTGGTACAGCTTAGGGCGAATGAGACATCCGGTCTCGTACATATCATGGCATACATTATGGACCCTATAGCCGAAGCATATGAGATCTCATTCATTCTTTTTAGCTCTTCAGGTGTCTCAGCACACTGATTCTTACTAAGCTTTATGCCATGACGCATGGGCAGCAGTCCTTTCTTGGAATTATTCATTGAGAATCTTCTCAACAATTTGTTTATATAGGTCCTTTGACTTAAGCCCAAGACCCGCTTGGCACGATCTCTATATATCTTGATCCCCAAGATATAAGAAGCCTCGCCTAAGTTTCTTCATTGCGAAACACTCACCTAACCAAGCCTTTGTTAAGAGCAAGGTAGGGACGTCGTTTGCAATGAGCAATATGTCATCGACATAGAGCACCAAAAAGACTACCTTACTCCCATCTGCCTTTTTATACACGCAAGGTTCATCGCCGTTCTTGATGAAGCCAAACTGTTTCACAGCTTCATCAAAATGTTGGTTCCAACTCCGAGATGCTTGCTTCAAACCATAAATTGATTTGAGCAACTTGCAAATCTTTCCCTTATTTTTTGGATCCTCTAAACCCTCAGGCTGGGACATAGAAACGTCCTCAGCTAACCTCCCATTAAGGAAAGTGGTTTTGTTATCCATTTTCCATATCTCATAATTATGATAAGCTGTTATGGCAAGTAGAATGCGAATAGATTTGACCATAGCTGTTGGAGAAAAAGTTTCCTCGTAGTCAATTCCGTGGACTTGTCTATAACCTTTTACTACTAGTCTTGCTTTATAGGTCTGAGGTTTTCCATCCATGTCTATCTTTATACTGATACGGGTTATCAGTATTCAGTAATCTCACAGATCGAGAAATAGAGATTAATTAAATAAGGGTGACGTCTCTATTGTAGGGTTTTGGAGCGTACAAGATCATCGAGATAGCGGAAGCATTAACAAAAGAAACTCTAAACCTTGTCCAAGAACATGAACCATTAAATCCCGAAGCAAAATCTATTCCACAAGAAATTTACCTTTTGGTCTTTGTTGAATCAATAAAGAAGAACAATGAGGTCTTCTTCTCTAGAGCAAGTCCACACCAAGGGGATGATCTTCAAGATCCTTCACTTAATGCCTACTAGAACAATTAAGTGAAGAACAAGAGAGCAAGAAGAGAGAGAGCAAAAGAGTGGCCGGCCAAGGAGAGAGAGAGAGGCTTGTGAGTGAGTCATTAATCCCTTAGATATTTCTCTACTTCATCAACTCATAAGCATAGGTCTAAAAGGTAAAAGCATGGGCTTAAAGGTGTCATTACCCATACCCCTTAAATCACTCACCTCTTAATAAACAATCACCAACTAAGCATGGTGTGTGTGGCCCCACCCTTGGACCCACCAAGGTGGCCGGCCATGTTGGGCTCATTGGGCCAAAAATGGGCCGGTCACGTGACCTCATGGGTCGAGACCAATGGGCTCGCCCATGTGGTTTCGTGCCATGTCCAAAAGTTGCCTGACCGTATTTGTCGTTACTTATCAAACAAAGTCCAACGCGACATCAACGAAAAATCTCAGTTTTCTCGATTCACTAATTATTCTCTCAAACCGAACCCATGGCCCAAAACCTTCAGTTTTGTCCATGTATTGCTCCTCAAGAAACGTTAAGGTTTCCAAGTCTCAAGTTATCCGTGTTGTATGTGTGTGACCCTCTAGGCTCATGCCACCGTTGGCAATTTGGTGTAAAAGATCTCTCTTGTCCGATCCATCATAAGTGGTCTCTAGTAAGACCTTATGATTACCCAAGGTGCATGATGATCGATGATTTGATTTAACCTTATGCGTACAAGTCACTATCTTATTATCTCTAGACATCCCGATTGATCACAAGGCATAGAGTCGTCATCCTTGTTTAATCAATTATTGTTACTTGATATGTGAGATGGCTGAGAACTTGATAACTCGTATCACTGGCATGGCCATGCTCTTTCTCTCAGTCATTCTCGATCAAGAGGCCTTTAACGGATATCTTTCCCATACCGTAGTACGAGGGATAAATCCCTTAGCCGTCTTTCGTGTCACTCATGCAATCCGTTCCGCCACCCAATCATGCCCGTTATTGCAATCCTGTTACGGAAAGCGTTAGGCGCAAGGTAAAGCGGCACGTACACTTCATAGCGATCACAAAGATTGTTTGGTCTAAGGACATCGTGACAAGCTATCGCATTTGAATATGTTCATGGCTTAATCTACGAAACACTATTCAAAGCGGGTCGTCCGATATCCATCACCTCATGATATCTATGATATAATTTCGTGATCCCTCATCCCTATGACAAGCAGAACTACGTCATGGAGAACCATCCTCATACTGGTCGCTTCTATTGAAGCGTTTATTGACCAGGGACTCGTTAAGTGTGATCCGTACAGATTTATGGTTCTACTACTTTAGTGGTTATAAATCAGATTCATGCTTAACATATTACTTCAACACATAAGTAATACAAAGCCTTTTTTATTTATTACAAACAATGATAATTATACATAGACATTTATAGACTACTAGCAATTGGACTAGGGCATAAAAATGCTATCAATCTCCCACTTGCCCCTAGTTCCAATCCAAGTCCAAGTCTATACCTATTGACCTAACATGTTTATCATGTTTCGCTTAAGGAAGAGCCTTGGTCAAGGGGTCGGCTTTGTTATCATCAGATGCAACGTAGTGGATCTTCACGTCACCTCTAGCAACAATGTCGCAGATGATGTGATACTTCCTGAGTACATGTTTGGATCTGTCATGTGCCCTGAGTTCCTTAGCTTGCGCAATGGCCCCGGTGTTGTCACAATATAAGTCTACTGGGTTAGATGGGTTTTGAATTAAACCTAACCCACCCATGAAACTCATTCATTCTTGCTAGCTCTGCAGGTGTCTCAGCACACTGTTTCTTGCTAAGCTTTATGCCATGACGCATGGGTAGCAGTCCTTTCTTTGAATTATGCATTGAGAATCTTCTCAGCACTTTGTCTATATAGGTGCTTTGACTTAACCCCAAGACCCGCTTGGCACGGTCTCTATATATCTTGATCCCCAAGATGTAAGAGGCCTCGCCTAAGTCCTTCATTGCAAAACACTCACTTAACCAAGTCTTTGTTAAGAGCAAGGTAGGGACGTCTTTTCCAATGAGCAGTATGTCATTTACATAGAGCACCAAAAAGACTACTTTGCTCTTATCTGCCTTTTTATACACGCAAGGTTCATCATCGTTCTTGATGAAGCCAAACTGTTTCAAAACTTCATCAAAACGCTGATTCCAACTCCGAGATGCTTGCTTCAAACCACAAATTGATTTGAGCAACTTGCAAATATTTCACTTATTCTTACGATCCTCAAAACCCTCAGGCTGGGACATATAAACGTCCTCAGCTAACCTTCCATTAAGGAAGGCGGTTTTGAAAAGCTGCTACGGCAAGTAGAATGCGGATAGATTTGACCATAGCTACTGGAGAAAAGGTTTCTTCAAAGTCAATTCCGTGGACTTGCCTATAACCCTTTGCTACCAGTCTTGCTTTATAGGTCTGAGGTTTACCATCCATGTCAATCTTTATTTTAGAGATCCATTTACACCCAATAACTTTTACGCCAGGGGTTTGATCCACCAAGTCCCACACTTGATTATCTGACATGGATTGCATTTCTTCCCTCATGGCTTCCAGCCATTTCTCAGAGTCGGTTCCGTCCAGGGCCTCTCGAAAGGTAGCTGGATTATTGTCCACTAACACCAATTCATCACCTCCAGTTACTAGGAAACCGTATCTGATAGGTGCAGGACTTGTCATTTCAGACCGCATCGTCCTCATTAACTGTAGCTATTGGTTCTTGCTCAACGACCACTTCTGGCTCTACTTCTTCCAATGGGTCTTCCAGTGGTTTCTGAGTGACTATCTCATCTAGAACTTTATCAAGATGAATAGCCCTCCCACTGAGTGTCTTGGAAATAAATTCCTTTTCCAAGAATGTCCCACCTCGGGCGACAGAAACTTTGTTTTCGCTCGGTTTGTAGAAGTAATAGCCTTTTGTTTCTTTTGGATATCCAACGAAAGTGCACTTATCTGATCTCGGTTCGAGCTTGGTTGCAAGCAACCGTTTTACATAAGCCTCGCTGCCCCAGATTTTTAGGAAGGACAAAACGGGTTCCTTCTCGTACCATTTCTCGAATGATGTCCCTTCCACTGCTTTTGACGGAGCCCTATTTACTATGAATGCGGCCGTTTGTAGAGCGTAACCCCAGAAGGAGATCGGGAGATCAGTGAGACTTAACATCGATCGAACCATATCCAACAATGTCCGATTCCTTCGCTCGGACACACCATTGAGTTGCGGTGTTCCTGGCGGAGTCCACTGAGATAGTATTCCACTTTCAGTAAGATGACTAAGAAACTCCTCGGATAAGTATTCTCCACCCCGATTAGAACGGAGTGCCTTGATACTCTTTCCGAGTTGGTTTTCTACTTCAATCCTAAACTCCTTGAATTAATCAAAGGCTTCGGACTTATGTCTCATGAGATACACATAACCATATCTACTGAAATCATCAGTAAATGTGATAAAGTAGCCTAAACCACCTCTGGCTGGTGTACTCATTGGTCCACATACGTCTGAATGTATTAGACCCAATAGATCACCTGCCCTCTCACCTAAACTAGTGAAGGGCGCTTTAGTCATCTTGCCCATTAAACAAGCTTCGCATCTATCAATCGTTTGAAATTCGAATTGGCTTAGAAGTCCGCGCTTATGAAGCGCTGAGATGCGTTTCTCATTTATGTGACCTAGACGACAATGCCAGATTAGAGTTTGGTCTAAATCATTAGCTTTAAACTCTTAGTATTAACATTATAGAGCATGTTGGATCTCGAGTTTTGCATATTTAATATGTATAAACCTCCAACAGTGTGAGCATTTCCATAAAGCATGTTATTGCGCGTAATATTAAAAAATCCGTTCTTAATATCAAAATAATAACCTTCTTTTTCAAGAAGGGATATTGATACAATATTCATGCTGAAAGCAGTTACGCAAAACACATCCAAAAGTTCTATTACAAGCCCACTAGGCAAAACAAGGTCAATTGAACTCACACCAGTTGCGGTAACTCGCACGTTGTTCCCAACCCTCAGGTCCACCTCGTTTTCCCCCATATCTCTTCTACTATGCAGTACCTGCACATCCGCACAGACATGAGACTCAACTCCAGTGTCTAGTACCCAAGCATTTATAGTAGAAAGATTTAGCTCTAATGGAATACCTGACAAAGTAGCGGCCCCACCGCCCTTCTTCTGATCTTCCTTAAGCTGCTGACAGTCTTTCTTCCAACGACCAGGCTTCTGTCAGTAGAAACAGACCGACTCCTTTGCCTTACCCTTTCCCTTCATGGGTATGGAAGGTTCAGTAATGAAATGTCGTCTTTTCTTCCCTGCCGGGTGCATTAGGCCTTTGCCCTTATCACCACCAGCTTTGAAGCCGGATCCCTTCTTGACCATCAGAACACCTTTGGGCGTACTGCCCTTTATGCTCTTCTCGGCAGTCACTAACATGTTGTTCAACTCCGATGCGATCTTGTCCATGTCATGCATGTGATAGTTCATGACGAACCCACCATATGCATGAGGAAGGGATTGCAGAATAAAATCCGCAACCATCTCTTTTTCCATAGTCATTTCGAGACTAGTCATATGATCGAGATGTCCCTTCATTCGTAGGACATGTGGACCTACGGAGCTGCCTGCTGACATTTTGCATTTCTTCCCTCATGGCTTCCAGCCATTTCTCATAATCGGTTCCGTCCATGGCCTCTCGAAAGGTAGCTGGATCATTGTCCACTAACACCAAATCATCACCTCCAGTTACTAGAAAACCGTATCTGATAGGTGCATGACTGGTCCTTTCAGACCGCCTTGGACCGTCCCCATTAACTGTAGCTATTGGTTCTTGCTCAACGACCACTTCTGGCTCTACTTCTTCTAAGGGGTCGTCTAGTGGTTCCTGAGCGACTATCTCATCCAGAATTTCATCAAGATGAATAGTCCTCCCATTGACTGTCTTGCAAATAAATTCCTTTTCCAAGAATATCCCACCTCGGGCAACGAATACTTTGTTTTCGCTCGGTTTATAGAAATAGTATCCCTTTGTTTCTTTGGGATATCTGACAAAAGTGCACTTATCTGACCTTGGTTCGAGCTTGGTTGCAAGCAACCATTTTACAAAAACCTCGCAACCCCAAATTTTCAGGACAGACAAAACGGGTTCCTTCTCGTACCATTTCTCAAATGATGTCCCTTCCACTGCTTTCGACGGAGCCCTATTTCTTATGAACGCGGCCGTTTGTAGAGCGTAACCCCAGAAGGAGTGTGACTTGACATCGATCGAACCATATCCAACAATGTCCGATTCCTTCACTGGGACACACCATTAAGTTGTGGTGTTCCTGGCGGAGTCCACTGAGATAGTATTCCACTTTCTGTAAGATGACTAAGAAACTCTTCGGATAAGTATTCTCCACCCCGATCAGAACGGAGTGCCTTAATACTTTTTCCGAGTTGGTTTTCTACTTCAGTTCTAAACTCTTTGAATTTATCAAAAGCTTCGGACTTATGTCTTATGAGATAGACATAACCATATCTACTGAAATCATCAGTAAATGTGATAAAGTAGCCTAAACCACCTCTGCCTGGTGTACTCATTGGTCCACATACGTCTGAATGTATTAGACCCAATAGATCACCTGCCCTTTCACCTGTACCGATGAAGGGTGCTTTAGTCATCTTGCCCATTAAACAAGCCTCGCACCTTTCAATCGTTTGGAATTCGAAATAACTGAAAAGTCCAAGCATATGAAGCGCTGAGATGCGTTTCTCGTTTATGTGACCTAGACGACAATGCCAGATAAGAGTTTGGTCTAGATCATCAGTTTTAAACCTCTTAACATTAACATTATAGAGCATGTTGGATCTCGAGTTTTGCATATTTAATATGTATAAACCTCCAACTGTGTGAGCATTTCCATAATACATATTATTGCGCATAATATTAAAAAACCCGTTCTTAATATCAAAATAATAACCTTCTTTTTCAAGAAGGGATATTGATACAATATTCCTGCTAAAAGCAGGTACGCAAAACACATTTAGGAGTTCTATTACAAGCCCACTGGGCAAAACAAGATCAACCGAACCCACACCAGTTGGGCAACACGCACGTTGTTCCCAACTCTTAGGTCAACCTCGTTTTCGCCAACATCTCTTCTACTACGCAGTACCTGCACATCCGCACAGACATGAGACTCAGCTCCAGTGTCTAGTACCCAAGCATTTATAGTAGAAAGATTTAACTCTAATGGAATACCTGATGAATTAGCGGCCCCACCGCCCTTCTTCTGATCTTCCTTCAGCTGCTGACAATCCTTTTTCCAATGACCAGGCTTTTGGCAGTAGAAACAGATCGACTCCTTTACCTTCCCCTTGCCCTTCATGGGCATGGAAGGTTTAGGAACAAAAGGTCGTCTATTCTTCCCTGCCAGGTGCATTGGGCCTTTACCCTTATCACCACCAGCTTTGAAGCTTGATCCCTTCTTCACCATAAGAACACCTTTGGGCGCACTGCCTCTTATGCTGTCGACAGTCACCAACATGCTGTGCAACTCCGATGCGGTCTTGTCCATGTCATGCATGTGATAGTTCATGAAGAGACCACCATATGCACGAGGAAGGGATTGCAGAATGAAATCTGCAGCCATCTCCTTTTCCATAGTCATTCCGAGACTAGTTAGATGATCGAGATGTCCCTTCATTCGTAGGACGTGTGGACCTACGGAGCTGCCTGCTGACATTTTGGAGGCAATGAGTTCTCGGAGAACAGTGTATTTTTCAATACGTACTTTCTCCTTGAACATATCCTTGATCTGGGCAAACATAGCAAAAGGATCATGGGATAGCTCCATAAACTGTTTCTGGAGGTCCGCCTTCGTACAGCCCAACATGACACACGCAACGTCGATAGAGTTACTAAGGTGTTTCTGGTACGCATCCTTAACGACCCTCGTTGCGTTGGCAGCTGGCTCCACTGGGATAGCATTGTCTAGGACGTACTCCCTGCGTTCCAACTTTAACACAAGTCGCAAATTTCTGTCCCAGTCCAGATAATTTGTTCCATTGAGTTTACACTTATCAAGTATAGCCCTCAATGACAAATTAAACGAGTTTGTTGAATTACTAGCCATTTCTACACGAAGAAAGTAAATTTAATTAGAAAAGTTGAATAAATTTACGAAGATCCGAATTAAACACCAACCATCCGATTCTAAGGTTTAGAATCTTTAAACCAAGATCCCTGATTTGTCAATTGAAGTACGCTAAGGGGCACCGCTCCAATTGACCCATTTGGGTAGGACGTCCATCCAATTATAACCTATGTAATTCTTGGTCAGGGTATGTGCAAAAGCACACGGCTTACCCTTCTGATGCCCCACCTCGACCTCAGGCCAAGAATCCTGGTCGAGTCAACCAACCTTCATATATGCATCAGTTTTGTGCAGATGCTCCGCTAAGGCGCACGACATCCTACTAGGTTGACCATTCCATACAGAACCCATTCTATTGGTGCTCCGCTAAGGCGCACGACACCGAGAGAATGTTTCTACATGGGTGTGAATTTGGGTGGCATCTCACATGTCTCAAATTATGTTGTGATTGGTTGTGTTTAATAATTCGAAAACATTTTTGTACAATTACGAACCCGTCATTAACAACCCGTGTTGTGACGTTTCTAATTGTATCACATACTATCTTCTTTTGAAGCCGTCATTTGTAACCCGTGCAAACACGTTTCAAATTGAACTCATCCATCACAACCCGTGCGATGATGGTTCACAACGCTTTAAACATGCAATCAAATTAAAATCGTTTTTAATCTTTGCATGTGAGGTGATGGCTTATAATCTCATAAGCTAAGCATGCAAGCATATAAATTATCATCTAATAATTCAAGCAAGCATTATAAAGTGTTTAAATATGCATCAATAGCCCATCCCATCCTTAAGATTCTACGAGACATAACATCTTCTCGTCTTCCCCATTCGGGCTCCCACTAGCTCTTGGACTTCCTCCAAGACCGTCATTGTGCTCGATTTTCCATCCTTCTCGACTTTGAGTAGAAATTACAATTAATACTCAGTTCGTAGACCGGATAAAAAAATAATTACACTTTAAGGGCTCGAATGAAAGAATAATTACACGCAAACACTAACGGTGTGCAAACCGTGAAAGCGATAAATTTCTAATGGGCTATCAATGCATCATACATATCATCACATGATCCAAAATGTTATCACACAAACATGTCATCAAATAATATGCAATATTCCGGTTTTAATTTTGCCAAGTTGCTTGGTCGGGTTTACCGAAACTAGACCTTTTCGAAAAACGGTTTATCGAAACCGATCAAATTTAAAATTTTTCGAAATATTGGATCGCGGGTGCGTGCCACGGATCAAAAATCACCATGCACGAACCAAGTCGGGCCCAAGCCCAATGTGCCGAAGCCCATTGGGCCGAGCCCAATGTGCCGAACCCCATTGGGCCGAGCCCAAGCACACAGCCCGGTTTGGGCTTTGGAAAGCCTAAACCCGGGCTTGCCTCCCCTCTCGGCCTCGGCCAAGAAGGGAGATGGCCCCGGTCACCCCCGGCCAACCCTGGCCTCCCGTGACCTCCGTCCGGTACCTCCAATTCGGCTCCTCGTTGGCAGATCGGCACAGTAATCTGCCAATAATCTGCCAATGGCACAGTAATCCTTGTTTAATCAATCATTGTTACTTGATATGCGAGATGGCTGAGAACTGATAACCCTTATCATTGACATGGCCATGCTCTTACTCTTAGTCAGTTTCCATCAAGAGGCCCTTTTAACGGATATCTTTCCCATACCATAGTATGAGGGATAAATCCCTTAGCCGTCTTTCGTGTCACTCATGCAACCCGTTCCGCCACCCAATCATGCCCTTTATAGCAATCCTTTTACAGAAAGCGTTTGGCGCAAGTTAAAGTCGTACGTTCATTGCACAGTGATCACAAAGACTCCTTGGTCTAAGGATGTCGTGACAAGATATCGCATTTGAATATGTTCATAGCTTAATCTATGAAAACACTATTCAAAGCGGGTCGTCCGATATCAATCACCTCATGATATCTATGATATGATTCCAGGATCCCTCATCCCTATGACATGTAGAACTACGTCATTAAGAACCATCCTCATACTGGTCACTTTAAGGAAGCATAGGTTGACCAGGGACTCGTTAAGTGTGATCCGTACAGATTTATGGTTCTACTACTTTAGTGGTCATAAATTAGATCATGCTTAACATATTACTTCAACACATAAGTAATACAAAGCCGTTTTATATATATATTACAAACGATGATATTGTACATAAACGTTTACAGCCTAATAGCAATTGGACTAGGGCACAAATGCTATCAATCTCCCACTTGCCCCTAGTTCCAATCTAAGTCCCAGTCTATACCCATTGACCTGACATGTTTATCATGTTTTGCTTGTGGAAGAGCCTTGGTCAAGGGGTCGGCTGTGTTATCATCAGTTGCAACGTAGTGGATCTTCACGTCACCTCTAGCAACTATGTCGCGGATGATGTGATACTTTATGAGTACATGTTTGGATTTGTCATGTGCCCTGGGTTCCTTAGCTTGCGCAATGGCCCCGGTGTTGTCACAATATAAGTCTACTGGGTTAGATGGGTTTTTAATTACACCTAACCCAGCCATGAAACTCCTGATCCATAGAACCTCTTTTGCCGCTTCAGATGCGGTAATGTACTCAGCTTCGGTCGTAGAGTCGGCAATGGTATCCTGCTTCTTGCTTTTCCAGCTGAATGCTCCACCGTTCAACGTAAACACATATCCCAACTGAGTCTTAAAGTCATCGGGGTCTGTCTGGAAACTAGCGTCGACATATCCTTTGACGACGAGATCATCATTTCTCCCCCCGTATACAAGAAAGGCGTCTTTGGTTTTTCTCAAATATTTGAGAATTGCTTTGACAGCCATCCATTGTGCCTCACCGGGTTTGGATTGATGTCTACTGGTACATCTTAGGGCAAACGAGACATCCGGTCTCGTACATATCATGGCATACATTATAGACCCTATAGCCGAAGCATATGGGATCTCATTCATTCTTGCTAGCTCTGCAGGTGTCTCAGCACACTACTTCTTGCTAAGCTTTATGCCATGATGCATGGGCAGCAATCCTTTCTTTGAATCTTGCATTGAGAATCGTCTCAACACTTTGTCTATGTAGGTGCTTTGACTTAAGCCCAAGACCCGCTTGGCATGGTCTCTATATATCTTGATCCCCAAGATGTAAGAGGCCTAACCTAAGTCCTTCATTGCGAAACACTCACCTAACCAAGTCTTTGTTAAGAGCAAGGTAGGGACATCGTTTCCAATGAGCAGTATGTCATCAACATAAAGCACCAAGAAGACTATATTGCTCCCATTTGCCTTTTTATACACGCAAGGTTCATCATCGTTTTTGACGAAGCCAAACTGTTTTAGTACTTCATCAAAACGCTGATTCCAACTCCGAGATGCTTGCTTCAAACCATAGATTGATTTGAGCAACTTGCAAATCTTTCCCTTATTCTTTGGATCCTCAAAACCCTCAGGCTGGGACATATAAACGTCCTCAGCTAACCTCCCGTTAAGGAAGGCGGTTTTGACATCCATTTGCCATATCTCATAGTTGTGATACGCTGCTACGCAAGTAGAATGCGGATAGATTTTACCATAGCTACTGGAGAAAAGGTCTATTCATAGTCAATTCCGTGGATTTGTCTATAACCTTTTGCTACCAGTCTTGCTTTATAGGTCTGAGGTTTGCCATCCATGTCTATCTTTATTTTAAAGATCCATTTACACCCAATGACTTTTACGTCAGGGGTATGATCCACCAAGTCCCACACTTGATTATCTGACATTGATTGCATTTCTTCCCTCATGGCTTCCAGCCATTTCTCAGAGTCGGTTCCGTCCAAGGCCTCTTGAAAGGTAGCTGGATCATTGTCCACTAATACTAAACCATCACCTTCAGTTACTAAGAAACCGTATCTGACAGGTGCATGACTTATCCTTTCAGACCGCCTCGGACCGTCCTCATTAACTGTAGCTATTGGTTCTTGCTCAACGACCACTTCTGGCTCTACTTCTTCTAGTGGGTCGTCTAGTAGTTCCTGAGTAACTGTCTTATCTAGAATTTCATCAAGATGAACAGCCCTCCCACTGACTGTCTTGGAAATAAACTCTTTTTCCAAGAATGTCCCACCTCGAGCAACAAAAACTTTATTTTCGCTCGGTTTGTAGAAGTAGTATCCTTTTGTTTCTTTTGGATATCCGACGAAAGTGCATTTATCTGATCTCGGTTCGAGCTTGGTTGCAAGCAACCGTTTTACATAAGCCTCGCAACCCCACATTTTTAGGAAGGACAAAACGGGTTCCTTCCCGTACCATTTTTCGAATGATGTCCCTTCCACTGCTTTTGACGGAGCCCTGTTTATTATAAAAGCGGCCGTTTGCAGAGCATAACCCCAGAAGGAGATCGGTAGATCAGTGAGACTTAACATTGATCGAACCATATCTAACAATGTTCGATTCCTCCGCTCGGACACACCATTAAGTTGCGGTGTTCCTGGCGGAGTCCACTGAGATAGTATTCCACCTTCAGTAAGATAACTAAGAAACTCTTCGGATAAGTATTCTCCACCCCGATCAGAACGGAGTGCCTTGATACTCCCGGAATCAGATCATAGATATCACTCGGGTGCGTGATATTGGACGACCCGCACTGAATGGTGTTGCATAGATACAGTCATGAACACATTAAATTGTGGTAGCTTGTCGTCGTATCCTTAGACTAAGGGAGTCTTTGTGATCGCTATACAGTAAAGAACCGCGTTTGACTTGCTCTTAACATTGTCCATAACAAGACAACCATAACGAACATGATTGACACGGGGATGGATTGTATGAGTGATACGAAAGGCGGCTAAGGGATTTATCCCTCATACTACGGTATGAGATAGGTATCTGTTTAGGCCACTCATTAGAGATTAACTGAAGGGAGAGCATGGTCATGCCAATGATACGGGTTATCAGTATTCAGTAATCTCACAGATCGAGAAATAGAGATTAATTAAATAAGGGTGACGTCTCTATTGTAGGGTTTTGGAGCGTTCTAGATCATCGAGATAGCGGAAGCATTAACATAAGAAACTCTAAACCTTGTCCAAGAACATGAACCATTAAATCCCGAAGCAAAATCTATTCCACAAGAAATTTACCTTTTGGTCTTTGTTGAATCAATAAAGAAGAACAATGAGGTCTTCTTCTCTAGAGCAAGTCCACACCAAGGGGATGATCTTCAAGATCCTTCACTTAATGCCTACTAGAACAATTAAGTGAAGAACAAGAGAGCAAGAAGAGAGAGAGCTGGATCATTGTCAACTAACACCAATTCATCACCTCCAGTTACTAGGAAACCGTATCTGATAGGTGCATGACTTGTCCTTTCAGACCGCACCGTCTTCATTAACTGTAGCTATTGGTTCTTGCTCAACGACCACTTCTAGCTCTACTTCTTCCAATGGGTCTTCCAGTGGTTTCTGAGTGACTATCTCATCTAGAACTTTATCAAGATGAATAGCCCTCCCACTGACTGTCTTGGAAATAAATTCCTTTTCCAAGAATGTCCCACCTCGGGCGACAAAAACTTTGTTTTCGCTCGATTTGTAGAAGTAGTATCTTTTTGTTTCTTTTGGATATCCAACGAAAGTGCACTTATCTGATCTCGGTTCGAGCTTGGTTGCAAGCAACCGTTTTACATAAGCCTCGCTGCCCCAGATTTTTAGGAAGGACAAAACGGGTTCCTTCCCGTACCATTTCTCGAATGATGTCCCTTCCACTGCTTTTGACGGAGCCCTATTTATTATGAATGCGGCCGTTTGTAGAGCGTAACCCCAGAAGGAGATCGGGAGATCAGTGAGACTTAACATCGATCGAACCATATCCAACAATGTCTGATTCCTTCGCTCGGACACACCATTGAGTTGCGGTGTTCCTGGCGGAGTCCACTTAGATAGTATTCCTCTTTCAGTAAGATGACTAAGAAACTCCTCGGATAAGTATTCTCCACCCCGATTAGAACGGAGTGCCTTGATAATCTTTCCGAGTTGGTTTTCTACTTCAATCCTAAACTCCTTGAATTTATCAAAGGCTTCGGACTTATGTCTCATGAGATAGACATAACCATATCTACTGAAATCATCAGTAAATGTGATAAAGTAGCCTAAACTACCTCTGGTTGGTGTACTCATTGGTCCACATACGTCTAAATGTATTAGACCCAATAGATCACCTGCCCTCTCACCTAAACTAGTGAAGGGCACTTTAGTCATCTTGCCCATTAAACAAGCTTCGCATCTATCAATCGTTTAAAATTCGAATTGACTTAGAAGTCCGCGCTTATGAAGCGCTGAGATGCGTTTCTCATTTATGTGACCTAGACGACGATGAAGCGCTGAGATGCGTTTCTCATTTATGCGTTTCGCATCTCTCTCTCTCTCTCTCTGTCCCTCTTTGAAGCTCGGCCGAGACCCCCCCCCCCTTCCCCTTGCTCTTTTCTCTTGCTCTCTCTTCTATTCTAGTAGGTAGAGGAGTGTAGGATCCCTTAGTGATCATCCTATTTGTGTGGACTTGACTAGAATTGAAGATCGAAAGTGTTCTTCAAAAACGATTCGAACAAACCGAAGGTAAACTTATGATTTCGGTTTTGCCTTGAGATGTAATGGTTTGATGTTCTAGGACTGATTTCTTGGTTTATATATTGTTGCTTCCATTTCCATGGTGTTCTTGGTAGCCAAATAGTTCCTACAGTGGTATTAGAGGACGGTTACCCTCTTAAATCTTCGTTTGAATCTATTTCAGTGTTGTTTTGCTTGCCATTTTGCTATAATATGTTTATTTCTTTTTTATTAGTTTTATATGCCATGAAAATGAAGTTTTAATCATATTATCAAATCTGGAAATTTTCGAAAATTTTTGGATATGTCGGGTCGCCGGAAACGGGACTCCCAGGGAGCCGGAAAAGGGGATCGGGCGGGGGCTTCAGCTTGCCGGAGCTGGAGTGGGCTGTTGCCATTAGATGGTCACGGTCATGTGTCCACCCCGGCCCTGCCTCGGCAGTGGCCAGATCTTGGCCGTGGCCGGTGGTGGAGGCCTGACGGCTAGGGTTGCCAAACCCTAGCGCGTCGGTGCGTAGGGGCTTGGCCCAATGGGTTTCGGCCCATTTGGTTTGGGCCCGGGTGGTTTGTTGTACGGTGTTTGATCCGTGGCACAAACCCGCAATCTAATGTTTTGAAATTTTTTAGATTTGAACGGTTTCGATAAACCGATTTTTCGAAAAGATCTAGTTTCGATAAACCCGACCGAGCAACTTGGACATGAAAATTAAAACCAAAAATATATATTGTTTGACAGCATGCTTGTATGATAACATGTTGTGTGATGAGTTGATATAGATGGTGTATAGATATTCCAATAGAGCGTTTAATTATTTATCGCTTTTAAAACGGTCTACGAACCGTTAGATTATAACGTGTAATTATTCTTTTATGCGGGCTATGAAGCGCTAGTGTTAAAGTGTAATTATTCTTTCATTCGGTCTACTAATCGAGTATTAATTGTAATTATTGCTCAAGTCGAGAAGGATGGAAACCGAGAACGGTGACAATCTTGGAGGACGTCCACGAGCTAGTGGGAGCGACCTAAGTGGTGATGACGAGACAAGTCTTCGTCTCATAGAATACTTAGGACTTTAGCTTGGGCTATTTGTGCATATTTAACGCTTTGATGCATGCTAGAATTTATTTGAATGATAAATTTATTTGCGAGCATGTTTGGCTTATTTTAGTTTAAGCTATCACCAACATGCAAATATTAAAACCAGATTAATTGTTTGCATGTTAAAAGCGTTGTGAATCATCGCCGCAAGGGTTGTGATGGATGTGTTCAAATTTGAAAACGTCTTTGCACGGGTTGTAGATGACGGTTTCGAAGAAGATAATGTGAGATAAATTTGATTCGTCACAACACGGGTTGTTGATGACGGGTTCATAATTGTATCAAACATAATTGATTTAAACTCAATCGATCACAAATAATTTTAAGTCAAGTGTGACACCAACCCAAAATCATAAGTTTGTATAGTTCTCCACTTTGTTGATGTCGTGCGACTTAGCGGAGCATCCTCGAAAGAGCGCTCTATACAAGTTTGCGAAATTTCTATCCAGATGTCGCGCGCCTTAGCGAAGTATCTTTATCGAATTAAGCATACTTGATTTGGTTGACTTAACTGCGATTCTCGACCAGGGTCGAGCCAGGGTGTCAGAAAGGGTATGCCGTGTGCAACAGCACAGACCCTTGCCAAGAATTACCCGGATTGTAATTGGACCCAATTTTATTGGTTGTAATTGGATGCATGTCCTACCAAAATAAGTGAATCGGAGCGGTGCGGCTTAGCGTACTTCGATTCATAAATCATGAGTCTTGGTTTTGGATTCTATTAACTTAGAATCGAGAGGTTGAAGTTTATTCAGGATCTTCGTAAATTTATTCAATTTTCTGATTAAATTTATTTTCCTCGTGTAGATTAATGTCGAACAATTCAATGAACGCGAACATTTTGTCGTTGAGGCATATCCTCGAAAAGGGTAAGCTCAATGGGACAAACTATCTAGACTGGGACAGGAACCTACGACTTGTGTTCAAGTTAGAACGCAAGGAATATGTCCTGGACCAGGCTATCCATGTGGATCCAGAATTCAACGGCCCGAGGGCCGTTAAGGATGCATACCAAAAGCCCCTTAGCGACAACATCGATGTGGCGTGTGTGATGCTGGGCGCTATGGAGCCGGAGCTCCACAAACAGTTTATGGAACTGTCTAAGGACCCTTTAGCGATGATGTCGAAGATAAAGGTCAAGGTCAAGCAGAAGGCTCGACTCGAATGATTCGGGATTCTCAAAGAACTCATCGCTTGCAAAATATCAGCAGGCAGTTCTGTAGGTTCACATGTCCTAAAAATGAAGGGACATCTCGACGGCCTGACCCGACTCGGCCTCGGGATGGAAAAGAATATGGCAGCCGATTTAGTTCTGCAATCCCTTCCTCGTACATATGATAGTTGCTTAATGAATTATTATATGAATGATATGGACAAGACCGTTTTGGAGTTACATCAAATGGTTGTGACGACCGAAAAGAACATCAACGTCACTCGAGGTAAGGATGTCCTAATGGTCAGAAAGGGAACTAGCTTCAAAGCTGGAGGTGATAAGGGTAAAGCCCCTATGCACTTGGCAGACAAGATGAGACTACCTTTACTTCCTAAACCTCCTAAAGTTGGGGAGGCAAAAAAGAAAAAGGAATCAGTTTGCTTCTACTGCCAACAACCCGATCATTGGAAGAGAGACTGCAGAAAGTTCCAGGAAGATCAGAAGAAGAGCGGTGGGGCCGCGTCTTCCTCAGGTGTTGGAAAATAGAAGGGATTTGGGCAAAAACGAGGTGGGCCTAAAAGTTGGCAACAAAGTTCGGGTTGCCGCAACTGCAGTAAGATCTGTTAGACTTGTTTTTCCTAGTGGCCTTGTTCTTGTACTTCATAATGTGTATTTTGTACCTACTTTCAGTAGAAACATTATATCCATTTCTTTACTAGATAAGGAAGGATTTTCTTTTGTAATCGAAAATGGAAGTTTTAATATAAAACGTGATGACGTATATTATGCAAGTGCAAGTACAGTTGGTGGTTTGTATGTATTGAATATGGAAAGCCCCAATTCAAATAAACTATATAACGTTAATACGAAAAGGTTTAAATCCGATGATTTGAACCAAACTCTAATGTGACACTTTCTTCCAGGCCACATAAATGAGAGGCGCGTCTCAGCACTTTACAAGTGCAAACTGTTAAGTCTATTCGAATTCCATTCGATTGAGAGATGCGAGGCTTTTTTGATGGGCAAGATGACTAGAGCGCCCTTCAACGGGAGAGGTGAAAGGGCGGGTGACTTATTGGCCCTAATACACACGGATGTGTGTGGACTTATGAGTTCACTTGCCCGGAGCGGTTATAGTTACTTCATCATTTTTACTGACGATTACAGTAGATTTGGTTATGTCTATTTAATAAGACATACGTGTGATGCTTTTGATAAATTCAATGAGTTCAAGACTGAAGTACAGAACCAGCTCGGGAAAAGTATAAAAACACTTCGTTCGGATCGAGGTGGAGAATACTTATCCCAAGAGTTTCTCGATCATCATGTGGAAAGTGGGATATTATCAGAGTGGACTCCGCCAGGAACACTTCAGTTAAATGGAGTGTTCGAGCGAAGGAATTGAACATTGTTAGATATGGTTCGATCCATTATGAGTCACGCTAATTTGCAAATATCCTTCTGGGGTTATGCTCTTGAAACTGCCGCATTCATATTGAATAAGGCTCCGACGAAGACAGTGGAAGGTACACCTTTTGAGCAATGGTACGGGAAGAAGCCCGTTTTGTCCTTCCTCAAGATTTGGGGTTGCGAGGCTTTTGTGAAGCGTACGCTCTCAAACAAGCTCGAACCAAAATGAGACAAATTCATCTTCGTTGGGTATCCCAAAGAAACAAGGGGATACTACTTCTACAAACCGAGCGAGAACAAAGTTTTCATTGCTCGCGGTGGGGTGTTTTTGGAAAAGGAGTTCATTTCCAAAACAGATAGTGGGAGAACTATAGATATAGATGAAATTCCAGAGGATGTAGCATCTCAGGAACCACCTGAAAGCCTAGTAGAAGATATGGAGCCAGAGCAGGTAGTAGAGCAGGAACCGATCACTGCAGTTCTTCAGGACGGTCCAAGGCGGTCTGAAAGGACCAGTCATCCACCTGTGAGATATTGATTTTGTGTGACTCAAGGTGATGAGCTGGTATTGGTGGATCAAGATAATGAGCCCACCACCTTTCGAGAAGTCATGGACAGTACCGACTCTAAGAAATGGATGGGAGCCATGAATGAGGAAATGCAATTCATATACGATAATCAAGTCTGGAGCTTGATTGATCAAATCGCTGATGTAAAAACCATTGGTTGTAAATGGGTCTTCAAGCATGGATGACAATCCTCAGACCTATAAAGCACGTCTGGTAGCAAAAGGTTATGGATAAATTCAGGAAATTGACTATGAGGAAACCTTTTCTCCAGTGGCTATGGTCAAATCTATCCGAATTCTTCTTGCCATCACAGCATATCATGATCACTAGATATGGCAGATGGATGTCAAAACCGCCTTCCTTAATGAGAACTTAACTGAGGACGTTTATATAACGCAACTTGAAGGTTTTGTAGATCTAAAGAAGAAGGGAAAGATTTGTAAGTTTCTCAAGTCCATTTATGAATTGAAGCAAGCTTCAAGGAGTTGGAATCAACGTTTTGCTCTAGCTTTGAAACAGTTCGGCTTTATCAAGAATGATGATGAACCTTGCGTTTACAAAAGGAGGATGAAAGTAAGATAGTCTTTTTGGTGCTATATGTCGACGACATATTACTCATTGGAAACGACATCCCAACCTTGCACTTAACAAAAGCTTGGTTAGGCGAGTGTTTCGCAATGAAAGACTTAGGCGAAGCCTCTTACATCTTGAGTATCAAGATATGGAGAGATCGCACCAAGCGGGTCTTGGGTTTAATTCAGAGCACCTACATAGACAAAGTGTTGAGAAGATTCTCAATGCTTGATGCCAAGAAAGGATTCTTACCCATCCGTCATGGCATAAGACTAAGCAGGACTCAGCGTCCGATGACGACTGATGAGCTAAAAAGAATGAATGGAATTCCATATGCTTCGGCTATTGGATCCATCATGTATGCCATGATATGTACGAGGCCGGACATCTCGTTTGCTTTAATATGTACTAGTAGGCATTAATCCAACCCCGGTGAGGAACATTGGATTGCGGTCAAGGCAATCCTCAAATACTTGAGGAGAACCAAGGACACTTTTCTTGTTTATGGGTGAAGAGAAGATGATGAACTAGTCGTCAAAGGTTTTGTTGACGCTAGTTTCCAGACGGATCCTGATGACTTTAAAAGCCAGTATGGATATGTGTTCATGTTGAATGGGGGAGCTTTTAGCTGGAAGAGCAAGAAGCAGGATTCTACAACTGACTCTACAACGGAATTTGAGTACATTGCTGCCTCGGAAGCAGCAAAGGAGGTTGTATGGATCAGGAGCTTTCTAATTGGATTAGGCGTAACGCCGAATGCGTCTAATCCAGTAAGCTTATTTTGTGACAACACAGGGGCCATTGCGCAAGCTAAAGAGCCAAGAGCACATAACAGATCCAAACATGTACCCAGAAAATATCACCTAATACGATAAATCATCGAGAGGGTGATGTGAAGATCACTTACGTTGCAACAGATGATAACATAGCCGAACCTTTGACCAAGGCTCTTCCTCAACCTAAGCACGAAAAGCATATGAGGTCAGTGGGTATAGGCAAGGGCTTAGATTGGAACCAGGGCAAGTGGGAGATTGTAAGCTTTTTTGTGACCTAGTCCAATTGTATTAGTTTGTAAATGTCTGTATATATTAATCATCGTTTGTAATATATAAAATCGGCATTATATTACTTATGTGTTGAAGTAATTGGTTAAGTCTGATCTGATATATGACCATCAAAGTAGTAGAACCATATATCTTCGATAATAAAGATCACTAAAGAGTGTAGGGCACATAACAGATCCAAACATGTACCCAGAAAATATCACCTAATACGATAAATCATCGAGAGGGCGATGTGAAGATCACTTATGTTGCAACACATGATAACATAGTCGAACCTTTATCCAAGGCTCTTCCTCAACCTAAGCACGAAAAGCATTTGAGGTTAGTGGGTATAGACAAGGGCTTAGATTGTAACCAGGGCAAGTGGGAGATTGTAAGCTTTTTTGTGACCTAGTCCAATTGTATTAGTTTGTAAATGTCTGTATATATTAATCATCGTTTGCAATATATAAAATCTGCATTATATTACTTATGTGTTGAAGTAATTGGTTAAGTCTGATCTGATATATGACCATCAAAGTAGTAGAACCATATATCTTCGATAATGAAGATCACTAAAGAGTCTAGAGCACATAACAGATCCAAACATGTACACAAAAAATATCACCTAATACGATAAATCATCGAGAGGGTGATGTGAAGATCACTTATGTTGCAACAGATGATAACATAGCCGAACCTTTGTCCAAGGCTCTTCCTCAACCTAAGCACGAAAAGCATATGAGGACAGTGGGTATAGACAAGGGCTTAGATTGGAACCAGGGCAAGTGGGAGATTGTAAGCTTTTTTGTGACCTAGTCCAATTGTATTAGGTTGTAAATGTCTGTATATATTAATCATCGTTTGCAATATATAAAATCGGCATTATATTACTTATGTGTTGAAGTAATTGGTTAAGTCTGATCTGATATAGGACCATCAAAGTAGTAGAACCATTAAATATGCTTCAATGAAGCGACCAAGTATAAGGATGATTCTTTATGGTATAGTTCTATTTACCATTGGGAAGGGCTCCCGGAATCAAATCATAGATATCCCGGAATCAAAGAGGTTAGTTGGACGCGGTACGGGACCTCATGGCCGAAGCATTGGGCTTCGTGCCACGAGGCTCTAAGTGGCTGGCCCAGCAAAGGATGGGCCCCTTTCTCCACTAACTTTGGTTAAGTGGATGATGACTAGATGCACTTATCCTAATCTTGTGTGGGTAAGTGTGATCTAATGGAGACCACCCAATGACCATCATCATTTTACCTTAACCCAATACACATTATTGCATAAACAAAACTTACCACACAACTCATAACACACAAAATATCAAGGAGTTGCTCTCCCTCTTTGAAGCTCGGCCGAGACCCCCCTTCCCCTTGCTCTTCTCTCTTGCTCTCTCTTCTATTATAGTAGGTAGAGGAGTGTAGGATCCCTTAGTGATCATCCTATCCGTGTGGAATTGGCAAGAGTTGAAGATCCGAAGTGTTCTTCAAAACCGATTCGAACAAACCGAAGGTAAACTTGTGATTTCGGTTTTGCCTTGGGATTTAATGGTTTGATGTTCTTGGAAAATTTTTGGGGTTTATATATTGTTGCTTCCGTTGCCATGGTATTCTTAGTATCCCCATAGTTCCTACACATCGATCACAAAAACTCCTTGATCTAAGGATACAATGACAAGCCACGACAACTGAGTATGCTCATGACAACATCTATGCAATATACTTAGGTCGGGTCGTCCAATATCATTTTCAAAATGAAATCTATGATCTGACTCTGGTAATCCCATTACAAATGATCAGTAGAGCGTGATAATAAAGAGTCATTCTCATAGTGGTCGCTTCTGGTGAAGCATATCTGACCAGTAACACGTTAAATGTGATCCGTGAGGATCTATAATTCTACTATTAGTGATGACACACTCAATGATATAGATCAAATCACATTTAACATATTATCACTACACAATGATAATATAATGTCGTTTTATTATTGCAGTGATGATGTAACATTTACATATGAACTGAGATTGACTTAGGGCACCAATCCTAGAGAACTGATCTCCAAATGCCTACTAGAACAAGTTGGAGATTCCCGAGAAATTTTGGCAGAGATTCCCTAAGGTTTTAAGATGATGAAATATAATAGGGGAGAGCCTCTATTTTTAGAGAATGAGAGACCTTTGGGAACAATCTAGAATATGAGGAAAATTTACAAGAAAGTCCCCAAGGGGGGGGGGGGGGACCACACCCATGTGCCCAAAAAGCAACAAAGGGGGACCACACCCCAAAAGGGGGGGCCACTCCTTTAGGGTCGGCTCCGTCATAAGAGAGGGTGCCCTAGTTGCGGTTTGGGCCCCTTAACGGGCCGGTCTTGCCCAAGCTTTGGTCTTTGGCCCTTTTGGGTCCTTTGCCCATTTTTCTTGGGCTCGTGGCCCAAAACCCAATTTTGGCCACAACCCAAAACCTCCCTTTTCCTCTCTTTTTCCTTTTCCATAATTGCCTCGGGTCCTAACCCATTGCATGTGACCCTAAAGGCTCATGTCCCGTTGGCGAATTGGCGTGAAGTCCAACTTCACCTATCCATCATAAGTGGTCTCTAGTAAGACATTATGATCACCCAATGTACATGATGATCGAAGATTTGACTTAACCTCATGTCGTCAATAACACTATCCCTTTATCACAGATATCCAAATTGATTATAAGGTATAGAGTCGTCATCCTTATCTAATCAATCATTGTTCCTTGATCTCTGAGACGACTGAGAAATGTTACCTAGTATCAATAGCATGGCCATGTATTTCCTCTCAGTCCATCTCATCAAGCGGCCTGAACGTATTCCATTCTCATACCATTTTATGAGGGACAAATCCTTCAGTTGTCCTTCGCACTCCTTGTATAGTCCCTCCCCAATCCAATCATATCCGTTATGGCTAACTAATTACGGACTAGCGTTGGGTGCACATCAAACTCGGTTGATGTCTGCACAGTAGTGAAAAAGACTCCTCGGAGATTAGGATACATGTCATACCACGACAACTTAGTATTTTCATGACTGCATCTATGTTGCATACTCAAGTCGGATTGTCCAATATCATCACCAAGATGATATCTATGATTTGACTCCAGCAAACACTGCCAATGGTCAGTAGAGCCTAACCATCAAGAGTCCTCTTCATACTGGTCGCTTCACAGAAGCTTTCTTGACTAGGGGCCTGCTAAGTGTTATCCTTAAGGATATATAGTTCTACTATCAGTGATGACACACTCGATGATATACATCAGATTACACTTAACTATTATCATAACACAATGATAATATATTGCCGTTTTATTTATTGCAACGATGATAGAACATTTATACCCACACTGTATATTAGGCTAGGGCACATTTCCAACAAGTATTGCAAGTACATTTGAGGTGAAAAGAGATTAAAAAAAAAGTCGAAATGGAGGTAAGATGCAAAAGTCGGGTAGCCTTGCTGGTTTTCCTTAACATGACAGGCAGAGGCTAAGCTTAACAAAAGTTTAAGCTTATCGAGTCAACATGTTTATGTTGTTACAACAAGTTCACCCGACATGCTTGACAGACCTCACCTAGGCGACCTCTCCAACCTCACCCAACAACTTGAATTCTCGTTTCCATCGCCGTCCACCGATCTTGCAAAAGCCATAGTTATTTGGGATAATGACAGTTTACTACACCTGACTATCTAAAAATGACACTTTCATACTCTCACTAATTTCGTCTTTTTTTAGTACCTTAAATATCATTTTGGGAAAACCTACACCTTAAAGTCTTAAGCTACCCCTAGTTTAATAAACTAGAATTAAACCGATTCATTTTGATTTAAAAGACTAGAGGCCGAAGGCAAGCATCGTCATCGCCGGTGAGCTGAGGCCAGAGGCAAGTGTTGGAGGCGAGGAACGGAACACAATTTCTTGATTTCAAAATTCAATCGGTTCAATTTAGGTTTTTAAATCAAATTGAACCGATTGAATTTCAGTTTCTTAAACTAGGGTTAGTTTAGGTATTTTAGAGGTATGTTTTCCAAAAATGATACTTAGGATACAAAAAAAGAGACGAAATTAGTCAGGGTACAATGCGTCATTTTTGGATAGATAGGTGTAGTAAACTGTCATCATCCCTAACTGTTTCATCTATAGTCCAAACGAAATGAAACTTTCATCATATTGAAGAGCACCAAACGAACTACAAGATTGAAGAATGAACTTTCTTCATCTAAGGTCTAGAACTGTAGGTTTTCAGGGCAAAAAGTGGTTGCATGAATTCTCGTTTTCAACACCATCGAGTGATCTTACACGAAACATAACTTCTTCGCCTAAAGTTGGATTGACCCGAAACTTATGCTAAATGAAATAAGAGTCGAAGGGTTACAAAAGTAAAGAAGATCATTTTATTGCATATCAGCAATCCGCTGGCCTTAACCCGACAGGTTTGTCCAAAAGATTTACACTAATTCGACAAGCAGAATCGAGCTTCGACAAGAGTAGCCAACTTGCCTGGGTTACCTGCCGGAGTCCACTTGACAAGTTGTGTGATCTCTTCTAAATTTTTGCGATTCTTTTCCTTATTTTGAATATTTTTACTCTTCTAACTCAAAAGGCTAGGGCTTCAAAAAGAGAGTTTCCCACACACATTTTTAGAGAATATAGAGAGAGAGAGAAAAGAAATCAGTTTGCATTGGGATGAGCTAGAGATCATCAGAGAAGATCAAAAGGACCAAGTTGAGCATGTGGAGATTATTTAGTTATAGGTTTGAGTAGTTTTAAAATTACATTTTCAATTTTCGTATGTTGACTCGGATGTGCAGTGGTTTTTGTGAATCACTTGAGGTTTGAGAATTCTGTTTTTATGATCTTGAGTTATGATTTCATTTTGTCATGATTACGATGAATTGTGATTTAAATATGTTGAATATGATGAACATAATTAAATACCTAGATCGAAGTAAGGATTAATGGGTATTGAAAATTAATGAATTAGGATTCTTGATTTATGACTAACGGGTTAGGGAATGGATTAAGGCTCTAAACGTGATCATAATGCTAGTTCTCCGGGTAGGCTTAAACTTAGATATAGTGTTGGAAGCGAGGCAATTGCAATTGACCTAGGTTGACCGTAACGTTTAGAGACAGGATCTACATTATATAGGGACAACAGGTACGGTTTACAGATATAAGGTACCAACTTGAAAGGCAGAGATTCCAATTCGTCCTTTAAGAATGGATTAATTTGAATGATTTTAGTTTATGGCTTGACTATTCTTTATTCGGTTTTTCTCACCTTTCATCTCTGCTAATACGACATTGGAGGATATTAGGGTAAGTTTGGAACGCCCCAATACTTAAATCATCTTAATTAGCTTCCCCAAAATTTAAATATCAAGCTTGGAAATTGATTGATTAACGCAGTTCCCCACATTCCCTATCCCCCGATCACCTTAGCATTTGATTGCTTAAACACGTATTCTTCGTTTCGTAGCTTGCATAGTATTTATTTGAAGCTATTTTGATATATTGCATGCTTATTGGGTTTACACCAACTTGAAACGACCAAACTCGAACCTTCAATTACATGACGTGAGTGCTCCGCACTACTAAAACCACGACTCCTTGTGGGATCGATAATTACGCGGCGAAATAATCTTGTTATTACTTGATAACGGTGCACTTGCCGTGAGTCCGAAGTGGGCGAGTCTCGTTTGTGAGATAAACTCCTGTTAAGTTTTTGACGCCGTTATCGGGGAGATTTTTGGTTTTAGCGACCTTAGATACCGGTTGAAATTGTGCTTTGGTTATTTTCTTTTGCTTAAAAATTTTTAAAAAATAATTATTCTACCTTTGAGCAATTGCATATTTTTTTATTGATTATCTAAGCTGTTTTGCATTATATCCACATATGCTTCTCACTTGGCTATCGAGTGGGCTAGTGTAATAGAGGTGGTGGTTAAATATGGCAGAAAACAATGACATATGACAATCTGAATGGAAAATGACACAAAAGCCTACATCGAACAAGGAGTTGTGGAACCCAGCTAAAGTGAGGGAACAGATAAAAAAGCTCATCGAGTTATCGGAGGAGGAGATTTCCCCGTCGTGCGAGAGCTCAAAAATGGTAGAAGGGAAATATTTGGCTGAAGGAATACATTATAAGGAACGTCCCAAGTGTTACAGGACAAATTTGAAAAGGGACTTATATGGGGCACATGATAGGGATCGAGAAGAGTATGGTTATTATGTAGCTGATCAAGCTACTCAAGTTCGAAGCGTTGATAGCCACGTAAAAAGGGTCGGATTCCAAGATGAGTATGTAGATCGTAGGATTCCACCGCAACAGAACCAACCATACCATGATTCACCTCATTTTTATCAACATAGCCCAAATTCCGATAGTAATCTTCCGACATGCTCTACAGAATCTAATTCCGAGAGTTCTTCAATATATCTTTTTGTTGGCTCACAAAGTCTTTTTGCAGTTATTTGATCATTATGGACATCTTCACGTTCACGAGCATATTCGATATCATAGTTCCTCAATCTTGTCTACTATCATCATGAGCATTGGATGTGTTATTTTGTGATTTTTGTGCTTTCGAAAATTCTCATGACTCATTTTTATATTTATGTCATGATGTGATGAATAGTTTGGGTTATGTTGGTTTTGAACTTGCATGAGGAATTTCTAGTATTTGTCTGAATTTATGTTTTGGTGATTTTCGTAGTTTCATTATACTTACGCTATGAAGTGAAAACTATTTGTTAAAGTTTTGGGCTAAATCTCTTTTAAAATTGCACCTGAAGTCTCCAATCTCGGAGTAAATTCAATTTTGAAATTTTTATGATAAATTATTCTTATACCTTTGAGGTGATGAATAGTTGTCAATTTTATAGGTGAAGAAGCTTTGGTTGAATGACATGAAAATGCAAAATTGATTTAAACAACTTACTGTGCATAATTTTACTGAGAGAAATTTTTAGTGTTTTTTTTATAACTTTTATGCCGTTTTTCTTGGTGAATTGCGCCAATGACATATGTTATGTCTTATACTCAATGGTTTGGGCTTGGTTTGAGATTATTCGGACAAGAAAATGACGCATCTTTGTTTATTTTGCATATTTTGGGCGTTTTCGTACATTTTTAGGTTTTAATTTTTAATTTTTGTAAATATTAACATTTTACATGTCTTTACAAGCTTTAGAAGTAAGAGGGAGCATGCATAAGGTTGGTTCGCGACGAGCTTTGCGTTGAAGGCTTGTAATCAAGTGAAGCATTAAAGTGATGCTCATAAAAAAGAAAGGTTGGTTCAGGCCGAAAAAATTCAAAAATTGAAAATTAAGGTTGTTGTAATGAAGTCACGACACTAGGAAGCCACGACACTGATTCATGACTTGCCCTGTTATGAGGTGCACGATGTGAGAAGAGAAAATAGCATTTATAGGTAGGCGAAGTTACGACCCCAGGCAGTCACAACACTGAGTCGTGACTTGCCCTATCATGAGCTGCATGACATTATTCCAGTAGCTTTCAAATATATGCAGAAGGAACCAACGACAGTGAGTCACGATAACAAGTTGTGACCACTGAGTCGTTGGATGGATCAGAGCCCTTAGTGTCACCAAGGTACGCCACGAATCAACACGTCACTATAGGGTTTTCCATGGGATCACAAGCAATTAAACTCATGCAATGATGGAATTCTAACCATGGATATCCCGTTAAAATATGATATTCATGCTGAATTAATTTCAGCATAAAATTAGAGTCATAAAAAACTATTTTATAACTTTGCGAATCTGAAAGATACAAAAGTATGTATACTCTTGAGCTAGTCCACACAACGAAGTATTTGATCCGGGATTAAAAACCTTCTTGCAAGTATTACTAGTTTTGCAAGAAGAGAGCAAGAACACAAGAGAGAGAGGAGAGAGAGTTGGATTAGAGAGAGAGGGGGAGGGATAGGACTGGTCGGTTTTGGGAATATATTCCCAATTTCCCAAAATCGTCCAGTTTTCCTTTTCCCGATTTTTCAAAATATGATTTTTTTCAAATCTTTCCCTTTGATTATATTTCCCAATTTTGAATTATCTTTGAAATAAATTAAAACTATAATTCATCAAATCCTAAAAGGGCCTTAAGCTCATTTTAGTTCAAGCCCACTTAATTAAAATCCCTTTTGAGTCTAATTAGACTTAGGATTATTAATTAAATGACTTGAATTAAATCAGCCCATAATTCACTTAGACCAATTCCCGTAACCGCCTGATTTATAACCTAGACCATCAATTGTCTAATCCATTCCGGTTTAGCTTAGACCGGTCCGGTCTAATTAAACATGAAAGTGAAATTCTCAAATTTCTTATCTCTTCTCATCTGGACTTTCGAATTCCTATTTTGCTATATTAATCATCTTAAGTGTGTGACCCTCTAGGCTCATGACACGTTGGCAGATCGGCGCAAAATTACCATTTTTCCCGCCCAATCATAATTGGCCTCTAATAAGGCATTTGGATTACCCAACGCTCATGATTATCGATGATTTGACTTAACCTCATGTCGTCCAAGTCATTATCCTTTTATCTCTAGATATCCAGATTGATCATAAGGCATAGAGCCGTCATCCTTATTTAATCAATCACCGTTTCTTGATCTATGAGATGACTGAATCCTGATACTGCTTATCTCTAGCATGGCCATGCATTTCGTTTCAGTCAGTCTCATCAAGTGGCCCAAACAGATATCTTTCCCATTCCGGAGCAAGAGGGATAAATCCCTTAGCCGTCTTTCGTGTTCCCTCATGTAATCTATAACTGAACCAATCAGAGCCCTTATGGCTACCCTTTTACAGATAATGTTAGGCAACGTCAAATTCAGTTACCGATTACATAGTAAAGACAAAGACTCCTTTGTCAAAGGATACTTTGACAACCTACGATATGTGAGTATGCTCATGACAACATCTATGCTACATACTCACCTTCGAATTGTCCAATATCATTCTCTAAATGATATCCATGATCTAACTCCGGCACTGTCTTGCCATGATCAATAGAGCGTGATCATATAGAGTTATCCTCATACTGATAGTTTTTTATGAAGCATGTATGTGAAAGGGATCACCTAGGTTCCAATCAATAATTTCATGCAACGGAGCTATATGTAACCATGGTGATCGAAAAGAATAAAGGATCTTAATGAAAATTCAGCATGTTATAAAGCTTTTCAATCTGAAAATTTACATTTGTCAATCGATTAAAACGCAACGCAGTGTTTCTCTATCGAGTCCACACAAGCACAACAACCACGGATGGTTTTCTCTCACACTTGCTAATGAATGTTTTAAGAATTTTTCACAAGAAAAGCTATGGAGAAATGGTAATGAGAGGGTCGGCCAAAGAGGAGAGGGAATGGGGGAGGGTTGCCGAAAATAAGGGAAAAAATATTTTGTAATTAATTTGAAATTAAACCAAAAAATCTGATTTGAATTTCAAATAAATAATTACATATCTTACCCTCTTAAACTCTTAATTGCACTTTTCCCCATTCATCAATTAAAACCCTAAATGGGCTTTAAGCCCGTTTAACTAAAACCAAATTAAACCCACTAAATTGAGTTCTAATTTTGGTTTAGATAAATCGTTTTAATTTCCTCAACTTGATTTCTTCAACCGTCTGGTTAAAACCCTAGGCCAGAAATCAACCGAATCGTTTTCAATTTCACTAAATTGAAAACCTGATTCTCCCAATTTCCATCCATGCTTATTTGTCATGTATCGTGCTTAATGCGTGTGACCCTCTGGGCTCATGAGCAGTTGGCAGAATGGTAAAATTACTATCTTACCCTTTCCATCATAAGTGGTCTCTAGCAAGACATTATGATTACCCAACGTTCGTGATTATCGATTATTCGACTTAACCTGTTATCATACATGTCACTGTTCTTTTATCAAACTGATATCAAGATTGATCAATAGGCATAAAATCGTCATCCTAATTTATCAATCACTGTTTCTTGATATCTGAGATGATTGAAAACTGATACTAAAGTATCGCCTGCACGGCTGTGCTATTCCTTCAGTCATACTCATCAAGTGGCCTAAACTGATATCTTTCTCATACCGGAGTATGAGTGATAAATCCCTCAGATGCCTTTCGAGTTCACCAATGTAATTCATAACCAAGCCAATCACAGCCGTTATTGCTACCCTTTTACAGGTAACGTTAGACTAGGTCAAACTTGGAGATTCATTACACAGTGCACACAATGACTCCTTGGTCTTAGGATATAATGACAAGCTACGATCTGTGAGTATCTCATGACGGTATCTATGTTGCATACTCACAATCGGGTTGTCCGATATCATTGACCTGATGATATCTATGATATAACTCAGGCACATACTTTGCCATGATCAGTAGAGCGTGATCACAAGGAGTTGGTTTCATACTGATCGCTTCATAAAGAAGCTTAGCTGATCAGGGACTCATCAAATGTAATTCTTTCTGATCTACAGTTCTACTATTAGTGGTTACACACGTAATGATATAGATCAAATTACATTCGATATATTACTACAACACATTAGTAATATATGCCGATTTATTAATTCGGAAAGATGATAAAACATTACATCTGTAGATCACTTATATATTGGACTGGGGCATAACTCTAACAATCTCCCACTTGCCCTTAGTTCCAATTTAAGTTCTGATCTACTCCCATAGACCCTGCATATTACTCATGCCTAGGCTGCGGCTGAGCCTTTGTCAAGGGATCAGCCATATTATCATCAGTCGAATAGTGTTTAATCTCCACATCACCTCTATATGTGATAACTCTCACGAGGTGATTTCTGCTGAGTATATGTTTGGATCTGTTGTTGAATTTGGGCTCTAGAGCAATAGCTACGACACCAGTGTTGTCCCACAACAAGCTTATCGGATCAGACGCTCGCGGCGTTGCATCTAATCCGATCAGAAAGATTCTCATCCATACGGCCTCTTTAGCTGCTTTCGCTGCAACTATATACTCAGCCTCTATTGTTGAGTTGGCAATTTTGGCTTGCTTAAATCGTATCCAGCTGAAAGCGCCACTACTCAACACAAAATATATCATGACTGAATTTTGAAGTCATCTGGATATGTCTGATAACTAGCATCGACTTGTCCTTTTGACTGCTAGTTCTCTATCTACATCCCCATATACTAGGAATGCATCCTTTGTCCTCCTCAAATATTTGAGGATGAGTTTAATTGGCCGGGGTTAGATTGGAATCTGCGGGTACAACTCAGTGCAAACGAGACTTTCAGTCTCGTGCATATCTTGGCATACATGATGGATCCCACAGCCGAAGCGTAAGGGATCTTACTCATCCTGCTCAGCTTATCAGGAGTACTAGGACTCTATAGCTTGTTGAGCTTAATGCCATGACACATGGGTATGTATCCTTTCTTAGATTCAAGCACTGAGAGTCTTCTCAACACTTTACCTATGTACATGTTCTGACTTAGCAACATGTTCTGACTTAGGCCCAAAATCCTTTTGGAATGATCTGTGGAGATCTTTATGCCTACATTAAATGTAGCATCACATAAGTCCTTCATCGATAAGTACTTCCCTAACCAAGATTTGGTGGCAAGTTCCCTTACAGATTTATCAAAATGAAGGTTCCAACTCTCTGAAGTTTTCTTCAATCCATAAATGGATCTTTGCAGCTCACATATCTTTCCAAGAATCTTTGGATCTACAAAACCCACAGGTCGTGTGATATACACGCCCTCTAGTAAGTTCCTGCTAAGGAAGGAGTTTTGACATCCATCTGCCATAATTGTGGCTAAGAATAATACGGATCAATCTGACCATTGCTGCTGGTGAAAAGGTGTCATCATAATCCATGCATTGAATCTGACGATAACTTTTTACAACCATCCTAGCCTTGTTGGTCTGAGGATTTCCATCCATGTCGGTCTTGATCCTATAGACCCACTCAAAATCAATGGGTTTTATCTCAGGGGTTTGATCAACCAAGCACCAGACTTGGTTGAAATACATGGATTTCATTTCCTCACTCATGGCGTTCTGCCATTTTTCGGAGTCTAGACTGGTCAAAGCTTGTCTGAAGGTTTCTGGATCATCCTGATCCACCAACATCAAGTCATTTCCCTCAGTGGCTGTGAAGCCATATTTGTCTGGAACATGACGAGATCTTTCAGAACTCCTTAGACCATCTGGAATTTTTGTAGGGATTGATTCTTCATTTGCGACCATTTGAGGCTCCAGTACTTCTACATCTTGCATAGTAGGCTCCTGAATTGCTTCATGTTGTTCTGTATCCTCTCGAATTTCTTTGATATGCACGGGACTCCCAATAGCTATTTTGAAAATAAAATATTTCTCCAAAAATACCCCTCATCGAGCAACAAAGACTTTGTACTCGCTTGGTATGTATAAGTTGTATCTCTTAGTTTCTTAAGGATACCTTACAAAGACACATTTGTCTGATTTGGATGCCTGCATTTCTGCTACCCAAATCTTTTAGGAAAAACATACTAGGATGTTTCCCACACTATATATGACTATGGTCCATTTCTTATTTGGCTACTACGCGAAGGCGCACGCATCCAAACAGAACTGACCATGTCATCCTACTTCCATCCCAATGAATACTACGCGCAGGCGCACGCATCCACAGTAACTGGACACGTAATGAGTGTCATGTGGTGTACCTTCTGTGACTCTAGTCCAGCTCTTATTTGGCTACTACGCGGAGGCGCGCGCATCCAAATAGAACTGATTACCTTATTCAGCTAGCATCCCAATGAATACTACGCGGAGGCGAATGCATCCACAATAATGGGAGACAAAATGACTGTCACAAGGTGTACTATCGTTGTCTTCATCGGAGCCCAATTCAAAATGAATGCGGCCGTTTCCAGAGTCAAGTATTAGTTGAACTCTCTTCTGGTATGAGTACTCATAGGTCCACATACGTCGGAATGTATTAGACTTAACAAGTCACTCGCCTTTCACATAAACCTGTGAAAGGTGCCTTTGTCATTTTGCCCATTAGGCGAGACTTGCATCTTTCATTTTGAGTGAATTCAAACGGACTTAAAAAGTCCACACTTGTGAAGTGTTGAAATGCGTTTCTCGCTCATCAGGCAAGACTTGCATCTTTCAGTTTGAGTGAATTCAAACGGACTTAAAGTCCACACTTGTGAAGTTTTGAAATGCGTTTCTCGCCTATGAGCCTTAAATGACAATGCCAGATTATAACTTGGTTTAAATCATCATACTTAAGCCTTTTCTTATTTACGTTATAGCGATTAAGCTTAGCAACATAAATATCTGATCTTGAAGACGTGGATACCCACTCTTCTTTACATGATCCTTGTATTATTTACAATCCCTTATTCCTGTGTCCTGGCTCATTGAAGTGATACAGATCTCCCCCATCTTTTCCTTAGAATTCACAGCAGCTTGGGGAGTTGCTTGAACCTTTGGACGCTTGGGTGTCTGATATGCCCTGCAAGGTGCTCATGAGCCTTACCCTTACCCTGATTAGCTTTCCTGAAGCTGACCTTCTTGTTGACCATAAGGACCTCCTTGGTCTTTCCCTTGAGGTTCTTTTCAGCGGTCACAAGCATCCCATGAAACTCTGTTAAGGACTTGTCCATGTCATGCATATTGTAATTTACTATAAAATCACTGTATGTATTTGGAAGTGACTGCAACATAAAATCCGTAGCCATTTCTACCTGATTATCAAAACCAAGTCTGGTTAGATGTTCCTGAAGACATTAAATCTTCGTGACATGGGGACTAACAGGGCTCCAGCCTCAAGTTTGCAGGAGTTAAGTTCTATGAAAGTATCATATCTTTCGACACGAGCTTTCTCCTTGAAAATTTCCTTGACCTCTACCTTACAGGTATGAACGTCATCTGAAACGTTCCTGAACTGCTTCTGCAACTCTAGCATCCTACTGCCCACCATAATGCATGACACGTCGATTTGGTTACTAAGGAACTTTGATAAGTATCCTTAGTGCCCTAACGGCGTTCAGCGGTGGCTCAGCAGGAGGTTCCCTGGTAAGAATATACTACTTGCGTTCATGCTTGAGTACAAGCCTCAAGTTTCTATTCCAATCTGAGTAATTCACGCTCTTGAAACCGGCCATATGGCCTTATTGGGCCCTTATTGGGCCGACCATGAGGCTTCATGGGCCGAGCCCAATGGGCCCTCCCGTGTTGTCTCATGCCGCGTCCATATGGCCGGCCCACTTGGTGGGGCCATTGTGGGGGCCACACAACACCATGCTTAGTTGGTGGTTGTGGATTAAGAGGTGAGTGATTTAAGGGGTATGGGTTAAAGCACCTTTAAGCCCATACCAATCACTTTAAACCCATACTTGTGAGTTGGATGATGGATTAAATGCAAGACTTTGATTCATTAATCATTGAATCACAAAACACTCACAAAACCTCTCTCTCTCTCTAGTGTGGCCGGCCACCCCTTGTTCTTCTCCTCCATCTTGCTCTCTTGTTCTTCATTTAATTGTTCTGGTAGGCAATTAAGTGAAGGATCTTGAAGATCATCCTCTTGGTGTGGACTTGCTTTAGAGAAGAAGATCCGAACGTTCTTCTTTATCGATTCAAACAAGACTTAAAGGTAAGCATCTTGTGGAATAGATTTTGCTTTGGGATTTAATGGTTTAAATGTTCTTGGACAAGGTTTGGAGTAGATTATCTTTTTATTGCTTCCGCTATCACGATGACGATCTAGAACGCTCCAAAACGCTACAGTGGTATCAGAGCGTTGGTTACCCTCTTAATCTTTGTCTTGTTGAATTTATTTCGGTTTTGTGATTATATGCATGCCAAATGTTGATAACATGATTATAATGCTTTTTGGGAAATTTGCATGAAATATGTTATTTTTGAAAAAATATATTAAATTTGGAATTTTTCGGAAATTATTGGATTTGTCGGGTCCGAGAAGAGACTCTCGGGGAGCCGGATCGGAGGTACAGGACGGAGGTCACCGGAGGCCGGGAGGCCGGCGGTGACCGGGCCCGTCCCCACTCTTGGCCGAGGCCGAGAGTGGCGGCAAGCCGGGTTTGGGCCTTCCAAGGCCCAAACCGGGCCGTGCATAGTTGGGCTCGGCCCAATGGGCCCTCGGCCCATTGGCTTGGCCCGACTTGATTTGTATGTGGTGTTTGATCCATGTCACGAACCCGCGATCCAATATTTCGAAAACTTTCTAAATTTGATCGGTTTCGATAAACCGTTTTTCGAAAAGGTCTAGTTTCGATAAACCCGACCAAGCAACTTGGCAAAATTAAAACCGGAATTATTGCATATTATTTGATAACATGTTTGTGTGATAACATGTTGGATGATGTGATGAAATATATGATGCATTAGTAGCCCATTAGATTTATCGCTTTCACGGTTTGCATACCGTTAGTGTTAGCGTGTAATTATTCTTTTATTCGAGCCCATAAAGTGTAATTATTTTTTATCCGGTCTACGAACGGAGTATTAATTGTAATTATTACTCAAAGACAAGAAGGATGGAAAATCGAGCACGATGACGGTCTTGGAGGAAGTCCAAGAGCTAGTGGGAGCCCGAATGAGAAAGACGAGAAGATATGAAGACTCGTAGAATCCAAAGATTATGATGGGCTATAAAATGCATATTTAACGCTTTATGGATGCTAGCTTCAATGATTTAATTAATTGCATGCTTGCATGATTAGTTTATAAGTTTATAAGCGATCACCTCACATGCAAAGATTAAAATCAACTTTAATTGTTTGCATGTTTAAAGCGTTGTGAACTATCATCACACGGGTTGTGATGGATGAGTTCAAATTTGAAACGTGTTTGCATGGGTTGCAAATGACAGATTCAAATGAAGATAGTATGTGATACAATTAGAAACGTCACAACACGGGTTGTTGATGATGGGTTCGTAATTGTGCCAAATACTTTCGAATTATTAAACACAACCAAATTACAAGTTAATTTGAGTCAAGTGAGATGCCACCCAAATTCACACCCATGTAGAAACATTTTATCGGTGTCCTGCGCCTTAGCGGAGCATCGATCGAATGGGTTCTAGATGGGAATGGTAAACTTTGTGGGATGTCGTGCGCCTTAGCGGAGCATCTGCACAAAGTTAACTCGTTAGTGAAAGTTGGTTGACTCAACCACGATTCTTGGCCTGAGGTCGAGCTGGGGCATCGGAAGGGTAAGCCGTGTGTTTTACACATACCCTGACTAAGAGTTACACGGGTTGTAATTGAACAGGATGTCCTACCTAAATAAGTCAATTGGAGCGGTGCGCCTTAGCGCACTTCAAATGACGAATAAGGGATCTTGGTTTAAAGATTCTAAATTTTAGAATCTAATGGTTGGTGTTTAATTCGGATTTTCGTAAATTTATTCAACCATTCTGATTAAATTTACTTTCTTCGTGTAGAAATGGCTAGTAATTCAACAAACTCGTCTAATTTGTCATTGAGGACTATACTCGAGAAGTGTAAACTCAACGGGACAAATTATCTAGACTGGGACAGAAATTTACGACTTGTGTTAAAGATGGAACGCAGGGAGTACGTCCTTGATAAGGCTATCCCTGAGGAGCCAGCTGCCAACGCAACGAGGGTCGTTAAGGATGCGTACCAGAAACACCTTAGCGACTCTATCGACGTTGCGTGTGTCATGCTGGGCTGCATAGAGGCGGACCTCCAAAAGCAGTTTATGGAGCTATCCCATGATCCGTTTGCAATGTTTGCACAGATCAAGGATATGTTCAAGGAGAAAGTACGTATTGAAAAATACACTATTCTCCGAGAACTCATAGCCTGCAAGATGTCAGCAGGCAGCTCCATAGGTCCTCACGTCCTACAGATGAAGGGGCATTTTGACCATATGACTAGTATCGGTATGTCTATGGAAAAGGAAATGGCTACGGATTTTGTTCTGCAATCCCTTCCTCATGCATATGGTGGGTTCGTCATGAACTATCACATGCATGATATGGACAAGACCGTGTCGGAGTTACACAGCATGCTAGTAACTTCCGAGAAGAGCATAAGGGGCAGTTGGTCCAAAAATGTCTTCATGGTCAAGAAGGGACCCAGCTTCAAAGCTGTTGGTGGCAAGGGTAAAGGCCCAAGACACCTCGCAGGGAGGAACAGACGACCATTTATTCCTAGACCTCACATGCCCGTACAAGGCAAAGGGAAGGCAAAGGAGTCGGTCTGTTTCTACTGTCAAAAGCCTGGTCATTGGAGAAGACTGTCAGCAGCTGAAGGAGGATCAGAAGAAGGGCGGTGGGGCCGCCACTTCATCAGGTATCCCATTAGAGCTATATCTTTCTACAATAAATACCTGGGTACTAGATACTGGAGCTGAGTCTCATATCTGTGCCAATGTGCAGGTGTTACACAGTAGAAGAGATATGGGGGAAAGCGAGGTGGACCTAAGAGTTGGGAACAATACCAGAGTTGCCGCAACTGCCGTGGGTTCTGTGAACCTTGCTTTGCCCAGTGGGCTTGTAATTGAACTTAATGATGTTTTTTGCGTACCTGCTTTCAGTAGGAATATTATCTCAATTTCTCTTCTTGAGAAAGAAGGTTATTATTTAAATATTAAGAACGGGTTTTTTGATATTATGCGCAACAACATATATTATGGCAATGCTCGCACTGTTGGAGGATTATACATATTGAATATGCAAAACTCGAAATCCAACATGCTCTATAATGTAAATGCTAATAGGTTTAAAACTAATGATTTAGACCAAGCTCTTATCTGGCATTGTCGTCTAGGTCACATAAATGAGAAACGCATCTCAGCGCTTCATAAGCACGGACTTCTAAGTCAATTCGAATTCCAAGCGATTGAAAGATGCGAAGCTTGTTTGATGGGCAAGATGACTAAAGCGCCCTTCACTAGTTTAGGTGAGAGGGCAGGTGACTTATTGGGTCTAATACATTTAGACGTATGTGGACCAATGAGTACGCATGCCAGAGGTGGTTTAGGCTACTTTATCACATTTACTGACGATTTCAGTAGATATGGTTATGTCTATCTCATGAGACATAAGTCCGAAGCTTTTGATAAATTCAAAGAGTTTAGGACTGAAGTAGAAAACCAACTCGGAAAGAGTATCAAGGCACTCCGTTCTGATCGGGGTGGAAAATACTTATCCGAGGAGTTTCTTAGTTATCTTACTGAAGGTGGAATACTATCTCAGTGGACTCCGCCAGGAACACCGCAACTTAATGGTGTGTCCGAACGGAGGAATCGAACATTGTTAGATATGGTTCGATCAATGTTAAGTCTCACTAATCTCCTGATCTCCTTCTGGGGTTATGCTCTGCAAACGGCCGCTTTCATAATAAATAGGGCTCCGTCGAAAGCAGTGGAAGGGACATCATTTGAAAAATGGTACGGGAAGGAACCCGTTTTGTCCTTCCTTAAAATCCGGGGTTGCGAGGCTTATGTTAAAAGGTTGCTTGCAACCAAGCTCGAACCAAGATCAGGTAAATGCACTTTCGTCGGATATCCAAAAGAAACAAAAGGATACTACTTCTACAAACCGAGCGAAAATAAAGTTTTTGTCGCTCGAGGTGGGACGTTCTTGGAAAAAGAGTTCATTTCCAAGACAGTCAGTGGGAGGGCTATTCATCTTGATGAAGTTCTAGATGAGATGGTCACTCGGGAACCACGAGAAGACCCACTAGAAGAGGTAGAGCCAGAAGTGGTCATTGAGCAAGAACCAATAGCTACAGTTAATGAGGACGGTCCGAGGCGCTCTGAAAGGATAAGTCATGCACCTGTCAGATACGGTTTCTTAGTAACTGAAGGTGATGGTTTAGTACTAGTGGACAATGATCCAGCTACCTTTCGAGAGGCTTTGGACGGAACCAACTCTGAGAAATGGCTGGAAGCCATGAGGGAAGAAATGTAATCCATGTCAGATAATCAAGTGTGGGACTTGGTAGATCATACCCCTGATGTTAAGGTCATAGGGTGTAAATGGATCTTTAAAATAAAGATTGACATGGATGGCAAACCTCAGACCTATAAAGCGAGATTGGTAGCAAAAGGTTATAGACAAATCCACGGAATTGACTATGAAGAGACCTTTTCTCCAGTAGCTATGGTCAAATCTATCCGCATTCTTCTTGCCATAGCAGCATATCACAACTATGAGATATGGCAAATGGATGTCAAAACCGCCTTCCTCAACGGGAGGTTAGCTGAGGACGTTTATATGTCTCAGCCTGAGGGTTTTGAGGATCCAAAGAATAAGGGAAAGATTTGCAAGTTG
The DNA here is from genome assembly GCA_963920655.1 of Geranium rotundifolium. Lineage (NCBI taxonomy): Eukaryota > Viridiplantae > Streptophyta > Magnoliopsida > Geraniales > Geraniaceae > Geranium > Geranium rotundifolium. The sequence continues at coordinate 15,245,032 of OY987314.1, forward strand.
CTCAAATCAATCTATGATTTGAAGCAAGCATCTCGGAGTTGGAATCAGCGTTTTGATGAAGTAGTAAAACGGTTTGGCTTCATCAAGAACGATGATGAACCTTGCGTATATAAAAAGGCAAGTGGGAGCAATATAATCTTTTTAGTGCTTTATGTTGATGACATACTGCTCATTGGAAACGACGTCCCTACCTTGCTCTTAACGAAGACTTGGTTAGGTGAGTGTTTCGCAATGAAGGACTTAGGCGAGGCCTCTTACATCTTGGGAATCAAGATATATAGAGACCGTGCCAAGAGGGTCTTGGGCTTAAGTCAAAGCACTTATATAGACAAGGTGTTGAGACGATTCTCAATGCAAGATTCAAAGAAAGGATTGCTGCCCATGCGTCATGGCGTAAAGCTTAGCAAGAAGCAGGGTGCTGAGACACCTGCAGAGCTAGCAAGAATGAATGAGATCCCATATGCTTCAGCTATAGGGTCCATAATGTATGCCATGATATGCACGAGACCGGATGTCTCGTTTGCCCTAAGCTGTACCAGTAGACATCAATCCAAACCCGGTGAGGCACACTGGATCGCTGTCAAGGCGATTCTCAAATATTTGAGAAAAACCAAGGACGCCTTTCTTGTATACGAGTGCAGAAATGATGATCTCGTCGTCAAAGGATATGTCGACGCTAGTTTCCAGACAGACCCCGATGACTTTAAGAGTTAGTTGGGATATGTGTTTATGTTGAACGGTGGAGCATTCAGCTGGAAAAGCAAGAAGCAAGATACCATTGCCGACTCTACAACGGAAGCTGAGTACATTGCCGCATGTGAGGCGGCGAAAGAGGCTGTATGGATCAGGAGTTTCATGGCTGGGTTAGGTGTAATTAAAAACCCGTCTAACCCAGTAGACTTATATTGTGACAACACCAGGGCTATTGCGCAAGCTAAGGAACCCAGGGCACATAATAGATCCAAACATGTACTCAGAAAGTATCACATCATCCGCGACATAGTTGCTAGAGGTGACGTGAAGATCCAATACGTTGCAACTGATGATAACACAGCCGACCCATTGACCAAGGCTCTTCCTCAAGATAAACATGAAAAACATGTTAGGTCAATGGGTATAGACTGGGACTTAGATTGGAACTAAGGGCAAGTGGGAGATTGATAGCATTTGTGCCCTAGTCCAATTGGTATTAGCCTGTAAACGTCTATGTACAAATATCATCGTTTGTAATGTATATATATAAACGGCTTTATATTATACATTACAAACGATGATATTTGTACATAGACGTTTACAGGCTAATACCAATTGGACTAGGGCACAAATGCTATCAATTGCTCCTTTGTGTTGTGTTTGCCTTTTAGTTCTACATGGTAAAATTAATTAAAGTTCAAGTTGGAGATTTAGTTATAAAACACTTGTCTGATTCTAACATTAGAATCTGAACTAGGATCCTATCATACCCTCAATCGAAGTGAACGAAGGCTTACTGCTCCAATTGAGAGCATTAAGGTAGGAATACATCCACCTACAAGACTATGTAGTTCCTGGCTAGGGTCTGTACTAAAAGTACACGGCATACCCTATACTGATTTCCTAGGTCAGCCCTAGCTGACAATCGTAGACAAGTCTACCAAGCTTGAATTATGAACAGAACTAATGTGGCTACTACGTGGAGGCGCATGCACCCACATAGAACTGCCCATCTCATCCAGACTTCTCCTCTATGAATGTTACACGGAGGCGTACCGACATCCATAGGCTCAAAGCCCTTTTGACTGCCCAAACTTGGATGGTATCACATTTGACTTGTAATTATTTGCGTTTAAGTGAATTATTACTGTCTTATTGTATATCGATACAATCTTAATCTGGAATCATCAATTGCAAATCCATGCAAAGATGATCCCTTACCAGGTTTCATGCAAGTATGATTAAATACCGGTTTTTAATCTTTTCATGTGGGTGATAGCAAATCATACATGAACTTGTATATTTAAACTATCATACATTTATACATTCAATCATACAAATGTAACGGTAAATTTATGCATAACTAAGCCCATCTTAAGTTCCTAGGAATCTAGCAATACTGATCCTAAAGACTTGGTCTTCAAGATCCAGACTTGCTCCATTCCTGTGAACTCCCACTGGCTTCGAGCCTCCTCCAATCTGAGTCTTCCTCTTGACTTGCTTCTTGTGTCGATCTTCGTGATTACAAATTTGAATAAAATAAAATGAAATACAAATCACGACACGCATGCCGTATTTAATACAACCCAAAATTAAGCAACTCGCAGGTTGCAAAACCGAAATTAAAATACAAGTCTAGAGGGCATAGCTATGCATCATGTGGAAATCATCATGTTATCAAAGATCATGTGAAAACTCAACATGCTTATCAAACAACAAAATTTTCCAAATTTTATCTTTCTTAAGTGTGAAAAATTCCGGTTTATCGAAACCGGACAGTTTAATTTATTAATTGAATTTTGAACTGGTTCTTGCTGGTTTATCGAAACCGAACCAAATCTGATAATTAAAATTTTAGGGCTTTTAAAAATTCTCGCAAACCGGCCGGTTCAGCTCGAATCTGGTCGAGCCGAACCGGCCCAACCAAGGTCGCCCGCGGGGCTGACCGTGGTCGCCCACGGGAGCAACCATGATGGCCCACGAGGGCTGCCATGGTCGCCCCTAGGGCAGACCCTGGTCGCCTGCGAGGCAATCATGGTGGCCCGCGACGGCTCCCATGGTCGCCCGCGAGGGATGCCATGGTCGCCCGTAGGCAACCTGGTCAGCCCTTGGTGCCGATCATGGTCTGCCCTAGGGCATTCCATGGTCCACCAAGGATCTCGACCCTGGTTAGCCATGGCTCGGCCATGGTTAACCCAAAAAAGCCCAAAAAATTATTTTTCCAATTTTTTCAAAATTAATTAAATTTGAATTTTTTTTTCAATTACATGCATATTCAAGTGATGAACACATAAACAAAAATTAAATTCAATAATTAAACATGTTGAATAAAATTCATAACAACCATCCTCTAATACCACTGAAAGGGATCACCATGGGTTCCAATCAATAATTTCATGCAGCGGAGCTTTATGTAACCATGGTGATCGAAAAGAATAAAGGATCTTAATGAAAATTCAGCATGTTATAAAGCTTTTCAATCTGAAAATTTACCTTTGTCAATCGATTAAAACACAACACAGTGTTTCTCTATCGAGTCCACACAAGCACAACAACCACGGATGGTTTTCTCTCACACACTTGCTAATGAATGTTTTGAGAATATTTCACAAGAAAAGCTATGGAGGAATGGTAATGAGAGGGTCGGCCAAAGAGGAGAGGGAATGGGGAAGGGGTGCCGAAAATTAGAGAGTAAATAAGGGAAAAAATATTTTGTAATTAATTTGAAATTAAACCAAAAAATCTGATTTGAATATCAAATAAATAATTACATATCTTACCCTCTTAAACTCTTAATTGAGCTTTTCCCCGTTAATCAGTTAAAATCCTAAATGGGCTTTAAGACCGTTTAACCAAAACCAAATTAAACCCATTAAATTGAGTTCTAATTTTTGTTTAGATAAATCGTTTTAATTTCCTCAACTTGATTTCTTCAACCGTCTGGTTAAAACCCTAGGCCAGAAATCAACCGAATCGTTTTCAATTTCACTAAATTGAAAACCTGATTCTCCCAATTTCCATCGATGCTTATTTTTCATGTATCGTGCTTAATGCGTGTGACCCTCTACGCTCACGAATAGTTGGCAGACTGGTAAAATTACTATTTTACCCTTTCCATCATAAGTGGTCTCTAGCAAGACATTATGATTACCCAACATTCGTGATTATCGATTATTCGACTTAACCTGTTATCGTACATGTCACTGTCCTTTTATCAAACCGATATCCAGATTGATCAATAGGCATAGAATCGTTCCCCTAATTTATCAATCACTGTTTCTTGATATCTGAGATGACTGAAAACTGATAATAAGGTATCGCCTGCACGGCCGTGCTATTCCTTCAGTCATACTCATCAAGTGGCCTAAACGGATATCTTTCTCATACCAGAGTATGAGTGATATATCCCTCAGTCGCCTTTCAAGTTCACCAATGTAATTCATAACCAAGCCAATCACAGCCGTTATGGCTACCCTTTTACAGGTAACGTTATACTAGGTCAAACTCAAAAATTCATTACACAGAGGACACAAAGACTCCTTGGTCTTAGGACATAATGACAAGCTACGATCTGTGAGTATCTCATGACGATATCTATGTTGCATACTCACAATCGGGTTGTCCGATATCATCGACCTGATGATATCTATGTTATAATCCGGCACATACTTTGCCATGATCAGTAGAGCGTGATCACAAGGAGTTGGTCTCATACTGATCGCTTCATAAAGAAGCTTAGCTGATCAGGAACTCATCAAATGTAGTTCTTTCTGATCTACAGTTATTCTATTAGTGGTTACACACGTAATGACATAGAATCAAATTACATTCGATGTATTACTACAACACATTAGTAATATATGTCGATTTATTAATTCGGAAAGAGGATAAAACATTATATCTGTAGATCACTTTTATATTGGACAGGGGCATAACTCTAACATTATGACCAGGGACAAATTAAATGTGATTCTTTGTGATCTATAGTTCTGTTGTTATTGTCGATACACATAATGACATAGATCAAATCACATTTAATATATTACTACAACACTCTGGTAATATAATGGTGTTTTATTTTTTATTACAAATGATGATAAAACATTACAAATAGATAAGTTATTACATTGGGCTAGGGCTCAAATCCAACAATCTCCCACTTGTCCCTAGTCCCAACTTAAGTTCCTATCTATTCCCATAGTCCTCACATGTCTCTCGTGCTTAGGCTGCGCGAGAGCTTTCGCCAAGGGATCGGCCATAATATCATCAGTGAGAACGTATGTGATCTTTGCATCACCATTATTAACGTACTCTCTGATAATGTGATATTTTCTGCGTATATGCTGTGATCTATTATGAAATCTGGGTTCTTGAGCAATTGTTATGGCCCCCGTGTTATCACACAACAAGCTTACCGGATCAGCCGCTCGCGACAAAACTCTTTTATTCGGTTAGAAAGCTTCTAATCCATACGACCTCCTTAGCTTCCTCTGCTACAGCTATATACTCAGACTCTATTGTAGAATCGACAGTTGTGGCTTGCTTGAAACTCTTCCAGCTGAATGCTCCACTGTTCAACACAAAGACATATCCTGCCTGAGATTTGAAATCATCAAGATCTGTCTGAAAGTTAGCATCAAACATTCCCCGTGACTGCTAGTTCTCCTTCTTCCCTTCCATACACTAGGAATGGAACCTTAGTCCTCCTCAAGTATTTGAGGATGGTCTTGACTGTAATCCAGTGTTCTTGACTAGGGTTAGATTTAAATCTGTTAGTGCAGCTGAGTGCGAGCAAGACATCCGGTCTCGTGCATATCATGGCATACATGATGGATCCTATAGCCGAGACATATGGGATCTGTTTCATTTTCTCATTTCATCAGATGTATTAGGATTATGTGTCTTACTGAGCTTAATGCCATGACGCATGGGTATGAATCCCTTCTTAGAGTCAAGCATTAAGAATGTTTTCAACACTTTATCTATATAGGTGCTTTGACTTAGGCCCAAAATTGTTTTGGAACGATCTCTATAGATTGTGATGCCCAAGATGAATGCATCATCACCTAAGTTCTTCATCAAGAAGCACTTCCCTAACAAAGCTTTGGTGGCAAGCAAGGTTGGGATGTTGTTCCCAATAAGAAGGTTTTCATCGAGATAAAGCACCAGGAATTCAATATTACTCCCGCTCACTTTCTTGTAAACGCAAGACTCATCTGCATTCTTGATGAAGTCGAATTCTCTTACAGCTTCATTAAAGCGAAGATTCCAACTCCGTGAAGCTTGCTTTAATCCATAGATTTGAATCTTTGTAGTTTGCATATCTTTTTGGGATTTTTTGGGTCGACAAAACCCTCATGCTGTGACATATATGAAGGAATTATTTGAGAGTTCCAATCAATTAATTTCATGCCCATACAAGAAATTAACCTCAAAGTTCCATATTGAATAAGGATCTTACATGATCATGAGATCTAGGCTAGAATAGAACTTGAATATTACCTTGATTCAAAATCTCTTTGTTACTAAACAGGATTTAGTAACCTCTAAAGTTCGTCCACACAGGAAGAGCAATCCGGGGATGAAGCGTTTTGTGCCCTAGTCCAATTGTTAGTAGCCTGTAAATGTCTATGTACATTATCATCGTTTGTAATATATATAAAACGGCTTTGTATTACTTATGTGTTGAAGTAATATGTTAAGCATGATCTGATTTATGACCACTAAAGTAGTAGAACCATAAATCTGTACGGATCACACTTAACGAGTCTCTGGTCAATATATGCTTCCATAGAAGCGACCAGTATGAGGATGGTTCTCAATGACGTAGTTCTACTTGTCATAGGGATGAGGGATCCCGGAATCATATCATAGATATCATGAGGTGATTGATATTGGACGACCCACTTTGAATAGTGTTTTCATAGATTAAGCCATAAGCATATTCAAATGCGATAACTTGTCACGATATCCTTAGACCAAGGAGTCTTTGTGATCGCTATGCAATGTACGTGCGGCTTTAACTTGCGCGTAACGCTTTCCGTAACAGGATTGCAATAACGGGTCGACCACATTGGTGGGTCCAAAAGTGGGGGCCACACAACACCATGCTTGGTTGGTGATTGTGGATGAAGAGGTGAGTGATTTAAGGGGTATGGGTGATAACACTTTAAGCCCATACCAATCACTTTTAGACCCATGTTTGGCAGTTGGATGATGAAGGTAAATATCTAATATTGATTCATTACATAAAATAATCACACAACTCTCACAAGCTCTCTCTCTCTCATAGTGGCCGGCCACTCCCCACTCCCCACTCCCCTCTCTCCTCTCATCTTGCTCTCTTGTTCTTCATTTAATTGTTCTAGTAGGGAATTAAGTGAAGGATCTTCAAGATCATCCCCTTGGTGTGGACTTGCTTTAGAGAAGAAGATCCGAAAGTTCTTCTTTTTCGATTCAACAAAGACTTAAAGGTATATTTCTTGTGTAATAGATTTTGCCTTGGGATTTAACGGTTCATGTTCTTAGACAAGGTTTGGAGTTGATTTTGTTAAACGCTTCTGCTATCTCGATGATCTAGAACGCTCCAAAACCCTACAAGGGATACTCACAACGACCCTTACTAGAAGATCGAAGCAAGCAAAACGGAAGAAGAGGGAGAGGGGGCCGAATTCGGCCAGAGAGAGAGAGAGAGAGAGTGAGGGTGGCTAGGGTTTTGGAAATATTATTCCTTAATTTTCAGATCTAAAAATTTTCCTTTTATAGCTCCTTGTAGGCAATAATTAATTAAAAGCCTTAATGGGCTTAAAGCCTAAAGCTTTTAATTAATTAGTGTAGAGAAGCCCATTCTGGCTTAACCTAATCTGGCTAGGCCTTGTTTAGCTAAATTAATTATATCTATTTAATTAGATTATAATTAATTGGCTCAGCTAAACCATTCTTGATTTCCGGTTTAATCCTAAATCGAAATCGGTCTAATCTGGTTTAATCCAAAACCGGATTTTGTCTCTCTCATGATTCCTCTATATGATTCCATCCGTTTTACTCAACCTTTAGTGTGTTACCCTTTAGGCTCACGACACATCGGCGGACTGGTAAAAGTACTATTTTACCCTTTCCATCATGAGTGGCCTCTAGCAAGACATCATGATTACCCAACGCTTGTGATTATCGAGATTTCGGCTAGACCTTGTCGTACATGAATCTATCCTTTTATCCTCTTGATATCTTTGACAACCACGAGGCATAGACAAGTCATCCTCGTTCAATTGTCCTGAATTGTAACTGATACTTCTTATTGACTGCATGGCCATGCTATTGTATTTCAGTTCTACTCATCAAGTGGCCTAAACTAATATCTCATCACACGTCTGTCTGAGGGATAAATCCTTCAGCGATCTATTGAGTCAACTCATGTATCTTGTGATCGAGCCAATCACAGTCGTTATTGTAACCCTTTTACAGGAGACGTTAGACTGAGTCAAACTCGTCACTCATTACATAGTGACCTCAATGATCCTTCCGTCTGAGGATGTGATTTCATGTGACGACATATGAGTATGTTCATGACTGTGTCTATGTAACATACTCATGATCGGGTCGTCCTATATCACCCCTGTCTGGTGATACTATGACCTAACTCTGGCCCCCTTCTGGCCATGATCAGTAGAGCGTGATCATTTAGAGTTAGCCTCATACCGATCACTTTTTATGAAGCTATTCTGATCGGGGACTGCTTAAGTAAGATTTTATCTGATCTGTAGATCTACTATTATGTGTTGACACATCAATGATACAAATCAAATCATACTTAAGATATTACTACAACACTTAGTAATATGAATAACGATTTTATTTCAACTAATAATCTTATTACATGGCAAGAATGACCCGGATAGATTTAACCATTTTTACTGGTGAAAAGGTTTCATCATAATCAAGACCTCGAATCTGACGATAACCTTTTGCAACCAATCAAGACCTTGAGCATATAGACCCACGTACACCCTATGGGTTTTATTCTAGGGGTTTGATCAACCAATCTCCAAACTTGGTTATCATACATGGATTTCACCTCCTCTTTCATGGCTTCCTACAATTTATCGGAGTTGGTGTTGTCTAAGGCTTGTTGATAGTTTGTTGGATCATCGTCATCTACAACCATCAAATCATCTTCGTCATATATGGCTTGAAAACCATACCTGACGGGGTCCTGACGAGATCTTCTAGACCTCCTTGGACCATCTGAAATTGTTAGAGGGATTGGTTCCTCATCTATGACCGTCTCATGCTCCTGAACTTCTACATCTTGCTCTACAGGTTCTTGAATTGCTTCAGGTTGTTCTATACCTTCTCGAATTTCTTCGAGATGTGCGGGACTCCTACTAGTAGTCTTGGAAATTAATTCCTTTTCCAAGAACACCCATCATTGAGCAACAAAGACCCTGTTCTCATTGGGTTTGTAGAAGTAGTACCCCCTTGTTTCCTTGGGGTACCCAGAAAGACACATTTTTCTTATTTGGGTTCGAGTTTATCGACTTGCAAACGCTTGCTATAAGCTTCGCACCCCGAAATCTTCAGGAAAGACAATGTGGGCTTCTTCCCACTCCATACTTTGTATGGTGTCTTTTCCCTTGCCTTTTTCAGAGCCCGATTCAGAATGAATGCGGATGTTTCCAGGGCATAACCTCAGAAGGAAATCGGGAGATCAGCCTGACTCATCATGGACCAAATCATATCTAACAATGTTCGGTTTTTCCGCTTGGACACACCATTTAATTGTGGTGTTCTGGTTGGAGTCAATTCAGAGATGATCCCATAATCTCCAAGATGACTGTGAAAATCCTAGGTTAAGTATTCCCCACCTCGATCAGAATGAAGTGCCTTTATACTTTTCCTGAGCTGGTTCTGTTATGAAATTATTTGAATTTATGAAAGGCCTCAGACTTATGTCTCATTAAGTAGACATAACCAAATCTGCTGAAATCATCAGTAAATGTGATGAAGTAGTTGAACCCTCTCCTGGCCTGATGCTCACAGGTCCACATACGTCGGAATGTATTAGATCTAATAAATCACTTGTCATTTTGCCCATAAGACAAGACTCGCATCTTTCAATTGAAGTGAATTCAAATGGACTTAGAAGTCCACACTTATAAAGTGTCAAGACGCGTTTCTCGCCTATGTGCCCTAAACGAGAATGCCAGATCACAGTTTGGTTAACATTGTCATATTTAACCCTTTTGTTACTTATGTTATATATGGAACTTGTGATAATGTCTCGAGTGTTTAGAACATACAAACCACCAACCAATGAAGCATTGCAATATAAAATATTATTCTTAAGGATATTGAATAATCCATTATCAATAGAATAACAATATCCTTCCCTATCCAAAAGGAAATCGATATAATATTCCTATAAAATGTAGGTACACAATGGACATTGTTTAATTTTAAAACAAGTCTACTGGGAAAACTAAGACTAATTGTCCCTACATCAGTTGTTGCGACTTGATTGCCATCACCACCTCTTACGTCCACCTCGTCTCTACCCAAAGCCTTCCTACCTTCAAGGTCCTGTACATTAATACAGATGTGAGATTCAGCACTAGTATCAAGTACCCAAGAATCAGTACTGGAAAGGCTGAGATTAAGCTCAATAACATAAATACCTGATCCCGAAGACGTGGATGCCCCACTCTTCTTCACGTGATCCTTGTATTGCTTGCAATCCCTCTTCCAGTGTTCTGGTGTAAGCATTTTGTGCCTTAGTCCAATTGTATTAGTCTGTAAATGTTTGTAAATATTAATCATCGTTTGCAATGAATGAAATCGGCATAATATTACTTATGTGTTGAAGTAATGGGTTAAGTATGATCTGATATATGTCCACCAAAGTAGTAGAACCATGTATCTATACGGATCACACTTAACGGATCCCAGGTCAAATATGCTTCGATGAAGCGACCAAGTATGATGATGATTCTTTATGGTATAGTTCTATTTGCCATTGGGATGAGATCCCGGAATCACATCATAGATATCACTTGGGAAGTCGTATTGGACGACCCGCTCTGAATGGTGTTGCATAGATACAGTCATGAAAACATTCAGTTGTGGTAAGGTGTCTTTGTGATCTCTATACAGTAAAGATCCGCGTTTGACTTGTTCCTAACGTTGTCCGTAACAGGACAAGGATAACAGACATGATTGACACAGGGACGGACTGCATGAGTGATACGAAAGGCGGGTAAGCGATTTATCCCTCATACTACGGTATGGGATACGTATTTGTTTAGGCCACTCGATGGAGATTGACTGAAGGGAGTGCATGGCCATGTAAAAGATACGGGTTATCAGTATTCAGTTATTCACAGATCGAGAAATAGAGATCGATTAAATAAGGGTGACGCATCTATGGCTTATAATCAATCTAAATACCGGGCGATAAAAGGATAGCGACATCTACTACATGAGGTTAAATCGAATCATCGATCATCACGCACGTCGGGTAATCATAACGGCTTACTAGAGGCCACTTATGATGGATAAGGTAAAATGAAATTTTACGCCAATCTGCCGACGATGGCATGAGCATAAAGGGTCACACACATAGGATATGGATTTTGAGAGACAAGGAAAGGTCGGCGATTCTCGAGAGGTGAGACATGAGCAAAATTGGGAGTTTTGGGCCATGGATATGTGTAATTGATGGTGGCACGCGAATTGCATTGGGCTTCGTGCCACGAGGCCCTAATTGGGTGGCCGAACGAGGCCCAAAATGTGGAGCAAAGTGTGGGCCCCTTTCTCCACTAAACTTGGTTAAGTGGATGATGACTAGATGTGCTTATCCTAATCTTTGTATGGGTAAGTGTGATCAATTGGTGGTCACCCAATCACCATCATCATTTGTCTCAAACTAATACACATCACAACACATCAAACATTACACACTTATCACAAAATATCACAAGTTGTGAACTCTCTCTTCTGTCCCTCTTTCTTGCACTTGGCCGAGACCAACCCCTCTCTCTAAAGCTCTTCACAAGTCTCTAGTAGGGTTTGTGTTATAGGATCTGAAAGAGATCACCACGGGTTCCAATCGATAAATATCATCCAGCGGACGTTATGTAACCGTGGTGATCGATGCAAGCACTGATCTTAATGTAAATTCAACATGTTATATATATATATATATATATATATATATATTAAATCTGAAAGTTACCTCTTCTAATCGATGAAAACACAAGATTAGTATTTCTCTATTAGGTCCACACAAGCACCACAACCGAAGAAGGTTTTCACTCAAATTTTTGCTATGAATTTGAGAGAAGCTTGACAACAATGGAGGAAGAAGAGAGAGAGAGAAGTCGGCCTAGAAGGGGGGAGGAAGATGGGAGTGGTTGCTGAAAATTAGAGGAAGTTATGAAAATATTGGAATTTTAATTTGAAAAAATCAAATTGAATTTTTCAAATCAAAATTGCATATCCATCCTCCATAAACCCTCTATTTTCATTTTTTCCAATTCATCACTTAAATCCCTAAATGGGCTTTAAGCCCGTTTAACCAAAACCCAAATCAAACCCATCAAATTGAGTTCTAATTTCGGTTTAGACGAAACGGTTCATTTTCCTCGAATTGATTTCTTCAACCGTCTGGTTAAAACCTTAGGCCAGAAATCTACTGAATCATTCCCAATTTTCATCCATAATTAATTGTCATGTATCGTGCTTAATGCGTGTGACCCTCTAGGCTCACGAGCAATTGGCAGACTGGTAAAATTACTATTTTACCCTTTCCATCATAAGTGGCCTCTAGCAAGACATTATGATTATCCAATGTTCGTGATTATCGATTATTCGACTTAACCTGTTATCGTACATGTCACTGTCCTTTTATCAAACTGATATCCAGATCGATCAATAGGCATAGAATGGTCATCCTAATTTATCAATCCCTGTTTCTTGATATCTGAGATGACTGAAAACTGATACTAAGGTATGTTAGAGTTATGCCCCAGTCCAATATAAAAGTGATCTACAGATGTAATGTTTTATCATCTTTCCGAATAAATAAATCGGCATATATTACTAATGTGTTGTAGTAATATATCGAATGTAATTTGATCTATGTCATTCGTGTGTAACCACTAATAGTAGAACTGTAGATCAGAAAGAATTACATTTGATGAGTCCTTGATCAACTGAGCTTCTTTATGAAGCGATCAGTATGAGACCTACTCCTTGTGATCACGCTCTACTGGTCATGGCAAAGTATGTGCCGGAGTTATATCATAGATATCATCAGGTCGATGATATCGGACAACCCGATTGTGAGTATGCAACATAGATACCGTCATGAGATACTCACAGATCGAAGCTTGTCATTATATCCTAAGACCAAGGAGTCTTTGTGTGCACTGTGTAATGAATCTCCAAGTTTGACCTAGTCTAACGTTACCTGTAAAAGGGTAGCCATAACGGCTGTGATTGCCTTGGTTATGAATTACATTGGTGAACTCGAAAGACGTCTAAGGGATTTATCACTCATACTTCGGTATGAGAAAGATATCCGTTTAGGCCACTTGATGAGTATGACTGAAGAAAGAGCATGGCCATGCAGGTGATACCTTAGTATCAGTTTTCAGTCATCTCAGATATCAAGAAATAGTGATTGATAAATTAGGATGACCATTCTATGCCTATTGATCAATCTGGATATCGGTTTGATAAAAGGACAGTGACATGTACGATAACAGGTTAAGTCGAATAATCGATAATCACGAATATTGGATAATCATAATGTCTTGCTAGAGGCCACTTATGATGGAAAGGGTAAAATAGTAATTTTACCAGTCTTCCAATTATTCGTGAGCCTAGAGGGTCACACGCATTAAGCACGATACATGACAACAATTATGGATGAGAATTGAGAACAATTCAGTAGTTTTCTGGCCTAAGGTTTTAACTAGACGGTTGAAGAAAACAATTCGAGAAAATTGAGCCGTTTTGACTAAACCGAAATTAGAACTCAAGTTAATGGGTTTAATTTAGGTTTTAGTTAAACGGGCTTAAAGCCCATTTAGGGATTTAAGATAAGAGAGGGAACAAATGCAAATAAGAAAGAATAAAGGGATAGATAATGCAATTTTAATTTTGAAATTCAATTTAATTTAAAATTAAAATCACATAATATCTATTCAATTATCTCTTGAATTTTTCAGCAACTTCTCCCTCCTTTCTCTCTCCCTCATTGCTGATTTTCAGCTCCCTCTCTTCCTCCATTGTTGTCTTGTTTACTCTCAAAATTTCTAGCAAAATATTGAGTGAAAAATCATTTCGGTTGTGGTGCTTGTGTGGACTTGATAGGGAGAACACTACACTTGTGTTTTTGTCGATTACAAGAGGTATATATCAGTTTTATTTTATGTATATAACATGTTCAAATGGCATTAAGATCTAAGCTTTTTACGATCACCACGGTTACATAAAGTCCGCTGCATGATATTCATCGTTTGGAACCCGTGGTGATCTCTTTCAAGGTATCACCTGCACGGCCGTGCTCTTTCTTCATTCATACTCATCAAGTGGCCTAAACGGATATCTTTCTCATACCGAAGTATGAGTGATAAATCCCTCAGACGTCTTTCGAGTTCACTAGTGCAATCAATATCAAAGCCAATCGAAGTCGTTATAGTTACCCTTTTACATATAACGTTATACTAGGTCAAACTTAGGTATTCGTTTCATAGTGTACACAAAGACTCCTTGGTGTTAGGATATAATGATAAGCTACGATATGTGAGTATCTCATGACTAAATCTATGCAACATACTCACAATCGGGTTGTCCAATATCATCGACCTGATGATATCTATGATATAACTCCGGCACATACTTTGCCATGATCAGTAGAGCGTGATCACAAGGAGTTGGTCTCATACTGATCGCTTCTTAAAGAAGCTTAGCTGATCAGGGACTCATCAAATGTAATTCTTTCTTATCTATAGTTCTACTATTAGTGGTAACACACATAATGACATAGATCAAATTACATTCGATATATTACTACAACACATTAGTAATATATGCCGATTTATTTATTCGGAAAGATGATAAAACATTACATCTGTAGATCACTTATATATTGGACTGGGGCATAACTATAACAATCTCCCACTTGCCCCTGGTTCCAATTTAAGTTCTAATCTACTCCCATAGACTCTGCATGTTCCTCATGCCTAGGCTGGGGCTGAGCCTCTGTCAAGGGATCGGCCATATTATCATCACTTGAATAGTGTTTAATCTCCACATAACCTCTATATGTGATAACTCTCACGAGGTGATGCCTGCAGAGTATATGTTTGGATCTGTTGTGGAATTTGCGCTCTTGAGCAATAGCTACGGCACCTGTATTGTCCCACAACAAGCTTATCGGATCAGACGCTCGCGGCGTTGCATCTAATCCGATCAGAAAGCTTCTAATCCATACAGCCTCTTTAGCTACTTTTGTTGCAGCTATATACTTAGCATCCGCTGTAGAGTTGGCAATTTTGGCTTGCTTAAAGCTTATCCAGCTGAAAACGCCACCACTCAACACAAAATATATCCTGACTGAATTTTGAAGTCATTTGGATATGTCTGAAAACTAGCATCGACTTGTCATTTGACTGCTAGTTCTCTATCTATATCCCCATACACTAGGAATGCATCCTTGGTCCTCCTCAAATATTTGAGGATGACCTTTGACAAAAATCTAGTGTAATTGGCCGGGGTTAAATTGGAATATGCTGGTACAGCTTAGTGCAAACGAGACTTCCAGTCTCGTGCACATCCTGGCATACATGATGGACCCGACAACCGAAGCACAAGGGATCTTACTCAAGCATTGAGATCTTCTCAACACTTTACCTATGTACATGTTCTGACTTAGCAACATGTTCTGACTTAGGCCCAAAATCCTTTTGGAATGATCTGTAGAGATCCTGATGCCTACATTAAATGTAGCATCACCTAAGTCCTTCATCGATAAGTACTTCCCTAACCAAGCTTTGGTGGCAAGGTCGGGATGTCATTCCCGATGAATAAATATCAAGAATACAATATTACTCCCACTCGCTTTCTTATGTACGCAAGGTTCACTTTTGTTTTTGATGAAGCCGAGTTCCCTTACAGCTTTATCAAAATGACGGTTCCAACTCCCTGAAGCTTGCTTAAATCCATAAATGGATCTTTGCAGCTTACATATCTTTCCGGGATTCTTTGGATCTACAAAACCCACAGGTCGTGTGATATACACGCCATCTAGTAAGTTCCTGCTAAGGAAGGAGTTTTGACATCCATCTGCCATAGTTATGGCTAATAATAATCCGGATTAAACTGACCATTGCTACTGGTGAAAAGATGTCATAATAATCCATGTATTGAATCTAACGATAACCTTTTACAACCATCCTAGCCATATTGGTATGAGGACTTCCATCCATGTCGAACTTGATCCTATAGACCCACTCAGAACCGATGGGTTTTATCCTAGGGGTTTGATCCACCAAGCACCCGACTTGGTTTTCATACATGGATTTCATTTCCTCACTCATGGCGTTCTGCCATTTTTTTGGAGTCTGGACTGGTCAAAGCTTGTCTGATGGTTTCTAGATCATCCTGATCCACCAATTTCAAGTCATTTCAATCAGTGGCTGTGAAGCCATATCTGTCTGGAACATGACGAGATCTTTCAGACCTCCTTAGACCATCTGGAATTTCTGTAGGGATTGATTCTTCATCGGCGACCATCTGAGGCTCCAGTACTTCTCCATCTTGCATAGTAGGCTCCTGAATTGCATAGTAGGCTCCTGAATTGCTTCAGGCTACTACGCGGAGGCGCACGCATCCAAATAGAACTGATTACCTTATTCACCTCGCATCCTAATGAATACTACGCGGAGGCGCACACATCCTTAGTAATGGGAGACAGAATGACTGTCACTAGGTGTACTATCGTTGTCTTCATCGGAGCCCGATTCAAAATGAATGCGGCCGTTTCCAGAGTCAAGTATTAGTTCAACTCTCTTCTGGCCTGAGTACTCATAGGTCCACATACGTCGGAATGTATTAGACTTAACAAGTCATTCGCCTTTCACATAAACCTGTGAAAGGTGCCTTTGTCATTTTGCCCATTAGGCGAGACTTGCTTCTTTCAGTTTGAGTGAATTCAAACGGACTTAAAGTCCACACTTGTGAAGTGTTGAAATGCGTTTCTCGCTCATTAGGTAAGATTTGCATCTTTCAGTTTGAGTGAATTCAAACGGACTTAAAATCCACACTTGTGAAGTGTTGAAATGCGTTTCTCGCCTATGTGCCTTAAATGACAACGCCAAATTATAATTTGGTTTAAATCATCAGATTTAAGCCTTTTCTTATTTACGTTATAGCGATTAAACTTACCAACGTAAATATCTGTTCCTGAAGACGTGGATACCCACTCTTCGTCACATGATCCTTGTATTACTTACAATCCCTTATTCCTGTGTCCTGGCTCATTGCAGTGATAGCAGACCTCCTCCATTTTGTCCTTAGTCTTCACAGCAACTTTGGGAGCTGCTTGAACCTTTGGACGCTTGGGGTGTCTGATCTTCCCTGCAAGGTGCTTAGGAGCCTTATCCTTACCCTGATCAACTTTCTTGAAGCTGACCTTCTTGTTGACCATAAGGACCTCCTTGGTCTTGCCCTTGAGGTTCTTTTCAGCAGTCACAAGCATCCTATGAAGCTCTGTTAAGGACTTGTCCATGTCATGCATATTATAATTTACTATGAAATAACTATATGTATCTGGATGTGACTGCAACATAAAATCCGCAGCCATTTCCTCCTGATCATCAAAACTGAGTCTGGTTAGATTTTCCTGAAGACATTAAATCTTCATGACATGGGGACTAACAGGGCTCCAGAATTAAGTTTGCAGGAGTTAAGTTCTATGAAAGTATCATATCTTTCGACACGAGCTTTCTCCTTGAGCATTTCCTTGACCTCTACCTTACAGGTATGAGGGTCATCTGAAACGTTCCTGAACTGCTTCTGCAACTCTGGCATCCTACTACCCGCCATAATGCATGACTCGTCGATTTGGTTAATAAGAAACTTTGATAAGTATCCTTAGTGCCCTAGCGGCGTTCAGCGGTGGCTCGGCAGGAGGTTCCTTGGTAAGGATATACTACTTGCGTTCATGCTTGAGTACAAGCCTCAAGTTTCTATTCCAATCTGAGTAATTCACGCCCTTGAGTCTGTCCTCAATCTGGACTCTCAGTGTGATATTACTCCTTTGTGTTTTGTTTGCCTTTTAGTTCTACATTGTAAAATTAATTAAAATTCAAGTTGGAGATTAAGTTACAAAACACTTGTCTGATTCTAACATTAGAATCTGAACCAGGATCCTATCATACCCTCAATTGAAGTGAACGGAGGCTCACTGCTCCAATTGAGAGCATCAAGGTTGGAATACACCCATTTACAAAACCATGTAATTCCTGGCTAGGGTCTATACTAAAAGTACACGGCATACCCTATACTGATACCCTAGGTCAGCCCTAGCTGACAATCGTAGACAAGTCTACCAAGCTTGAACTATGGATAGAACTAATGTGGCTACTACGCGGAGGCGCACGCACCCACACTGAACTACCCATCTCGTCCAGACCTTTTCTCTATGAATGTTACGCGGAGGCGTACCGACATCCATAAGGTCAAAGCCCTTTTGAGTGCCCAAACTTGGATGGTATCACGCTTGACTTGTAATTATTTGCGTTTAAGTGAATTATAAAAGTCTGACTGCATATCGATACAATCTTAATCGGGAATCATCGATTGCAAATCCATGCAAAGATAATCCCTTAGAAAGTTACATGCGAGTCTGATTAAATTCTGATTTTAATCTTTGCATGTGGGTGATAGCAAATCATACATAAACTTGTATATTTAAACAATCATACATTCATACATTCAAACATATAAATGTAACGATAAAGTATGCATAGCTAAGCCCATCTTAAGTTCCTAAGTATCTAGCAATACTGATCCTAAAGACATGGTCTTGAAGATCCAAACTTGCTCCATTCTTGTGAACTCCCACTGGCTTCGAGCCTCCTCCAATCCGAGTCTCCCTCTGGACTTGATTCTTGTGTTGGTCTTCGTGATTACAAATTAAAATAAATAAAATGAAATATAAATCACGACACGCAGGCCGTATTAACTACAACCCAAAATTAAGCAACACGCAGGTTGCAAAACCGAAATTAAAATGCAAATGTAATGGGCTTAGCTAGCATCATGTGGAAAACATCATGTTATCAAAGATCATGTATACAATCAACATGCTAATCAAACGAATAAATTTTCCAAATTTTATCTTTCTTAAGTGTGGAAAAATTCCGGTTTATCGAAACCGGACGGTTTAATCGATTAATTGAATTTTGGACCGGTTCTCGCTGGTTTATCGAAACCGAACCAAATTTGAAAATTAAACTTTTAGGGTTTCCAAATATTCTCGCGAACCATTCGGTTCAGCTCGAATCTGGTCGAACCGAACCGGCTCAACCGAGGTCGCCCGCGGAGGCAACCACGGTGGCCCGTGAGGGCTGCCGAGGTCGCCCGCGGGGCTGACCGTGGTCGGCCACGGGAACGACCATGGTAGCCCGCGAGGGCAGCCATGGTTGCCCGTAGGGTAGACCTTGGTCGCCCGCGAGGCAACCATGGTGGCCCTCACGGGCTGCCATGGTCGCTCGCGGCAGCGACCCTCGTCGGCCCTTGGTGTTGACCATAGTCTGCCCTAGGGCATTCCATGGTCCACCAAGGGTCTCGACCTGGTCGGCCATGGCTAACCCGAAACACCCAAAAAAAATTATTTTCCAATTTCCAAAATCAATCAAATCTGAAATTTTTTCGATTCACATGCATGCTAAGGTGATGAACACATATAAACTAAAAAAAACAGATTTAAACATGTAGAAAAATACATAACAACCATGGCTCTGATACCACTGAAAGAGATCACCACGGGTTCCAATCGATAAATATCATGCAGCGGACGTTATGTAACCGTGGTGATCGATGCAAGCACTAATCTTAATGTAAATTCAACATGTTATATATATATATATATATATGTATGTATATATATATATATGTTAAATCTGAAAGTTACCTCTTCTAATCGATGAAAACACAAAATTAGTGTTTCTCTATTAGGTCCACACAAGCACCACAACCGAAGAAGGTTTTCACTCAAATTTTTGCTATGAATTTGAGAGAAGCTTGACAACAATGGAGGAAGAAGAGAGAGAGAGAAGTCGGCCTAGAAGGGGGGAGGAAGATGGGAGTGGTTGCTGAAAATTAGAGGAAGTTATGCAAATATTGGAATTTTAATTTGAAAAAATCAAATTGAATTTTTCAAATCAAAATTGCATATCCATCCTCCATAAACCCTCTATTTTCATTTGTTCCAATTCATCACTTAAATCCCTAAATGGGCTTTAAGCCCGTTTAACCAAAACCCAGATCAAACCCATTAAATTGAGTTCTAATTTCGGTTTAGACGAAACGGTTCATTTTTCTCGAATTGATTTCTTCAACTGTCTGGTTAAAACCTTAGGCCAGAAATCTACCGAATCGTTCTCAATTTTCATCCATAATTAATTGTCATGTATCGTGCTTAATGCGTGTGACCCTCTAGGCTCACGAGCAATTGGCAGACTGGTAAAATTACTATTTTACCCTTTCCATCATAAGTGGCCTCTAGCAAGACATTATGATTATCCAATGTTCGTGATTATCGATTATTCGACTTAACTTGTTATCGTACATGTCACTGTCCTTTTATCAAACTGATATCCAGATTGATCAATAGGCATAGAATGGTCATCCTAATTTATCAATCCCTGTTTCTTGATATCTAAGATGACTTAAAACTGATACTAAGGTATCACCTACACGGCCGTGCTCTTTCTTCAGTCATACTCATCAAGTGGCCTAAACGGATATCTTTCTCATACCGAAGTATGAGTGATAAATCCCTCAGACGTCTTTCGAGTTCACTACTGCAATCAATATCAAAGCCAATCGAAGCCGTTATAGTTACCCTTTTACAGATAACGTTAGACTAGGTCAAACTTAGGTATTCGTTACATAGTGTACACAAAGACTCCTTGGTCTTAGGATATAATGACAAGCTACGATATGTGAGTATCTCATGACTGGATGTATGCAGCATACTCACAATCGGGTTGTCCAATATCATCGACCTGATGATATCTATGATATAACTCCGGCACATACTTTGCCATGATCAGTAGAGCGTGATCACAAGGAGTTGGTCTCATACTGATCGCTTCTTAAAGAAGCTTAGCTGATCAGGGACTCATCAAATGTAATTCTTTCTGATCTATAGTTCTACTATTAGTGGTAACACACATAATGACATAGATCAAATTACATTCGATATATTACTACAACACATTAGTAATATATGCCGATTTATTTATTCGGAAAGATGATAAAGCATTACATCTGTAGATCAGTTATATATTGGACTGGGGCATAACTCTAACAGGATCGTCTTGATCGTCTTGACGGATTTTGGGTTTATATATTGTTGTTTCCGTTACCATGGTGTTCTTGATAGCCTCAAAGTGTAGGAACTTTGGGGCTACCAAGAACACCATAGCATCGGAAGCAAGAATATATAAACCCCAAAATCTTTCCAAGATCGTGAAACCATTAAATCCCAAGGCAAAAACGAAATCACAAGTTTTTACCTTTAGATTTGTTCGAATCGAAACTCGAAGACTGTTGAGATCTTCAACTCCAAAGTAGTCCACACGGATAGGATGATCTTGAATGACTCTTACACACTCCTACCTACTAGAATATACTGTGAAGCTTGAGAGAAAAAGATGGAGGAGACCCAACAAGGGGGTGTTCGGCCGAGAGAGTCCAAGAGGGAGGGAGAGACCTTTTCTTTTGTGTTTTGTGTGTTATTCCATAATCCCCTCTCTCTTTTGGTCTTAGATGGATGAGTTGGTGATGGGAGCATGGCATAAAGTGTCCTTGCAAACCAAATCCCACTTGCCCATGCCTAACCTATGACTAGCCCATGCCTTTTCCATGCCTTGCCCATACCTTGGCAAATCACCATCTTGTCAAGAATGTTGGATGATTATGTGGATCCACAATTGGGCCAACCACCATGGGCCTCATGTTAGGATAATGCCCTAGTCCAATGTAATTCCCCAATCTATATTGTAACGGACATCATTTTTCGATATAATAACAGGCATTATATTACTAATGTGTTGTAGTAGTATATCTAATGTGATTTGATCTATATCATTATGTGTATAACCACTTATAGTAGAACTATAGATCAGAAAGAATTGCATTTCGATAAGTCCCTAATCAGCTAATCAGTTCCGAAGCGATCAGTATGAGACTAACTCCTTGTGATCATGCTGTACTGATCATGGCAAAGTGCGTGCCGGAGTTATATCATAGATACCATCAGGTCGATGAAATCGGACAACCCGATTGTGAGTATGCTACATAGATCCAGTCATGAGATACTCACAGATCGTAGCTTGTCATTATATCCTAAGACCAAAGAGTCTTTGTGTACATTGTGTAACGAATACCTAAGTTTGACCTAGTCTAACGTTACTTGTAAAAGGGTAGCTATAACGGCTTTGATTGACTTGGATATTAATTGCATTTGTGAACTCGAAAGCCGTCTTAGGGATTTATCACTCATACTCCGGTATGAGAAAGATATCCTTTTAGGCCACGTGATGAGTATGACTGAAGGAATAGCACGGCCGTGCAGGGGATACCTTAGTATCAGTTTTCAGTCATCTCAGAATATCAAGAAACAGTGATTGATAAATTATGATGACGATTCTATGCCTATTGATCAATTTGGATATCGGTTTGATAAAAGGACAGTGACATGTACGATAACAAGTTAACTCGAATAATCGATAATCACGAACATTGGGTAATCATAATGTCTTGCTAGAGATCACTTATGATAGAAAGGGTAAAATAGTAATTTTAACAGTCTGCCAACGGGTCGTGAGCCTAGAAGGTCACATGCTTTAAGTACAATACATGACAAATAAGTATGGATAGTAATTGGGAGAATCCGCTCTTCAGTTTAGTCAAATTGAAAACAATTCGGTTGTTTCTGGCCTAGGTTTATTAACTAGAAGGTTGAAGAAATCGAGTTAGGAAAATTAGACCGGTTTAGCTAAACCCCTAATTAGAACTCAATTAAATGATTTTTTATTGGATTTGGTTAAACTGGCTTGAAGCCCATTTAGGGTTTTAATTTATGAATGGGGCAAGAGTGCAATTATGAGTTTAAAGGGGTGATATGTGTAATTATTTATTTGAATTTTAAAACCAGATTTTTAGATATTATTACACAATAATTACACAATATATCATTCCCTTTTTTAGACCATAATTTCGGCAACCTCTACCCTATTCCCTCTCCAATTGCCGACCCTCCCAAACCAATTCCTCCATAGCTTTTCTTGTTCAAAATTCTCAAAACATCCATTAGCAAGTCTGGGAGAGAAAACCAACCGTGGTTTTTATGCTTCTGTGGACTCAATAGAGAAACACTATCTTGTTTTTTAATCGATTAACAAAGTGGGCCCGTGCCTGGTCATGTGGGCCCGTGCCTGGTCCAATTATTATCCGACCTTTCTTGCCTCGCGTCGAAAGAATTCCCGATCTTTCGTCGTTTCTCTCAAAATCCATATCCTATGTGTGTGACCCTTTAGGCTCATGCCATCGTCGACATATCAGCGTAAAATTCAATTTTACCCGATCTATCATAATTCGCCTCTAGTAAGACGTTATTCTTGCCCGACGCGCATGATGATCGATGATTCGATTTAACCTCATGTAGTACATGTCGCTATCCCTTTATCACTCGATATCTAGATTGATCATAAGGCATAAAGACGTCACCCTTATTTAATCAACTGTTTCTCGATCTGTGAGATTACTGAATACTGATACCCCGTATCGTTGGCATGGCCATGCTCTTCCTTCAGTTAATCTCTATCGAGTGGCCTAAACAAATACCTATCTCATACCGTAGTATGAGGGATAAATCTCTTAGCCGCCTTTCGTATCAGTTTTACAATCCGTCCCCGTGCCAATCTTTTCCGTTATGGTAGTCTTGTTACGGACAGCGTTAGGAGCAAGTCAAACGCAGTTCTTTACTGTATAGCGATAACAAAGACTCCTTGCTCTAAGGATACAACGACAAGCTACCAAAATTGAATGTGTTCATGACTGTATCTATGCAACAACACTCAGTGAGGGTCGTCCAATATTACTCACCCGAGTTATATCTATGATCTGATTCCGGGAACCTTCCCAATGGTAAATAGAAGTATACCATAAACAATCATCCTCATACTTGGTCGCTTCATTGAAGCATATTTGACCAGGGACCCGTTAAGTGTGATCCGTACAGATATATGGTTCTACTACTTTGATGGTCATATATCAGATCAGACATAACCTATTACTTCAACACATAAGTAATATAATGCCGATTTTATATATTGCAAACGATGATTAATATATACAGACATTTACAAACTAATACAATTGACTAGGTCACAAAAAAGCTTACAATCTCCCACTTGCCCTGGTTCCAATCTAAGCCCTTGTCTATACCTACTGACCTCATATGCTTTTCGTGCTTAGGTTGAGGAAGAGCCTTGGTCAAAGGTTCGGCTATGTTATCATCTGTTGCAACGTAAGTGATCTTCACATCACCCCTCTCGATGATTTCTCGAATTAGGTGATATTTCCTAGGTACATGTTTGGATCTGTTATGTGCTCTGGGTTCTTTAGTTTGCGCAATGGCCCCTGTGTTGTCACAAAATAAGCTTACTGGATCAGACGCGTTAGTCATTACGCCTAATCCAGTTAGGAAGCTCCTAATCCATACAGCCTCCTTCGATGCTTCTGAGGCAACGATGTACTCATATTCCGTTGTAGAGTCAGCGGTGGAATCCTGCTTCTTGCTCTTCCAGCTAAAATTTCCTCCATTCAACATGAACACATATGTAGACTGACTTTTATAGTCATCCGGATCCATGTGGAAACTAGCATCAACAAAACCTTTGACGACTAGTTCATCATCTTCTCTTCCCCCATAAACAAGAAAAGCGTCATTCGTTCTCCTCAAGTATTTGAGGATTGCCTTGACCACAATCCAGTGTTCCTCACCGGGGTTGGATTGATGCCTATTGGTACAGCTTAAGGCAAACGAGATGTCCCGTCTCGTACATATCATGGCATACATGATGGATCCAATAGCCGAAAAGTATGGAATTCCACTCATTCTTTTCAGCTCATCTGTCGTCACCGGACACTGAATCTTGCTTAATCTTATTCCATGACAGATGGGTAAGAATCCTTTCTTAGCATCAAGCATTGAGAATCTCCTCAACACTTTGTCTATGTAGGTGCTCTGACTTAAACCCAAGACCCGTTTGGTGCGATCTCTCCATATCTTAATACCCAAGATGTAAGAGGTTTCGCCTAAGTCTTTCATTGCGAAACACTCCCCTAACAAAACCTTTGTGGAGTGCAAGGTAGGGATGTCGTTTCCAATGAGTAATATGTCGTCAACATATAGCACCAAAAAAACTATCTTACTCCCATCCTCCATTTTGTAAACGCAAGGTTCATCATCATTCTTGATAAAGCTGAACGTTGATTCTAACTCCTTGAGGCTTGCTTCAATCCATAAATGAACTTGAGCAACTTCCAAATCTTTCCCTTATTCTTTGGATCTACAAAACCTTCAGGTTGCGTCATATAAGTATGAGGATTGCGTCATATAAGTTCCCATTAAGGAAGGCGGTTTTGACATCCATCTGCCATATCTCGTAGTCATAATATGTTGCGATGGTAGAAGAATTCAAATAGATTTGACCATAGCCACTGGAGAAAAGGTTTCCTCATAGTCAATTCCTTGAATTTGTGTATAACCTTTTGCTACCAGACGTGATTTATGAGTATGAGGATTGTCATCCATGTCTTTCTTCTTTTGAAGACCTATATACAACCAATGGTTTTAACACCAGCGATTGGATAAATCAAGCTCCAGACTTGATTATCGTACATGGATTGCATTTCCTCCTTCATGGCTCCCTGCCATTCCTCGGAGTTGGTACTGTCCACGGCTTCTCGAAAGGTGGTGGGTTCATTATCTTGATCAACAAATACCAGCTCATCAACTTGAGTCACACAAGACCCGTATCTCATAGGTGGATGATTGGTCCTTTCGGACCGCCTTAGACCGTCCTGAAGAACTGCAATGATCGGTTCCTGCTCTACTACCTGCTCTGGCTCCATATCTTCTATTGGGCTTTCAGGTGGTTCCTGAGAAACTACATCCTCTGGAATTTCATCCAGATTTATAGTTCTCCTACTGTCTGTTTTGGAAATGAACTCCTTTTCCAAAAACACCCCACCGCGAGCAACGAAAACTTTGTTCTCGATCGGTTTATAGAAGTAGTAACCCCTTGTTTCTTTTGGATACCCAACAAAGATGCATTTATCTGATTTTGGTTTCGAGTTTGTTTGAGAGCATACGCTTCACAAAAGTCTCGCAACCCCAAATCTTGAGGAAGGACAAAACATGCTTCTTCCCGTACCATTGCTCAAAAGGTGTCCCTTCCACTGTGTTCGTTGGAGCCCTATTCAATATGAAGGCGGCAGTTTCAAGAGCATAACCCTAGAAGGATATCGGCAAATCAGCGTGACTCATCATGGATCGAACCATATCTAACAATGTTCGATTCCTTTGCTCGGACACTCCATTTAATTGAGGTGTTCCTGGGGGAGTCCACTTTGATAATATCCCACTTTCCACAAGCGGATCGAGAAACTCTTGGGATAAGTATTCTCCACCTCGATCCGAACAAAGTGCTTTTATACTTTTCCCGAGCTGGTTCTGCACTTCAGTCTTGAACTCTTTGAATTTATCAAAAGCATCAGACTTATCTCTCATTAAATAGACATAACCAGATCTACTGAAATCGTCAGTAAAAAAGATGAAGTAACTGTAACTGCTCCTGGCAAGTGAACTCATAGGTCCGCACACATCTGTGTGTATTAGGGCCATTAGGTCACCCGCCCTCTCACCTCTCCCGATGAAGGGCGCATGTTTCAATCCTTGCCCATCAAACAAGCCTCACATCTCTCAATCGAATGGAATTCGAATGGACTTAACAGTCCGCACTTGTGTAGTGCTGACACGCACTTCTCATTTATGTGGCCTAGACGACAGTGCCATATTAGAGTTTGGTTCAAATCATCGGATTTAAACCTTTTCGTATTAACGTTATAGAGCTGATTTGAATTGGGGCTTTCCATATTCAATACAGACAAACCACCAATTGTACGTCATCACGTTTTATATTAAAACTGCCATTTTCGATTACAAAAATAAATCCTTCCTTATCAAGTAAGGAAATGGATATAATGTTTCTGCTGAAAGTTGGTACAAAAAAATACATTATGAATGTTAGAGTTATGCCACAGTCCAATATAAAAGTGATCTACAAATGTAATGTTTTATCATCTTTCCGAATAATTAAATCGGTATATATTACTAATGTATTGTAGTAATCTATCGAATGTAATTTGATCTATGTTATTATGTGTGTAACCACTGATAGTAGAATTGTAGATCAGAAAGAATTACATTTGATGAGTCCCTGATCAGCTAAGCTTATGTATGAAGCGATCATTATGAGACCAACTCCTTGTGATCACGCTCTACTGACCATGGCAAAGTATGTGCCGAAGTTATATCATAGATATCATCAGGTCGATGATATCGGACAACCGATTGTGAGTATGCAACATAGATACTGTCATAAGCTACCTTTAACCTAGTCTAACGTTACCTGTAAATGGGGAGCCGAACGGCTGTGATTGGCTTTGTTATGAATTACATTGGTGAACTCGAAAGACGTCTGAGGGATTTATCACTCATACTCCAGTATGAGAAAGATATCTGTTTAGGCCACTTCATGAGTATGACTGAAGGAATAGCACGGCCGTGCAGGTGATGCCTTAGTATCAGTTTTCATTCATCTCAGATATCAAGAAACTGTGATTGATAAATTAGGGTGACGGTTCTATGCCTATTGATCAATCTTGATATCGGTTTGATAAAAGGACAGTGACATGTACGATAACAGGTGAAGTCGAATAATCTATAATCACGAATGTTGGGTAATCATAATGTCTTGCTAGAGACCACTTATGATGGAAAGAGTAAAATAGTATTTTTACCAGTCTGCCAACGGGTCGTGAGCCTAGAGGGTCACACGCTTTAAGTACAGTATGTGACAAACAAGCATGGATAATAATTGGGAGAATCCTTTTTTAAGTTTAATCAAATCGAAAACAATTCGGTTGATTTCTGGCCTAGGTTTATTAAACAGACCGTTGAAAAAATCAAATTAGAAAGATTGGACCGGTTTAGCTAAATCATAATTAGAACTCAATTAAATGGGTTTTAATTTGGATTTGGCTAAATGGGCTTAAAGCCAATTTAGGGTTTTAAGTTAAGAATGTGGCATAATTGTGATTATGAGATTAAATGGGTAAATTGTGTAATTATCAAAATCAGATTTTTTTTGATAAATACACAATATTTCTTTACCAAAAATATCTCAATCATTTGGCAATCACTCCCCCCCCCCCCCCCCCCCCCCCCCCCCCCCTTCTCTCCAAGATGGCCGACCCTCCCTCCTCCATTCCACCATTGCCATTTTGTCGTCTTGTTCTTCTCAATTTCATCAGCAAGAGAGTGAGAGAAAACCAACCAAGGTTATTGTGCTTGTGTGGACTTGATAGAGAAACACTACACTTGTGTTTTCAATCGATTAAAGATATAATTTTCAGTTTTAAAAAGATTGAATGCATGCTGAATTACTCAATAACATTATTAGCTCTTCATCGATTCCCATGGTTAAATTCATACCGCTGCATGAAGTTAATGTTTTGAACCCATGGGAATCCCTTTCAGTGAAGTACAAGAACAAGGCCCCTAGGAAAAACAAGTCGAACGGATCCTACAGCAGTTGCGGCAACCCGAACTTTGTTCCCAACTCTTAGGTCCACCTCGTTCTTGCCCAAATCTCTTCTATTTTTCAACACCGCACATTCGTACAAATATGAGATTCAGCCCTGGTATCTAATACCCAAGAATCCAAGAAAGAGAGATTTAGTTCTAAAAAGAAAATACCTGAGAAAGACGCGACCCTACCGCCCTTCTTCTGATCATCCTGGAACATCCTGCAGTCTCTTTTCTAGTGACCGGGCTGATGGCAAGAAAATACCTGAGCAAACTGCTTCCTTTTTCTTCTTCGCCTCCCCAACTTTAGGAGGTCTAGGAAGTAAAGGCAGTCTCATCTTTTCCGCCAAGTGCATAGGGGCTTTACCCTTATCACCTCCAACTTTGAAGCCAGTTCCCTTTCTGACCATTAGGGCATCCTTGCCACGAGTGACCTTGATGTTCTTCTCAGCCGTTACAAGCATTTGATGCAACTCCGAGACGGTCTTGTCCATATCATGCATATAATAGTTCATTACGAAGCTATCATATGGATGAGGAAGGGATGGCAGAACAAAATCGGCTGCCATCTACTTTTCCACCTCGAGACCGAGTACAGTTAGGCCGTCGAGATGTCCCTTCATTTTCAGGACATGTGGCCCCACATAACTGCATGCTGAGATTTTGCAGGCGAAGAGTTCCTTACAAATCCCGAATCTTTTGAGTCGAGCCTTTTCCTTGAGCATAACCCCTATCTGCGACATCATCGCTTTAGGGTCCTCAGACAGTTCAATAAACTGCTTATGGAGCTCCGGCTTCATAACGCCCATCATCACACACACCACGTTGATATTGTCGCTAAGGTACTTTTGGTATGCATCCTTAACGGCCCTCGGGGCGTTGAGTGCTGGCTCCACAGGGATAGCCCGGTCCAGGACGTATTCCTTGCGTTCCAACTTGAACACAAGTCGTAGGTTCCTGTCCCAGTCAAGATAGTTTGTCCCGTTGAGCTTACCCTTTTCGAGGATATGCCTCAACGACAAACTGTTCGAGTTCGTTGAATTGTTCGCCATTAACCTACACGAGGAAAGTAAATTTAATCAGAAAGTTGAATAAAATTACAAAGATCCTGAATAAACTCCAACCTTTCGATTCTAAGTTAATAGAATCTAAAACCAAGACCCATGATTCATGAATTGAAGTACGCTAAGGCGCACCGCTCCGATTTACTTATTTAGGTAGGACATGCATCCAATTACACCCCGTGCAATTGGGTACAATTACAACCCGTGTAATTCTTGGCAAGGGTATGTACGATAGTACACGGCATACCCTTTCTGACACCCTGGCTCGACCCTGGTCAAGAATCGTAGTTAAGTAACCAAATCATGTATGCAAAATCCGATAAAGATGCTCTGCTAAGGCGCACGACCTCTATATAGAACTTTAGCAAACTTGTATAGAGCGCACTTTCGAAGATGCTCCGCTAAGGCACACGACATCAACAAAGTGGAGAACTATACGAGCTTATCATTTTGGGTTGGTGTCTCACTTGACTTAAAACTATTTGTGATTGGTTGAGTTTAAGCCAATTATGTTCAATACAATTAGGAATACGTCATCAACAACCCGTGTTATGACGTTTCCAATTTATCTCACATTATCTTCTTCGAAACCGTCATTTACAACCCGTGCAAAGACATTTTCAAATTTGAACACATCCATCACAACCCGTGCGATGATGGTTCACAACGCTTTGACATGCAAACAATTAATCCGGTTTTAATCTTTGCATGTTGGTGATAGCTTAAAATAAAATAAGTTAAGCATGCTCGCAATTTAATTTATCATTCAAATAAATTCTAGCATGCATTAAAGCGTTAAATATGCATAAATGGCCCAAGCTAAAGTCCTAAGTATTCTTATGAGACGAAGACTCCATGAGCTCTTCTCGTCATCACCACTTAGGGCCACTCCCACTAGCTCGTGGACGTCCTCCAAGATTGTCAACGTTCTCGGTTTCAATCCTTCTCGACTTGAGTAATCAATTACAATTAATACTCGATTCGTAGACCAGATGAAAGAATAATTACACTTTATCACTAGCGGTTCGCAACCCGCATAAGAGAATAATTTACACGCTACAATCTAATGGTTCGCAGACTGTTTTAAAAGCGATAAATAACTAAACGCTCTATTACAATCAACTCACCACACAACATGTTATCATACAAGCATATTGTCAAACAAGATGCAATTCCGGTTTTAATTTTCATGTCCAAGTTGCTCGGTCGAGTTTATCGAAACTAGACCTTTTCGAAAAATCGGTTTATCGAAACCGTTAAAATCTAAAAATTTTCAAAATATTGGATTGCGGGTTTGTGCCATGGATCAAACATCGTGCAACAAACCACCCGGGCCAGAACCAAATGGGCTGAAACCAACTTGGGTCGAGCCCCTACGCACCGACGCGCTAGGGTTTGGCAACCCTAGCCGTCATGTCCAATATGGATTTTCATAGACAAGGAAAGGTCGGTGATTCTCGAGAGGGGAGACATGGGCAAAACTGGGAGTTTTGGGCCATGGATATGTGTAATTAATTGTGGCACGCGAATCGAGAAAGACTAAATCTTTCGTCGATGTCGCGTCGGACTTTATGCGATAAATTCGGGGAATGGTTAGATGCGGCACGGGACCTCATGCCGAAGCATTGGGCTTCGTGCCACGAGGCCCTAAGTGGCTGGTCGAACAAGGCCCAAAATGAGGAGCAAAGTGTGGGCCCCTTTCTCTACTAAGCTTGGTTAAGTGGATGATGACTAGATGTGCTTATCTTAATCTTTGTATGGGTAAGTGTGATCAATTGGTGGCCACCCAATCACCATCATCATTTGTCTTACACTAATACACATCACAACACATCAAACATTACACACTTATCACAAAATATCACAAGTTGTGAACTCTCTCTTCTGTCCCTCTTTCTTGCACTTGGCCGAGACCAACCCCCCTCTATCAAGCTCTTCACAAGTCTCTAGTAGGGTTTGTGTTGTAGGATCATCTTGATCATACAATTCTTGAGCAACCCTTTGGAGAAGAAGATCGTAAAGTGCTCTTCTTGATTGATTCAAACAAACTAAAGGTAAAACCTTGTTCTTTTGGTTTTTCCTTTGGATTTAATGGTTTCATGATCTTGGACAGATTTTGGGGTTTATATATTGTTGTTTCCGTTGCCATGGTGTTCTTGGTAGCCTCAAAGTGTAGGAACTTTGGGGCTACCAAGAACACCATGGCAACGGAAGCAAGATTATATAAACCCCAAAATCTGTCCAAGATTGTGAAACCATTAAATCCTAAGGCAAAAACGAAATCACAAGTTTTACCTTTAGGTTTGTTCGAATCGAAACTTGAAGAATGTTTGAGATCTTCAACTCCAAAGTAGTCCACACGGATAGGATGATCTTGAATGACCCTTACATACTCCTACCTACTAGTATATAGTGTGAAGCTTGAGAGAAAAAGATGGAGGAGACCCAACAAGGGGGTTTTCGGCCGAGAGAGTCCAAGAGGGAGGGAGAGACCTTTTCTTTTGTGTTTTGTGTGTTATGCCATAATAA
The DNA here is from genome assembly GCA_963920655.1 of Geranium rotundifolium. Lineage (NCBI taxonomy): Eukaryota > Viridiplantae > Streptophyta > Magnoliopsida > Geraniales > Geraniaceae > Geranium > Geranium rotundifolium. The sequence continues at coordinate 15,277,492 of OY987314.1, forward strand.
CAAAGTCCGCAGCGGAAAATTAAAAATTAATATCCCCCGAAACAGTCCTCGGATCTTATCAAACCTAGATCTCATATTTCTACCCCAAAAACGTGTTAGAAAGTTATTTACCTTGAGGTTTTAAACCGGATCAGCCGTATGAAAATCCCGAATCGATCTTTCCCTCTATCCAACACACACGACTGCACAAGACCACAAGATCTAAACCTGAGTTTCCCTACTAGAAAGAAAACAAGTTCAGTTAGAGAATTTGGCAGAGTAACGGTATGGAAAAATCTAATTATGATTTTTCAGCTCATATCTTCATCCTCAAGATATACGCAGTTTCACCTAAATCCTTCATCTCGAAACACTTCCCGAACCAAGCTTTAGTGGCTTGCATGGAGGGGATGTCGTTTCCGATAAGGAGTCTGTCATCTACATACAACACTAAGCACATGATTGCACTCCCATTTTCCCTCTTGTACATGCAAGGCTTGCCTTCATTTTGCATGAAACCAAATTATTTTATGGCTTCATGAAATCGACGATTCCAACTCCGAGAAGACAACTTTAATCCATAAATGGACCTCTGCAGCTTACAAATCTTTCCGGCATTCCTTTGATCGACAAAACCCTGAGGTTGTTTCCATGAATTTGTATCTGACGGGTGTCTGATGAGTCCTTTCATAACGTCGTGGGGCTTCAGGAACTATGTTTGACACTGCATGTGCTTCTTGTTCCAGCTCAGGCTCTACCTCTAAATTGTCTAAGTGGGGATCCCGAAATTCTTCAGGATTCTCAGTACTTGTGCCATCTCAGATTTCTTCCAGATGCATAGTCCTCCCACAGGCTGTTTTGGAGAGAAATTTCGTCTCCAAAAAGACACTTTTCCAAGCAACAAATAGTTTGTCCTCATCGGGTTTGTAGAAGTAGTACCCAAAAGTCTCTTTCGGGTACTCTACGAAGATACACTTGTTAGATACCCAAAAGGCATTTGACGTAAGTCTCGCAACCCCAAATCTTGATGAATGACAACTTAGGACGTTTCCCACTCCACACTTTGTATGGTGTTGTCTCCACCGCCTTCGTAAGCGCCTAGTTCACTATGAACGCAGCTGTCTCAAGAGCGTATCCCCAAAAGGATTAGGGGAGATATGTCTGACTCATCATAGAGCGAACCATGTCTAAACAGGTTCGGTTTCTCCTTTTGGACACACCGTTCAATTTAGGTGTTCCTGGCGGATTCCATTCAGACAATATCCCACACTCTCCTAGGTGGTCGATGAAGTCTTGGGTCAAGTATTCGCCACCTCAGTCTGAGCGAAGTGCTTTGACTTTCTTCCCAAGTTGATTCTCAAGTTCAACCTTAAACTTTTTGAACTCTTCAAACGAGTAAGACTTATGTCTCATTAGATAGACATAACCAAATCTATTGTAATCATCAGTAAATGTGAAAAAGTATCGGAATCCCCTTCTGGCCTGTGTACTCATGGGCCCACATATGTCAGTGTGTATTACGCCCAACAAGGTGCCCGCCCTCTCACCCCTACCGGTGAAGGGCGACTTCGTCATCTTTCCCATTAAACATGATTCACATCTATGTATTTTTCTGAATTCAAATGGACTTAATAGTCCACACTTGTGTAGTGTTGATAGTCGTCTCTCGCTTATGTGGCCTAGACGGAAGTGCCATAATCGAGTCTCACTCGATTCATCAACCTTGAGCCTTTTGTTATTTACATTGTATACATCATTCTAGTTGATGTCACTAGTTTTCAAAACATAGAGACCATTAACAAGCAATGCTTCCCAATCACAAACATTCTTTCTATAAATCTTGAAAAGACCATTGTCAATAACAAAATTGAAACCTTCAATATCTAAAACTGAAATAGAAATAATGTCTTTACGGAAAGAGGGTACACAATAAACATTGTTCAAAATCAAAAGAAATCCCGACGGAAGACTGAGATGAACGACTCCTACGGCTGTTGCAACGACACTCTTGCCAGCTGCAACCCGTATGTCTGCTTCATCGCCAGCCAAATCTCGTCTACTTTCCAGCACCTGCACATCAACACAAATGTGAGATTGTGATCCGGAACGGAATCCAGCACCCAGCCATAGTTAGTAGACAGATTAACTTCAATGAAATAAATACCTGAAGTGCCAGTCCTACTGGCCTTCTTCTGCTCCTCCGGAAACTTCTTGCATTCCCTCTTCCAGTGACCACTGTGATCGCAGAAGAAGCATATGGCGTCCTTCACGTCCAACTTGGCCTTGGCATTGCCCTTGAGCGCAGACTTGTCCTTATGAACCTCAGGACCCTTCCTTTTCCCGTCAGTCGGTTTGGAAGACTTGACCGAGCTCCCACCAGTTCTCTTGAAGCTGGTGTCCCCTTTAACCATCATCACCTCTTTGGGTTTACCCTTAAGGTTTATCGCAGCAGATACAAGCATGTCATGCAGCTCTGTGATGGTCTTGTGCATGTCATGCATGTTGTAGTTCATGATGAACCCATCATACATGGAAGGGAGAGTTGACAGGATCATATCGACCTTCAACTCATCAGTGAATACGACACCTAGCCTAGCTAGGTCCTCGAACTGACCCTTCATTTTCATCACATAACGGCTGACTGACTTTCCAGATGGCATCTTGGTGAACATCAGGCCCTTGACATACTTGAACCTTTCGGTTCTAGACTTCTCTTTGAACATCTCTTTGAGTTGTTCCATTATGGAAAATGAGTTCCCACTAAGATCCATTAGTTGTTTCTAGAGATCAGCCTCTTTCGTGCTCAGCCCGAGGCATCCCACATCGACCGAGTCGTTAAGGTGCTTTTGATGAGCGTCCCTAACACTCCTCGTGGAACCCGCATCTGGCACTGAGGGTATGGGCTTATTAAGCACATGTTCCTTCCTCTCGTGCTTTAGTACAACTCTCAAGTTACGCTCCCAGTCGAGGAAGTTCGTTCCACTAAGTTTCTACTTGTCCAGGATCGACCTTAGTGACAACGTGTGTGCTTCGCTTGCTGCCATTATCTACACAGATCAATAAATTCAAGTTCGGCTATAATTTTATCCACGAAGATTTGTTGCAAAACCTTGACAATTTTTATCCTTCGCAAGAATCAAGAACCAAGACCCTTGATTCACCCTCTTGAAGTGAGCCAATGCATTAACGCTTCAATTAGGTTATGTAGGTAGGAATACTTTCCAATCACACCGCGTGTGACTCTTGGCCAGAACAAATGTACTTAGTACATTGGCATTGTTCTGCCTGATGCTCTAGGTCGGCGCAATCATAGAGTGTGGACCAGATCTTGATTGGGGAGAGCTAGTGTATCTACGCCCAAACCAAATCTCTCTACATCCTCTATCGATGCTTCCATGAATGTTTGCTAACGCACACGACTTTCGTGGGCTAGTTGAGTCAACTAATTAACGACTTGTGGATAGAACTTGAACTTGAGAGAACTAATGCATCTACGCCTCAAACAAAACTATCCACATCCATTAGCTTTGCTTCCACGAACACTCTGCTAACGCACACGACGTCCGTGGTCACACAGTTTCGTAGAGTGTCAAAATTGGATAGAATCATCGATGACTCAATTTCATTGTGATATGATCAAGTTTTGCGAACATGTACCTAGTACATTCTCTACATGACAACTGTTCATCCGTAGTGGGTACGATGATATGTTTCATGCTTCAATTAGTTTTATATGTCCGAGTTTACGTTATTTAACCAATTTTAGACATGCAAAACATATGTACGTTTAAACTTATCATGCTCTCATGCATATAAAATAAACATACATTACTAATCATGCAATTTTAAAAGGCACAATTTAAACCTGTCAAGCCTAAGCCCATATCTGGGTTTGATCTTTATGGGGCCGGGCCAAAAAGATCGGGGTCACATCCTAAGGGTGAAGATTACAACTATACAAGTCTTCTTCATCCTTGGCGACGCTCCACTGGCTCCTTAACGTCTCCACGACTCACCGCCAGCTCCAAGACTCCCAACGTGCCATCTCCGAGACGTGCGATTACAAAATATCAACAACTCGCAGGCCGGGTAAAAATATAATACAACCCAAATCTTAAGATGACACAAACCACCATTTTATTTTACAAGTCAAATGCAATATAAACGGTCTTGTCTTGACGGGCTTTAGCTGTACATCATGTGATCAAACTTATTCCAGTTACAACCATATCATGTTATCAAACATATATGTTGTCACACAATGCATGTTATCAATCACAACAAATCATATTTTAATCTTTATGATTTTAGTGTATCGATCTCACTTGGCACTCAAAATTCCCGAGGATCCCACATTTTCCCCATGAAAACCAGGAATTGGTCCTTGAATCCAATCGCAAGGATCCAGCCCCACCGCCGGTCGATGTAATCACTTCATCAACCGGTATGTTGAAACTGTAGTATATCGAGCAAAACCATAATAGTTCATTGGACGATACAAAAAGTTTAACATAATGTGCCAACGGTGCACCGAAGAACGTCGAACGAAACTGAAATTCTGATCAGCTAGTCGTGCAAGATGCCACACACAATGTTACACATAATGCTATAACGTTGTGTCTGACTTCTTGCGTAGATAATGCAGGACAGTAAATATAAAGCTACAAGTAATGACACAACAGATTGTTTACCCAGTTCGGTGCAATGTCACCTACGTCTAGGGGCTCTCAGCCTAGTGGAAAGATTTCACTTATCAGTAATCCGTCAGAACATACAAGTACATGTGATCCCTCCTAGATCTATACTTTATGCTACGTCTTACAGTGCAATCTATCTCAGGGTCTCCCCCTGAATCAAAGAACGTCTTGATTCCACTCTTCGAGCAATCGCCTTGCTCTGTCGTCTTCAAGTCTTCTTCAAGCTTGGTGGTTGCGTGCAGTCTTCAAACTCACGACTTCAGTAAACCCTCAATCACCTAACTCTCTATAGTTATGTGATACACAATGTCCTAAGCACAATCTGCAATTTCTCAGCCCGCAAACCTTCACGTCTAAGAACCTTGCAAATTGTTGCTAGGAAACCAATAAAGAACCACACGATTGCTAAGGGGGTAGCCTAAGCTTTTATAGCAATCGTGGATGAGTACTAACCCTAAAGGGTTTCCTCTTTAATCACCGTCTTTCTTCTTTTCAGATTAGGAGTCGTTCTGCTCTTTCCTAATCGTTTTCTTGCTGCACTGCCGAACCTGCACTTTCCTGATTTCTGTCGATCAGGATGCTTGCCGAGATGCTGTCACCAATGTCACACAAGATGTCGTAGAAGATGCTTCGACATACTTTGTAACATGTTTCTTCAGTTCCTTCAAAATCAGCCAATCTCGAAAATCGTCGTAACTACAATCTCCCCCTTTGGCTATTTTTAAGGACAGCATTCTTCGTCGCATTCTTCGTCGCATTCTTCGTTGCATTCTTCGTCGCATTCTGCGTCGCATTCGTCGTCTCGTTGATCGGCAGTGTCGTCGCGCGTATCGTCGCGTCTTGTCTCTTTGCATCGTCTCTATCTTCCTTTCTTTGTATCGTCGTGATCATGCGCGTTATCTAACTTAAACTTAAACTTACTCCCCCTTGCTGGCTCAAAAAGAGCCAAAGTATAAACAAATATTGCAACAAATCCGGGAAATAGGAAAAAAATCCAAACATAACTCACACTTGCTCTCAATCAGCTGTCGAGAGGAAGCGTGATACATTGTTCACAAAATATTACAGACATAGAAGTTGTTCAGTTCAAGAGTCAGAGAATTGCATAGAAAATTTTAAATAGAGCTGCTGTTGGAACTTGCAGTCTCTGTTGCTTCTGTGGAGGCTTCTTAGGTAGCGTCTTCTGGATCATTTGTGTGATCATCTTCTGAGCCTGGAGGAGACATTGAGTGCAGCAGGTTGGCGCAGTGAGTTCGACGCTGCGAGAGGTGCTTCAGAGCAGTCTTTAAGTTTGCAATGTCTTCATCAAGTACAGCAATTTCTCGTTCGAGCATGACGGCATCCCTACTGGAGGTCCTGGTAAGAGGGATGGCACTTGTGGCTCTACTGGTCTTTGCCATGGCTTCCGGCCTGACAAGATCAGGAGCATGCCTTCCTTCAAACAACTTGTGGCTCACCACAATTACTCCTCCTCTTTTCCCCACCTTATCCGACATTTTCAACACGCCAGGGTGTTGATGTACGAGTAATTCAGAGATAAGGGATGGAAAGGCTATGGGAATTTTCACAGCAAGAGATCTAGCATGGCGAACAAGATGATCAATCACAAATTGTCCAAAGTCAAGTTTAGATCCAGTATCTATTTGGTAGATAAGGATTGCTAGCTCAGGTTTGATCGATGATGCGTGGGTTGAGGGCGCCCAGTTTGCAACTCCAATTCGAAAGAGAATGGAGTACTTGGAAGTCAGATCTGATGCTGCCACTGTCCCTTTGGATGGCCATGTTCTGCTCTTATCTCCGGTGATTTCTCGGAGGACTTTGCTTAGATCGGGTGGTGGCACAGATCGAACCCTCTTCCTTCCCAGGAATTCATTGATGATGTCGGAGGTGATGTCAAAGCGGATGCCTCTAACATATACTTTATCAAACTCTGGAGCATCTGGGGTACCAAATGTGTCAGGCAAGTTGGCAATGAATTCTTTTACCAGGAGGGGATAGTTGTTGCCAATGTCGGAGACGGTTCTCATCAATTCCGCCTTCTCCAGGAGTTGTATAATGGCCTTTAGCCCAAGCAGCTCCAACGACAATGTCTTCTCTGGGTACGCCGTTCTCTGAAATACAAACTCCCACCTCTTTGCGCCTTCTGCTGAGTGAAACGACACGTTGTCGTAAGTTACACTCATGGTGTTCTTGGCCGTCTTCAGGGCCTTCTTTTTCCTTTCTTCTTCAGCAGGGACCTCTTCAATGTCATCATCAGTAGATGCATCTATCAACCTTTTTGTGGCGATCACTTTCTTTCCCTTCTCTTTGAAATGCGACTTTTTCCTTTTGTTGCTGGGACCTCCAGCCTCCTTAACCTCCTTTCTTTTCCTTGTTTCTTTTAGTTTTTCAACCATAACAGCCAAACTTTCAGTTTCTTCTAGAACCTTTTTCTTCAGGGACGATAGGACTGTGTGTGCCGTCTCAGCGGCTTCTTCCATAACATCTTCTCTGGCATCCAGAGGGTTTTCTTCTGTGTTGTTGGTGGTGGCATCCTTGTTCTTCTCAGCTTCTTCCAGATCGGTCTCTCCGTTTCTGGTTTCTTCTTTCTCTTCTTCTTTTTCCTCGGCTTCTTCCGAGTCAGCTATTTCTTCTTCTTCTACAACTTTTTCAGTGGCTTTTGGTATGACATCTGTTCCATCTTCTTCTCCTCCTTCTCCTTCCGCAATGCGTTCCAGCCCATGACTGACCGGAGTCAGATCCTCTTTTTCTCCTTCCGGACGTATCAGTTCTTCTACCACACCTTCTTGAGGCAGGTGCTGGTTTTCCAGTAGTGATTCTAACAAATCACTGTTTCTAGAGGTATCGGCAGAGAAATCGTTACCTGTTGGTGTTGGAACTGTGACGATTTGCATGGAGGCTTCTCGGTTTTCCTGGCCAAGATCATTTTCTCTTTCTGGCCTAGTTAGGTCAGACATTGAGAAAGCAGCACTTCCGGTCCGGGACTTCTTGGGAACTCGAGTAAACACTGGTATTGGGGCTTTCTCTGATGAAGCCTCTTTGGGAATTTCTTCTGACTTCTTCAGGGTTTTTGGCCCTTTGATTCGCACTCCATGCTTGTTTGTCTTACTGCTTCTGGAGCCTTTTGCTTCAGCTTTCTTTGAAGCGGTGGCTTCCTTTGGGACTACTGTGCTTCTAGTTTTCACCATTGTTGTTTGAGAGTTTTGCAGAGAGTGAATGGTGAAGGAGATGAGAGCGAGCACAGAGAGGAGGCAGACTAGGTTTTTGAAAACGATTCAAATCTTCTTAGCGTCTGAGCGTTTCTTTCCTTTTCTCTTATATGGGCTTTTGATATGCTTGGCCCAATGGCATTCGTTGGAATTTAGACCGGTTCATGAAGAGGTACCAACAACTCCCCTCAACCGTTTCTGCAACTTCTTATTGTTCACTGATGGTGCACAGACCGAGTGATGATCTGAGATCCTCGAATCTGCTTGCATCTAATGCTTTTGTGAAAATATCAGCAAGTTGCTTCTCTGTGGGAATGTGCTCTAGGATGATCTTCTTGTCTTCGACCAATTCTCGAATGAAGTGATGTCTGATATCGATGTGTTTGGTCTTACTGTGTTGGACAGGGTTTTTGGAGATGTTGATGGCACTGACATTATCACAATATAAAGTCATGGCATCCTGTATGACTTTGTATTCGACTAACATCTGCTTCATCCATAGTAGTTGTGTGCAGCTACTCCCAGCAGCAATATACTCCGATTCGGCAGTGGAAAGGGCAACACAGTTTTGTTTCTTACTAAACCATGATATGAGGTTGTTGCCAAGGAAGAAGCATCCTCCAGATGTGCTTTTCCTATCCGATGTGTTTCCAGCCCAATCGACATCACAATACCCCACTAAGGTAGAGGATGTGTCGAATGAATATAACAAGCCCAAGTCTGTAGTTCCAGAGATGTATCTAATAATTCTTTTGGCTTGGGATAGATGACTAACCTTAGGATTAGCTTGATATCGTGCACATACTGATAGCATTTGTGCCCTAGTCCAATTGGTATTAGCCTGTAAACGTCTATGTTCAAATATCATCGTTTGTAATGTATAAATATAAACGGCTTTATATTACTTATGTGTTGAAGTAATATGTTAAGCATGATCTGATTTATGACCACTAAAGTAGTAGAACCATAAATCTGTACGGATCACACTTAACGAGTCCCTGGTCAACCTTAATGACGTAGTTCTACTTGTCATAAGGATGTGGGATCCTGGAACCATATCATAGATATCATGAGGTGATTGATATCGGACGACCCGCATTGAATAGTGTTTTCATAGATTAAGCCATAAACATATTCAGATGCGATAGCTTGTCACGACGTCCTTAGACTAAGGAGTCTTCGTGATCACTATGCAATGAACGTACGGCTTTAACTTGCGCCAAACGCTTTCTATAAAAGGATTGCTATAAAGGGCATGATTGGGTGGCGGAACGGGTTGCATGAGTGACACGAAAGACGGCTAAGGGATTTATCCCTCATACCACGGTATGGGAAAGATATCCGTTAGAAGGCCTCTTGATGGAGACTGACTGAGAGAAAAAGCATGGCCATGCAAATGATACAGGTTATCATTTCTCAGTCATCTCGCATATCAAGTAACAATGATTGATTGAACAAGGGAGACGACTCTATGCCTTGAGATCAATTGGGATATCTAGAGATAAAAGGATGGTGACTTGTACGCACAAAGGTTAAGTTGAATTATCGATCATCGTGCACCTTGGGTAATCATAATGTTTTACTAGAGACCACTTATGATGGATCGGGCAAGAGCAAGTCTTGCGCTGATCTGCCAGCGGTGGCATGAGCCTAGAGGGTCACACACATACAAGACGGATAGCTTGAGACAAGGAAACATGGATGTTTCTTAAGGAGAAGTATATGGACAAAACTGGAGATTTTGTGCCATAGGTTCGGTTTGAGAGAATAATTAGCGAATCGAGAAAAATTGAGTTTTTCGTCGATATCGCGTCGGACTTTGTTTGATAAGTAACGACAAAAAGGTCGGGCAACTTTTGGACCCGACATGAGACAACATGGGAGGGCCCATTGGGCTCGGCCCATGAAGCCTCATGGCCGGCCCAATAAGGGCCCAATAAGGCCATATGGCCGGCCCACTTGGTGGGGCCATTGTGGGGGCCACACAATGCCATGCTTAGTTGGTGATTGTGGATTAAGAGGTGAGTGATTTAAGGGGTATGGGTTAAAGCACCTTTAAGCCCATACCAATCACTTTTAACCCATACTTGTGAGTTGGGTGATGAATTATAATGCAAGACTTTAATTCATTAATTCATAAAGTCAAAAAACAAACAAAAATCCTCTCTCTCTCTCTCATTGTGGCCGGCCACCCCTCTCCTCTTCATCATCTTGCTCTCTTGTTCTTCATTTAATTGTTCTAGTAGGCAATTAAGTGAAGGATCTTGAAGATCATCCTCTTGGTGTGGACTAGCTTTAGAGAAGAAGATCCGAACGTTCTTCTTTATCGATTCAAACAAGACTTAAAGGTAAACATCTTGTGGAATAGATTTTGCTTTGGGATTTAATGGTTTAAATGTTCTTGGACAAGGTTTGGAGTAGATTATCTTTTATTGCTTCCGCTATCTCGACGATCTAGAACTCTCAAAAACCCTACACATACTCCGACAGAGTAGGCAATATCTGGTCGACTTGCGGTGAGGTAGAGGAGACTACCGATGATGCTCCTGTATAGGTGTTGGTCGACGGCTTCTCCTGGATCATCTTTGGTTAGCTTGACATGTGTAGCTGCTGGTGTCCTTTTATGTGAGGCTTTCTCTAGCCCAAACTTCTTAACAATATTCTTCGCATATTTGCTCTGAGATACGAAGATGCTATCCTTTTGTTGTTTAATTTGGAAGCCTAAAAAATAAGTAAGCTCTCCCACCATGCTCATCTCGAATTCTGATTGCATCTGTTGAATAAATATCTCTACCATCTTGCTTGACATCCCTCCAAAAAAAATGTCATCAACATAGATTTGAGCTATCATTAGATTCCCGTCTTCGTTCTTCACAAATAGGGTCTTGTCGACTCCCCCTCTAGTGTAGCCGCTTTGGATGAGGAATTTTGTGAGCCTTTCATACCAAGCCCTTGGTGCTTGTTTCAACCCATAGAGAGCTTTCTTGAGTTTATACACATGATCAAGATAGTGAGGGTCAACAAATCCTTTGGGTTGTGACACATATACTTCTTCATTGACATCTCCATTCAAGAACGCACTTTTGACATCCATCTGGTAGAGCTTTATCTATAGATGGCATGATATCCCTAGCAGGAGACGAATTGCTCCAAGTCTTGCCACAGGAGCAAATGTCTCATCGAAGTCAACACCCTCAATTTGAGTATACCCTTGAGCAACTAACCTTGCTTTGTTGCGAGTGATGTTGCCAAGCTCATCGGATTTGTTCTTGAAGATCCATTTGGTGCCTATGATGTTTCCTTCACTTGGTTTGGGCACCAGTTCCCATACCTGATTTTTCTCAAATTGAATCAGCTCTTCTTGCATAGCATTGAACCAATACTCATCATTGATGGCTTCATTGATGTTTTTGGGTTCTGTCTTTGATACGAAGCAAATATTTCCTATCATCTTGTTGTAATCTTCAGGAGTTCTTGACCGGGTCCGTATGCCTTCATTCAAGTTTCCAATAACTCCAGAGATAGGATGGTTGGTCTGGACTCTTCGTGAGGGATTCTTGTTGCTGGTTTCAGGAGCTACTTCGTTATTGGCGGCATCATCTTCTGTTTTGCTGCTAGCATCTTCTGTGACATTAGGACCAGCATTCTTTCTGTCATTATTAGGCGGATAGGCTCCGTCTTCGTCCGTCGCATCTTTTGAGACATCTTCGCAGGCATCATCAACAACAACATTGATTGATTCCATCATGGTCTTGGTTCGTTTGTTGAATACTCGGTATGCGCGACTATTCCTTGAATAGCCAAGGAAGATGCCTTCATCGCTTTTTGGGTCAAGCTTTTGGCGAGGCTCTCTATCAGCCAGTATATAACAAGTGGAGCCAAAGATATGGAAGTACTTAACATTGGGCTTTCTCCCCCTCCATATTTCATAATGAGTTACTGACATACCTGGTCGGAGAGTGACTCGATTGTGGATATGGCAAGCAGTGTTAAGTGCTTCTGCCCAGAAGTGTGTTGGTATGTCTTTAGCCAGCATCATAACTCTCGCCATCTCCTGTAGAGTCCTGTTCTTGCGCTCAACAATGCCATTCTGTTGAGGAGTGATTGGCGCTGAGAATTCATATGCTATCCCTTCTGAGTTGCAGAAATCTGCAAACTTGCTGTTTTCGAACTCTTGACCATGATCACTACGAAGGCGGATGATTTTACCAATTGTCTCTCCTTTTTCTCGTTGGACTTGGATGCATAGATTCTTGAAGATCGAGAAGGTGTCTGATTTGTCACGAGGGAAGTCAACCCAAGTGTATCGTGAGTAATCATCTACACATACAAAGACATATCGTTTTCCTCCAAGGCTTTCAACTTGCATTGGTCCCATGAGGTCAACATGTATCAGCTCAAGTACTCGAGAGGTGGTGATATGCTGAAGCTTCTTGTGTGACATCTTGGTTTGCTTTCCAATCTGACATTCTCCGCAGATCTTTCCTTCTACTATTTTTAGGTTTGGGATTCCGGTGATAGCCTGCTCTGAGATTGCCTTTTGCATACTTCTAAGGTTTAGATGTCCAAGCTTTCGATGCCATAGTTTGGTTTCTTCTGCTTTGGAAACAAGGCACTTGGTTGCTTCGGTATGTGTTTCGGGAGACCAGATATAGCAATTGTCTGTCAAACGAACTCCTTGTAGAATCGTGACCTGATCGATGTTGTTAACTATACAGGCTTCTTTAGTGAATTTCACTACTAAATCCTGATCACAGATCTGACTGATGCTAATCAGGTTTGCCTTAAGTCCTTCTACCAGTAATGCTTCAGTTAGACAGGTGGCTTCTGGATGTTTGAGCACTCCTTTTCCAATGATTCGAGCTCGGATCCCATCTCCAAACGTAACAAAGCAGTTTGTATATAATTTAAGATTGGAGAGAAACTCTGGGGTACCTGTCATGTGTCGAGAGCATCCACTGTCGAGATACCAGTCCCTGTTCGTTGAAGCACTTAATGATGTATATGCAACATTAGCTCGATAGGTCAGGTTCTTAGGTCTACATTCAAGGCGAGTTGTCTTCAGAGGAGATGGGAGATGCCTTTGATATTTCTGAGCTTGCTTCCCCTTAAGACGTTGAAAACAAAAAGGTCTGATATGACCTGGTTGACCACAGTAATGACATATCCATTGATATTGATAAGCTGGTCTTCTGTAGCTTTGTTGTCTGCGTGGAGGATGTCTTGTGACAGTTTCTTGACAAGAACAGGTTGTAGACGATGTTATGGCTTTTGTTGTAGGTCGTCCTATAGGATGAGTTGGGGCATTCTGTTGTTTCTTGTCAGCCATGGCTTGTTGTGGGATAAACTTTGTCCCTGCTGTTTAGGGGACAACATGTGTGTACCCTAGTCCCGTCGTATCTTTGGACTGTTTTCCCACTGATAAAATCGTGTCAAGGCTTTCTGTGCTCGGATTCATCATCTTTACCGATTTAGTCATGAGACTAATTTCTCCATTAAGTCTGGTGATCTCTCGTTTCAGCTCCACGATCGTCTCTAGAAATCTTGACTTGTCGTTGGTAAGACTAATGATCCTTTCGCCTTGTTGATCAAGTATCAGAGTTTCCTTGATCCATCTGGTATGCAAGCCTTTGTATGCCTCGACTAGTTGCTCCTAAGTCCAATTCTCATTTGGAGTTGGATCATCATTGATGTCGACAACATTATCAACATTACATGTAGGCGTAGTAGTAGTGAATGCAACAAAGTTGCTTACCTCTTCAGATCCACTATCTTCATTGTCATCATCTGATAGGGTGGCATTGTATCCTCTTTTTTGTTGTTTGAGGAAATTTGGACATTCTCTACGGAGGTGGCCAAATCCTTCACATTCATGACATTGAAGTCCTTTGTTTTTGTTTTCTTCCCCACTCCTATTTGGTCTGTCAAGACTACCTCCAACTTGAGTTTTTTGTGGAGCTTTGTTTCTGGCATTTGCTGTGACATTCCGTCCACCCATTCGACTAAATCTTCTCATGGCTTTGTTGTAATTTTTTGTGAGAAGGGCCATTGTAGCCTCGATGTCTTCATCAGAATCTGAATCCTCAGGATCTGGTTGTTTGTGTGTTGAGCTTTTGAAAGCAACTCCTTTGTTCCTTTTGTCGATGTTGGGTAGAGACAACTCATAGGTCATTAGAGACCCCATCAGCTCATCAAATTTCAAGACCTTGAGGTCATGAACTTCTTCAATTGTTGTGATCTTCATCTTGAACCTAGGACTAAGAGCACGTAGGGTTTTTCTTACCAATTTTTCATCAGACATTGGTTCTCCCAGAGAATAGGATTCATTGGCTAGATCACGAATGCGAACATTGAAATCTGCAATTGATTCGTCTTCCTTCGTGATGAGGGCTTCGAAGTTGGTAGTCAAGTATTGCAGTTTTTGTTCCCTAACCTTAGTTGTTCCTTCATATGCTACGGCCAGGATGTCCCATGCTGATTTGGTAGTTGTGCATGTGTTGATTAGTCTAAACACGTTTTTGTCAACGCCATTGAAGATGGCATTCAGAGCTCGAGAATTTCCCAGTGATTCTTCATCTTCATCATTGGTCCAGTCTTTTTCTAGTTTTGGGCCGATAGGATTGCCATCATTGTCACTGAGTTGTGGTGCATTCCAACCATTGAGTACGGCCTTCCATGTCTTGTTGTCTAGTGACTTCATAAAGGCACACATTCGAGCCTTCCAATAGCCATAGTTGCTTCCATCTAGAACAGGTGGTCGATTTATGGATCCTCCTTCTCTGGTATTGTCCATCTTTGATCAAAATATTTGTTTAGGAACTCACCTAAAGCTATAGGTGCCTCCTCTGATACCAATTGAAATTCTGATCAGCTAGTCGTGCAAGATGCCACACACAATGTTACACAGAATGCTATAACGTTGTGTCTGACTTCTTGCGTAGATAATGCAGGACAGTAAATATAAAGCTACAAGTAATGACACAACAGATTGTTTACCCAGTTCGGTGCAACGTCACCTACGTCTGGAGGCTCTCAGCCTAGTGGAAAGATTTCACTTATCAGTAATCCGTCAGAACATACAAGTACCTGTGATCCCTCCTAGATCTATACTTTATGCTACGTCTTACAGTGCAATCTATCTCAGGGTCTCCCCCTGAATCCAAGAACGTCTTGATTCCACTCTTCGAGCAATCGCCTTGCTCTGTCGTCTTCAAGTCTTCTTCAAGCTTGGTGGTTGCGTGCAGTCTTCAAACTCACGACTTTAGTAAACCCTCAATCACCTAACTCTCTATAGTTATGTGATACACAATGTCCTAAGCACAATCTGCAATTTCTCAGCCCGCAAACCTTCACGTCTAAGAACCTTGCAAATTGTTGCTAGGAAACCAATAAAGAACCACACGATTGCTAAGGGGGTAGCCTTAGCTTTTATAGCAATCGTGGATGAGTACTAACCCTAAAAGGTTTCCTCTTTAATCACCGTCTTTCTTCTTTTAAGATTAGGAGTCGTTCTGCTCTTTCCTAATCGTTTTCTTGCTGCACTGCCGAACCTGCACTTTCCTGATTTCTGTCGATCAAGATGCTTGCCGAGATGCTGTCACCAATGTCACACAAGATGTCGTAGAAGATGCTTCGACATACTTTGTAACATGTTTCTTCAGTTCCTTCAAAATCAGCCAATCTCGAAAATCGTCGTAACTACAGAAACAACTATGCGGTCTTACGGTTTGTCGGGTCTTACGGTTTTGGAGCGTTCTAGATCGTCGAGATAGCGGAAGCATTAAAAGATAATCTACTCCATACCTTGTCCAAGAACATTAAACCATTAAATCCCAGAGCAAAATCTATTCCACAAGATGTTTACCTTTAAGTCTTGTATGAATCGATAAAGAAGAACGTTCGGATCTTCTTCTCTAAAGCAAGTCCACACCAAGAGGATGATCTTGTTGATCCTTCACTTAATTGCCTACTAGAATAATTAAATGAAGAACAAGAGAGCAAGATGAAGAAGAGGAGGGGGGTGGCCGGCCACTATGAGAGAGAGAGAGAGATCTTTTGTGAGTTTTTGTGATTAAATGACTAATGAATTAAAGTCTTGCATTTGAATTCATCATCCAACTCACAAGTATAGGTTAAAAGTGATTGGTATGGGCTTAAAGGTGCTTTAACTCATACCCCCTTAAATCACTCACCTCTTAATCCACAATCACCAACTAAGCATGGTGTTGTGTGGCCCCCACAATGGTCCCACCATGTGGGCCGGCCATATGATCTTATTGGGCCCTTAATGGGCCGACCATGAGGCTTCATGGGCCGAGCCCAATGGGCCCTCCCGTGTTGTCTCATGCCGTGTCCAAAAGTTGCCCGACCCTTTTGTCGTTACTTATCAAACAAAGTCCGATGCGATATCGACGAAAAACACAATTTTTCTCGATTCGCTAATTATTCTCTCAAACCGAACCTATGGCACAAAACCTCCAGTTTTGTCCATATATTACTCCTCAAGAAACATCAATGTTTCCTTGTCTCAAGTTATCCGTCTTGTATGTGTGTGACCCTCTAGGCTCATGCCACCGTTGGCAGATCGGCGCAAAAGATCGCTCTTGCCCGATCCATCATAAGTGGTCTCTAGTAAAACATTATGATTATCCAAGGTGCACGATGATCGATGATTCGACTTAACCTTTGTGCGTACAAGTCACCATCCTGTTATCTCTAGATATCCCGATTGATCTCAAGGCATAGAGTCGTCTCCCTTGTTCAATCAATCATTGTTACTTGATATGCAAGATGGCTGAGAAATGATAACCCGTATCATTTGCATGGCCATGCTTTTTCTCTCAGTCAGTCTCCATCAAGAGGCCTTCTAACGGATATCTTTCCCATACCGTAGTATGAGGGATAAATCCCTTAGCCGTCTTTCGTCTCACTCATGCAACCCGTTCCGCCACCCAATCATGCCCTTTATAGCAATCCTTTTACAGAAAGCGTTTGGCGCAAGTTAAAGCCGTACGTTCATTGCATAGTGATCACAAAGACTTCTTGGTCTAAGGATGTCGTGACAAGTTATCGCATTTGAATATGTTTATGGCTTAATCTATGAAAACACTATTCAAAGTGGGTCGTCCGATATCAATCACCTCATGATATCTATGATATGGTTCCAGGATCCCACATCCTTATGACAAGTAGAACTACGTCATTAAGAACCATACTCATACTGGTCGCTTTTAAGGAAGCATAGGTTGACCAGGGACTCGTTAAGTGTGATCCGTACAGATTTATGGTTCTACTACTTTAGTGGTCATAAATCAGATCATGCTTAACATATTACTTCAACACATAAGTAATATAAAGCCGTTTATATTTATACATTACAAACGATGATATTTGTACATAGACGTTTACAGGCTAATACCAATTGGACTAGGGCACAAATGCTATCAATCTCCCACTTGCCCTTAGCTCCAATCTAAGTCC
This sequence comes from Geranium rotundifolium, assembly GCA_963920655.1. Lineage (NCBI taxonomy): Eukaryota > Viridiplantae > Streptophyta > Magnoliopsida > Geraniales > Geraniaceae > Geranium > Geranium rotundifolium. The sequence goes on from OY987314.1 coordinate 15,294,857, forward strand.
CAGTCTATACCCATTGACCTAACATGTTTTTCATGTTTATCTTGAGGAAGAGCCTTGGTCAATGGGTCGGTTGTGTTATCATCAGTTGCAACGTAGTGGATCTTCACGTCACCTCTAGCAACTATGTCGCGGATGATGTGATACTTTCTGAGTACATGTTTGGATCTGTTATGTGCCCTGGGTTCCTTAGCTTGCGCAATGGCCCCGGTGTTGTCACAATATAAGTCTACTGGGTTAGACGGGTTTTTAATTACACCTAACCCAGCCATGAAACTCCTGATCCATACAGCCTCTTTTGCCGCTTCACATGCGGCAATGTACTCAGCTTCCGCCGTAGAGTCAGCAATGGTATCCTACTTCTTGCTTTTCCAGCTGAATGCTCCGCCGTTCAACATAAACACATATCCCAACTGACTCTTAAAGTCATCGGGGTCTGTCTGGAAACTAGCGTCGACATATCCTTTGACGACGAGATCATCATTTCTGCCCCCGTATACAAGAAAGGCGTCTTTGGTTTTTCTCAAATATTTGAGAATCGCCTTGACAGCCATCCAGTGTGCCTCACCGGGTTTGGATTGATGTCTACTGGTACAGCTTAGGGCAAACGAGACATCCGGTCTCGTACATATCATGGCATACATTATAGACCCTATAGCCGAAGCATATGGGATCTTATTCATTCTTGCTAGCTCTGCAGGTGTCTCAGCACACTGCTTCTTGCTAAGCTTTATGCCATGACGCATGGGTAGCAATCCTTTCTTTGAATCTTGCATTGAGAATCGTCTCAACACTTTGTCTATGTAAGTGCTTTGACTTAAGCCCAAGACCCGCTTGGCACGGTCTCTATATATCTTGATCCCCAAGATGTAAGAGGCCTCACCTAAGTCCTTCATTGCGAAACACTCACCTAACCAAGTCTTTGTTAAGAGGAAGGTAGGGACATCGTTTCCAATGAGCAGTATGTCATCAACATAAAGCACCAAGAAGATTATATTGCTCCCATTTGACGAAGCCAAACTGTTTTAGTACTTCATCAAAACGCTGATTCCAACTCCGAGATGCTTGCTTCAAACCATAGATTGATTTGAGCAACTTGCAAATCTTTCCCTTATTCTTTGGATCCTCAAAACCCTCAGGCTGAGACATATAAACGTCCTCAGCTAACCTCCCGTTGAGGAAGGCGGTTTTGACATCCATTTGCCATATCTCATAGTTGTGATATGTTGCTATGGCAAGAAGAATGTTCGATTCCTCCGCTCGGACACACCATTAAGTTGCGGTGTTCCTGGCGGAGTCCACTGAGATAGTATTCCACCTTCAGTAAGATAACTAAGAAACTCCTCGGATAAGTATTCTCCACCCCGATCAGAACGGAGTGCCTTGATACTCTTTCCGAGTTGGTTTTCTACTTCAGTCCTAAACTCTTTGAATTTATCAAAAGCTTCGGACTTATGTCTCATGAGATAGACATAACCATATCTACTGAAATCGTCAGTAAATGTGATAAAGTAGCCTAAACCACCTCTGGCATGTGTACTCATTGGTCCACATACGTCTGAATGTATCAGACCCAATAAGTCACCTGCCCTCTCACTTAAACCAGGGAATATATGTTGTTGCGCATAATATCAAAAAACCCGTTCTTAATATTAAAATAATATCCCTCTATTTCAAGAAGAGAAATTGAGACAATATTCCTGTTGAAAAACAGGTACGCAAAACACGTCATTAAGTTCAATTACAAGCCCACTGGGGAAAACAAGGTTCACAGAACCCATGGCAGTTGCGGCAACTCTGGTATTGTTCCCAACTCTTAGGTCGACCACGTTTTCCCTCATATCTCTTCTACTATGTAACACCTGCACATCAGCACAGACATGAGACTCAGCTCCAGTGTCTAGTACCCAGGTATTAATTGTAGGAAGATATAGCTCTAATGGAATACCTGATGAAGCAGCGGCCCCACCGCCCTTCTTCTGATCCTCCTTCAGCTGCTGACAGTCTTTCTTCCAATGACCAGGCTTTTGACAGTAGAAACAGACCGACTCCTTTGCCTTCCCTTTGCCTTGTACGGGCATGTGAGGTCTAGGAATAAATGGTCGTCTGTTCCTCCCTGTGAGGTGTCTTGGGCCTTTACCCTTGCCACCAACAGCTTTGAAGCTGGGTCCCTTCTTGACCATGAAGACATTTTTGGACGAACTGCCCCTTATGCTCTTCTCGGCAGTCACTAGCATGCTGTGCAACTCCGACGCGGTCTTGTCCATATCATGCATGTGATAGTTCATGACGAACCACCATATGCATTAGGAAGGGATTGCAGAATAAAATCCGCAGCCATTTCCTTTTCCATAGACATACCGATACTAGTCATATGGTCAAAATGCCCCTTCATCTGTAGGACGTGAGGACCTACGAAGCTGCCTGCTGAAATCTTGCAGGCTATGAGTTCTCGGAGAACAGTGTATTTTTCAATACGTACTTTCTCCTTGAACATATCCTTGATCTGTGCAAACATTGCAAACGGATCATGGGATAGCTCCATAAACTGCTTCTGGAGGTCCGCCTCCATGCAGCCCAGCATGACACACGCAACGTTGATAGAGTCGCTAAGGTGTTTCTGGTACGCATCCTTAACGACCCTCATTGCGTTGGCAGCTGACTCCTCAGGGATAGCCTTATCAAGGACGTACTCCCTGCGTTCCATTTTTAACACAAGTCGTAAATTTCTGTCCCAGTCTAGATAATTTGTCCCGTTGAGTTTACACTTCTCGAGTATAGTCCTCAATGACAAATTAGACGAGTTTGTTGAATTACTAGCCATTTCTGCACGAAGAAAGTAAATTTAATCAGAATAGTTTGAATAAATTTACGAAGATCCGAATTAAACACCAACCATCAGATTCTAAGATTTAGAATCTTTTAAACCAAGATCCCTTATTCGTCATTTGAAGTGCGCTAAGGCGCACCGCTCCAATTGACTTATTTAGGTAGGACGTCCGTCCAATTATAACCCGTGTAACTCTTAGTCAGGGTATGTGTAAAACACACGGCTTACCCTTCCGATGCCCCAGCTCGACCTCAAGCCAAGAATCGTGGTTGAGTCAACCAACTTTCACTAACGAGTTAACTTTGTGCAGATGCTCCGCTAAGGCGCACGACATCCCATAAAGTTTACCATTCCCATCTAGAACCCATTCGATCGATGCTCCGCTAAGGCGCACGACACCGATAAAATGTTTCTACATGGGTGTGAATTTGGGTGGCATCTCACTTGACTCAAATTAACTTGTAATTTGGTTGTGTTTAATAATTCGTTCGTATTTGGTACAATTACGAACCCGTCACCAACAACCCGTGTTGTGACGTTTCTAATTGTATCACATACTATCTTCATTTGAATCCGTCATTTGCAACCCGTGCAAATACATTTCAAATTTGAACTCATCCATCACAACCCGTGTGATGATAGTTCACAACGCTTTAAACATGCAAATAATTAAAGTTGATTTTAATCTTTGCATGTGAGGTGATGGCTTATAAACTTATAAACTAATCATGCAAGCATGCAATTAATTAAATAATTCAAGCAAGCATCCATAAAGCGTTAAATGTGCATTTTATAGCCCATCCTAAACTTAGGATTCTACGAGTCTTCCTTATTCGGGCTCCCACTTGCTCTTGGACTTCCTCCAAGACCGTCATCGTGCTTGATTTTCCATCCTTCTCGTCTTTGAGTAATAATTACAATTAATACTCGGTTTGTAGACCGGATAAAAAATAATTACACTTTATGGGCTCGAATAAAAGAATAATTACACGCTAACACTAACGGTATGCAAACCGTGATAGCGATAAAATCTAATGGGCTACTAATGCATCATACATTTCATCACATCATCCAACATGTTATCACACAAACATGTTATCAAATAATATGCAATAATTCCGGTTTTAATTTTGCCAAGTTGCTTGGTCGGGTTTATCGAAACTAGACCTTTTCGAAAAACGGTTTATCGAAACCGATTAAATTTTGAAAGTTTTCGAAATATTGGATCGCGGGTTCGTGACACGGATCAAAAACCACGCACGAATCAAGTCGGGCCGAGCCCAACAATGCACGGGCCGGTTTTGGGCCTTGTAAGGCCGAAACCGCCCTTGCCGCCACTCTCGGCCTCGCCCGAGAGTGGGAACGGGCTCGGTCACCGCCGGCCTCCCCGGCCTTCGGTGACCTCCGTTCGGTACCTCCAATCTGGCTCCCCGAGAGTCCCTTCTCGGACCCGACAAATCCAATAATTTCCGAAAAATTCCAAATTCAATATATTTTTCAAAAATAACATATTTCATGCAAATCTCCCAAAAAGCATTAAAATCATGTTATCAACAATTTGGCATGCAAATAATCACAAAAACCGAAATAAATTCAACAAGACAAAGATTAAGAGGGTAACCAACCCTCTGATACCACTGTAGGGTTTTGGAGCGTTCTAGATCGTCGAGATAGCGGAAGCATTAAAAGATAATCTACTCCAAACCTTGTCCAAGAACATTAAACCATTAAATCCCAAAGCAAAATCTATTCCACAAGATGTTTACCTTTAAGTCTTGTATGAATCGATAAAGAAGAACATTCGGATCTTCTTCTCTAAAGCAAGTCCACACCAAGAGGATGATCTTGTTGATCCTTCACTTAATTGCCTACTACAATTAAATGAAGAACAAGAGAGGAAGATGAAGAAGAGGAGGGGGGTGGCCGGCCACTATGAGAGAGAGAGAGATCTTTTGTGAGTTTTTGTGATTAAATGACTAATGAATTAAAGTCTTGCATTTGAATTCATCATCCAACTCACAAGTATGGGTTAAAAGTGATTGGTATGGGCTTAAAGGTGCTTTAACCCATACCCCCTTAAATCACTCACCTCTTAATCCACAATCACCAACTAAGCATGGTGTTGTGTGGCCCCCACAATGGTCCCACCATGTGGGCCGGCCATATGATCTTATTGGGCCCTTAATGGGCCGGCCATGAGGCTTCATGGGCCGAGCCCAATGGGCCCTCCCGTGTTGTCTCATGCCGTGTCCAAAAGTTGCCCGACCCTTTTGTCGTTACTTATCAAACAAAGTCCGACGCGATATCGACGAAAAACTCAATTTTTCTCGATTCGCTAATTATTCTCTCAAACCGAACCTATGGCACAAAACCTCCAGTTTTGTCCATATATTACTCCTCAAGAAACATCAATGTTTCCTTGTCTCAAGTTATCCGTCTTGTATGTGTGTGACCCTCTAGGCTCATGCCACCGTTGGCAGATCGGCGCAAAAGATCGCTTTTGCCCGATCCATCATAAGTGGTCTCTAGTAAAACATTATGATTACCCAAGGTGCACGATGATCGATGATTCGACTTAACCTTTGTGCGTACAAGTCACCATCCTGTTATCTCTAGATATCCCGATTGATCTCAAGGCATAGAGTCGTCTCCCTTGTTCAATCAATCATTGTTACTTGATATGCAAGATGGCTGAGAAATGATAACCCGTATCATTTGCATGGCCATGCTTTTTCTCTCAGTCAATCTCCATCAAGAGGCCTTCTAACGGATATCTTTCCCATACCGTAGTATGAGGGATAAATCCCTTAGCCGTCTTTCGTGTCACTCATGCAACCCGTTCCGCCACCCAATCATGCCCTTTATAGCAATCCTTTTACAGAAAGCGTTTGGCGCAAGTTAAAGCCGTACGTTCATTGCATAGTGATCACAAAGACTCCTTGGTCTAAGGATGTCGTGACAAGTTATCGCATTTGAATATGTTTATGGCTTAATCTATGAAAACACTATTCAAAGCGAGTCGTCCGATATCAATCACCTCATGATATCTATGATATGGTTCCAGGATCCCACATCCTTATGACAAGTAGAACTACGTCATTAAGAACCATCCTCATACTGGTCGCTTTTAAGGAAGCATAGGTTGACCAGGGACTCGTTAAGTGTGATCCGTACAGATTTATGGTTCTACTACTTTAGTGGTCATAAATCAGATCATGCTTAACATATTACTTCAACACATAAGTAATATAGAGCCGTTTATATTTATACATTACAAACGATGATATTTGTACATAGACGTTTACAGGCTAATACCAATTGGACTATGGCATAAATGTTATCACATACTCCACCTCGGGTCATCCAATATCATCCTCCAGATGATATCCGTGATATGACTTTGGTAGTACCACTACCTTGATCACCAGGACTTGATCTTAAGTCATCATCACACAAGTTACTTATCCAAATCCCTCTTTCGCCCGAAGTCTCCATTTCGCCCACAAGTCATAAATGAATTATAGTAAGTCATTATAACTACCCAATTTGTATTATCGTCGATAAACCAACTTAACATTTACTGTCAATATCGTATACTTTTGTCACTCGGTATCATGATTGAACATAAGGCATAGAGCCGTTTCAATCCCAAGTCTTGATCCCGAGTACACCGAGATTGATAACTTTTTATCATTTATCTTAGCATGGCCATGCGTTTCCTCGGTCATACTCATCAAGGGGCCCTAAACGATATTTTACTCTTAATTAATACGATGGACAAATTCATTGACCTTTACTCGCATTCCTCATACAACCAATTTCACAGCCAACGATACCCTTACATTATCCTCTTATGGACAAAGTAGATGAATATGTCAAACTGCAAAAGCGACTATATAGGAATCCATGGTGACTCCAAGGTCAAGGGACTCACTGTTGAGAAACGCGTGATCACATACATAGCAGCGGAAACAAGGTTGTAGATCTCGCACGACGGTATGATGGCGGATAATGAACTTCAGGGCCATGGCCGGGTCATGGCGGAGCCATGACGGATTTCCATTTTTTATTTTTTAATATAAATTAATTTACATTAAATAACAAAAATACATATTGTTCTACATGTTATAATATTTTTAAGGGGAAATAGCAGGTCACTACCTTGTACTATACAACTTTTGCATGTCACTACCTTCTACTTTTTTTAGTTGCATGTCACCACTGTAAGGTTTCATTTAGTTGCACCGTCCATCACAGAGTTAAGTGTGATGTAAAAAGTCCATAATACCCCTATATTAAAAAAATTCAAAAATTCAAAAAAAATATCTTTTGAACATTTTTTTTTAAAAAATATTTTTTATTAGATAAATAATAAAACACTGATTTCAAAATTATTTTTTTAAAAAAAATAGGTTTTTCAAAAAAAATATTAAAAATAAAACACCACTTTTAACAACGTTTTTTATTTTTAATATATTTTTTTAAAAATTATTATTTTCTTAAAAAATAATATTCAAATCAGTTTTTTTATTATTTATTCCATAAAAAAATTAAAAAAAAATAAGTTAACCAAATTATTTTTTTTTAATTTTTTCATTTTTTAAGTAGAAGGGTATTTTAGTCATTTAAATATTTCAGTTTCAAAATTTATTAAATGACTAAAATACCCTTATATTTAAAAAATGAAAAAAAATTCATTTGTTTAACTTATTTATTGAAAAAAAAATTTTAGGGAATAAATAATAAAAAAATAATTTGAATATTATTTTTTAAGAAAATAATAATTTTTAGAAATATATATTAAAAATAAAAAACGTTGTTAAAAATGGTTTTTCATTTTTAATATTTTTTCTAAAAAAACTATTTTTTTAAAAAAATAATTTTGAAATCAGTGTTTTATTATTTATCTGATAAAAAATATTTCTTTTTAAAAAATGTTCAAAAGATATTTTGTTTAAGCTTTTGAATTTTTTTAATATAGGGGTATTATGGACTTTTTACATCAAACTTAACTCTGTGATGGACGGTGCAACTAAATGAAACCTTACAGTGGTGACATGCAACTAAAAAAAGTAGAGGGTAGTGACATGCAAAAGTTGTATAGTACAGGTTAGTGACCTGCTATTTCCCCTATTTTTAACTTTTGAAAGAAAATTAATTAGTCTAGACAGAACCGGCACAAATTGGTCCAAAATAAACTAAAATTAGTACATAATCGACTCAATACGGCTAAAACGCCATGCTACCGCGGCGTGGCGCTTGTGTGGTTTTCCAGGGTCATGACGGCTGCCATTTACATCACTGAGCGGAATTAATATAAATTTTTTTAACTGCGTTCCTAAGAAAGGATCTACTGCATGTTTAAATTTAATCGATGAAAGGGATAGAAACCGTAATTTACCACTAGTAGATCTGGGTTTACAAAACATTTGAAAGTGCATAGATTTTTTAGGATCCGGACTTGAACCCAAGTCCTATTTGGGCGGCCTACGTAACTTGTCTCTACAAGAATCAAATTCTGCGTAGTTCGCTTGTTGCTTCTCAATCAAGATGCGCTCTCTAATAGTATCCACACGAACAAGTCTTGATCGAAACTTGACGAACATCAATCTACTATAATTAATCTTCTAAATCAGATCTAATTAACTCTTTAATAATATCTGGAGTTTTAGTGGAGTTGCTAATGTTGTAAATATCGCATTAAGGTTTCAAGTAAACCGTTGAAACATGTTTATAGCCATGAGATTAGGGTTTTGTTTCTAGTAAAATTTAATTTATTCTGAATTCCTAATTCATAAAACACCCCAAAATTCGTACTCCCACTTGTCACTTTCCTTATTGGTTTCAGATTCACAATCTAAAGCGAAATAGGAAAGGGGAATGCCAGAGGCTTGTGACGATCGTCACAAAGGTTGTGATAATTTTCACTCCCTCTGGGTGACGATGGACTTTCTACTTATTTTTCCAATGGGTTTGTGTCTAACCCTGTAGGCTCATCAATCATTGGTGAATGGACCCAAATCTCTATTTGGTCCACTCAACATAAGTGACCTCTAGTAAGATGTTATGATTACCCAATGACCATGGTGATTAGTGATTCGACGTAACCTTTTGTTGTAACTATCATAGTTGTTAGAGTTGTGCCCTAGCCCTAGCCCAATGGTAATTTTGCGTCAGTTTCCCAACGAGTCATGAGCCTAGAGGGTCACACACAAAGGGCAAGATACATAGCAAACGGGCCTGGGAAGTCTATTTAAGAAAGAAGAGAAAATTGGGAAAAATCTACATTTCCGGTTTAGATGAACCGCAACGATTTAGCCAATTTCCAGTTTATGTTGTAAACCAGACGGTTAAGAAAATTGGTCTAAGTGAATGTTTGGTTGATTAAGATGAGTTTAATCTGTTCAAGTCTTATTGTACTTAAATGAATTAATTAAAAGGGCCTCTTATTTGATTGGGCCTAATGGGCTTGTCTTATTTTAATTAATTTAATTTAATTAAAATGCACACTTGAAGGAAAAAAAAGGAATCAGTTTATGATTCTTTTTTGTCCCTTATTGCCCCGCCCAACCCCTCTTCTCTTTGCTCTCTCTCTCTCTCACGATTTGCTTCTCCATCTCTAATCTAGTAGGTTCGATTGCTCGTGTGGACTAGCTTTAGAGAGCATATAATTTTGTGCTTGGATTCACACTTAAATAAAGTATTTTTAGATCACTTAGTTTTAGCGAAATTGTTTTCTAGCATAAAGATCATATGATTCATGGTTAGTTTTATGTAATCCGCTGCGCATGAAATTTATCGTTTGGAACTCATGAATCTCCTTTAATAATCCCTTTCTCACTAGATATCTTGTTTGAACACAAGGCATAGAGATATCATCCTTATATATTCAAATATTTTCCTTAATCTTGAGATGACTGAGAATGATAACTTTTTATCGTTTAGTGTGGCCACACATTTCCTCTCAATCATACTCCTCAACAGGCCTAAACAAATATCGTTCCCACTAGTTCGTGATGGACTGATCCCTTGACCATCATTCGTATCCCTCATATGACCTGTCGCATATCCAATGTTACCCCTTTTGTTGCAAGTTACGGACAACGTAGGTGAGCATGTCAAATTATTAAAGTTGTCGTATAGGAATCCATGAAGACTCCAAAGTTGTTAAAGATTCAATGATACTACGACAACTGAGAATGCTCATGACTGTATCTATGACACATTGCTCAAGTCGGGTCGTCCAATATCATTTCTGTAAATGATATTTATGATCTGACTTGATAACCCTTTACCTATGATCAGTAGAGCGTGATCTTCAGTCATCCTCATACTGGTCGCTTTGTAAAGCTCTTTGACCTAAGACATGTTAAGCATAATTTCAAGCAATGTCTTTGCACTATCTAAGGGGTCTACTATCAGTGATGACACACTCGATAACCTTAGATGAAATTAATACTAACTTAATGATAATAAGGTGTAGATTTATTGATAGTAGATGATGTAACATTTACACATAAATGTGATTAATCTAGGGGATATTTCTTTTACTAACCTATATTAGGGTATTGATAAATACTAATGACTATATCTATGAGTATTTATCAAGGTGGGTCATCCAGTACTATTTCTCCAAATAGTATCAGTGATTTGATTTAGTAACTTTTATCCATGGTAAAACGTAATCATCAATCAACATCATATTAGTCTTAATAGATTGTTAGGACTAAGGATATTTGAATAAAAACTCTTATTAAATCTAAAGCTATTACTATCAAGTTACGGTACTTGATGGCCTTAGAAAGAGTTAATTATTAAACTTACTATTATATGAGTGTGACTTTCTTAACGAATGATAATGTAAATGAAAGAGATCACCATGGGTTCCAAACGATAAATTTCATGCAGCGGAAGTTATGTAACCATGGTGATCGAGAAATACGAAGATCTTAATGAAAAATTCAGCATGTTCTTAACCTTCTCAAATCTGAAAATTACCTTTATAACTCGATGAAAACACAATGTAGTGTTTCTCTATTAGGTCCACACAAGCACAACAACCAAAAGGTTTTCTCTCACACTTTTGCTATGAATGAATCTTGAGAATTTTTGACAAAAATGATGGAGGAAGAGGAAAGGGAGTTTGGCCAAGTGAGGGAGAGAATGAGGGAGAGTGGTTGCCAAATAGTTAGAGAAAATTGAGGAAGATATTTTGCAATTTTAATTTGAAATTAAAAATTGAATTTCAAAACAAATTGAACTTTTCCTCTTAAACTCCTATTTGCACTTTTCCCCATTCATCACTTAAATCCCTAAATGGACTTTCAGCCCGTTTAACTAAAACCCAAATTAAACCCATTAAATTGAGTTCTAATTTCGGTTTAGACAAAACGGTTTAATTTTCTCGAATTGATTTCTTCAACCGTCTGGTTAAAACTTTAGGCCAGAAAACTACCGATACTTTATCACAGGCCAGAAGGGGATTCCGATACTACTGATGATTACAATAGATATGGTTATATCTATCTAATGAGACATAAGTCTGACTCGTTTGAAAAGTTCAAAAAGTTTAAGGTTGAACTTGAGAATCAACTTGGGAAGAAAGTCAAAGCACTTCGCTCAGACCGAGGTGGCGAATACTTGACCCAAGACTTCATTGACCACCTAGGAGAGTGTGGGATATTGTCTGAATGGAATCCGCCAGGAACACCTCAATTCAACGATGTGTCCTAAAGGAGAAACTGAACCTGTTTGGACATGGTTCGCTCTATGATGAGTCAGACATATCTCCCCTCATCCTTTTGGGGATACGCTCTTGAGACAGCTGCGTTCATACTGAACCAGGCGCTTACGAAGGCGCTGGAGACAACACCATACAAAGTGTGGAGTGGGAAACGTCCTAAGTTGGCATTCATCAAGATTTGGGGTTGCGAGACTTACGTCAAATGCCTTATGGCAGACAAGCTTGAACCAAGATCTAACAAGTGCATCTTCGTAGAGTACCCAAAAGAGAGTTTTGGGTACTACTTCTACAAACCCGATGCGGACAAACTATTTGTTGCTTGGAAAGGTGTCTTTTTGGAGACGGAATTTCTCTCCAAAACAGCCTGTGGGAGGACTATGCATCTGGAAGAAATCCGAGATGGCACAAGTACTGAGAATCCTGAAGAATTTCGGGATCCCCACTTAGACAATTTAGAGGTAGAGCCTGAGCTGGAACAAGAAGCACATGCAGTGTCAAACATAGTTCCTGAAGCCCCACGACGTTATGAAAGGACTCATCAGACACCCGTCAGATACAAATTCATGGAAACAACCTCAGGGTTTTGTCGATCCAAGGAATGCCGAAAAGATTTGTAAGCTGCAGAGGTCCATTTACGGATTAAAGCTGTCTTCTCGGAGTTGGAATCGTCGATTTCATGAAGCCATAAAATAATTTGGTTTCATGCAAAATGAAGGCAAGCCTTGCATGTACAAGAGGGAAAATGGGAGTGCAATCATGTTCTTAGTGTTGTATGTAGATGACAGACTCCTTATCGGAAACGACATCCCCTCCATGCAAGCCACTAAAGCTTGGTTCGGGAAGTTTTTCGAGATGAAGGATTTAGGTGAAACTGCGTATATCTTGAGGATCAAGATTTATCAAGAAGGATCATTAGGCTAAGCCGAGCACTTATATAGATAAAAAACTTGAAGAGATTTTCGATGCACGAATCCAAAAAGGGATTCTTTCCCATGAGACATGGAGTAAAGCTCAGCAAGACTCAGTGTCCCACAACACCTGATGAGCTAAAGCGATTGAGTGGGATCCCCTATGCATCAACAGTAGAATCCATCATGTATGTCATGATCTGCACAAGACCTGATGTCTCTTATGCCCTATCCTGCGTAAACAGATTCTAGTCTAACCCCGGGGAGGACCACTGGACAGCAGTGAAGACGATCCTAAAGTACATCAAGAGGACAAAGGATGCCTTTTTGGTCTACGGGGTAAGAGATGAGGAGCTAGAGGCGACGAGATACGTCAACGCCAGTTTTCAGACTAACTTGGACGACCCGCGGTTACGGTCTGGATACGTGTTCATATTGAAGGGTGGGGCTTTCGGCTGGAAGAGCTTCAAGCAGCCGACCATTACATATTCTACCATAGATTCCGAGTACATAGCTGCTGGAGAAGCGGCAAAAGAGGTTGTGTGGATCCGGAAGTTCATGGCAAGATTGGACGTAATTAAGAATTCATCCGATCCGGTGAACTTGTACAGCGACAACACTGGAGCCATAGCACACGCTAAGGAGGCCGGAGCGTATGCCAGATCCAAACATGTACATAGGTGGTTTCACATGATTCGAGAATACATTGAACAAGGTGAAGTGAAGATTTGTAAGATTGCGACAGAAGATAATGCAGGCAACCCATTAACAAAGGCTCTCTCAGAGCCTAAACCTGAAGGTAATGTAAGGTCAACGGGTTTACGTTGGGATTTAGATTGGAGCTAGGGGCAAGTGGGAGATTGTAAAAGCTTTTGCCCAAGTCCAATTATTTTATATGTAATCTTCTGTTAAGAAATGAATGGCATTTACATTATTATTGTGTTATGCATCAACAATGAAGCGCATGAGTGAAATTTCCTATGCATCAACAGTAGGATCCATCATGTCGCCATGATCTGCACGAGACCTGATGTCTCTTATGCCCTGTCCTGCGTAAGCAGATACTTGTCTAACCCCGGAGAGGACCACTAGATAGCAGTGAAGACGATCCTGAAGTACTTCAAGATGAAAAAGGATGCCTTCTTGGTCTACGGGGGAAAGATCAGGAGGTAGAGGTGACGGGATACGTCGACGCCAGTTTTCGGACTGACTCGGACGACTCACGGTCACAGTCTGGATATGTGTTCACATTGAACGGTAGGGCTTTCAACTGGAAGAGCTTCAAGCAGCCAACCATTGTAGATTCTACCACAGAGGTCGAGTACATAGTTGCTGGAGAAGCGGCAAAACAGGTTATGTAGATCTGGAAGTTCATGGCGAAATTGGACGTAATGAAGAACTCGTCTGATCCGGTGAACTTGTACTGCAACAATACTGGCGTCATAACACGGACTAAGGAGCCCAGAGCACATGCCAGATCCAAACATGTATAGAGGCGATTTCACTTGATTCGAGAATACATCGAACAAGGTGAAGTGAAGATTTGTAAGATTGCGACAGAAGATAATGCAGCCGACCCGTTGACAAAGGCTCTCTCACAGCTTTAACATGAAGGTCATGTAAGGGTAATGGGTTTACGTTGGGATTTAGAGCTAGGGGCAAGTAGGAGATTGTAACAGCTTGTGCCCTAGTCCAAGTCTTTTCTATGTTATTTTCTGTTTAGCAATGAATGGCATTTACATTATTATTGTGTTATGTTAATGTGTCAAGCGATAACTTAATCTAAATTCGTTAGTGTTTACATAAGAACAGTAGAACCTTTAGATATTACCAAGTTATGTTTGACGGATCCCTAGTCGAATGCTTATCTATAAGTGACTAGTGTGATGATGACTTAAGATCAAGTCCTGCTGATCAAGGTAGTGGGATTACCAAAGTCATATCATGGATATCATCTGGAGAATGATATTGGATGACCTGAGGTGGAGTATAGCGCATGGTGTTAGTCACCAACGCATACTCCGGCATCGTGTGATCACTGCCTTAATAACTTGGAGCGAGTTGCTCACATGCACGTCACTCCATTAGTTTGACATGTCCTTACGCTTCCTGTAACAGGGCAACAATAACGGACATCGTTGGCCATTGGACGGACTGTAGTGGGAGCGCACATTGCGTCCGAAGGGATTTGTTTCCCCGTGATGAGACGTGGTGAAAGGTATGGTTCAGGGCCCGTTGATGAGTGTGACTGATGAAGTGTGCGGTCACACCAATACGTATCAGTCAACTCGGAATTCGAGGAACTAGATTGAATACCTGAGTAAGGAAATTCTATGCCTCATACGATCTCTTACGCCTTAAAGCAAACAAAGGGTTAGTGATACAAGTGACAAATAGGAGATATCGAACCGATCGATACACTCGTGGACATTGGTAATTACTACGTGTTACTAGAGGCCAATGGTGATTGATTGGCTGAGATGCATTCTCACGCCGATCTGCCAATGGATCACGGGCCTACAAGGTCACACGCCAAGAGCAAGAACGAAGCGACTTGAAGGGACTCAAGAGGTCCAAAGCAAATGGTGTGGGAATAATTGTAGTGGGGTGTCGATCGACACTTAGGTTTGGCACCAAAAAGGGGTGTCGATCGACACCTTCCATGCGGAAAGGGTGTCAATCGACACCTATGCCGGGTGCTGAAAACCTAGAGGCCTTCCCCAAAGCCTATATAAGAAGGCTTTGGGTGAGAGCCTCTCCCTAATGCTCTTGAGCAATATTAGCTACACCACCCAAGAAAAGGCTTTAGTTTTCACACACATCCAGGAGCTAGGGCAATCGAGTAAGGAGGGTCCAGTGACGGTCTAGTAGCTGTCAGGTGGATTCAAGTTTCACAAGGTCGAGCTCAGTGTGTGTGCACTCGTAGAGGACGGTCCAGAGGATTTGTCTTCGAATAGGTTTATTCTTCTTTTGAGAGGTAAAGTCCCAACCTTTACTCTTGATTATGATTCATCTAGTTGTTGGCATTGATCCGGTAAAAGGGGTTCGGGTCGATTATATGTTTTCTGTTGCGCTAGACCCGCTCGGAACCCCAACATATATATATATATATATATATATATATATATATATATATATATATATATATATATATAGAGAGAGAGAGAGAGAGAGAGAGAGAGAGAGAGAGAGAGAGAGAGAGAGAGAGAGAGAGAGAGAGAGAGAGAGAGGGAGGGAGAGAGAAGAATTCCTCTGCAAACCAAGCTCGGGTGTCCAAACATCCGAACTGTAGAACCTGTAGTGCAAAGTTGTATAATTTAATGGACCGTGCAAAATTTTAGAACGCGATGGACCCGTGCAAAATTGAAGAATCATGTAGAACTTGTAGTGCAAAGTTGTAAAATGTCATGGACCCGTAAAACTTTTAAGTGTGTTGTAGAACTTTGCTGCCACGTGTCGCACGTTGAGACAACGCAAGTTCATATCTACGCTAATTCAACGGTTGTAGAACGTTTGGACGTTCTACGGCCGTTTGTAGCCAAAGATGCCCTATATATATAAGTGGTTTCATATCGTGATTATTTTATTTACGGTTAATTAGGTTTTAAATATAATTTTTTTATTTTATATAAAGTTTAAATATTTACTAATTTGATAAGAATTGTTTATTAGTTAATTGAACTAAACATGATTAACATGATTTCAGTTGGAAAACATATTTACTAATTTGGAAAACTGTAGGTTTATGTACAAAATTAGGAACCAATCTTCACCATCAGATATAAACTTGGAAGGTTGCGATGTTTGCTAACTCGTCAATGACATATATTAATCAATTATGTATTTATTATTTCCATATAACACCATTTTGATGGTAACTTTGTATTTCTGTAAAACTATTTGATTAAATTTTTTTATTCAACAAAAAACATGATTTCAGTTTTACTTGTTTATAAAAAAAAACTTATGGTTTACTATTTCGTGAATGATTTCGTCGTTTCATAAGTTAATCGCTACATTTAATGGTTTCATTATTTAGACTCCATGTTTGATAAGTTCATGGTTTCATTAATTAGATTTTGTTATTCAACAAAAATCACGATTTTAATTTTACTACTTTATGAAATTGTTTAGGTACTATTATTGTTTAGTTCATGAGTTATTTTGCTACATTAGACAATTTTATTAATCAAGTTTCATGGGTTAATTAATAAGTTATCCTAGTTCCATTAATCGAATTTTATGATTTTATAATTTGAATTTTCTTAGACTCGATTTCATGGTTTCATTAGATTAAACCCATCAATAATTACAAAATGTGAACAAGAATCATATTCAGTTTCCATAGCCTCCACGATTTTGTGAAATGGGTTTAGGGTTTTGCGGTGGTTACATTCACTTATGCATTCTTATACCCAATTTATTTTATTAAAAATAAATGAATAAATATGAATCATTGATTGAAACTATCTAATGAATGATAATTATTCCTAAATTTGTATATAAGAGGTAAGGAGTGCATCCCCTAATGATATTAGAAAAATAAGTAGGGTTTAAAAACCTAAAGCTACGGTAGAAGGTGAGCCGCGACTATTATTGAGTCGTGCATACGAGAGCATCGGCTAGAAGAGTGATTTGCTTTTCACCTCACATGTAGCCGCGGGAGAGAGTTAGTGCTTTAGAAGCATTAGTGATCAATTAGAGCATATTGAAAGGTAAATGGTTTTCTTCTTTTTGATCGCTCACTGTACATATGGTATGTATATTTGCTTGACGTGGAGTTGATGATATTGGTCATCAAATTATTTCTCTACTCAAGTCACTGATAGAAAAGGGTATATGATGCCTTTTTGTACCTGAATTGGATTTGGTACTAAGGTGGTATGTATATAGCTTTCTTGTCCTATGTTCAGTTTATTGTTATTCCCTAGTCATCTCTTTTATATTTCATCTCATAAAATCTGAAAATAGTTTTTGGTAGCTCTAAAAAGTGTTTTGGATCGTCTCAAAAAGAGTTCAAGGTCCAAGCGAACTATTGGACTTTGATCCCCGTGCAGGCGAAGTACGTATGGCCCAAATAGAATTTAGATTCAACTCCAAATGAACTAGGTGGACTTTTTTATCTCCGTAATGGCAGGGTAGTAGGCAGCCCAAATGGGATTTAGGCTTAAGTTTGGACTAACATTTTGGTTCTTTAGGTTGTAACTGGGCTCACAGACGGATCACGTTGGAGACGTCTTATATTTGCAAAGAACACGGAAAAACTTGAAAAGATCTTTAAGAGCTAACTTTTCTAACGCCCTTTTATTGATTAATCGAATTACTTGAATCCGACGTCATGTTCTGTGGTTAAAGTTTTACATTTCACTGTGGGTGAGATACCGCAGAATCCAACATGATCATATTTCTGTAAGTTTGAGAAAGGAAAAAAGAGTTAGGAGGATTGGTAAAGAAAAATTAGCTCCAAAATTTGTAATAGTTCCAAATTGGTAAAGAGTTAGGACAAAAATTAGGGTTTGTACTAGCTCCAACTTTAATTTTGTAAGTGATTATAATTCATTTAGTGCCTTTTGATTCAAGTTTTGAAGCTTAGGCTGCAATATTTCATCATATTTACATACTTGCTTTTACAGATTAGATTGTTGATAATAGCATCTTGGATGCTTTTGAATATTACTTGATTGGATTGAGTTATAAAAGGTTGGAGGGATTGCCGGTCTAAGTTGGCATGGTAGATTATTGGTGGATGTTAGATTTTATGATTGAATTTATCGCAATTTTAAGTATGAGTTGCTAATTTAGGGATTGTGGATGGAGTGAAGAGATTTGGTGATGGATTTGGCCAAACAATAAAGGAATTGAATTGGTAAAGTTTTGGGTAGTTGCAGGAGTTTGAGACCCTCGTCATGGTTGACAATTAGTCAATAACTGACTAAACATGAATTTGGTGTGAGATTAGTTGTGTATCCAAGGAGGAGGGAACAGTGCTTACATTGGGGAAATAATCTAATGGGCTCGATTTACCACCCAAGGAGTCAACGAGTAGGGTGGAGATTCATGTTGCTTTTAAACTTCGATAGAGAAAAATTAGGATTTTTATTGTGACGATTCAAGTATTGATTTGAAAACTCCATCCTCTCTTGGTCTTCAATTAATTTGGTACAACGAAGTCATTGTCGTCATATTTGGATAAGTTTTGCATCACAATGCTTGATTTCACTTATTTGAATTTCTTCTTAATAATTAATTTATTTCTCGAAAAATAGTCAAATCCTGAGTTGGGTCCAGGATTTCCTCATATTCCCCAATCACTCTTTGGGTAGCCATTTTTTTCGTGTGTTATTGCTTTTTCGCTTGATTTGCATACTTGGCTGACATCTTGCATGTTTCAAGTTTTAAATTATATGTTTCGAAACACTTTTTGATTTATTTTATCCAAGCCCAACACATACAATATCTCGTATCCTAGTGACCTATTTTAACTAAACCACTTCCATTCTCGTGGAAACAATATCTCGGGATCACCGTATGGTCTTCCCTGTTATTACTTAGACTGGTGCACTGCTGTCATCAGTAGGGAGCGGCAAAATCATCATTTCACAAAACTCTATTACAAAATGTATAACGGTGATAATTAGTTTGGTTTAGGTGACATATGAAATTATTAAAAAAAATTATGTGTACTAAGATTAAAAACATGTTTCGCCGTGTGTACCTACCCTCCATTACCCTTTATGAATATTACAAAAATACATGAACCTTTACATATAATAGGTACAAACTCGGGAATAGTCTAGGCATGTTGGACATTTTCCTTAAAGTATATTTGCTCTCCATCGGGCGTTGGAATCAACGACTGTACACTTCTCAGGATGCAACGCCAGCGAAGTAACATCGTACACCTAATAATCTAAGAAGTATAATTTCATTTTATTCTCACCTAATTATACGTTATTTTCACATTATTACAATTAACTAAAAGATTATATCTAATGGCACCCTAATTAAATTTTGTTCTCACCTCAAAGTCTATTTGTTTAAAAGTCGAGAGTCCTCGCTGGCGCAAGTGGTCCAGCTTGTGAGGTCTCGTGGGATTTGTTTGTTGGGGTCAGCAGTTTATAGGGCTGGGTGGGTTTGTTGTACTCGTTTCCATTTTCAAAACAATTCCTTTGACTTTGCCCTATTTGCTTCTCGATGATCCCTCTTTGTCTATTTCTGATCAACCAGAACCAATCGCTCTCCTTCCATAAATCAAATTTTCGATCTGGACCCAGAAAATTTTTAGATCTCGTGATTCATATCAAAAAATTTAGAAGTTTCCTCGATCCACATACTTCATATTTGTAAAATATCGTATAAGATTTTCATTCGTGTTCAAGTTCATGAATAAAATCACCCTTTTGTAAAAATTGTATAAGATTTAACAATGAAACGAGGATTGGACCTAAGTTCCTCCTCCTAAACAAAACATGGATCTAATTTGCACATTTGTGAGCTCTAAGGCCATCTCCAACCATGCCCCAAAACCCTATTTTGGAAACCTGATATATTCCAACCAGACACTATATCTCTAAAACTCCATCCCCATTTTGGAGTTTAGCTATAGTAGGTCCCCAAATATGCAGCCCCACTATAGCAGTCCCCATATCTGACATAAATTTTACTCCTCATATATCCATTTGTTATTACTAAACTGATTGAAAAAGAAGAATAAAATCACGAGAGGCCGAAACACGGCAGAGGCTGGCTCCTTGCTGCCGGATAGGTCGTCGTCAAACTCCTCGCCGTCGTCCAAAAGAAGTTATGCCCAACCATGAAAATTGAAAACAAACTAAACAATAAATCAATGATCAGAGCTAGAAATTGTGCCAGATCTTATTGTATTTCATTCCCTCCCACCCCTCCTCTTTCTCACGCTTCTCATCTCCCTAATTGTCTCTCACGTTTCTCACCCATCAAAGTCTATGCGCCTCCTTCGTGCCATGATCCTTGCCTCTACATCTAGATTTGGGCGCGAAGGATGAGAGGAGGCGCATAGGCTTTGATGGGTGAGAAACGTGAGAGACAATTAGAGAGATGAGGAGCTTGAGAGAGAAGAGGAGTGGGAGAGAATGAGATACAAACTGAATTAGGGTTGGTTAATTAGAGGGATAATTTTTTAAGTTAATGTCCTAATATTAATGCATTTTTTTTTTAATTTTCCTCGTAATTAATGTATTAATTTCAAAATAAATGCATAATTTTTGAATTTTTTTCGTAACTTCATTATTTTTTGATATGCCAAAGTTGTGTATCAAACACTTCCTTCTTATTAAAGTTTAGAAATTAATGATTATTAAGTCATGATTTTGAAGTTTTGGGGCTTTTGGGTAGAAGATGCCCTAGTACTCTTGAAACGTACGCTCAAGTTTGTGAATGATTACAACCGTATACTATAAGCAATGTGTCATTGATAGTAAAATCTCCATAATCTCTCTGATAGTCTTTTCTGAAATATAATACCTACAAACACATAATTATTTAAGTTGATCTTATACAATTTTGAACTGATTTTATTTCTTAAATTGGTGGATTTATATATGTTATACGATTTTGAAGTGTTTTGCAAATTGGTAGGTTTCTGGGAGGAGGGAAATGATTAGTCAAGACACCACATTCTTGGGTTGGCGAGAAATGAAACATTGAAGAGGGGTGAAGAAGAAGAGAGAGTATTTGTCTTCTTTTTTTTCGAAATTATTAGTCATGTGCAGAGCACATGTTCTATTTTAAACAAATTTATGATGAAAACTAGTGGAGTGAGTATCAAATTCAGTCAGGGTGCTGGTAGAGAAGTGCTTAGTTAGGTGTAGTCACGCGAAAATTGTGTATATAATTAAAGGATAATTTCATGTCAGTATCCCAACTTTATCTCATTTTGAAATCAGTACTCCAAGTTAAAAAAAATTTTTACCGGTACCCTAAGTTTATTTACGTTGCAGTTATGTCAATGACTATTAAATATAATAGAATTGGTGTGCAAAATGTCCACCCTATTTAAATTCCAAATAATTGAATTAATTGATACAAATGAAAAGACCAATTTATCCTCAATTAAGTACATTTAACTTTTTAGTTCAAGGGTACAAGAGTTTTTTCAAATTAACAAAGTAAAATATTATATATATGTTGTGAAATTACATTTGTACCCTTCCTTTAAATTTTACCTCCCTCCTCCTCCTCCTCCTCCTCCTCCATGACCGTGGACGTGGTTGTGGCCTAAACTTGTTTTTTCAGCGATGATACTTGAATTCGAGGAGTAATAGCATGAACGGTAGGAGGTGGGTAGGCTATGGCATCGAAAAAATTAGGGTTTTTTTAACCGGAGCCAAGGTTGCCGTCGGAGCCGAGCTGTTCCTGTTGCTACTAAATTCGATTCACAAACTCGAAGAACATATAATCAATTTGTTCAGGCTACACAAAATCGTGTCCCCGCCACTGTCACTGGTCGTGGTCTGTCCGGCGGCCAGTTCCTTTGGCGTTCAGATTCGCCGATCCGAAGGCGAGCCTCGCCGGAAAGACGCCGACCACCAATGACCTGACCTGCCAGATTTGGTTCACGGCGGTGCTCTTCTCCGGCACCTTGAGCTTCGCAAAGATGATCATCGATCCGCCGCTGCTCCTGGCGGCCATGTCCTTGACCTTGAATGAGAGGTTGGACTCCTTGATCGGGTTGTATCTGGTGACGTCGTAGGTCTTCACGGTCAAGGCCTAGCTGGTTCCTATGAAGGCAGTGATCGTTTCGGGATTTTGAGAATAGGGCTAAGGTTGAAGAGAAAACAATGTAATTTCACATGTTTATTTTGATTATTTTATTCATTTACTTAAAAACACTGATATGCCCTTCAAATAATTGTACACTTTTTTATTCAATAGACGGTATAATGGTAATTTCATATTTATCAAATAATTACCACATAAATTATACGGTAAGGGTATTTTGGTCTTTTTGCACACCAATTCTATTATATTTAACCGCTGTTACATTAACCGTAACGTAAATAAACTTGGGATACCGGTAAAAAAAGTTTAAACTTGAAGTACTGATTTCGAAATGAGGTAAAATTTGGGTAATGACATGAAATTACTGTTAGAATTATGCCCTAGTCCAATATAATTTTTCAATCTATATTGTAACGCACATCATTTTCGATATAATAAAAGGCATTATATTATTAATGTGTTGTAGTAGTATATCTAATGTTATTTGATCTATATCATTATGTGTATAACCACTTATAGTAGAACTATAGATCAGAAAGAATTGCATTCGATAAGTCCCTGATCAGCTAAGCTTCTTCAGAAGCGATCCGTATGAGACTAACTCCTTGTGATCATGCTCTACTGATCATTATGTGTATAACCACTTTGTGTACACTGTGTAACGAATACCTAAGTTTGACCTAGTCTAACGTTACATGTAAAAGGGTAGCTATAACGACTTTAATTGGCTTGGATATTAATTGCATTTGTGAACTCGAATGACGTCTGAAAGATTTATCACTCATACTCCGGTGTGAGAAAGATATCCGTTTAGGCCACTTGATGAGTATGACTGAAGGAATAGCACGGCCGTGCAGGTGATACTTTAGTATTAGTTTTCAGTCATCTTAGATATCAAGAAACGGTGATTGATAAATTAGGATGACGACAGTGACATGTACGATAACAGGTTAAGTCGAATAATTGATAATCACAAACGTTGGGTAATCATAATGTCTTGCTAGAGACCACTTATGATGGAAATGGTAAAATAGTAATTTTACCAGTTTGCCAACGGGTCGTGAGCCTAGAGGGTCACACACATTAAGTACAATACGTGACAAATAAGCATGGATGGAAATCGGGAGAATCCGGTTTTCAATTTAGTCAAATTGAAAACGATTCGGTTGATTTCTGGCCTAGGTTGTTCATCAGACGGTTGAAGGAATCGAGTTGGGGAAATTGAACCGGTTTAGCTAAACCATAATTAGAACTCAATTATATAGGTTTTAATCTGGATTTAGTTAAACGGGCTTGAAGCTCATTTAGGGTTTTAATTCATGAATGGGGCAAGAGTGCAATTATGAGTTTAAATGGGAAAGATGTGTAATTATTTATTTAAAATTCAAAATCAGATTTTTTTGTTTAATCACACAATAATTACACAATATTTTCCTTCCTCTTTTAACTCAAAATTTCGGCAATCTCTCCCCCTAACCCCTCTCTCATTGCCGACCCTCTTCATCATTCCTCCATAACCAATTTTGTTCAATTCTTCTCATATTCATTAGCAAGTGTGTGAGAGAAAACCAACCGTGGTTGTTGTGCTTGTGTGGACTCGATAGAAAAACACTCCTTTGTGTTTTAATCGATTAACAAGGTAAATTTTTAGATTACAAAAGTTTTATAACATGCTGAATTTCTCATTAAGATTCAAGTTTACATTTTCCCATGGTTCAATTACGCTCCGCTGCATGAAATTATTGTTTGGAACCCATGGGATTCCCTTTCAATTACCCCTATAATCAAGTGATATAAAGTGAAATTATCCCTTCAGAATGTAATATACGTGCTTAAGGCGCTTATTGTATTTAAAATATGTTTGAAACAATTATGAAAAATAGGTGGGAAACAAATAAGGCATTGGCATTTAAACAGCAGCTAAGCTAGACAAGTAATCAATACGTCAAAAATAGTAGATCAGCTGCAAGACATAATTTGAGGTGGCGACCTCCATAGCCAAAGAAAGAGAGGTGTTAATTACGATACGGATATGGATAATCAAATATTGTGGCATGGTATAACCACCCAGCCACCTATTGATTATTTGTTTGCTTATTGCTCTTAATTTATTTCTCACATCAAACACCGTTGTCATAACTATTAAGGGTTAATCTCGTATAGGTATAGTTAAGTTGACACTTTTTGCAGGCAAGTATAAATAAGTTAGAAAATTGATATTTACGTGAATTAAGATTATTTTTGTGTCAAATTAAACAATAGGGTTAGATTTCAGTTAGTTTTAGTGTAAATGATAAAAATACCTCTCAACCCTTCAAAATTTAAGAATAACCCACTGTTCCTTTTCTCATTCCCGACGTCGAAGAAATCTAATTTGACCGGAACGTCGTTGCCGTCACTCATGAAGTTCAAGAAGAGTGAAAACACATAACTCAAACTTAGACGACCAGAATCAACAACCCTAATTTCTAATTACATCTCGATTCAGTTTCAATTAAAATTCCAATTTTACACAAAAGTCTCAATCATGACAACTATATTAAGGCCCAACTCAACTTTGGCCGAAGTTTACATGGCAAGGGTGTTATTTTACTAATATTACAGAGGGATTAAGTAATTTCTCTATGTTTATTTTCATCTTTGAACATCTTCCAAACAAAGCAACTCTTCAAATTCATGCATGTCTCCCAGTAGCTCTCATTAAAATCTTCTTTGTAACCTTCTCACCCCAAATTCAACACATATTCAACCCAAATCCGCGTCGATTTCGAAAACCCAAATCCCAACTTGTCTTCTTTCCCTTCTAGATCTCGTCGGAGCTATGGTTTCTATGTCGTTCGACGATGAGAAATCGCTCGAGCACACCCTACTCGTGGTCCGCGAGGTTGACATGTTCAAGATCACGCCGAGGAGCACCTCCGGCGGATACAAGTTGTACAAAAGTGGCTTCAGTCTGAGAATATCTGGACCTGCCATGTCAGGGTTGTGTCGTGCAAGGAGAAGTGCGAGATCTGCCTCGAGGATCCGAGCTCCGGCTACCTCTTCGCCCCCTTCTTCATTGTCTCCTGACAGCGCAACGATGCAGTAGAACCAGTGCTCGAGTCGTCGCGGTAATTCGTGCTCAATACAATTTGTACATGGAATTTTTTGATACAAAATTAAAGAAAAAAACAAAAAAAATCATGAAATTAAAGATATAAAATTGATAGGGAGAGAATATGTGAGGGAGGAGAGTAAATGAAAAAAAGAAGAAAACAATGGCGTGTTTGTGAAAATTTGAATGACATTCAGGGGCATTTTTGTCATTTTACACTAAAAACTAACTGAAACCTAACCTTGTTGTATAATTTGACACAAAAATAATCTTAACTAATCTAAAAGTCGGTTTTCTAACTCAACTTTACCTAGCTGCAAAAGGTATCAACTTAACTATATCTATCTGAGATTAACCATACTATTAATGGGATGCACTCGGATACAAATGAATGCTCATATACAAATATTGGAATAAATCACATCCATTAGATGTAATTCATTGATGGTCCAGATTCTTTTATGATTTGATAAAATTAAAAATCAATTAAAAGGGTATTGTGGTCATTTTGTTTGATTCCAATAATCAATAAAATGCATTAAAATATGAAATTGAGTAATAAATATCCACGATTCTAGGAATTTAAATTTGTGATAAATATTTAGAAAATTCTTACCAAAAATGAAATAGGAGAGTCCAAATTCAAACTCTGCAACTTAATTAAATGACGAAGTGCAACAGTTAATTAAATTCAAACTCTGATACATATGAAAACATGGAATATGTAAATGAAATGAATAGAATAACATAAATGTACTCATAGAAGTAAGTACAAATTATTTCATGATTCCATTAAGGGTGATACCATGAAATGGAATCATGCGATTATGTGCAAATGGAATCATGAAATTTGCACACAATCTCATGATACCATTTAATGGTTCTAATGATTCCATGATTCCGTTTCACGAAACTAATGATTCCATTATTCCATTTCATGATTCAAATTATTCCATTTCACATGGTAATACGAAATGAACTAAATATGTCGCGATGGAATAATGGGCTAATTGAAACATTGATAATTGAATCATAGAATTATGTTGAGAAGTAAAACTTGATAATGGGATCATGTTGTGAGATCATGGAAACATGAAAAATGTCATGTAACCATTTATAATGAAATCATGGAAACATTGATATTGTCATGTAAGATGGTAATAAATAAGCAATTCAAATATTGAATCTGGGATTATGAGACTGGGTAAAAGTGCACATAGAACACAATACACCTAGTAACTAAGTTGATCGAGATCTATGTTAAACAATTGATGAATGTTAAAAAACCCTATTACCAAAATCCTAAAACAGTCATTCAATCAATCTAACTAACACAATATAGGGATAATGACAGTTTGTTACACCTAACTATGGTGAAATGACACTTTCATACCCTAACTATAAACTTCTTTTTTTTAGTACCCTGACAATGTTTTTGTGACAACCTACCTCTAAAATGTCTAAAATGCCCAAAATGCCCTTGGTTTAAGAAACCAAAATCAAATTGGTTCAATTTGGTTTAAAAACCAAAATTGAACTGGTTCTTAATAATAATAATAATAATAATAATAATAATAATAATAATAACAACTCTCATTTCTTCTTCTTCTTTGGGTCGCCGGAAGTGCTGCCGGTCTCCAGCGAAGCTCTCCGGCGACCATCCTTAGCTTATTTTAGTCATTTTGGCATGAGGAGGAGGTGGGTTTGGTCAAAAGGCAGGTTTTGTGGTGGATGTCTTGTCGCAACTTCTTCTCCGGCGAGCTCCGGTGATGACTGGTGTTTGAAGACTCGAACATGATAGATCGGGATTTGTTGGGCCGTCGACAACACGAGCCAGGTCGAGGTGGATGTTTACTCCCTCGGTCCTTGATTGTTTCTGCTGGAGCTCGAACCAGATCTGGGTTTCTCTCGAGCTTCGCCGCAGGTGGCCTCGACGGCGGAGGTGGGCTCGGCTTGCAGGCCAGGGAAGCTTATGGTGAGGTACTCCAGCGTTGTGGTCGGAGGTTTTGGTCTGTTTGGTTCAGGCGGCGAGTCCGAGAGGCAATTCCGAGCAAAGGCTCGTCAATTTCATGGTCTCGCCTGAGCGTCACCGATAAGGCTCCGGGCACGTAACGACAAGCACTCCATCAGCGACCCCAACACCAACGCCGACGACAAGCTCGACGAGGTCAGGGAGGTGCTCGCCAAGCTCGCCGAGCGCGTGGGCGTCACCCTCCTGTTTGTTGAAGAAGAAGAAGAAGAAGAAGAAGAACCGGTTTAATTGAGGTTGAACCGGTTTAATTCTAGGTTTTAAACCAAATTGAACCAATTTGATTTTGGTTTCTTAAAACCAAGGGCATTTTGGGCATTTTAGACATTTTAGAGGTAGGTTGTCACAAAAACATTGTCAGGGTACTAAAAAAAAGAAGTTTATATTTAGGGTATGAAAGTGTCATTTCACCATAGTTAGGTGTAACAAACTGTCATTATCCCCATAATATATGATCAAACATATCTCGAATCTCACATGCATGTTACCCAAATCAACATAAAATAACTAACATGGTCTAAGATAGCTATATGTTCTACTCAATTGTAGTGCACAACATGGTATAATATCAAATGTGAATCCAATTGGAAGTGAAAGTACAATACTTACATATGAGATCTTATAAGAGCACTTCCATTATTGTCCTGGTGGCAAGTAACTCCCTCCCAAACATCCCAAGTAGTAGAGCACAAGGGTCACCATTACATCCCATCCTACTAGGAACCCGAAGTAACTCTTTCAACACCCTCATAGTCATAGCTACACCACGTCAACAATAGGAAAAACAAAAAAGGCAAATCAGCAACCTCTAAATTTAGAAAAACAAGCCACATTGTTCGATAAAAATTGCTAATTGTGCACATCACCCACCTTATTCCGGGACAATGGAGAGATCAACAGGAACAAGAGCATAATTCTCAAGCCCACTAATCTATTTAC
The DNA here is from genome assembly GCA_963920655.1 of Geranium rotundifolium. Lineage (NCBI taxonomy): Eukaryota > Viridiplantae > Streptophyta > Magnoliopsida > Geraniales > Geraniaceae > Geranium > Geranium rotundifolium. The sequence goes on from OY987314.1 coordinate 15,323,156, forward strand.
CAGTGAGTGGTATTATTGGACAACGGCGCACCCTTAACTGGCACCAGCTCCACACTCAGCACCGTGTCGATAGATTCTTCGCAATGTAATGCCAAGAATAAGCAGCAAAGCTCCCAACAATCGCGTAAACATCAATCCTATTCACCTTCTCCCCATTAATCACTATATCAAACACCCTCTTCCTAGCATTGCTCACACTCGAATCAATCTCCGCGAAATGGAACCACAACAAGTAGTCCAGCTTCGCGTTCACTTGAAAAACTCGTACACCAACGAACTATTACACCAACAGTCACCGCCGATTGGTACAACTTCATCGTGAAGTACTTAGGCTCTTGATCGATCCCGGAGACGCCGCTCCTAGTGGAGACGGATCTGACAAGAGCATCCATGCTCTCGGACCGGACCTCCTTATTGGAGTTCCATGAACGGCCGAAATCGTCACCGTCGGCGCTGAATCCAAGTCCACACTGCTTGGAGCCGCATAAGAACCGGTCGTAATTGACTAGAACGAAACCATCGCCGAGAGTCGCGGAGTCGTAGGCCAATGGATCGATCTACTTGACCTGGATCGAGCCAATCACCTGCGGATCGGTGGTGAGGCAGTGGAAGCAGAGGTCGATCTGGCCGTCGTGGACAACGACGAAGAGGTCGGAATAGGCGCTGTTGCGTGATTTAGGTGAACAATGGTTGATGATTTTGTGAGAGACGTAAGATTAAGGTTTAAAAATTTGAAAAAAAGAAAGAGGATTTTGTGTTGCTAATCACTGGAATTCAAGTGATTAAGAATCGATTCCATTTCCTCAGAGAACAAAAATACTATACTGCCCTCACTTTCTTTGATTTAATGTTTTTTTGTGTCTCTGAATGCTAATATTTATAGCACGTACCTTCAGAAATGGCATTGAATGAGCACCGCAGATTTGTAGATCGAATGGCCACGCTATATTCTTATATTTGTACATGAATATAACATTTGTACCCGATTAAGCTCTACTATTAATTGAATTTTCTGGACTTATTAGGTGGGGGACGGGACACACAGACTAATAAGGAAACAAATGAAACTATTCTTACATGGCTTTAGTTATTTATTTGCGTCAACTTTACTGAATACTTATTTCAGAAAAATAACTAAAACTAATTACATCATGTCTTTTAATTTAATCATAAATTCTCCCCATTCCGCTCCTAACAAGATCCCAATTCACAATCTCTTAACAACAGGTCATGAGCCTTAAACACTACACAAATTTTGCCATAAGAGTGAAAAGAAGGGCCTCAGACGTCTGCAACCCCTATGGTGCGGCTGAGAGCCCGCTGTTCTTAAATCACGACTGTGGACATCGCCCGCATCGCCTATTAAGGAGTACTGCAGACACACAAATGCACGCAACACTTAATAGTAGCTGCGGACAAGGTGGACATGCAGTCACTGAATAGGAACCGCAAACACTACTATACACAACCACCAAATATGAGCTGCATAAATGGATGCCTCACGGCTGCCGAATAGGAACCTCGAACCTTGTATGTTCGTAGCTTAAAAATTATTTTATGTTTTTCTTTTAAAACACAAATATTATAATATATAATATTATGAATATTAATTATATGATTAATAAATTAATAAATACATCATAAATATATATATATATATTACATAAATTATAAATGAAAAATAAATATTTTAGTCATTTAATATTCAAAACATGTATGAGTTCGAGACTTAATAGTGAAAACTTAGAACTATTCTTCATCTGAGGATTAAAGCATCGGAGTCCTTGGGATGTTGTCAGGATCGTCCGAATGTGCATACATTGCCTTCTCGTGCGCCCGACGTCTCTTTTTCCTTTCAATTTCCCTCTGTTTTTGGGCCTTCACCTGAAATAGCTCTGTTTTCCAATCTTCTACTTTTGCCTCGAGTTGTCGGGCTCCTGAAGACCGCATCGAGTTGCCCTTTCCAGTTGTCTTACAATCAGTAGCCTAAGATTGTCGTGGCCTAAACCTCGAACGTAAGTACCGCGCCGCCGGTGACCTTTCTTCAAATGCAACTCCTCCGCTTGTAAATCAGCTCTCGCTCATCATCTGTTGTTATCTTCTCGATCTGATCGGGATACACATCACATAACTCCTTATATAGCGTCCTTATAGTCTCCTGCAAAAAATTCGACCATGTTAGTTATATAAATTGAATAAAACACAAATAAATAAATAGAAACTTACAATTTTTATACTTTTGCTTCGTCGGTGACATCATTGTAGCGCTATCGGGCATTCGAAGACCGCATCGAGATGCCCTCGCCAGGTTGTCTTACGATCGGTGGCCTCAGATCGTTGCGGCCTGAACCCCGAACGTGAGTGTTGCGTTGTCGTTGACCTTTCTTAGACGACAACTCATCGGCTTTGTAAATCAGCTCTCGCTCGTCGTCTGCAGTTATCTTCTCAGTCTGATCGGGATGCACATCACATAACTCCTTATATAGAGTCCTTATAGTCTCCTGTAAAAAAACCATGATAGTTATATAAATTGAATAAAACACAAATGAATAGAATAAATAAATAGAAACTTATAATTTTTTTTAAGTTTTACTTTGTCGGTGACATCATTGTAGTGCTCAAGGTAGTTCTCGATCCTCGGCGATAGACATGTTAGTTATATGTCGGCGAAGTCACTAACTCGTGCATCAGGTATTGTTGCTCCATGCACCCTTCTGAATATTGTTTGTTCCGGACACTTCTCTTGTACTCGTCAACTATTTGCATTTTGGAGAAATCAAGTAAGATTCATTTTTAAATAAATGAAGTTTACAATACGGGAATATTTCTAATCTTCTTACCGTTAAATCGAAAATATCAACGTGAAATGAACAAGTCTGGTATACAAAACTTGATCTGAAATGTGTATAGGCAGATGGGCCATAATCGTGTAGAATGAGGGAGGGAAAACAACTTCCAACTTGACCTGAATCAGCACTATATCTTCCTTTGTCTTCTCGACGTCAAATTTCATCAACCTCCTCGCACATAACATCTAAAAGAAACTCCCTAACTGTACTAAAACGTCTACCACAACTTTGTTGGCATATTTTTGAATGACAAATTGCAATATTCCCTGAATGAACATGTGACTGTCGTGAGTCTAAAGCCCTAAAAACTTCTTATCTGTAGGGGTTATCTTTCTCTTTACACTTACTGTGTAGCCACCCGAAGAACTTCCAACACATCCCCACAATGTCCAGGCTTCACAACATAAGGAGTCTGTGGGAGAACTGGATTTCCACGACTATCATATGTTACATGAAGATTGGGTCACACATTCCTGATCCTGAAAAGAAAGTGGTGTGGTCTCGTCATCCTTATTCTTTCCCCTCAAACCTATAACAATTCTCATGACATTGTTGCACACATTCTTCTCTCTATGCATCACATCAAGTGGACGACAACATGCTAGAGACTCTAAGTCGTCGCGGCCAGACCAAATGGACTAAAACCGTCGATGGCAACGGCTAGAGACACATTCCAAACTAGTACCACGTCATACCAGTTCTACAAAAATACAACCAAAGTAACATGCATCGTACTTCATGCAAGAAATCGTGATCTCCTTTAACTTGTGTTTTGTTGCGGCTTAGTTCGTCACGTAAATATTTGGTTGGTGTAATGTGTTGGAAACCTCCCTAACGACGTTTTCAAATGTTGTGTCCGTCATACCAGTCTTATTCTTGATGGACAGAAACCTTAACAGTGTTGTCAACGGGTCAGTGCTACTATCGTATATTGGCGTCTGCAGCTCTGCCACCGACCATTGGCATTCCACTGCAGTTGCTATATCAACCTCCTCATAGACCTCGTTCAGCATATACTGCTCGTTGTTTCTTTCAATACGTACATCATGGGATGGGTCTACATTATCTACAAACTGCTGCACATAATTCACGTCAGGACTTAGAGGTAGAAAATACTATGTACTGGACTCGTTATACCGCTCCTTGTTGCCACTGTCCCCAACGTATTTGACTTCCCTATGTTTGGTCCACATCATGTAATATGTCAAGAACCCTTTCTGTCTTATATTGTTGCAAATCACCTTCATGTCTTGAATTGCAGCATCTTCTTACAATCACTTGAATCAATCCGTATCATCTAGCATTTTCTCGCAAATTTTATGAAGCTAGTTAGCCTATTTATAAACGCTTATGACCTTCTCGACCCTCTCATCCATCTTCTTCGATCCATTTCTTCTGTATGCCTACATTGAGATCAAATTGGAAAAAAAAATTAAATTAAAATATGTTCGAAATAATTACTCATGCAAAATATAAAGAAATACACTAACAATTAAATACACACCTTATGACACGATTAATTCGATATCTTACACTTTTGAAGACCGGAAAATCTCTGTGAAAAATCTCACAATCTCAACACAATTTTTACTCACCAAAACTTTCAAACAACCCACTACTTTAATATCTCTGAAATTCGGAATTAAGGGTTGCGGACCCAGGGTACACACAACTCTTAATAAAGATGACAATGGGGCGGGTTTGGCAATCCCCGTCCCCGTTTGTACCGGGGACGAGGATTCCTCTTCAGGTTTGGGAATTCCCTGTTTTCCTTTTGCAACCCAAAAAATGTTGAAACATAATTTAATTTTTAATAAAATTTTTTTTAATTATTTTTAATAAAAGTATATACTTAAAATACTATTTTTTATTAAACGTCGGGCGGAGCGAGGCGGGGATACCTCACCTCGTCCTCGCCCCGTTTTTGCTCGGATTCGGGGATCCCGTCGGAGATGGGGAATATTGCCATCCCGAACCCTTAATTAATGGCGAGTCCCCAACGGTCGACAACAGTCATCCTCCCAACCATTGGCAACGGCCGTTGACATTAAGTCAACAACATGGACGGCGGACGCAATATGCACGCAACTCTTGATGTAAATAAGGGTTGCGTGCATACCAGCGTCCACAACTCTTAATTTTTGTAGATGCGTACAAATTGTGCATGCAGTTGTTGTGTTAAAGAAGGGATGCATACGCTATTAGCAGCTCTTACGTAGTACCACAACTGCGTACCACTCCATGTATGTTGCCACTCTGCTCATATGGTGTAGAGAAACCGTTAAAGTATCGCTTTGTACAGTTATCTGCTTTTGGATGAGATCAGAAGATTGACGTTTATCCCTCAATAAATAGCACTAGGTAATTTTATGCAACATGAAATCATTGCCATCTAAAATATGCCGTCAAATCCCAATAATTACTTAAACGTTCAGGCGATGGAAACAACATTCTAAAATATTTATGAATCACAAAAAATCATGTCTGCATCGTGTGTAAGTTGGAACATGGGCATAAGTCAATTTAATTATGTGAGAATGATTTATAGTTGAAAAATTAATTTTACAATATAGAATAAATTGCTCCCGAAAAGAAATCTATTCAGAAATTTTGTGTAATTTTTTTTGGAAAATTTGTATATTATATTTACAGATTGTCTAAAATTATCAAAACATCCATCTGGTGCAGGTTGTTAGAGAACAACCCTCGTGATCATAAGTTAATTGACGATGAGCCCGCCAACCTTCTTTTCTTCAATTTTTCAAAATATGTCACTGAGACAAATTAATTTAAGAAAATAAATAGTGTAAGTTTTGGAGTGAGTGTTAGAGTAGTGAGAGTTGAAACCCCAAAATTCTGCTTCCCGAGCAAAGGAAAGGTCGAGGAAGAAGGTCGAGGAAGCTAAGTTATTATATTAATTTGGCTGCTTCCTTTTTTTAGGGATAATGACAATTTGGTATACTTAATTGGACCCCTTTTACAATTTACAACACTTATTTTGAAAATGTAACAGTCGAGTCACTTATTGATCAAAAAGTTACAATTTGCTTTGATACAGTTAAATTTTGGATGGATAAATGTGAAATGTCTAAAATGCCCCTCACTATTCATCAAATTTGCAAAAAATGCCATCATTTCCTTTTTTCCTAATTTATTCTTTTCATGTGATAAAATAAAAACCAATTAATTTTCAATACCAACAGTCATGAACAAATTGGCAAAAGACTCTAATCAATATTTATGGAATCTGGTTTCCAAATCTCAAATCAATAAAAAAAGCTACAATTCCAAAAAAGCCATAATTCCACAATACACAAAAGTCTCAGGTAAATTGATTTAAAACATAACTCTTGACTTGCAACCAGTTTGCCTCATGTCCATGGCAGCAAAACGTCCCAATGGTACGTACTCAGCAAAGGTCTCGACAACCATATGCTTGGTTTGAACCATCTTCCCCATGCATCTCTCTGTTCTTGAGGAACTTGTGCTAATTTACATAATCAATGATTGAGCACAAAAAATCCCAATTCCAATCCCTCTATAGATGCAAAAAAAACTCATAATCTAACTAACTCATGCTTTGACCACATTTTCTCAGCACCAGAAACAAAATTGTGCACCTCTTCGGAGTGAACCCATCTCAGATTGAGCACTGTCACCGATCTGGTGAAAAAATACCAACCAAAAAAATAATGTGTTAGTAGGCAAATTAGCATAAGACCAATTTCACTTCTCCGCCGCCACCGCCAGCCATCAACCTGACGCCAACTAGATCGCCTTCTACACTCACCACGCACCCAATTACGACCTCCGCAAGATCAGTCAGATCCAGCCCAATCGACCCACCTCCGCCGCCCAAATACCCACAGTGACTACTACGTCCTCGCCTCGTCGGAATCGGTGGTAGCCATGGGCTTCACCTGACTCCGACCTCCTCAGTTCCTCAAACCTCAGACATCGTTAAAAATTCCCAGAAACAAAAAGAAAAAGGAAAATCAGACTAAGAAGGGTATTTTTGCGACGCAAACCGAGCTCGACCGATTCAACTGAAACTTCTAGGTCACCGCCGCCGGGATTTAGGAGCTGGAGCTTTCATGACAACCAAGAACATACATGAACGGAGAGTTTGAGCATTGAGATTTTATTTTTAATTAAAACAAATAAGGGTAGTTTAGGTATTTAAAAGAAAATTAACAGTAGACCATGTTAAATTGGATGTAAAATCAGTAAGTTGTAACAATTTTGTCAATAAGTGTCTCGACTGTTACATTTTTAAAATATGTACCGTAAATTGTAAAAAAGGTTCAATTAAGTATAATAAATTGTCATCATCCATTTTTTTATGATTGCAGCTGGTAAGGTAAGGATTCCCCAAATCTTGCTGCCAATCTCTCCACCATACCCCTATTTTATTTACTTAAATTACCCCACACCCAAAAAATAATCCAAAACATTCTTGCTTAAATATTAATATCTAAATACTCCATAAATAGATTTAATTTTCGAGTAATTTTAATTTCTATCATGTACTTAAAATGATTTCGGCGTGAAGGACACTGAGTCACACCCAACATATTTCAAAAGACAAATAGCTACTCCATCTTTTAAAATGGGCAGTGAACTACACTCAGCAATTGTAAATTGACATTTAGTATCATTCAAATCCATTATAAAACAAATCCTCTAACCTTTTATTAATTACAACCCATTTTCTCAGCGACAAAAGACAAAATATTTTTAAAATAAGAGAATCTTTTGGAAAGTTATAAAAGGAAACTGATTTTAAGAGATTTAAAAGAAATGGACTTTAGGAAAAGAAAAATGAAGTTTCTTTAGAACACTCGTTGGAGGGCTCCCGAAACTCACCGGAGAGTTTTGATGAGCTCTCCGACGAGTTTACTGTTGACACACAATTAATGGGTTATGTGTTAGTTGAACTGGTAATGATTTTATTATTTAACTTCACATACACATCATGGAGTCTGATTTGTTATTTTTTTTATGAGCAATGACTGAAACCGACATGAACAAATAATCCTATGGTGAGTGCTTAAGTCTACCTTAATGCCGCACAAATGCATTGCCATGTTCACATATTTCTACATAAGGCTACTTGGACTGCTGTTCAGTAATTTGCAGTTTGTATGTTTCTCATTTATATATAATTACTCAAATAAATTAGTATTCTAGCATAACGTAATGAAAAATTGGCATTCTATTATACATAGCAAAATTTCTAGTTCTTCAGCAAGATTCGGTCGAGTTCCTAGAGCTCTCCGGCGAGCTCCGATGAGCTTTCCGGCGAGTTCCGGAAAGGGAGTTGGCGGCGAAGGTGAGGTACGAGACGTCGGGGGAGAAGGTGCCGGAGAGGTCGAGGTCGGAGAAACACCCAAACAAACATGAGTGGCATGTTTTGAAAATATGAAGTAAGACCAAGGGTATTTTCGTCTTTTAACATATTCGAAAAATTAACATATTCAATTCAAAATTTTAACGGTCGGTGCTAAGTGTTAATTTCGAATCGCTGAGTGTAGTTTACTGTCCATCTTGAAAAATAGAATAACTATCTGTCTTTTTTTGAGATATGTTGGGTGTGCCTTACTGTCCTTTACCTATCATTTTAAATGATAAGTTGCTAGCATATGTATATCAACAATCATGTAAAAGATAAAGTAATTAATAGTGGTTTTAATTTGGTGGTAGCCTTGTGTTTTAAAGACAAAAAAAGATTGTATTTATAAAATGAAAAGAGGGCACTTGGGTGTAAGAAAAAAACAAGAGACACTCACGACTCGAACACGTTGAAATGAAGATTCAAGCGGAAGCTGAGGGTTCGGAGCACCGTGAGGTTCCCGAAGACGCCGACCAGAAACTCACCGGAGATGGACTCTTCGAGGAGCCTCTGGCTAGTGACCCGACCCGATTCACAGAGAACCCTGTCCCACGTGCACGAGCATGCATGGGACACGTCCCAGAGACGTGTCCGACCACCTACCGTCGACCAGAGCAAGACCAGCGTGGCTCGATTACTGGCGAAATCTAGCCTCATCAAGGGGACAAAACCCAGATAAATCAACTCTCACTACGCTCGCACTCACTCCGAAGCTGATTCCATCTATTTTCTTAAATTAATTTTTTTTGGAACTTAAGAAAGTTAGATTGAGTTTGGTTGGGAGGGGTTGTTGTGAGATGGAGAGAAGAAGGATGAGAGAGAATGAGAAACACACCAAAAAAACAACTTAATGGCATGTTTCAAAAATTTGAAGTCATATCAAGTGCATTTTCGTATTTCATTTCAAAAACTAACTTTTTCCATCCAAATATTTAATGGTTATTGCTAAGTGTCCATTTTCAATTCTTGAGGTGATTAGGTTTTCATTTTTAAATATGGGGTGGCTAAGTGATGCGGTGCGGTCTGATGCAGCGTACGTGGCTAGGAATGACTCTTTATCAAGATTCGTTTAATTCATAAGAATACTTAAGATGATAGATTTGAGAAAAATCTCGATTTCTTTATTGAAGTTCAAAAACTAAATAACAAGAAAAGTATAAGAGTACTTAAATAGCCAAAACCTAGCCAAACCCTACTTGCAGAAAAGAAAATCCTATACTTATTAGAAAAGAAAACAAATTATTAAAATTGCAAAAGCTGGCTGAAACTTAAGAAACTGCGATTTTGAGTCTCTAGATGATCTCTGATGGCAGAAATTCGTCGTACCTCGTGGATTTGCCATTAGTTTGACTCAGATCGCCGTGTATGGCCGAAAAACACTAGTTTTTGTCCAAATCTGATACTTTCGCGATAACTCTGGGTTTTCCAGCTTCTGCATACTGACTTCCTCGAACGCAACGCATCATTCTCTCCTATATGGAGAAGATTCGACCTCCAATCTAGACCTGTAGCATCCCCCTCAAACGAAGAACCACCCCGGGATCCCATATTTTTGCAGCACTTCCTATTGAATTTTCAGATGTATCAAGTACTCCCACCTTGCTTGCAAGCTGGATCGTAAATGTGTAGCCCTTCATCTCGGGTTCCATGTTGAATTTATGGACTTTCCTTATCAAACTACATGTCCCTAGAACGATTACCCAACCTTGAAATTCAAGGCTTCTATCGTTGATACATGATCCTGGTACCAGGTTCTCGTTGCTGATTAAGGAAACAATATACGTGTAAGGCTCCCAATTATTTTCGGCTACTCTTGCAAGACTTTCACCAAGCACCTTGGTTGCTGCACCACCTAACAACTCAAACTTCTCAGTCCTGCATTCATCGTACAAACTCTTGATGCCCTCCAAAAAAATTTTGTAACCATTGTTGTATGAATCAGTTAAGAACAAGTATTTGACACAGCATAAAGTTTCATCCCTTTCTAAGAAAGCATCTCTTCCTCAAATGGTATGCTCATGTTGACTCAATTATGCTGCTACAATTCCAGCTTCCGTATCTGGTTCAGCATAATCATCATAAATTGGGGGTGATAGCCAATCTATGAACTCCTCTAGTTTAAGATTGTCATTGAATTGTGAAATTTCCACCTTGAAACCCTATTCCCACCGTTGGTTAGGGCTTTCGGGTGAACGATTCCGATAACCGGCGAAAGGACGCAATTTATCCATTCGTCGTGTTAATATTTCAACCAACCGCCTATGATCGTCGTTCTCACGGAGAAATTCACCGTGTTCACGTCGTAACTCAGCATGATCATCATCAGCACCATGGGTAGAGGCTCGTTGTTGTCTACAGGGCGGCATACATCAAGATCGACTAGAGTCTGATACCAACTGATGCAGCGTACGTGGTTAGGTAGAATTCTATATCAAGATTCTCTGATTCTTGCAAATACTGAAGATGATAGATTTGAGGGAAACCTCAATTTTTTTAAAAAAAACTTCAAAAACTAAACAAAAAGAAACATATAAAAGTGCTTAAATAGCCAAAACCTAACCAAAACCTAATTGTAGAAAAGGAAATCCTAAACTTATTGGAAAAGGAAACAAATTATTAAAATTGCAAAAACTGCCTGAAACTTAAGAAACTCCAATTTTGACCCTCTAGATGATCTGCCTAAAACGATTGGCAATTTGACTCAGACCGCCTTTTCTGCCCATAAAACACTAGTCTTTTTTCCAAATCTGACACTTTCGCGATAACTTCAGGTGTTCCAGATTCTGCATACCGACTTCTTCGACCGCACCACATCATTCTCTCCTGGATGGAGAAGATTCAACCTCGAATATGGACCCACAACATCCTTCTCAGAAGAAAAATCACCCTAGGATCCCATATCTTTGTAGCACTTCCTACAGAATTTCAGCTGTATCAAGTACTCGCACCTTGCTTGCAAGCTGGATCGTAAATGTGTAGCAATTCATCTCAGGTTCCATGTTAAATTTATGGACTTTTCTTATCAAGTACACGTCCCTTGCCGTTAGCAAGGGATGAAACTTTATGTTGCATCAAATACTTGTTCTTAGCTGATTCACACAACAATGGTTACGAACATTTTTTGGAAGGCATCAAGAGCTTGTATGATGAAGGCATGACTGCAAATTTTGAGTTGTTGAGTAGTGTAGCAAGCAAGGTGTTTGGTGAAAGTCTTGCAACAGTAGCCGAAAATTATGGGGAGCCTTACACGTATATTGTTGCCTTAATCAGCAACGAGAACCTGATACCAGCATCTTGTATCAACGATAGAAGGCTCGAATTCCAAGGTTGGGTAATCGATCAAGGGACGTGTACTTTGATAAGAAAATTCCATAAATTTAACATGAAACCCGAGATGAATTGCTACACATTTACGATCCAGCTTGCAAGCAAGGTGGGGGTACTTGATACATTTGAAAATTCGGTAGGAAGTGCTATAAAGATATGGGATCTCGGGGTGATTTTTCTTTTGAGAAGGATGTTGTGGGTCCAGATTCGAGGTCAAATCTTCTCCATCTAAGAGAGAATGATGCGGTGCGGTCGAAGAAGTCGGTATGCATAAGCTAGAAGACCTGAAGTTATCGCGAAAGTGTCAGATTTTGACAAAAGTTTAGATCATCTAGAGGGTCAAAATCGGAGTTTCTTAAGTTTCAGGTAGTTTTTGCAATTTTAATAATTTGTTTCATTTTCCAATAAGTTTAGGATTTCCTTTTCTACAATTAGGGTTTGGATAGGTTTTGACTATTTAAGCACTCTTATACGTTTCTTGTTATTTAGTTTTTGAAGTTTAATAGAAAAATCGAGGTTTCCCTCAAATCTACTATCTTCGGTATTCACAAGAATCAACGAATTTTGATAAAGAATTCTTCCTAGCCACGTACGCTGCATTACTAAGTGTCTTTTGGTCATACTTGAGTGTGAATATGTGTACTTTACCCAAAACAAAAAAAGCAAAAAATAAAAAATTAGAGTCGTTCTCATCCCTTTTATGAGCAACCAAACATAGAACAAAGAAGCAACAAAATTAACTTTTGTCGACGAGAAGTCGAGTAAAGATCCATCAACTGGAAAATTTAAACTTGAAAATGTCACTTAAAGAGAAAACGAAGTTTTGAACATTTGTCAAAAATCATGACATGGAGATTGTCGTGTAAATGAATCTCCATTATTTCCCCTGAAATCAACATGACGGATTAGATCGTATAATTATATTTATCAAAACATTTATCAGAATCTGATCTTATTCGGTAAATGAATCGGATCTTAAATAGTAATATAGATTAACTTCTATTGAATTTTTTTTTTGAATAATTTCTATTAAAATTAGTTTACGAAAATAATTGTAATAAAACAAAGTTTTAATTGATATTAAATTTGTTTGTTATTATCATTAGGTTTCAAATTAATTTAGGAAAATAATTATAATCCAACAAAGTGATACACTATATTAAATTTGTTTGTTGTTAAAACTTTGTATTATTGATTGAATACTTGATAATTACAATATGGAATAAATGCGTCTGTATATAGGCTCAACGATCTAAAGTTTACATGAGATATGACGGTTAGGGTTTAACATAGAAATGCAATATATGTAGTGGGCCTCAAGTCCATAAGTAATATAATATAATATAGTATATCTAACACGCCCCCGTATTCGGAGCAGTCGGATGTTGAATGCTTTGACTGTAGCAAAAGTCTTCAAAGTGAGGAGTCGGAAAGCCTTTAGTGAGTATGTCAGCAAACTTGAGAGGTGGTGGTGGTACATAAGGCACGTGAAATTGACCTACAATAACTTGAACAATAGTAGTGACCGAGATTGAGAAAAGAAATTAAAGAGGGATTAATTAGTTAGAAAAGAAATATAAAAGAAGGCAGGAACAAAGTGAGAAAGTTAATTAAAAGAGACTAAGAAATGGATAAAAGATGAGAGAGAATGATAGAAAAAGAGATCAAAAGTGGTTTTATGATCTACCACTAAAATTTTAGGCAAGTACGTCGATGCGAAATAATTTCAAGCAATTACGACGGTGCAAAACAAGAAACTACGTCGTAGGACGACGGTGCAATATTATATTAAAATAACAAGGCCATCATGATTCCAGAAATAAAGAGAACTAGAAAGAGATCGAGATTATTATTTTAAAAAAAAGAAACAAGAGAGAGGAATAATATAAAATATTATAAAGAGATTTAATTAGAGAAGGAAGTAACATGACAATAGCGCAATTCAAATAAAGGAGTACGATTATGTGATCAAGATAAGTTGAACAAGACAAAAAAGTTGTTTTACACGGAGACACAGATTAATATATTGAGTAATGGGCTAAAGAGAAAGAATTAAAAATCAAAGAGAAAGGAAGCTAATATACTTAGAGAGAAAATGAGACATAAAGGTGATGAATACTGAGAGATCTAATAGAGGCATTTTTGAAGCTTGGCGCAGAAACATTGGGTAGAAAACAATTGACTCGCCCTCCCGTTAAATCATGATTAATGAGTGAGTAAAGCCACACGTAAGAAAAATATACAACCAAGATCTAACTTAAACCCCTGATACCATAAAAGTGTTTATTATTAATTGAATACTTGATAAATACAATATGAAATAAATGTGTCTATATATAGGCTCAACGATCTAAGGTTTACATGAAATATGACGGCTAGGGTTTAACATAGAGATACAATACACGTAGTGGGCCTCAAGCCCATAAGTAATATAATATAATATATCTAACAGTTGTAATCCAACAAAATTTTAATATATATTAAATTTTTTTGTTGGAATTAATAAATATTTTAAATCATAAATTCTAAAAAATAGAGTAATGCTCATTATAACGCTATCAATTTTTTTCAATACTAACTACACATGGATGGGGAATGTATGCTGTTACAAATGGATTTTGTAACGACGTATCATCCACAATACGCCATTACAAATTTTTGTAACGACATATTGTCCACAATACGCCGTTACAAAGTTTTGTAACGGCATACAGTCCGCAAACGCTGTTATAAATAGAGTAACAACATATCTCTAGACGTACGCTGTTAGTAACAGTGTTTTGTAACGGCGCACATTATAAAATGCGCCGTTATAAAACCGTTGTTTGTCAACCAAAAACTAACTATCAGCTACTAAAAATTTGAAATCGAGGCATTGAGGTAACCATTAAATTGTAACGGCGTATTATCCAATGTGGGCCGTTAAAGTACTTTGTGGTGGCACACATGTTAAAATATGCTGCTACAAATCATTTTTTTAAATCTTGACATACGACTTTGTTTGACCATTATTTTCGTAGGTAATCACGGATGATCGATTTGGATCGAGGTTCTTACGTCCTTGAAATTGACTAAAATTTTGGCACATCGAGTACCAAATGATTTCCCTCCAATCCATATGGTTGAATTAAAACATGTGTTCCATTATATATTATATTGAGTACCAAATGTTCTAACTGACTTCTTAATGGTCTTGAACTGGAAAACGTTGAACTAGATTATAAAGTAATGAAAACTGTTTTTTTTTTCTAAGTGTGAAATTGTGACGGCGTACCTTTGTAGTGAACAATCTTGACCATTACTAGTCAAGATTGTTGACTTACGCATGATTTCGGTTTTTTCGTTTGCTTTTCATTTATCAATTGCAGACACAAATGACCATTATTATTGTACATGACATAAAAATCATGTACGTCAATAAAAAATTAAAATCAATGTATCCTATCATAAAAAAACGTCTCCAAAGGAAGTTTGACCGTTATTTTTGGAGGTAATCATGGTTGATCGGATTGGATCAAGATTCATATGTTCTCGGAATTGACTATAACTTTGGCACATCAAGTACAAAACTATTGCGCTTCAATCCGTATGGTTGGATTCAAACACTATTTTGAACATAATCAACTTTCGTTGAAAACGTGAGTTTAAGGTTTAGAAAGGTAAATCATATCCTAAACCCTAAACACATTACTCATCCAACGTTCAATAGATAAATATTATTTCTAATAGAATCCAAACTGTTCAATTTGTTGCAAATAACATGTACATGGTATACTAAAAAGTTCATGGAAATCAAACCACATGAACATGGCTAATCGTTCACGATCGGACCGACATGAATAAAATAATAATTTTCGTTCATGGCTAATTTGTAACGGCGGAATTTGGCCCATACGTCGTCACAAATAGTCAACAATCTTGACCATTCTCTAGTCCAGACTGTTGACTTTCGCTTGCCTTCGGTTTTTTCATTTATCAATTGTAGGCGCAAATGACCATAATTATGTACACGACATTAACATCATCTAAGTCAATACCAAAAAAAATCGGTGTGTCATGTCATAAAAAAAGTCTCCAACATGTGTTTGAGCGTTAATTTCGGAGGTAATCACGGGTGATCGCTTTGGATCGAGGTTCATACATTATCGGAATTGACTATAGTTTTGTCACATCGAGTACCAAACTATTGCGCTCCAATCCGTACGGTCAGATTAAAACATGATAGATTTAAATAATTTAAACGGGTGATCAATAGATTTAAATAGTTTATATAAACTCCAAACCGTTCAATCTTTGTAAATAACATATACTTGGTATAGTTCAATTTTCATGAAAATCAAATCACGGGAACACGACTAATCATTCATGATCAGACCGATAAAAATAAAACAATAATTTAGGGTTAGATTTGTAACGGCGCACAATGTAATGTGCGCCGTTACAAAATTGGCGCCAAACAAAAATTTCACTAAAAATCAAATTTTAAGTTTTTTGATGTAACATGTCGAAACATACATAATCACAAATCCTTTTACACAAAGGCTGAAAACCCTCGCCTGACCCTTCTTTCTTCTTCTTCTTCTGTCTCGGCCGCCACAGCTGCTACCGTCGCCTCGTCGTTGTCGTCTCACCGTCGACCTCCTCCCCATAAAAACATGGAAGTTCCTTTTTTCCCTTTTATTTTTCTGTCCCGTGCATGATTCCATCTCCTGACACGATTTTGATTTTAGTTCTCGCTCATTAATTGATTTGTTGTCCTATAATTATTGTTGGAAATTTGTATGAATATGGAAAAGCGCTTGAAAAAAGGCTTTGGAATTTAGTTGAAAAATGCTTAGTTATGGGTTCTTGAGCATAGATGTTCGGGGAGTATAACTGATTTGAACAGGTTAGTTGTTTTTTTGAATATGATATTATTTTTAACATATTATGGTTAGGTTTTTGTGAACTGATTTTATGAATATTGTATGTAAAGTGAAAAAGTATATGAACTTTACGTTAATTTAGCTTAGTTATATAATTTGGTACTCAATTGATGCATATGAAATCATGTTTTATGGAATAGTAGCTTAGTTTCTCATATTTGTATGAAAAAGGTATTTTTGAAATTTAAAGAATACCCCAAAAAGGTAATTTTGGAATTTAATTAAAAATACCCCAAAATGGTATTTTAGGAATTATGTAAAAATACCCAAAAGGGTATATTCAGAATTTAATAAAAAATACCCGAAAAGGGTATTTTCGGAATGATGTAAAAAAATACCGACAAGGGTATTTTTAGAATTATGTAAAAAATATCCAAAATAGTATTTTAAGAATTTAATAAAAAATATACGAAAAGGGTAATTTCGCAATCATGTAGCAAATACCCGAAAATGGTATTTTTGGAATTTAAATAAAAATACCTGAAACAGATAATTTTGGAATTATTTACAAAATACCCGAAAAAGGTATTTTCGGAATTTAATAAAAATACCCGAGAGGTATTTTTAAAATGTCATAAGAAATTACATGGTAAGGGTATTTTTGTCATTACAAAAAATCTTATTGTATACAGTTTTAGATAACGCTACCGAAGGCTAAGGCACCTAAGTCTGGGGAACCTAAGCAGGCAATTTGCAACCCAACGTTTTTGAGGCTATACAGAGGGATGAAGATTCTCGATCCAACCTTGCCTCTTATGGGTCTGTACAACTTCTATATAGTTTACTTATCTATGTACTTGTGTGAACAATTCAGGACCTCGACGTTTTTTGTGTGAATATTTTCAATATGCATTTTAATTATTTTTGTTTAATTATTGTATAAAAATAAAAATAAAAATGAAATATTAATATTTCATTTTTATTTTTAATTTTTTCATGAAATTTAGATTGTAACGGTGTATTATGTTTATATACACCGTTACAAGGTCTAATGACGTATGTATAAGGGCACACCGTTACAATTTGTAATAGCGTATTTATATATACGCCGTTAGAATTTGTAACGACGTATTATTATACATACGCCGTTACAAACGATGTTAGCGTCATTTGCATATTAACGGTACCGTCACATTGTGACGGCCTACGGTGTACAGTACGTTGTTACAATACTAACGACATATTCGTCAGTATTGTAATGGCGTACAATACTAACAACGTATCATGTGCGTTGTTACACTTTGTAACGGCGTCGTTGTAACGGCAGATGGTAAATTGGACGGATGTGCACATGTGAAGATTTTCCTTTTATATATATATTGATTGTAATATTAAGTTTTTAAAATAGATAGTGATAATAATTTACCCAATTAATCTGCTATTATTTCTTATATTCTTTATTTTTACTTTTCATAATTGTTTTAATTTAATCAAACTTGAATTACTTTTTGTTATATACATTTAATAATTATTTTATTGCTAAAATTAACTTTTTTGATATAAAATTTACTCATGTTAAATTCTTTTTTGGATCCGTCTCTGCATATATTAATTAATGTTGAGATTGAGCTTATTAATAAACACGGTATGAAGATTCAACACATAATTAACAACGAGTGGGTCCATAGAAAATGAAATTGGTTATTTTTGTTTTTCATATAGAAATGAAACATATATAGGAAATAATTAATTAAAAAGCATGCATATATATATATATATATATATAAATTCATGGCTGGAAACGTGATTGGCGGAGGTCATTTGTTAGAGCGAGGGCCCTCCAGTTCTGATAACCGTAGGGGTCTTGAGTCTCTCGGTTGAGGTCATAATAGTACTTTCCATCCTCCAAGAACCTCGTATCGCTCATCCCTTGCTGCATGTCCATGTTGTGCTGTGGCTTGTAAAACTGTTTCATGCTGTGTCTGTACCCAGCTCTCTCCGCCATCCTCAAATCATCCATGTTGTTGTAAGTAGCCTTATGCATGTTGTAGCCAGCTTTTTTGGTGGACTCTGGAATGTTGTAGTCGCCGTTGCTCAACAATTGGCTATCCCCCAATTTGAATAATAATATCATGATTAAGAGCAAGTATTTGATATTTGGTTTGGAAGCCATGGAGGATGAATATGGGTTTCAGATGCTCCACCCTCGACTCCTTTTTATACCACAACACTCTCTCTTAGTTATGGTTGAGTTCGTTTGGTTAATTAAATCCTCTCACCTTCTTTTTTTTCCTCAATTAATATTGTTATTTATTTTCTTATCTGCACCACCGGTATTCCATTATGGATATAATCAATATTCATAAATCATTTGTTTACTCTCTTCCATCCGTTCTTTTAATTTTAAAGATTTATTTATACTCGGGCTCGGGCGGGGGCGGCCACCACTTGCCTAACAATAATTTTTGCTTGCAAATATTTATTAAATTTGAATTCAAATATACATAAACTTATAGGATGCACTCCATTTAAACCACCATTTCAAATAGGAATTTAGAAATCATTCTCTTACTTGAATTATAACAATCTATGGCTGATGTTAATATAAGATTTCATTGCAAAAAATAAATGTTTAATATAGAAAGTTATGTACATTTTGTGTTCGTTTCTTCTTCTTCTTACTTCTTATCTCCGCCTCCACCGCCCACGACTCCGCTAGATCGTGATTTGGCCGACGACGGTGGCAACCTCCCCATCCTCGACCCAAACCTACCTCGCAATCGCGATCGACGAAGCTCTTCCCCATGGCTGGTCAAGATCGAGGACTTTCCCGAGAAATTGCACCTCCTCGACCCTCTCTCCATTTTCTCGCAAGTTTACCGTGAAGATTGTGAAGTTATGATTGCCTAAAAAATTGCCAAAGGGGGAGATTGTTGTTACGATTAGTGTTGACATATCTTTTAGCGCAAGGTCAAGATGTCAGCCAACATGTTGCAACACATTTGGCGTGACATACCCCACGCAGGATCAGGAAAGTTTTCAATCTTTCCTGTTTGGTTTTCAGAAACGTGGGGCAAAGGGAAAACGAGTTAGTACAAGATCAAGCAACTTCCACCTTCAATAAAGACACGTCAGCAAGGCCAATTAAGGCATCAATGCCAACCTGTCAACTTGCCAATAATGCAAGGAGGCAAAAGAATCCCTATTTGGAGTTGAAGACCAATTAGGCATGTAGAATTGCTATAAAAGCAGGTGCTACCCCCACATCAATTCACACGTTCTCTGTGCTTAATTTCAGAGCTCTTAACCGTGCAAGGCTGGCAGATTGAGAGACTGGATCTTTAGAAGAACAGTGTCGATCACATACATCAAAACGTGAGGGTTTGAGTGTTTGTGATTTTTAGGTATTTGTTCGTGATTGAAGACTCACGAAGAAATTGTCGAAGACAAACTACGTCGAGCATAGGCTTGCTGGAAGGGTGGAATTGAGTTGTTCTCAAAGACAGGGGGAGTCCTTGGTCGAGGTTCTTCTTGGTGAGATCTCTAGTAGCTTAGGACAATAGCTTGTTTGATAGCTAGTTGATGCTTGAAGTTGTACTATTGACTACCAAATAGTGAAAACCTTTCCACTAGCAGAGTGCCCCCAGACGTAGGTGCGGAGTCACCGAACTGGGTAAACATATTGTGTGTCTTCTGTTTACTGTTCCGTTATTTATTATCCATTATCTGTGGTCAGACAAGTTGTCGAACCAATTGTCACAACATTTTGTTCGACATCTTGTCCCTGCTATGAATCATAATTTCAATTGGTATCAGAGGAGGCACCTTATCTTCTAGGTGATTTCCTGCAAAGATTCTGAGTAGCTGATATGGAGTCAAAGGAAGGAGGATCGATCAATCGACCACCCGTGCTTGACAGAACAAACTATGGATATTGGAAATCTCGCATGTGCGCCTTCATGAAATCACTCGATAGCAAAACATGGAAGACAGTAATCAACGAATGGGAGGAGCCCCAATGTTCTGATGGATCAAGCAATATTATTGGTCCCAAACCCGAGAAGGAGTGGAGCCCCATAGAAGATGAGGCAGCCCTAGGTAACTCCCGTACACTCAACACTATATTCAACGGAGTTGATAAGAATGTCTTCAGGCTGATCAACACATGCACAAGTGCCAAAGTAGCATGGGATACTCTTGCTGTGTCCTATGAAGGAACCTCTAAGGTACGTGAGTAAAAATTACAATACCTCACCACTAATTTCGAAGCTCTCACAATGAATGAGGATGAAACCATAACCGAGTTCAACGTACGGATTAGGAACCTGGCCAATGAATCATTTTCTCTTTGCAAACGCATGACTGACGAAGATCTTGTCAGAAAAACCCTAAGGGCATTAAGCTCTACGTTCAAGATAAAGATCTCTCATGACCTACGAAGGGCATTAAGTTCTTGAAGTTTGATGAACTCATGGGATCTCTCATGACCTACGAGCTCTCCCTTCCCACCTTAGAGAAGAAACACAAAAGCGTGGCCTTTAACAGCTCAACTCATGATCAGAAAAAACAGGTGTTCTCCGACTCTAATAGCGAAGTCGATGAAAAAATTGCTATGCTAGCCCAGAACTACAACAAAATTATGAGAAGATTCAATTAGACGGCGGGGAAGAATGTCTCTCAGAATGTTAGAAACAAACCCCAACAAAAGTTTCAGAAATTTGAGAACACTAATGGTAGACGAGGCGAAAGAGCAGAAAAAGAAAAAGGGGTGCAGTGCTTCGAATGTGAAGGCTTTGGACATGTGGAGAGAGAATGTCCCAACTACCTCAAGAAGCTGAAGAAGGGATTGACTGCATCGCAATCTAACGAGGAAGTAGAAGATAGCAACATAGAACAGACAAGTAACTATGTAGCCTTCAATGCCTCTACATCCACTAAACCCTTGAAGAAACTCGCCTCAGGTGATGAATTGTTTAAGAGACTCTTAATAATGCATACAATGAGTGGTATGTCAAGCGGCTTGAAGACTCTCAAGTCCTCAAAAAACAAGATGCGCTCATTCACTCTCTTAGCGAGGACAAGACCAGGCTTCTCGAAACCATCATTGACCTCAAACGTGAAACTTGTCATCTAAGTGGGGATCTAGAGCTGAGGACCAAGTCAGTCAAGAAGATGAATTCAAGAACTGACACTTGGGATCAAATTCTATCCATTGGTAAGCCGGCGAAAAACATGGAAGGCCTTGATTACTCAAAAAGAGCCTCAACATCCAAATCTACCTTTGTCCCCCAAACGACTGTCACCAACATGCCACGAAAGATGTCACCGACATCTGGCAACAGTCATCCACAGAAGAAACACCATCATGGCAGCTTAAAGATTAAATGGCATACCTGGGTCTTTCATCACTTTGGACGAAGAGGTCATATTCAACCATTTTGGTATCGCCTTTATGGAAAGAGCTCCATCAAACGCAAGACATCCATCAAGAAAGCTCAACCTCGACAAGAATGGCGAGTAAAAGAGGTACACCATCAAGCTCATATTGCGTACACCTCTCTAAAGGCCTCTACCAGCAACGATTGTTATTTTGATAGTAGATCGTCTCGACATATGACTGGTAACCGCTCATTCTAGACTACCATAACTCGTTGTTCAAATTGCTTTGTCACCTTTAGTGATGATGTGAAGGCCAAGGTCTTGGGAAAGGGCAAGCTAAACTACCCTAGCTCTTGTTGTTTAAAGGAGGCGTTATTTGTAGAAGGACTCACTGTCAATCTTATTAGCATCAACCACATATATGATATGGATCTATGTGTCAACTTCACTCTTGACAAATTTGTGGTTGTGAATACGCATCAGGAAGAACTGATGAAAGGTCTAATGTCACGATACAATTGTTATCTATGGTTCCCTACCCCAGCTCCTGGAACCACAATGTGTTTTGTCCAAAGCTCAAGAAACCAAACCCTGGCATCAAAAACTTGGACATATCAATTTAGGAAGCATGTAGAAAAACCTATCTGAACAAGCTATCATTGGAGTTTCAGATCTAAAAATTGTGGAAGGCAGGATTTGCAGAGAATGTCAGATAGGTAAACAAGTCAAGACGTTGCACAAGAAGGATCAACATCTTACCATGTCTCGAGTTTTAGAACTTCTACATGTCGACCTTATGGGACCAATGCAAGTGAAGAGCATAGGAGGAAAGAAGTCTATTTTTGGATATGTCGACGATTTCTCAAGATTTACCTGGGTTGACTTTATTCGAGAGAAGTTAGACACATTCACCGTATTTGAAGCTCTATGCCGAAAATTTGAAAGGAATAACAGAACTTTAGAAGAGATGGCTCATGTCATGATGCTAGCCAAAGACATACCCCTTCACTTCTTGGAAGAAGTGCTGAACACGGCTTCACATATTCACAATCGTGTCACACTCCGTCCAGGTACTATGGTCACACTTTATGAAATATGGAGGGGGAGGAAGCCTAATGTCAAATATTTCTGTGTCTTTGGTTCGTTATGTTACATTCTCGTCGATAGGGAACCACGACGGAAACTTGATCGTGACGAGGGTATTTTTCTTAGATACTCTAGAAATAGCCGTGTCTTTCGGGTATTCAACAAAAGAAACAGGACCATGATAGAGTCCATGAACGTAGTCGTATATGATGACATGTCTGATCAACCTAGCAATAACGATGAGGTAATCCTGACTACCCCTGATGTCAGAATGAATGTCTTTGACAAAGTTTGTGACAAAGATCCTGAGGAAGAAGACATCAGTGTTCCTGATGAAGAAGCTTCACAAGCATCAGAACAAAGAATTCTCTCCAGGAGAGTCCAGAACAATCACCCGACTCAAGATGTGATTGGCAATATAAACAATGGAGTACAAACTCGTAGTAAGGCTCCTGTAAATTACCGACACATGATAAGTAGTCTTTGCTTTGTCTCCAAGATTGAACCCAAAAACGTGCAAGAAGCCATAAACGATGAGTATTGGGTGTGTGCCATGCAAGAAGAGCTGGTGCAGTTTGAAAAGAATGAAGTATGGGAGCTTATACCAAAACCAAAAAATGTCAATATCATTGGGGAAAAGTGGATCTTCAAGAATAAATCTGACGAACAAGGAAATATCACTCGAAACAAGGCAAGACTTGTGGCACAAGGCTACACACAAGTAGAAATAGCGGATATTGACGAGACGTTTGCTCCAGTTGCCAGACTTGAAGCCATCATACTACTTCTATGCATTACTTTCCATCTAAAATTCAAACTCTACCAGATGCATGTGGAAAGTGCCTTTCTCAATGGGTACTTGAATGTAGAAGTCTATGTTGCTCAACCTAAGGGATTTGAAGATCACAACTCTCCACACCATCTTTATAAGCTCAAGAAAGCTCTCTACAATCTCAAGCAAGCACCTCGAGTGTGGTATGAACGAATAACTCACTTCCTAGTACAGAATGGCTATACTCGAGGGGGAGTTAATAAGACTTTGTTCGTGAAAAAAGAGGGAAACAACATCATGATTGCCTAGATCTATGTAGACGACATTGTGTTTGGTAGAATTTCAGACAAGATTGTGCAACATTTTGTACAACATATGCAGTCTAAGTTCGAGATGAGTATGGTAGGTGATGTAACCTACTTTCTAAGATTCCAGACCAAATAGATGGATGATGGCATCCTTATATCTCAAAGAAAGTATGCCAAGAACATTGTAATGAAGTTTGGTTTGGAGAAAGCTTCCCACAAGAGAACTCCCATTGCCACTCAGATGAAGCTTACCAAGGATGATCAAGGTGAACCTGTAGATCAAAGTCTCCATCGAAGCATCATCGGAAGCCTCTTATATCTCAATGCAAGTCGACCTGACATAGCGTTCTCGGTGGCAATCTGTGCTCACTTCCAAGCAAATCCAAAAGCTAGTCATCTAATACAAGCCGAAAGGATTATCAGATACATATCAGGTACAACTGAACTAGGCTTGTTATATTCCTTCGATACATCCTTTACTCTAGTTGGATATTGCGACGTAGACTGGGCTGGAAGCACATCTGGTTTCATAGTTCAACAAGAAGCAAAACTGTGTTGCTCTATCTACTGCTGAGCTTGAATATATTGTCGCCGGAAGTAGCTGCACTAAACTGTTATGGATGAAGCTGATGCTTGCAGAGTATAATGTCAAGAAAGATGTCATGAAATTGTTCTGTGACAACATCAGTGACATCAACATCTCGAAGAATCTTGTGCAACATAGCAAAACCAAGCACATAGACATCAGGCCCCACTTCATCCGAGAGCTTGTAGAGGGCAAGAAAATAAAGCTCGAGTATCTCCCCACAGCGAAACAATTGGCGGGCATCTTCACAAAGGCATTGGATGCAGATCGATATGAAAGTATAAGATCCTTCTTTGGACTTTGCTGCTTGGAGTAAGAACATCAAAGAAAGAAGGTAGAGTTTTTGTTGATTTGTTTTACTCTCTTTCTCCAACAGACTATCTAGGGTCCACAAAATCAAATCCGGGCCCACTTCATCCAAGCCCGTTTCAATCTTGTTCCAAAAAAATAAAAAATAAAAAAAACTTGAACAATAAGGCGTCTCTGCATCTCACCCTATTTCCTCGGCCTCTACGTCACTTTCCCAAATATCAGGTTTTACATTCAGGCAACTTGTCTAGTGAAGGATCTACAGTCACTCGAGCATAGCATGACGAAGTTGCACCTGAGGAACTTGTGGATTTGACGCCCAATGTCAAAGACTATGTCACTGAAGCATCTGAGTTCCGAGATGAAGAAGTCGAAGAGATTCTTCCAAAAACTTCATCAACTCTTGATGAGTCTCTGCCTGAGATTAGGGAAGGGCAAGATGGTATGCAGGATTTTCCAACATCTCTTGTTACTTCTGCTGACGATGAGGAGTTAAGTCATAATGTTGAGACGGATACGCCTCAAAACGAGGAGACTATGACTCTGAAAAAGATTTTGGCTAAGAAGAGGGAAAGTAAGAGAATGTTGAGAGAGGAGCTCAGTAAGGAGATCAACGTGCTCAAGATGACCATCGAGAGACCCTCTCAGAAAATTTGTATGTACAGATCTTGTTCGTACTAATGCGGATGCTTCTACTTCTCCAAGAAAATAAAGCTGAAGAAAATGAAGTTGATGAGGGGAACAAAAATGGTAACTCTGAGGGAGGTGACTCTTCCTAATCTGTTTCCCATTCTCCAAGTTCATGATCTACAAGTTTTGTTGCACGAAGAGGAAGTTGTGATTCATATCGAGGAAAAGAACAAGAAGAAGAAGATGGATGATGTGCCCATTGTTGATGTATCATGTACTCTTAAAGAGAAAGGAGAACCCGAAGAGAAAGAAGAAGATCTTGTGGCGCCCCTTGCTCATGAAAACAAGAAATCAGTGGGAGGCCAGAAGCCATCAAAAAATGTTGATGCTGTTCCTATGGACAATATGTCTTTTCACACAGAGGACGAAGTTCTAAGATGGATCCAAACAAGCGAATATCCAGATGAGGTACTGGGAAGTATGTTGAGCATCTAGTTAGGAAAGATGTAAAATGTGATGTCACAGCATCTTGTTCGACATTTTGTGCGTCGCAGTTTTGAAAGGTTTCTTAAATATGAAGTGTAGGATTTGTGCCATAGTCCAATACTATTTATGTCTATGAATATGTATCATCTTTTGCAATAAAATATAAAGCGACATTTTATTACTATGGTGTTGTAGTAATGAGTTAAGTATACATCGATCTATATCATTAAGTGTGTCATCACTAATAGTAGAACTATAAATCCGCATGATTTATACTTAACGGCTCCCTGGTCAGTCAAGCTTCATCTGAAGAGACTAGTATGAGGACAACTCTTTATGATCACGCTCTACTGATCATGGCAATAGGTTTTGCCAGAGTCAGATCATAAATATCATTGTGAAAATGATATTGGACGACCCAACTTGAATATGTTACATAGATGTTGTCGTGAACATATTCAGAGATTGTAGCTTGTCATTGTATCCTTAGACCAAAGAGTCTCTGTGATCATAATATAGTCAATATCCGAGTTTGGCTCAAACATAACATTATTTGTGAAAGGGTAACCATAACGGTTGTGATTGGCTCGGGGATGGGCCATATGTGTGATACGAGAGATGTCTAAGGGATTTATCCCTCATACTACGGTATGGGGTAGGTATCAGTTTGGGCCACTTGATGAGAATGCCTGAAAGGAAACGCATGGCCATGCAGATGATACGGAGTATCATTTTTCAGTCATCTCGGGTATCAAGAAACAGTGATTAATTAAATAAGGATGATGGCTCTATGCCTTATAATTAATCAAGATACCTAGTGTTAAAATGATAGTGACATGGGCGACATGAGGTTAAATCGGATCGCCGATAATCATGAACTTTGGGTAATCATAATGCCATACTAGAGGCCACTTATGATGCAAAGGGTAAAATGACAATTTTACGCCGATCTGCCAATAGGACATGACCCTAAATGGTCACACGCATAGGGTGCACATCTTAGGAAATCCGAGCAGAATTAATTGTGGATTGGTTAAATCGGGCCGTGACCAAAACCCTACGGTTTTGGGCCACGTGCCCGTCAGCTCACGTACCATGAATCAGGCCAAAACCCTAGGGTTTTGGGCACCGGAAATGATGAGGAATGGGACCAAAACCTATGAGTTTGGAATACCTCATGGGCTGCCAAATTGGGCAAGGCTAAGGCCTCATGGCCGAAACCCTATCGGGTTCGGCCCATGAGGCCCAAACCGCCCAACTTGGCCGGCGGCTAGGGTTTAGAGGGAGCCAAACCTAGCCCATTTTATGGGCTGGTTCATCCTCCCAAAACCCTAGCCAATCTCTATAAATAGAGGCCTCATGAGCTTAAAAATCATAACTTGATTTTTACATACCGTTACTCTACCAGGTTTTTCAGTTTCTTAGTTTGATACTATGAATGGGCTTTAATTTTGTACATTTATTTCCGCTTTATATGTATACTAGATATGTATTAGTAGGAATTTATGAATGAATGTTTTTGTACGTTCAGAAATGTATGCTAGAACATTACCAACATGTAAAGGATTAAAATTGGAATTAATCAGACTTTGCATGTATTTTGTAATTGAAGCATCATGGACTTGATGTTTTCAAATAAAGTAAATTAATGACAACCGATTCACAATTAATTCAAGTCCTGCGAGATACCACCCAAATCTCAACACTCAGACTAGCTCCCAACACTGTGGATGGGTGCGACTCCGCGTAGCATTCATTGGGATGCGGACTATATGAGTTGGTTAGTCGTATGTGGGTGCGTGTGCCACCGCGTAGTATCCACATATGGACTGAACCATAGTTGAATTTGGTTGACTTGACTACGATTGTCAGCTAGGGTTGACCTAAGATATCAGATAGGGAATGCCGTGTACGATTTTGTATAGTCCTTAGCCAAGAGTTACAGCGGTTGTAATTGGACTGGATGTCCTACCTACATAGCTCGATTGGAGCAGTGAGCCTCCGTTCACTTCAATCGAGTGAATTAGGGATCTTATTTTTGTTAGAGTTATGTCCCAGTCCAATATAAAAGTGATCTACAGATGTAATGTTTTATCATCTTTCCGAAAAAATAAATCAGCATATATTACTAATGTGTTGTAGTAACATATTGAATGTAATTTGATATATGTCACTACGTGTGTAACCACTAATAGTAGAACTGTAGATTAGAAAGAATTACATTTGATGAGTCCCTGATCAGCTAAGCTTCTTTATGAAGCGATCAGTATGAGACCAACTCCTTGTGATCACGCTCTACTGATCATGGCAAAGTATGTGCCGGAGTTATATCATAGATATCATCAGGTCGATGGTATCGGACAACCCGATTGTGACTATGCTGCATAGATCTAGTCATGAGATACTCACACATCGTAGCTTGTCATTATATCCTAAGACCAAAGAGTCTTTGTGTACACTATGTAACGAATACCTAAGTTTGACCTAGTCTAACGTTATCTGTAAAAGGGTAACTATAACGGCTTCGATTGGCTTGAATATTTATTACATTAGTGAACTCGAAAGGCGTCTGAGGGATTTATCACTCATACTTTGGTATGAGAAATATATCCGTTTAGTCCACTTGATGAGTATGACTGAAGGAATAGCACGACCGTGCAGGTGATACCTTAGTATCAGTTTTCAGTCATCTCAGATATCAAGAAACAGTGATTGATAAATTAGGATGACCATTTTATGCCTATTGATCAATTTGGATATCGGTTTGATAAAATGACAGTGACATATACGGTAACAGGTTAAGTCGAATAATCGATAATCACGAAAATTGGATAATCATAATGTCTTGCTAGAGACCACTTATGATGGAAAGGGTAAAATAGTAATTTTACCAGTCTGCCAATTGTTCGTGAGCCTAGAGGGTCACACGCATTAAGCACGATACATGACAACAATTATGGAAGAAAATTGAGAACAATTCAGTAGTTTTCTGGCATAAGGCTTTAACCAGACGGTTGAAGAAATCAATTCGAGGAAATTGAGCCGTTTTGTCTAAACCAAAATTAGAACTCAAGTTAATGGGTTTAATTTGGGTTTTAGTTAAACGGGCTTAAAGCCCATTTAGGGATTTAAGTTATGAATGAGAACAAATGCAAATAAGAGTTTATAAAGGATAGATATGCAATTTTAATTTTAAATTCAATTTTAATTTTCAAATTAAAATTACAATATATCTTCCATTATCTTCTCTAATTTTTCAACAACTAATCCCATTACTCTCTCCCCCTCATTGCTGAATTCTCTCTCAAAATTCATAGTAAAAATTTGAGTGAAAACCTTCTTCGGTTGTGGTGCTTGTGTGGACCTAATAGAGAAACACTAAGCTTGTGTTTTCATCGATTAGAAGAGGTAATTTTCATATTCAAAACGTATATATATAACATGTTGAATTTACATTAAGATCTTCGTCTTTTTCGATCACCATGGTTACATAACTTCCGCTGCATGAAATTTATCGTTTGGAACCCATGGTGATCTCTTTCAATTTTAGATTTTAAAGTTAGAATCGAATGGTTGTGATTTAATTAATGATCTCCAACTTTAATTTAAAATTGATTAAATTTATTTTCCGTGTAGACTCAAATGGCAAACACGATAAATAGCTCATTGAGACCCTTGCTTGAGAAGGACAAGCTCAATGGAGTGAAGTTTCTGGACTGGGACAGAAATTTAAGAATTGTACTCAAACATGAGCGCAAGAAATATGTCCGTGACAATGCAATCCATGTGGAACCAGTAGAAGACTCAACAAGGGCCGTTCGAGATGCCTATCACAAGCATCTGAGCGACTCTATTGATGTAGCCTGCATAATGCTGGGCTGTATGGAGAGCAATCTCCAGAAGCAGTTCATGGAACTCTCTGACAAACCTTTTGAGATGATGAATCAAATAAAGGAGATGTTTAAAGAGAAAGCGAGGATCAAAAGGTATAACACCTTGAAGGATCTTCATTCCTGCAAAATGGGTGCAAGTAGTTCCGTGAGTCCACATGTCCTAAGGATGAAGGAATACCTCGATCACCTAACTAGGATAGGCCTTGAGTTAGGGAAAGAGGTGTCTGCAGATATAATTCTGCAATCCCTTCCTCCTGCATATGATGGTTTCATAATGGACTACAATATGCATAATATGGACAAGACCATTTCAGAGTTACATGAGATGCTTGTAACTGCTGAAAAGAGCATCAAGAATCAAACCAAGGATGTTCTTATGGTCAATAAGGGGACCAACTTCAAGAAGTCTGGTGTGGTACCTGGGTTTTCCAAGGGGAAGGCTCCAGCACACCTGGCGGGCAAGATGAGAGTGCCAGTTGTTCCTAACCCTCCCCAAGCCCCTACATGCAAAGGAAGGCTAAGGAAAGAACAACAGCATGCTTCTATTGCAAGGAAGTTGGGCATTGGAAGAAGGAATGCAGGAAGTTTGAGAATGACCAGCAGAAGGGTAGCGGGTCCACACCTTCAGTTATTTTCTTTATAGAACTTAATATTTCTATTTCACATTCTTGGGTACTAGATACTGGAGCAGAATCTCACATATGTACGAATGTGCAGGTGCTAAGAAGTTGAAAAGATTTGGGCAAAGGCGAAGTGGACTTGAGAGTTGGCAACAGAATCAGTGTTGCTGCAACTGTTGTAGGATTTATGAGTTTTGATTTGCCCAGTGGTCTTGTACTTTCATTATCAGAAGTTTTCTGTATACCTACTTTTAGTAGGAATTTTATTTCAATTTCTTTATTGGACAAATACGGTTTTGATTTTTCAATAAAGAAGGGAGATTTCCAAATTTATCGAAATAATGTGTATTATGGAAGTGTATGTAAGGTTAGAGGTTTATATGAATTAAATACTGATAACTCTAATTCAAGCTCAATCTATAATGTTAATAAAAAAGGTTTAAGTCCGATGACTTAAATCAAACTCTTGTCTGGCATTGTCGCCTTGGCCACATCAATGAGAAGCGGATATCAACACTGCACAAGTATGGACTTTTAAGTCCGTTCAAGTTCAATGCGATTGATAGATGCGAGGCTTGTTTGATGGGCAAGATGACAAAGGCACCCTTCACAGGTGGAGGTGATAGGGCAAGTGACTTACTGGGTGTAATACACACTGATGTGTATGGACCAATGAGCACTTATGCCAGGAGGGGGTTTAGGTACTTCATCGCATTTACTGATGATTTCAGTAGATATGGCTATGTCTACTTAATGAGACATAAATCCAAAGCCTTTAATAAATTCAAAGAATTTCGGAATGAAGTACAAAACCAACTTGGGAAAAATATTAAAGCACTTCGTTCAGATCGAAGTGGTGAATACTTATCCGAAGAGTTTGCTGACCATCTGAGTGATTGGAGAATCGTGTCAGAATGGACTCCGCCAGGAACGCCACAATTAAATGGCGTGTCCGAACGGAGAAATCGAACCTTGCTAGACATAGTTCGTTCTATGAAAAGCCATGCCGATCTATCAATCTCTTTCTAGGGTTATGCTCTAGAGACAGCCGCATTCATTTTGAACAGGGCACCAACGAAGGCCGTGGAAGGGGCACCATACGAAGTATTTAAATTCTGATCAGCTAGTCGGGCAAGATGCCACACACAATGTTACACAGAATGCTATAACGTTGTGTCTGACTTCTTGCGTAGATAAAGCAGGACAGTAAGTATAAAGCTCTAAGTAATGACACAGCAGATTGTTTACCCAGTTCGGTGCAACGTCACCTACGTCTGGGGGCTCTCAGCCTAGTGGAAAGATTTCACTTATCAGTAATCCGTCAGAACATACAAGTACCTGTGATCCCTCCTAGATCTATACTTTATGCTACGTCTTACATTGCAATCTATCTCAGGGTCTCCCCCTGAATCCAAGAACGTCTTGATTCCACTCTTCGAGCAATCGCCTTGCTCTGTCGTCTTCAAGTCTTCTTCAAGCTTGGTGGTTGCGTGCAGTCTTCAAACTCACGACTTCAGTAAACTCTCAATCACCTAACTCTCTATAGTTATGTGATACACAAAGTCCTAAGCACAATCAGCAATTTCTCAGCCCGCAAACCTTCACGTCTAAGAACCTTGCAAATTGATGCTAGGAAACAAAATAAAGAACCACACAATTGCTAAGGGGGTAGCCTAAGCTTTTATAACAATCGTGGATGAGTACTAACCCTAAAGGGTTTCCTCTTAATCACCGTCTTTCTTCTTTTCAGATTAGGAGTCGTTCTGCACTTTCCTCATCGTTTTCTTGCTGCACTGCCGAACCTGCACTTTCCTGATTTCTGTCGATCAGGATGCTTGTCGAGATGCCGTCAACAATGTCACACGAGATGTCGTAGAAGATGCTTCGACATAGTTGTAGAAGCTGCTTCGACATTCTTTGTAACATGTTTCTTCAGTTCCTTCAAAATTAGCCAATCTCGAAAATCATCGTAACTACAATCTCCCCCTTTGGCTATTTTTAAGGACAGCATTCTTCGTCGCATTCTACATCGCATTCGTCGTCTCGTCGATCGGCAGTGTCTTTGTGCGTATCTCGTCGTCTCGTCGATCGGCAGTGTCTTTGTGCGTATCGTCGCGTCGCGTCGTCTCTATCTTTCTTCCTTGTATCATCGCGCGCGTATTTCTAATTTAAACACTTACTCCCCCTTGCTGGCTCAAAAAGAGCCAAAATTTAAACAAATATTTCAACAAGTCCGGGAAATAAGAAAAATAAAACCAAACATAACTCACACTTGCTCTCGATCAGCTGTCGAGAGAAAGCATGATACAGTGTTCACAAAATATTACAGACCATAAAAGTTGTTCAGTAGTTCAAGAGTTTAGAGAATTTCATAAAAATTTTCAAGTAGAGCTACTGTTGGAACTTGCAGTCTCTATAGCTTCTGTGGAGGCTTCTTGGGTAGCATCTTCTGGATCAATTGTGGGATCATCTTCTGAGCCTGGAGGAGACATTGAGTGCAGCAGGTTGGTGCAGTGAGTTCGGCGCTGCGAGAGGTGCTTCAGAGCCGTCTTTAAGTTCGCAATGTCCTCATCAAGCACTTCAATTTCTTGTTTGAGCATGACGGCATCCCTGCTGGTAGTCCTTGTGAGAGGAACGACACTTGTGGCTCTACTGGTTTTTGCTGTGGCTTCTGGCCTGGCTAGGTCAGGAGCATGCCTTCCTTCAAACAGTTTGTGGCTCACCACAATTACTCCTCCTCTTTTCCCCACCTTATCTGAAGTTTTCAACACGCCAGGGTGTTGATGTACGAGTAATTCAGAGATAAGGGATGGAAAGGCTATGGGAATTTTCACAGCAAGAGATCTAGCATGGCGAACAAGATGATCAATCACAAATTGTCCAAAGTCAAGTTTAGATCCAGTACCTATTTGGTAGATAAGGATTGCTAACTCAGGTTTGATCGATGATGCGTGAGTTGAGGGCGCCCAGTTTGCAACTCCAATTCGAAAGAGAATGGAGTACTTGGAATTCAGATTTGAAGCTGCCACTGTCCCTTTGGATGGCCATGTTCTGCTCTTATCTCCGGTGATTTCTCGGAGGACTCTGCTTAGATCGGGTGGTGGCACAGATCGAACCCTCTTCCTTCCCAGGAATTCATTGATGATGTCGGAGGTGATGTCAAAGCGGATGCCTCTGACATATACCTTATCAAACTCTGGAGCATCTGGGGTGCCAAATGTGGTAGGCAAGTTGGCAATGAATTCTTTTACCAGAAGGGGATAGTGGTTGCCAATGTCGGAGACTGTTCTCATCAATTCCGCCTTCTCCAGGAGCTGTATAATGGCCTTTAGCCCAAGCAGCTCTGACGACAATGTCTTCTCTGGGTACCCCGTTCTCTGAAATACAAACTCCCACCTTTTTGCGCCTTCTGCTGAGTGAAACGACACGTTGCTTGTAAGTCATGCTCATGGTGTTTTTGGCCGTTTTCAGGGCCTTCTTCTTCTTTCCTTCTTCAGTAGGAACCTCTTCAGCGTCATCATCAGTAGATTCATCCATCAACCTTCTTGTGGGGATCACCTTCTTCCCCTTTTCTTTGGCAGCAATCTTTTTCTTTTTGTTGCTGGGGCCTCCAGCATCCTTGAACTCTTTCCTCTTTCTTGTTTCTTTTAGTTTTCAAACCATAACAGCCAAACTTTCATTTTCTTTTAGAACTTTCTCCTTCAGGGACGACAACACTGTGTGTGCCGTTTCAGTAGCTTCTTCCGTGACATCTTCTCTGACATTCTGAGGGTTTTCTTCTGTGTTGTTGGTGGTAGCATCCTTGTTCTTCTCAGCTTCTTCCAGATCGGTCTCTTCGTCTCTGGTTTCTTCTTTCTCTTCTTCTTCTTCCTCGGCTTCTTCCAAGTCAGCTATTTCTTCCTCTTCTATGACATTTTCTGTGGCTGTTGGTATGACATATGTTCCTTCTTCTTCTCCTCCCTCTCCTTCCGCAATGCGTTCCAGCCCATGACTGACCGGAGTCAGATCCTCCTTTTCTTCTTCCGGACGTATCAGTTCTTCTACCACACCTTCTTTAGGTGGGTCCTGGTTTTCCAGTAGTGATTCTAATAGATCACTGTTTCTAGAAGTATCAGCAGAGAAATCGTTACCTGTTGGTGTTGGAACAGCGACGATTTGCATGGAGGCCTCTCAATTTTCCTGGCCAAGATCGTTCTCTCTTTCTGGCCCAGTTAGGTCAGACATCGAGAAGGCAGCACTTCCGGTCCGGGACTTCTTGGGAACTCGAGTAAACACTGGCATTGGGGCTTTTTCTGGTGAAGCCTCTTTGGGAATTTCTTCTGACTTCTTCAGGGTTTTTGGCCCTTTGATTCGAACTCCATGCTTGTTTGTCTTTGCTCTACTGCTTGTGGAGCCTTTTGCTTCGGCTTTCTTTGAAGCGGTGGCTTCCTTTGGGGCTACTGTGCTTCTAGTTTTCACCATTATTGTTTGAGAGATTTGCAGAGAGTGAATGGTGAAGGAGATGAGAGCGAGCACAGAGAGTAGGCAGTCTAGGTTTTTGAAAAATGATTCAAATCTTTTGTAGCGTCTGACTGTATCTTTCCTTTTCTTTTATATGGGCTTTTGATATGCCTGGCCCAATGACATTTGTTGGTTTTTAGACCGGTTCATGAAGAGGTACCAACGCTTCCTCTCAACCGTTTATGTTTCTCTTTTACTGGTCGTTGACGGAACACAGACCAAGTGATGATCTGAGATCCTCAAATCTGTTTGCGTCTAGTGCCTTCGTGAAGATATCAGCTAGTTGCTTTTCCGTTGGGATGTGCTCTAGGATGATCTTGCTGTCTTCGACCAATTCTCGAATGAAGTGATGTCTAATGTCAATGTGTTTGGTCTTGCTGTGTTGGACAGGGTTTTTGGAGATGTTGATAGCACTGACATTATCACAATACAAAGTCATGGCATCTTGTCTGACATTGTATTCGACTAACATCTGTTTCATCCAAAGTAGTTGTGTGCAGCTACTCCCAGCAGCAATATACTCCGATTCGGCAGTGGAAAGGGCAACACAGTTTTGCTTCTTACTAAACCATGATCTGAGGTTGTTGCCAAGGAAGAAGCATCCTCCAGATGTGCTTTTCCTATCCGATGTGTTCCCAGCCCAATCGGCATCACAATACCCCACCAAGGTAGAGGATGTGTCGAATGAATATAATAAACCCAAGTTTGTAGTCCCAGAGATATATCTAATAATTCTTTTGGCTTGGGATAGATGACTAACCTTAGGATTAGCTTGATATCGTGCACATACTCCGACAGAGTAGGCAATATCTGGTCGACTCGCGGTGAGGTAGAGGAGACTACCGATGATGCTCCTGTATAGGTGTTGGTCGACGGCTTCTCCTGGATCATCTTTAGTTAGCTTGACATGTGTAGCTGCTGGTGTCCTTTTATGTGAGGCTTTCTCTAGCCCAAACTTCTTGACAATATTCTTCGCATATTTGCTCTGAGATACGAAGATGCTATCCTTTTGTTGTTTGATTTGGAAGCCTAGAAAATAAGTAAGCTCTCCCACCATGCTCATCTCGAATTCTGATTGCATCTGTTGAATAAATATCTCTACCATCTTGCTTGACATCCCTCCAAAGACAATGTCATCGACATAGATTTGAGCTATCATTAACTTTCCATCTTCGTTCTTCACAAATAAGGTCTTGTCGACTCCCCCTCTAGTGTAGCCGCTTCGGATGAGGAATTTTGTGAGCCTTTCATACCAAGCCCTTGGTGCTTGTTTCAAGCCATAAAGAGCTTTCTTTAGTTTATACACATGATCAGGATAGTGAGGGTCAACAAATCCTTTGGGTTGTGTCACATAGACTTCTTCATTGAGATCTCCATTCAAGAAGGCACTTTTGACATCCATCTGGTAGAGCTTTATCTGTAGATGACATGATATCCCTAGCAAGAGACGAATTGCTTCAAGTCTCGCCACAGGAGCAAATGTCTCATCGAAGTCGACACCCTCAATTTGAGTATACCCTTGAGCAACTAACCTTGCTTTGTTGCGAGTGATGTTACCAAGCTCATCGGATTTGTTCTTGAAGATCCATTTGGTGCCTATGATGTTTCCTTCATTTGGTTTGGGCACCAGTTCCCATACCTGATTTTTCTTAAATTGAATCAGCTCTTCTTGCATAGCATTGACCCAATATTCATCATTGATGGCTTCATTGATGTTTATGGGTTCTGTCTTAGAAACGAAGCAGATATTTCCGATCATCTCGTTATAATCTTCAGGAGTTTTTGACCGAGTCCGTACGCCTTCATTCAGGCTTCCAATAACTCCAGAGATGGGATGGTTAGTCTGGACTCTTCGTGAGGGATTCTTGTTGCTAGTTTCAGGAACTTCTTCGTTATTGGGGACATCATCTTCTGTTTTGCTGCTAGCATCTTCTCTGACATCTGGAGTAGCATACTTCCTGACATTGTGATAGCATTTGTGCCCTAGTCCAATTGGTATTATCCTGTAAACGTCTATGTTCAAATATCATCGTTTGTAATGTATAAATATAAACGGCTTTATATTACTTATGTATTGAAGTAATATGTTAAGCATGATCTGATTTATGACCACTAAAGTAGTAGAACCATAAATCTGTACGGATCACACTTAACGAGTCCCTGGTCAACCTATGCTTCCTTAAAAGCGACCAGTATGAGGATGGTTCTTAATGACGTAGTTCTACTTGTCATAAGGATGTGGGATCCTGGAACCATATCATAGATATCATGAGGTGATTGATATCGGATGACCCGCATTGAATAGTGTTTTCATAGATTAAGCCATAAACATATTCAGATGCGATAGCTTGTCACAACGTCCTTAGACCAAGGAGTCTTTGTGATCACTATGCAATGAACGTACGGCTTTAACTTGCGCCAAACGCTTTCTGTAAAAGGATTGCTATAAAGGGCATGATTGGGTGGCGGAACGGGTTGCATGAGTGACACGAAAGACGGCTAAGGGATTTATCCCTCATACTACGGTATGGGAAAGATATCCGTTAGAAGGCCTCTTGATGGAGACTGACTGAGAGAAAGAGTATGGCCATGCCAATGATACGGGTTATCAGTTCTCAGCCATCTCGCATATCAAGTAACAATGATTGATTGAACAAGGGAGACGACTCTATGCCTTGTGATCAATCGGGATATCTAGAGATAACAGGATGGTGACTTGTACGCACAAAGGTTAAGTCGAATCATCGATCATCATTCACCTTGGGTAATCATAATGTTTTACTAGAGACCACTTATGATGGATCGGGCAAGAGCGATCTTTTGCGCCGATCTGCCAACGGTGGCATGAGCCTAGAGGGTCACACACATACAAGGCGGATAACTTGAGACAAGGAAACATTGATGTTTCTTGAGGAGTAATATATGGACAAAACTGGAGGTTTTGTGCCATAGGTTCGGTTTGAGAGAATAATTAGCGAATCGAGAAAAATTGAGTTTTTCGTCGATATCGCGTCGGACTTTGTTTGATAAGTGACGACAAAAGGGTCGGGCGATTTTTGGACACGGCATGAGACAACACGGGAGGGCCCATTGGGCTCGGCCCATGAAGCCTCATGGCCGGCCCATTAAGGGCCCAACAAGACCTCATGGCCGGCCCACATGGTGGGTCCATGTGTGGGGGCCACAGAACACCATGCTTAGTTGGTGATTGTGGATTAAGAGGTGAGTGATTTAAGGGGTATGGGTTAAAGCACCTTTAAGCCCATACCAATCACTTTTGACCCATGCTTGTTGGATGATGAATTGAAATATCTAGCATTTATTAATTAATTCAAGAATCACACAACTCTCACAACACTCTCTCCTCTCTTTGCTCTCTTGTTCTTCATTTAATTGTTCTAGTAGGCAATTAAGTGAGGGATCACCAAAATCATCCCCTTGGTGTGGACTTGCTTTAGAGAAGAAGATCCGAACGTTCTTCTTTATCGATTCAACGAAGACTAAATGCAAAATGGAGAAACTGTCCAGATTGTCCAGTTCCGATGACCGAGAATGCGTGAGCCATAGCCGCTTCGTCCGAGCTCTGATTGAGCTGAAACTTACGGCGTTGAAAAGATAAGTCCAAGGGATACAACTTTTGTGAAATACTGATTTTCAAAAAGAGCGCTGGTTTAGGAGATACAAGGCCGAGAAGCAGACTGGTCCGCAGAGTCTGTCCAGCGAGACGGGAAAAATGTTTTGCTCCAGACGGAGGACTTCTCGTCCGAACTGGGTTTAGAGCAAAACACAAAAGATGTAGGGAATTGGCTGAGGTTTAATCTCCAAAAAGAACCGAAGATATTGGAGATCTGTAGCTCGAGATATAGAGCTTCAAAGTCTCGATTTTCTGCCGGGCAGATTCTGGTAAAACCCGAAAACTCAATTTCCTAAGGATCTAACTTGGTAGTCGATCTTGCGCAGGTTAGGGGCGGTTTATAGGTTGCTTCCGCTGCCATGAACGTAATTAGGATGCCCCGGGACCCAACAGTGGTATCAGAGGCGGTCTACCACTCTGAGATCCTTGTATGTTATTTCGGTTTTGTAATGATACAAATGCCATAATTGTTGATAACATGATTTTAATGCCTTTTGGGATATTTGCATGAAATATGTTATTTTTGAAATTATATTGAATTTGGAATTTTTCGGAAATTATTGGATTTGTCGGGTCCGAGAAGGGACTCTCGGGGAGCCGGATTGGAGGTACCGAAC
Organism: Geranium rotundifolium; assembly: GCA_963920655.1. Classification (NCBI taxonomy): domain Eukaryota; kingdom Viridiplantae; phylum Streptophyta; class Magnoliopsida; order Geraniales; family Geraniaceae; genus Geranium; species Geranium rotundifolium. Next base: position 15,362,409 of record OY987314.1, read on the forward strand.
GGAGGTCACCGGAGGCCGGGGAGGCCGGCGGTGACCGAGCCCGTTCCCACTCTTGGGCGAGGCCGAGAGTGGCGGCAAGGCCGGTTTAGGCCTTCCAAGGCCCAAAACCGGGCCGTGCATAGTTGGGCTCGGCCCAATGGGTCTTCGGCCCATTGGCTTGGCCCGACTTGGTTCGTGCGTGGTGTTTGATCCGTGTCACGAACCTGCGATCCAATATTTCGAAAACTTTCAAAATTTAATCGGTTTCGATAAACCGTTTTTCGAAAAGGTCTAGTTTCGATAAACCCGACCAAGCAACTTGGCAAAATTAAAATCGGAATTATTGCATATTATTTGATAACATGTTTGTGTGATAACATGTTGGATGATGTGATGAAATGTATGATGCATTAGTAGCTCATTAGATTTTATCGCTTTCACGGTTTGCATACCGTTAGTGTTAGCGTGTAATTATTCTTTTATTCGAGCCCATAAAGTGTAATTATTTTTTTATCCGGTCTAAGAACCGAGTATTAATTGTAATTATTACTCAAAGACGAGAAGGATGGAAAATCGAGCACGATGACGGTCTTGGAGGAAGTCCAAGAGCTAGTGGGAGCCCGAATGAGAAAGACGAGAATATGTGAAGACTCGTAGAATCTTAAGTTTAGGATGGGCTATAAAATGCATATTTAACGCTTTATGAATGCTTGCTTGAATTATTTTATTAATAACATGCTTGCATGATTAGCTTATAAGTTTATAAGCCATCACCTCACATGCAAAGATTAAAATCAACTTTAATTTTTTGCATGTTTAAAGCGTTGTGAACTATCATCGCACGGGTTGTGATTGATGAGTTCAAATTTGAAACGTGTTTGCACGGGTTGCAAATGACGGATTCAAATGAAGATAGTATGTAATACAATTAGAAACGTCACAACACGGGTTGTTGATGACGGGTTCGTAATTGTACCAAATACTTTCGAATTATTAAGCACAACCAATTTACAAGCTAATTTGAGTCAAGTGAGATGCCACCCAAATTCACACCCATGTAGAAACATTTTATCGGTGTCGTGCGCCTTAGCGGAGCATCGATCGAATGGGTTCCAGATGGGAATGGTAAACTTTGTGGGATGTCGTGCGCCTTAGCGGAGCATCTGCACAAAGTTAACTCGTTAGTGAAGGTTGGTTGACTCGACGACGATTCTTGGCCTAAGGTCGAGCTGGGGCATCGGAAGGGTAAGCCGTGTGTTTTTGCACATACCCTGACTAAGAGTTACACGGGTTGTAATTGGACGGACGTCCTACCTAAATAAGTCAATTGGAGCGGTGCGCCTTAGCGTACTTCAGATGACGAATAAGGGATCTTGGTTTAAGATTCTAAACCTTAGAATCTTATGGTTGGTGTTTAATTCGGATCTTCGTAAATTTATTCAACTTTTTTGATTAAAATTACTTTCTTCGTGTAGAAATGGCTAGTAATTCAACAAACTCGTCTAATTTGTCGTTGAGGACTATACTCGAAAAGTGTAAACTCAACGGGACAAATTATCTAGACTGGGACAGAAATTTACGACTTGTGTTAAAGTTGGAACACAGGGAGTACGTCCTTGATAAGGCTATCCCGGTGGAGCCAGCTGCCAACGCAACGAGGGTCGTTAAGGATGCATACCAGAAACACCTTAACGACTCTATCGACGTTGCGTGTGTCATGCTGGGCTGCATGGAGGCGGACCTCCAAAAGCAGTTTATGGAGCTATCCCATGTTCTGTTTGCTATGTTTGCGCAGATCAAGGATATGTTCAAAGAGAAAGTACGTATTGAAAAATACACTATTTTCCAAGAACTCATTGCCCGCAAGATGTCAGCAGGCAGCTCCGTAGGTCCACACGTCCTACGTATGAAGGGATCCAGCTTCAAAGCTGGTGGTGGCAAGGGTAAAGGCCCAATGCACCTGGCAAGGAAGATCAGACCATTTGTTCCTAAACCTTCCATGCCCGTAAAAGGCAAGGGGAAGGCAAAGGAGTCGGTCTGTTTCTACTGCCAAAAGCCTGGTCACTGGAAGAAAGACTGTCAGCAGCTGAAGGAGAATCAGATGAAGGGCGGTGGGGCCGCTACTTCATCAGGTATTCCATTAGAGCTATATCTTTCTACGATAAATACTTGGGTACTAGACACTAGAGCTGAGTCTCATGTCTGTACGGATATACAAGTGTAGAATAGTAGAAGAGATATGGGGAAAGCGAGGTGGACCTAAGAGTTGGGAACAACGTGAGAGTTACCGCAACTGCCGTGGGTTCTGTTAACCTTGTTCTACCTAAGAGGTTTAAAGCTAATGATTTAGACCAAACTCTAATCTGGCATTGTCGTCTAGGTCACATAAATGAGAAACGCATCTCAGCGCTTCATAAGCGCGGACTTCTAAGTCAATTCGAATACCAAACGATTGATAGATGCGAAGCTTGTTTAATGGGCAAGATGACTGAAACGCCCTTCACTGGTTTAGGTGAGAGGGCAGGTGATCTATTAGGTCTAATACATTCAAACGTATGTGGACCAAATGAGTACACCAGCCAGATGTGGTTTAGGCTACTTTATCACGTTTACTGATGATTTCAGTAGATATGATTATGTCTATCTCATAAGACATAAGTCCAAAGCCTTTGATAAATTCAAGGAGTCTAGGACTGAAGTAGAAAACCAACTCGGAAAAAGTATCAAGGCACTCCGTTCTGATCGGGGTGGAGAATACTTATCCGAAGAGTTTCTTACAGAAAGTGGAATACTATCTCAGTGGACTCCGCCAGGAACACCGCAACTCAATGGTGTGTCCGAGCGAAGGAATCAGACATTGTTTGATATGGTTCGATCGATGTTAAGTCTCACTGATCTCCCGATCTCCTTCTGGGGTTACGCTCTGCAAACGGCCGCATTCATAATCGAGGAGGGACATTCTTGGAAAAAGAATTTATTTCCAAGACAGTCAGTGGGAGGGCTGTTCATCTTAATGAATTTCTTGATGAGATGGTCACTCAGGAACCACTGGACGACCCACCAGAAGTAGTCGTTGAGAAAGAACCAATAGCTACAGTTAATAAGGACGGAACCAACTCTAAGAAATGGCTGGAAGCCATGAGGGAAGAAATGCAATCCATGTCAGATAATCAAGTGTGGGACTTGGTGGATCAAACCCCTGACGTAAAAGTCATTGGGTGTAAATGGATCTTTAAAATAAAGATGGACATGGATGGCAAACCTCAGACCTATAAAGCAAGACTGGTAGCAAAAGGTTATAGGCAAATCCACGGAATTGACTATGAAGAGACCTTTTCTCCAGTAGCTATGTTCAAATCTATCCGCATTCTACTTGCCGTAGCAATTTTGAGATATGGCAAATGGACGTCAAAACCGCCTTCTTCAACGGGAGGTTAGCTGAGGACGTTTATATGTCCCAGCCTGAGGGTTTTGAGGATCCTAAGAATAAGGGAAAGATTTGCAAGTTGCTCAAATCAATTTATGGTTTGAAGCAAGCATCTCGGAGTTGGAATCAACGTTTTGATGAAGTTGTGAAATAGTTTGGCTTCATCAAGAACGATGATGAACCTTGCGTATATATAAAAGGGCAGATGGGAGCAAAGTAGTCTTCTTGGTGCTTTATGTTGATGACATACTGTAAGGACCGCTCCCGGTCAATTTGGGTCAACTTTGTGAAAAATGGATAAAAATTTACAATTTCGCGATTTGACCAAATTTTGACCCGAGAGTCACCGAGGACTACTATTTGAGCCATTTTAAGATGAAATTGTAATATTATGGATATTAGGTTCATATGGAAGCTAAAATTTAGCGAAACATCACGGTTCCGACGGTTTCGAAAAACGTGTCCGTTTCGGACGATTTCGGGTCCGAAATGACAAAAGTGGCTTGTGGGACCCCCCTACTTTACACTTGGCATGTATCTAGAGGGGGGGAGACTTTTGAGTGATTAAAAAATTAATTGTTTTAATTTAGATTTAAAAGAAAATGGGAAATAGGTATATTTTATTAGTTTAATGTTTAAATAATTTGATTTAAGTTATAAGAGAGGGGGAGGAAAGCCATTCTCGGCAGAACCCATGAGAAGGAGGGAGAAAGAGAAAGAGAAAGAGAAAGAAGAAAGAAGGAAGAAGAGGAGAAAAGCTTGGGGCGATTTCCCGACGATCCGGTCGCGTGATCGACCGTTTTCTTGCGTATTCGGGTTCCTCACATCATTGGCTACGGTGAGCAACTCATTTTTTTTCCATCGTGATGAGTTTGAGTTGTGGGTTGATGAGAAATGAGTGAAATGATGATGGAGTGGAGTTGTAGGGGTGTTTTGGAGCATTTTGGGACGTTTTTGGAATTTTCCGGCGGCCGGAGGGTTCGCCGGAGCTCCGGCCGGTCACCGGAGCTCCGGCCAGTGTGGAGGCGCGCCGGAGGTGGTCCGGCAGTGGCCAGCCCCTGCCTTGGCTGGCCGTGGCAGCCTATGGCGACCGCGGGCCGTTTGGGCCTCTCGGGCCGTGAGTGGCCCGGGTGGTCCCACGAGCCCGGAATTTGGGTTTGTGAGTTTCGGGAGGTCTCGGATAACCCTCGAATCAATAGTTGACACCCTTGGTGATTTTTAGATTTAAATTACGAAAATCGGAAAAGGTGTGTCGAAACTTTAAATTGCGCGATTAAATCGCTCGGGTGTCGGAATTCGATTCCGTTAATTGCATTGGTCTTAGAATATTAAATGAGAAGTTTAGAAACAAGTTTCGTAATTTTCGGAGTCCCGAGGGTCAAAAAACTCGTTTCCGGGCAGATTGGGTGTTTCGGGGAAAATGGGTCATTTCGGGTCCATTTTGGCTACTTTGATTAATTTGAAGTGTGTCCAAGTGTTAGGCACTTGTTGGAGTACACTTGTAAATTTATTGCATTCGTTTCGGACTCTGTTTGAGTTTTTAATTATTGAATATAATTATTAGTTGATATTGACGCTCGCGGGAAAGGCAAGGCGTGAATAGCTCGAGCGGGAGGCTAGGAGCGTACGTAGAGCTTTCCTAAGGTAGGGGGACATAGCTACCTAGACTATATGGCTTGATGCCTTTGTTTGATTATATATGTGTGTATATATACGTGTGAGCATGATTTGGCACTATGGTAGTGGCGTGAATATGCTTGGTGTGATTATATGCGAATAGTGAGATTTGCATGATAATGTTGGGTGAATTAGTTTAGTATAACTCTGAACTGATTGTATGCACGGGATTGTGCCAGGTATTATATTATTTGCTTTTCAGACGATGATTTATTCCGTCTTGCACCTAGTATGTTTTCTGCATGAGTATGGTGTGATACTTGTGTTACAGGTGGTGTGTAAGGTAAACCGAGTTGAGGGTGGATTCCCTTGATCGAGATCGGTTACCTTTATCTTTGTGGGAAAGGTCAACCGAGCTGAGGGTGGACTCCATTAGTTGTGATCGGTTACCTTTATTTAGGTGTAAGGTAAACCGAGTTGAGGGTGGATTCCCTTGATCGAGATCGGTTACCTTTATCTTTGTGGGAAAGGTCAAACGAGCTGAGGGTGGACTCCCTTAGTTGTGATCGGTTGCCTTTATTTAGGTGTAAGGTGAATCGAGTTGAGGGTGGACTCCCTTGATCGAGATCGATTACCTTTACCTAAGGGAGGGTGAATCGAGGCAAGGGTGGATTCCCTGGGCTGAAATCGGTTACCCTAGGGTGTAGTTAATTATGTTATACAACTACTTTTGCATTGTTATCATCTTGTGTATGTGCGATGTTTGAGTCTTGGAGGTAGCGTGTTCACCCCTACAATTTGTGCAGGTTATGGATGCGTTTAGATCTTTTGACTGGGAGCTTGGGGGCGTGTCGTGTCGACGTGTCTTTGCCAGTGGTGTTTGGTCGGCGGTTGTAGACTCTGTTGAGTCGTAACCTGTTTTGTTATTGCTTTTCATTATCCGGTTTATTACTTTATTTTGTAAAACACTCGGTGAGTTGGCGTTATGCCTCACCATTATGGTATTTATTTATGAGTTACTTGCTTCATTTTCAAAGGATGTTTTGATGGAATTGTTTTAGAACTGGTTTACTTACTTGTGCAATCACCTTTAAGTTAGGGACGCCTAAACTAAAGGTGTTGACTTTGTGCGAGTATAGTTATGATACACTCGAGGACGCTTGAGGTGTTTCATAACTATTTCGTATATGTATCTTTGTTTATGTTTTATCGATACTTGTATTTTATCGCGTGACGACTAAGATTCGGAGAACCGGATCTTGGGGCGTTACAGTTTGGTATCAGAGGCTCAGGTTCAACACCTGTGTGCCTTGCGTCGACACGTCAGGTAGAGTCAGTAATAGGAGAGTATTACGTGGCTTTGGTCTTTGAGTTTTGTGGTGTTAAGTTGGTCAGTAGTGAGTTAGCCTGACAACTTATGTGCAGTTGTGTGACTGTATGACTCGAGAAATGATGGACAGGTTGTGGTACTGTGATAGTACATGAGGTTGCTTGTTAACGTGAGTATATTATTGACATGTTTGATTGATGACATGTGTTGACTGGTGGGCATGTTAGTGAGAACATAGCCGGTTAGTATTACTACGCTAGGATATTAGTACCTAGTATGATTAGTAATGGTAGAAAATCAGTGAAGTTCCATTGTCCTTTAGCGCGAAGTCCGCTTGATCGTGGATCCTGATTGTGATCTCATTTCCGTGCAGTAGTCCACATGGCGCCGAAGACTAGGCGAGGAGGTACCAGGGGGCGGGGAGCGTCGAGGGCGACTCAGGGAGCTCGAGTTGCCGAGCCCGCGGAGCAGACCACTGGTGTCGAGACACAGTCCGCGGAGACTGCCACCGGCAGTGCTGGGCAGGCGGGAACTCCCATGGGGATGCCCGCTGCCCCGACGACCGCTCCCGACAGGGTCATGATGGGGGAAGAGCTGTTGAGGTCGATACAGTCCCTGACCGAGGTCATGGGGCGGAGGGCAGCTAGGTCCACCACACCTGAGGCAGCACCAGTTCGGGCTGCAGTACAGCCGTCGCACGCATTGCGAGACTACCTACGACTGCACCCACCTGCTTTCCACGGAGAGCCTGATCCCTCGATAGCCGAGCAGTGGCTACAGCAGATCACTCGGGACCTGGACACCACAGGGATCAACGAGGGGAGCATCCGCATTACTTTAGCTGTTCACCAGCTGAAGGGCGATGCCTACTACTGGTGGGAGCGGGTGAGGGCCCGGGTTGGGCAGGACTTTGAGGAGTTCCGGGAGGTCTTCCTCGAGAGCTACTTTCCAGAGTCGGCGCGGGATAGCCGGCAGCAGCAGTTCCTGGAACTGCGCCAGGAGACCATGACGGTCGCCGAGTACGAGGCCCGTTTCACGGCCTTGTCGAGATTTGCTCCGGATCTGGTGAGGTCCGATGCGAGCCGTTGCAAACGGTTCGAGCGGGGGCTGAGGCCCGAAATCTTCGACCGGATCCTTGCTCTTAGGATCCGAGTGTACTCGGTGATAGTGGACACCGCCGCAGCCATCGAGGAGGGGATGGCAGAGACCCGACGTCTCCGGGCACAGAGGCCCCGACCGAGTGGCCCTTCGGAGTCTAGAGACTTCAAGAGGCCCCGTCATTCGGGCTTTCCGCCACAGCAGGCTGGACGGATGGAGCAGAGGCTGCTGGCTTCGCTAGACACAGCAGCTGCCAGCTCGGCAGGATCGAGACCACCTACCACTTGCTACATGTGCGGGCAGACGGGACATCTTTGTCGGGGGTGCCCACAGAGGCATGGGACTGCGAGGCAGAGTCAGGGGGGACAACCCAGATCGCTGGCGGGAAGGCCGGGAAGTCAGGCCGGGTCTCAGGGAGGCCGGGCCAGCGCAGGACCGCCCACATGCTATAGGTGCGGACGCCTCGGGCACATTGCCAAGGACTGTCCCTCCAAGGGCGCTACACCGGTACAGTCATCCGCATCACGACAGGACTACCGGCCCAGGCAGGGAAACGCACCAGCACGGTCGGCAGGGCTGAGTACCGGGCAAGGGCAGCAGACACGGGGCAGAGTATATTCTGTTGCGGGCCAGACTGAGACGCCACAGCCTGATGAGCAGAGATCAGCGCAGGGTACGTTTCTTGTTTTTAATTCGTGGGCGTCTATTCTCATAGACAAAGGTGCCTCGAATTCTTTTATCTCTACACGGTTTGCACGGTCCCTGGCATTGAGGGTCGAGTCTTTGAGTCCGCCCCTGCGTGTTGATACACCTTTGGGGAACGACACTGTTCTAGACAGGGTCTGCAAGGCATGCGAGGTGCGCGTAGCCGACCATCCCCTTGTGGGGGATCTGATTGTACTTGACATGACGACATTTGACGTCATCCTGGGTATGGACTGGTTGAGACGGTACCGAGCGATCATCGACTGTTACAAGAGGAGAGTGACAGTATCGAGCGGTGGCTCTACTATCACATGTCCATTAGGGAGTCGGAGTGGAGTCCTACTTGCAACACTATACATAGCAGGCAGCGGCCCGACGGGCGGAGGCCGAGGACAACCACGGGTTTTTGATGAGTTTGCGGGCGTGTTCCCAGACGATCTGAACGGTTTGCCACCAGTGCGAGAGGTGGAGTTCGCGATCGAGTTGTTGCCGGGAACGGCGCCTATTTCTGTGGCACCCTACCGTTTCACTCCCGCGGAACTCGAGGAGTTGAAGAGTCAACTCCAGGAGCTACAGGAAAAGGGGTTCATCCGGCCGAGCACTTCGCCTTGGGGTGCTCCGGCGTTGTTCGTGAAGAAGAAGGAGGGTTCACTCCGGATGTGCATCGATTACCGGAAGCTGAACAGGGCGACAGTAAAGAACCGTTATCCGATGCCGCGGATAGACGATCTCTTCGACCAGCTCAGGGGTTCGAAATGCTTTTCCAAGATCGACCTGCGATCTGGTTATCATAAGTTGAGGGTGCGAGAGGAGGACATCCAGAAGACGGCATTCAGGACACGGTATGGCCACTTCGAGTTCTTGGTGATGCCGTTCGGTTTGACCAACGCTCCAGCAGCGTTCATGGACCTGATGACACGGATCTTCCGGCCTTACCTTGACCAGTTCGTCATCGTGTTCGTAGACGACATCCTTATCTACTCTCCGGACGAGAGGACTCACGAGGAACATCTGAGGATCGTGCTTCAGCTACTCCTATCGCACCAGCTTTACGCGAAGTTGGAGAAGTGTGAGTTCTGGCTCACTGAGGTGAGGTTCCTCGGGCATGTAGTGTCCAGCGACGGTATCTTTGTTGACCCGGTGAAGATTGAGGCAGTCTCGAGATGGGCACAGCCGACGAGCGTGTTCGAGATTCGTAGTTTCCTGGGGTTAGCAGGTTATTACAGAAGGTTCGTGAAGGATTTCTCACGACTGGCAGCACCGATGACTCACCTTACACGGAAGGGAGTTAAGTTTGAGTGGGACGAGTCCTGTGAGAACTCACTCTTGGAGCTGAAGACTCTGTTGACCACGGCTCCAGTGCTGATAGTACCAGAGCGAGGCATAGGCTACGACGTCTACTGTGACGCGTCCGGCGAGGGACTGGGTATTGTGCTGATGCAACTGGGGAAGGTGGTAGCGTTCGGGTCCCGACAGTTGAGAGTGCACGAGAAGAACTATCCGACGCACGACCTGGAACTTGCGGCAATCGTATTTGCACTGAAGTTATGGCGTCACTACCTCTATGGCGAGAAATTTCAGGTCTTCTCTGATCACAAGAGCCTGAAGTACCTCTTTTCTCAGAAGGACCTCAACATGAGACAGCGGCGCTGGATGGAGCTGATTGAGGACTACGACTTTGACCTGCTTTACCACCCGGGCAAGGCAAATGTTGTTGCCGACGCCCTCAGCAGGAAGTCACTCCACAGTCTCATTTCCGTAGCATTACGGGAATGGAAGATGCTGGGAGAACTCGGCGAGTTCAAGATGGAGCTAGAGGAAGTCACAGGGCAGGTGGCTCTGTGTTCCTTAGTAGCGCAGCCAGATTTGATCAGCAGGGTACTCGAGGCGCAGATCGAGGATGCGGAATCAGTGACATTCCGAGAAAGGTTGACCAGCGGAAGCAAGTCCGAAGGATGGTAACTGGGCAACGATCAGGGTCTTCGCTTCTAGAGCAGACTGTTCGTGCCCCAGAGTCTCCGCGAGGCGGTACTACGTGAGTCGCACAGCTCGCGACTCACAGTACATCCCGGGGGGACTAAGATGTACCACGACATCAGACGCCACTTCTGGTGGAGCGGGATGAAGCGCGAGATAGCGGAATTTGTGGCGAGATGCCTTACTTGTCAGCAGGTGAAGATCGAGCACCAGAGACCAGCAGGTCCGCTACAGCCACTAGAGATCACTGAGTGGAAATGGGAGCATATCACCATGGACTTCGTGTGCGGCTTGCAGAGGTCTACGAGGGGCAATGATGCTGTTTGGGTAGTGGTTGACAGACTGACGAAGTCCGCTCACTTCCTGCCTATGAAGATGACGGACCCAGTGGACAAGCTGAGCAGGCTGTATGTGCGCGAGATAGTCAGACTACACGGGGTGCCGGTGTCGATAGTGTCGGACCGAGACCCTCGCTTTACATCGCGATTCTGGGACAGCCTTTCAGGGTGCTATGGGGACGAATATTCGGCTGAGTACCGCTTACCACCCGCAGACTGATGGTCAGTCAGAGCGAGTGATCCAGATCCTGGAGGACATGCTCGGGGCATGTATTCTGGACTTCCATGGAGCGTGGGAGGATCACTTGCCACTAGCAGAGTTCGCCTACAACAACAGCTACCAGGCCAGCATTCAGATGGCACCATTCGAGGCGCTGTATGGTAGGCCGTGTCGTTCACCCGTCTGTTGGGCGGAGGTGGGCGACAAGAGCCTGTTAGGACCTGATCTGGTTAGGGAGACTACCGAGAAGGTAGCCCTGATCCGAGAACGGTTGAAGACGGCGTAGAGTAGACAGAAGTGTTACGCGGACAGGAGGCGTCGACCGCTTGAGTTCGAAGTGGGCGACCATGTCTTCTTGAAGGTTAGCCCGAAGAAGGGGCTGATCAGGTTCAAGAAGGCAAGGAGCGACGGGAAGTTGTCGCCGAGGTACATTGGGCCCTTCGAGATCATTTCCAGAGTGGGAGCAGTGGCTTACCGGCTTGCTTTGCCACCATCCCTTGCGGCAGTGCATAACGTTTTCCATGTATCCATGCTGAGGAAGTACCACCATGACCCGTCACACGTGATAGCTTGGGCTGAGCTAGAGTTGACTCCGGATGCGACTTATGAGGAACGGCCAGTTCGGATCTTGGACTCTCGCGATCAGGTGCTGAGAGGCAAGACCATCCCGTTAGTGCGAGTGCTGTGGCAGCATCACGGGGAGGGGGAGTCAACGTGGGAGCGGGCGGACGAGATTCGCGCCAAGTATCCCCGACTCTTCGAGAATTGAGGTACGTCCTTAACGTTTTAAATTTCGCGGACGAAATTCTTTAAGGAGGGAAGGTTGTAAGGACCGCTCCCGGTCAATTTGGGTCAACTTTGTGAAAAATGGATAAAAATTTACAATTTCGCGATTTGACCAAATTTTGACCCGAGAGTCACCGAGGACTACTATTTGAGCCATTTTAAGATGAAATTGTAATATTATGGATATTAGGTTCATATGGAAGCTAAAATTTAGCGAAACATCACGGTTCCGACGGTTTCGAAAAACGTGTCCGTTTCGGACGATTTCGGGTCCGAAATGACAAAAGTGGCTTGTGGGACCCCCCTACTTTACACTTGGCATGTATCTAGAGGGGGGGAGACTTTTGAGTGATTAAAAAATTAATTGTTTTAATTTAGATTTAAAAGAAAATGGGAAATAGGTATATTTTATTAGTTTAATGTTTAAATAATTTGATTTAAGTTATAAGAGAGGGGGAGGAAAGCCATTTTCGGCAGAACCCATGAGAAGGAGGGAGAAAGAGAAAGAGAAAGAGAAAGAAGAAAGAAGGAAGAAGAGGAGAAAAGCTTGGGGCGATTTCCCGACGATCCGGTCGCGTGATCGACCGTTTTCTTGCGTATTCGGGTTCCTCACATCATTGGCTACGGTGAGCAACTCATTTTTTTTCCATCGTGATGAGTTTGAGTTGTGGGTTGATGAGAAATGAGTGAAATGATGATGGAGTGGAGTTGTAGGGGTGTTTTGGAGCATTTTGGGACGTTTTTGGAATTTTCCGGCCGGTCACCGGAGCTCCGGCCAGTGTGGAGGCGCGCCGGAGGTGGTCCGGCAGTGGCCAGCCCCTGCCTTGGCTGGCCGTGGCAGCCTATGGCGACCGCGGGCCGTTTGGGCCTCTCGGGCCGTGAGTGGCCCGGGTGGTCCCACGAGCCCGGAATTCGGGTTTGTGAGTTTCGGGAGGTCTCGGGTAACCCTCGAATCAATAGTTGACACCCTTGGTGATTTTTAGATTTAAATTACGAAAATAGGAAAAGGTGTGTCGAAACTTTAAATTGCGCGATTAAATCGCTCGGGTGTCGGAATTCGATTCCGTTAATTGCATTGGTCTTAGAATATTAAATGAGAAGTTTAGAAACAAGTTTCGTAATTTTCGGAGTCCCGAGGGTCAAAAAACTCGTTTCCGGGCAGATTGGGTGTTTCGGGGAAAATGGGTCATTTCGGGTCCATGTTGGCTACTTTGATTAATTTGAAGTGTGTCCAAGTGTTAGGCACTTGTTGGAGTACACTTGTAAATTTATTGCATTCGTTTCGGAGTCTGTTTGATTTTTTAATTATTGAATATAATTATTAGTTGATATTGACGCTCGCGGGAAAGGCAAGGCGTGAATAGCTCGAGCGGGAGGCTAGGAGCGTACGTAGAGCTTTCCTAAGGTAGGGGGACATAGCTACCTAGACTATATGGCTTGATGCCTTTGTTTGATTATATATGTGTGGATATATACGTGTGAGCATGATTTGGCACTATGGTAGTGGCGTGAATATGCTTGGTGTGATTATATGCGAATAGTGAGATTTGCATGATAATGTTGGGTGAATTAGTTTAGTATAACTCTGAACTGATTGTATGCACGGGATTGTGCCAGGTATTATATTATTTGCTTTTCAGACGATGATTTATTCCGTCTTGCACCTAGTATGTTTTCTGCATGAGTATGGTGTGATACTTGTGTTACAGGTGGTGTGTAAGGTAAACCGAGTTGAGGGTGGATTCCCTTGATCGAGATTGGTTACCTTTATCTTTGTGGGAAAGGTCAACCGAGCTGAGGGTGGACTCCCTTAGTTGTGATCGGTTACCTTTATTTAGGTGTAAGGTAAACCGAGTTGAGGGTGGATTCCCTTGATCGAGATCGGTTACCTTTATCTTTGTGGGAAAGGTCAAACGAGCTGAGGGTGGACTCCCTTAGTTGTGATCGGTTGCCTTTATTTAGGTGTAAGGTGAATCGAGTTGAGGGTGGACTCCCTTGATCGAGATCGAATACCTTTACCTAAGGGAGGGTGAACCGAGGCAAGGGTGGATTCCCTGGGCTGAAATCGGTTACCCTAGGGTGTAGTTAATTATGTTATACAACTACTTTTGCATTGTTATCATCTTGTGTATGTGCGATGTTTGAGTCTTGGAGGTAGCGTGTTCACCCCTACAATTTGTGCAGGTTATGGATGCGTTTAGATCTTTTGACTGGGAGCTTGGGGGCGTGTCGTGTCGACGTGTCTTTGCCAGTGGTGTTTGGTCGGCGGTTGTAGACTCTGTTGAGTCGTAACCTGTTTTGTTATTGCTTTTCATTATCCGGTTTATTACTTTATTTTGTAAAACACTCGGTGAGGTGGCGTTATGCCTCACCATTATGGTATTTATTTATGAGTTACTTGCTTCATTTTCAAAGGATGTTTTGATGGAATTGTTTTAGAACTGGTTTACTTACTTGTGCAATCATCTTTAAGTTAGGGACGCCTAAACTAAAGGTGTTGACTTTGTGCGAGTATAGTTATGATACACTCGAGGACGCTTGAGGTGTTTCATAACTATTTCGTATATGTATCTTTGTTTATGTTTTATCGATACTTGTAATTTATCGCGTGACGACTAAGATTCGGAGAACCGGATGTTGGGGCGTTACACATACTGCTCATTGGAAACAACGTCCCTACCTTGCTCTTAACAAAGACTTGGTTAGGTGAGTGTTTCGCAATGAAGGACTTAGGCGAGGCCTCTTACATCTTGGGGATCAAGATATATAGAGACCGTGCCAAGCGGGTCTTGTGCTTAAGTCAAAGCACCTACATAGACAAAATATTGAGAAGATTCTCGATGCTAGATTCAAAGAAAGGCCTGCTGCCCATGCGTCATGACATAAAGCTAAGCAAGAAGTAGTGTGCTGAGACACCTGCAGAGCTAGCAAGAATGAATGAGATCCCATATGCTTCGGCTATAGGGTCCATAATGTGTGCCATGATATGTACGAGACCGGATGTCTCGTTTGCCCTAAGCTGTACCAGTAGACATCAGTCCGAACCCGGTGAGGAACATTGGATTGCCGTCAAGGCGATTCTCGATTTTTGAGAAAAACCAAAGACGCTTTTCTTGTATACGGGGGAAGAAATGATGATCTAGTCGTCAAAGGATATGTTGACGCTAGTTTTCCAGACAGACCCCGATGACTTAAAAAGTCAGTTGGGTTATATGTTTATGTTGAACGGTGGAGCTTTCAGCTGAAAAGCAAAAAGCAGGACACCATTGCCGACTCTACGACCAAAGCTGAGTACATTGCCGCATCCGAAGCGGGAGAAGAGGCTGTATGGATCAGGAGTTTCATGGCTGGGTTAGGTGTAATTAAAAACCCATATAACCTAGTAGACTTATATTGTGACAACACCGGGGCCATTGCGCAAGCTAAGGAACCCAGGGCACATGACAGATCCAAACCCATCATCCGCGACATTGTTGCTAAAAGGTGACGTGAAGATCCACTACGTTGCAACTGATGATAACACAGCTGATCCCTTGACCAAGGCTCTTCCACGAGCAAAACATGATAAACATGTTAGGTCAATGGGTATAGACTGGGACTTAGATTGGAACTAGGGGCAAGTGGGAGATTGATAGCATTTGTGCCCTAGTCCAATTGCTATTAGCCTGTAAACGTCTATGTACATTATCATCGTTTGTAACATATAAATAAAACGGCTTTGTATTACTTATGTGTTGAAGTAATATGTTAAGCATGATCTGAGTTATGACCACTAAAGTAGTAGAACCATAAATCTGTACGGATCACACTTAACGAGTCCCTGGTCAAAACATGCTTCCTAAGAAGCGACCAGTATGAGGATGGTTCTTAATGACGTAGTTCTACTTGTCATAGGGATGAGGGATCCTGGAACCATATCATAGATATCATGAGGTGATTGATATCGGACGACCCGCTTTGAATAGTGTTTTCATAGATTAAGCCATAAACATATTCAAATGCGATAGCTTGTCACGACATCCTTAGACCAAGGAGTCTTTGTGATCACTATGCAATGAACGTACGGCTTTAACTTGCGCCAAACGCTTTCTGTAAAAGGATTGCTATAAAGGGCATGATTGGGTGGCGGAACGGGTTGCATGAGTGACACGAAAGACGGCTAAGGGATTTATCCCTCATACTACGGTATGGGAAAGATATCCGTTAGAAGGCCTCTTGATGGAGACTGACTGAGAGAAAGAGCATGGCCATGCCAATGATACGGGTTATCAGTTCTCAGCCATCTCGCATATCAAGTAACAATGATTGATTGAACAAGGGAGACGACTCTATGCCTTGTGATCAATCGGGATATCTAGAGATAACAGGATGGTGACTTGTACGCACAAAGGTTAAGTCGAATCATCGATCATCATGCACCTTGGGTAATCATAATGTTTTACTAGAGACCACTTATGATGGATCGGGCAAGAGCGATCTTTTGCGCCGATCTGCCAACGGTGGCATGAGCCTAGAGGGTCACACACATACAAGGCGGATAACTTGAGACAAGGAAACATTGTTGTTTCTTGAGGAGTAATATATGGACAAAACTGGAGGTTTTGTGCCATAGGTTCGGTTTGAGAGAATAATTAACGAATCGAGAAAATTTGAGTTTTTCGTCGATATCGCGTCGGACTTTGTTTGATAAGTGACGACAAAAGGGTCGGGCGATTTTTGGACACGGCATGAGACAACACGGGAGGGCCCATTGGGCTCGGCCCATGAAGCCTCATGGCCGGCCCATTAAGGGCCCAACAAGACCTCATGGCCGGCCCACATGGTGGGTCCATGTGTGGGGGCCACACAACACCATGCTTAGTTGGTGATTGTGGATTAAGAGGTGAGTGATTTAAGGGGTATGGGTTAAAGCACCTTTAAGCCCATACCAATCACTTTTGACCCATGCTTGTTGGATGATGAATTGAAATATCTAGCATTCATTAATTAATTCAAGAATCACACAACTCTCACAACACTCTCTCCTCTCTTTGCTCTCTTGTTCTTCATTTAATTGTTCTAGTAGGCAATTCAGTGAGGGATCATCAAGATCATCCCCTTGGTGTGGACTTGCTTTAGAGAAGAAGATCCGAACGTTCTTCTTTATCGATTCAACGAAGACTAAATGCAAAATGGAGAAACTGTCCAGATTGTCCAGTTCCGATGACCGACAATGCGTGAGCCATAGCCGCTTCGTCTGAGCTCCGATTGAGCTAAAACTTGCGGCGTTGGAAAGATAAGTCCAAGGGCTAAAACCTTTGTGAAATAATGATTTTCAAAAAGAGCTCTGGTTTAGGAGATACAAGGCCGAGAAGCAGACTGGTCCGCAGAGTCTGTCCAGCGAGACGGGAAAAATGTTTTGCTCCAGACGGAGGTCTTCTCGTCCGAACTGGGTTTAGAGCAAAACACAAAAGATGTAGGGAATTGGCTGAGGTTTAATATCCAAAAAGAACCGAAGAAATTGAAGATCTGTAGCTCGAGATATAGAGCTTCAAAGTCTCGGTTTTCTGCCTGGCAGATTCTGGTAAAACCCGAAAACTCGATTTCCTAAGGATCTAACTTGGTAGTCGATCTTGCTCAGGTTAGGGGCGGTTTATAGGTTGTTTCCGCTGCCATGAACGTAATTAGGATGCCCCGGGACCCAACAGGCCGAATCCTTCACATTCATGACTTTGAAGCCCCTTTTTGTTTTCTTCCCCACTCCTGTTTGGTCTGTCAAGACTACCTCCAGCTTGAGCTTTTTGTGGAGTATTGTTTCTGGCATTTGCTGTGACATTCCGTCCACCCATTCGACTAAATCTTCTCATGGCTTGGTTGTATTTTTTTGTGAGAAGAGCCATTGTAGCCTCGATGTCTTCATCAGAATCCGAATCTTCAGGATCTGGTTGCTTGTGTGTTGAGCTCTTGAAAGCAACTCCTTTGTTCCTTTTGTCGATGTTGGGTAGAGACAACTCATAGGTCATTAGAGACCCCATCAGCTCATCAAATTTCAAGACCTTAAGGTCATGAACTTCTTCAATTGCTGTGATCTTCATCTTGAACCTAGGGCTAAGAGCACGTAGGGTCTTTCTTACCAATTTTTCATCAGACATTGGTTCTCCCAGAGAATAGGATTCATTGGCTAGATCGTGAATGCGAACATTGAAATCTGCAATTGATTCCTCAAGGTAAATCACTTAGTTACACGTTTTCGGGGTAGAAACATGAGATCTAGGTTTGCAACGATTCGAGGGCTATTTCAGGGGATATTTAATTTAATTTTCCGTTGCGTACTTTATATTTTGAATCCTCAGAAACCCAACATGAAGATCGACTGCGATTAGGAATCTTGAGGATCTCCAGCTGTTTTTGAGACTTTTGAAAAGTCTGGATTGTGTTATGATTTTGGAAAGCCACATGTTGTGATAGAGATTCTAAAAAGATATTCGGCGATAAGAAATTGGAAATCAAGATCGTAAACGGTTAAGATAACCCTCAAGTCAGTCTCAAATATGAGTACACTCTATCCCTCCCTAGTGAAAGAGTTTATGGTAAACCTGTCTGCTACCTTCGATGACCCAAAAAATCATGAGTTCAGAAAAGTGTGTGTGTGGGGGCACTATTTCGATTTATCCAGTAATGCAATTAATGACTTTATGGGAAGAGAGAAGGTCACATCTACAGATCGTGTTCCTATCATGAACTCGATTGTTCGATTGAGTCGAGAAGAGGTGTGACTCTCGAAAGATCTAGCTCGATTGATCTACCTTACAACTATTGTACGCCCCACATATGTACTAGGAAAGTGCCCTAATTCTCTCTCCATAAGCACCAAGTTGTTTAAAAGCAAAGCATGCTAAAGATATTATCAAAACATCTGAGGAGACATAAGGAGATTGCAGGAAGCTAAGTGACCAGAAAGTCAGTCCATGGGAAGATGCTGACTAAACCCAAGCAGAATATGTCATTAACGCAACCAGGGGGAGAGGTATCATGGTAACATGTCTAGAGACTTGTGTTAAGAAATGACATCTTTCTGCGTTTATGTTGCTCTGCCAAAGAGCTGGTTTTTATTTCCCCTACACGATTGTTGTGCGATCCTGTTTGCCCTTTGCAATTTTTGAGGCAATCAAGGGGATATATAGGTCATTCTAAGTGGTACAACATAGTATTTGAAGACGTGTAACTACACTGCAGAAGAAACGCAAGTCTTGTGGAAATAGGAAAGTACTCGAAGACGCGTAATGGCACTGAAGAAGAAACCCAATCTAATGTCAAGACTACTCGTGTAGCTGCGATAAAAGCCGAAGCTGTCCACTGATGAAGATAGAGGACAAAGAGTTATGCTCCGCTGTGTGCCACTGATGAAGATGGCGGAAGATGATCGTGTTAGCTGGAGACGTTGCTTGCCGGAAGTTTACTGTGAAGATTGTGAAGTTATGCTTGCCTACAAAATTGCCAAAGTGGGAGATTGTTGCTACGATTAGTGTTGGCATATTTTTAGCACAAGGTCAAGATGTCAGCCAACATGTTGCAACACATTTGGCGTGACATACCGCGCGCAGGATCAGGAAAGTTTTCGATCTTTCTTGTTTGATTTTTAGAAACGTGGGACAAAGGGAAAACGAGTTAATACAAGATCAGACAACTTCCAGCTGGAATAAAGACACGTTAACAAGGCCAATTGAGGCAGCAATGCCAACTTGTCAAATTGCCAAGAATTCCTATTTGGAATTATATTGCCTATTTGTTGTTGAAGACCAATTGGCATGTAGAATTGCTATAAAAGCAGGTGCTACCCCCATAACAATTCACACATTCTTTGTGCTTAATTTCAGAGCTCTTAATCGTGGAAGGCTGGCGGATTGAGAGACTGTATCTTTAGAAGAACGGTGTCGATCACATACATCAAAACGTGAGGGTTTGAGTGTTTGTGATTTGTGGGTATTTGTTCATGATTGAAGACTCACGAAGAAATTGTCGAAGACAAACTACGCCGAGCATAGGCTTGCTCGAAGGGTGGAATTGAGGCGTTCTCAAAGATAGGGGGAGTTCCTGGTCGATGTTCTTCACGTTGAGATCTCTAGTAGCTTAAGACAATAACTCGTGTGATAGCTAGTTGATGGTTGAATTGTACTATTGACTACCAAATAGTGAAAACATTTCCACTGGCAGAGTGCCCCCAGACATAGGTGCGGAGTCACCGAACTGGGTAAACATATTGTGTGTCTTCTGTTTGCTGTTCCGTTGTTTACTATCCATTATCTGTGATCAGATAAGTTGTCAAACCAATTGTCACAACATTGTGTTCGACATCTTGTCCTTACTACGAATCGGAATTTCAGGTTGTCACAAAAAAATTGTTAGTATACTGGAAAAGAGAGAAAAATAGTTAGGGTGTGAAAGTGTCATTTCGGCACAGATAGGTATAACAAAGTATCATATCCCATAATTTTATTAGAGTTGACCTGTATATACAGTGTACATCGAAACACCAAATTTGATAGATTATATGTGATGTTTGATGTGTAAACAGAGTATTCAAAATGTGTGAAATATAGATAACATAAATTAGGATTAAAGAAACAAGTCATGCACGTTTATGTTGAAATGAGTAATCATGGTTAGTATAGCTCACATTAATTTCGTCAATATTTGTTCTCTGTACTGTCCCTTTTTATTATTTCCTTTATTTATAATTTGCAGCATTTTTAGGGTGATTTCAGAGGATTGGTTGGTGTAGAAACATTGTTATGAATACTTAGTTTCAAAGTCTAATGCAATCTATTGATCTACATGAGGAAGGTGAAGACGAAAAAGAAGAAAACTTGCGATTTTCGGCAAGGGACCCTCAGAGGGTCCGTGGTGGTGGTGGCGGAGGAGTGTGATGAGGATTGTACAAGGCAGATTGTGAAATTGTTTAGAAACTCATACTTGGTTCAAGCAAAGAAAAGTAACTTGATTGGATCCAAAGTTACCAAAATTATAATGAAAGGAATTGAAACTTCTTTCTGAATTTGGGATTAATGGCTCTTGTTCATCTCAACATTTCCATGAGCAAATACTCATAAGATAGCTTGTTTCAGATTTTTGTCATTGTTTTCTTATGTGTTATATGCATGATCAGTAAGTTCAGCTTAATTCATTTGGGGTAGTGATACATTTATCACACATATCTAATGTGAACACTACTTACATTTCAGTCTTTAAAATAATATTGCTTGGTTTTTTATTGCAATGCATTTTTTGATTTCTCATGTGAGCATAAACCAAATATGTTCCTTTTTGAAAATACAAATTTTATAAAAGAAATTCATATACCTCATAAAGAGTTTAGAAAAGATGAAAAAAATAAAACGTCACAAATTTCGAAACATGAAACAAGCTTTATAAAAATGAAACAAGTTTCTCAACTGCACTAATCTAAAGACAATCTTGATTTCTAGCAACAAGGGCGAGCTTGTATCTAACTATGGGGATTTGAGAGACGTTTCAAGTTTTCTGTTGGTTTTTGAAAATTTGGTTGCTGCAACAAGTTGCATATTTTTGTTACATTCTCTGAATTTGGGTTTTTGAAACACATTTCATGTTTAATTGAGTGATCGATCGATTGAGAAATCGTTTAAACTGCACTATTTCGGAGACAATCTTGATTTCTTAAAACAATGGCGAGTTTCTATCTAATTGTGAGTTTTTGAAACAAGTTTCAAGTTTTCTGCTGATTTTTGAAAACTTGGTTGTTATAACAAGTTGCATATTTTTGGTGCCATTCTCTGAATTTGGGTTTTTGAGAAACATTTCAAGTTTAATCGAATGATCAACCAATTGAGAAATCGTCTGAAATGCACTAGTCTAGAGACAATCTGGACTTCTAGCAACAATGACGAGATTCTATATAAATGTGGGTTTTTTGTAACACCTTTAAAGTTTTCAGCTGGTTTTTTAAAACTTGATTGCTACAACACGTTGAATATTTTTGGTGACATTCTCTAAATTTGGTATTTTGAAACACATATTAAGTTTGATCGAGTGATTGATCGATTAAGAAAACGTCTGAACTGTACTACTTTAGAGACAATCTTGATTTGCTACGACAATGGTAAATTTCTATCTGAATGTGGGTTTTCATCATCAAAATGAGCACATATCAACATGGAAACAAGAGATAATGTCACCTGACTACCCCTAAAGTTAATGTTTTTTACCTGGGTATCATAAATTTGTTTTTGACATTGTGGGTACCCTAAATTTGCAAAATTGTCACCGTTAGTACCCAAAGACATTTCAGTCCATTTTTTCAAAAAATAGTTAAATTTTGAGGTGAAAAGACTAAAATACCCCTGTAAGTCTTTTAAATTTTCAGAATGTGCCCTCCTCTATTCTCCCCTTCTCTCTCACACCCTCCTGCCACTTGCACTACCACCGTCTCCGGCGACTTCTTTGCCCCAATTCCCATAAACCACCACTGCCACAACTCCACAGCCTGGTCCCCGAACTCGCTTCTTCGACTTGACGCGTCTTCTCCGACTTGACTATCTCTGAGTCACTTCCATTAATTCTAAGCTCCAAAAACCTCGATCCATCTCCACAGACCTCCCAAAAACCACAATCCATCTCCATAAACCGCTTAAAAGTCCTTATCCACCTAACAATTTTTGAATTTTCGTAGTATTGGGCGCGATTGTGTCACAGCGGCGATGAGCTTATATGAGCCATGGAGTTGAAGCCTCACGTGTTCGAGGATTACTCCATGGCGGTGGTTCAAGCCAATTCGTGCCTTGAGGACCAGAGCAAAGTTTATGGGACGCCTTCGACGACGTTTGTGGGGGTTTACGACGGAGACGGTGAGCTTGAGGTGGTGATGGTAGAGCTGTGGCGGTGGTAATTTATGGGTATTGGGGCGGTGAAGTCGCCGGAGACGGTGGTGGTGCAGGTGGCGAGAGGGTGGTGGGTGTGAGAGAGAAGGGGAGAATAGAGGAGGACACATTTTGAAAATTTAAAACACTTACAGGGGCATTTTAGTCTTTTCAACTCAAAATTTAACAGATTTTTGGAAAAAATGGACGGAAATATCTTTGGGTATTAACGGTGACAATTTTACAAATTTAGAGTACCCACAATGCCAAAATAAATTTAGGGTACCCAGGTGAAAAAACATCAACTTTAGGAGTAGTCAGGTGACATTATCCTTAGAAACAATTGATTTCAGTCTATTTACAGAAACTCCACACAAATAAGAGAGTTGCAGAAGTCTGAAACATATTTCAAACAGTAATTTAGAACGGATGAAACTAGGAGAAAAGGACACTGAAATAGGTTTGGAGAAACCATTTCATCAAAACGAGCACATATCAACAAAAAACGCCACTGCATAAGGTTATTTACATAAACGCCACACAAATCAGAGAGTTTAAGAAGTCTGAAACATACAATAATTGAGAAACTATGAATCATGAGAAAAGGACATTGAAATAGGTTTTGGAGAAACCATTTCATCAAAATGAGCACATACCAACAGAAAAACAATTGACATCATTCTATTTACAAAAACTCCACAAAAACTAGAGAGTTAAAGAAGTTTGAAACATGTTTCTAACAGTAATTAAGAATATATGTAAGCATGAGTAATTTACACTAAAAAAAGTTCTGTAGAGACCATTTCACAAAAATGAGCACATATCAACATAGTAAATCAATTGACATTAGGCTATATACAAAAACTCCACACAAATCAGACAGTTTGAGAAGTCTGAAATATGTTCGTAACGAGAGTTTGAAACATATCCCACGGTGTAACGAGGTCACCGGGTTCCATACTATATATAACCTAGGGGGAAAGTGAACCCTGTCGGAGAAAAGGTGTAACGAGGGGTCCCTAGGTGTAACAAGGGGACTTGGTTCCATACTATAACTTAGAGGGAAAGTGAACCCTGTCGGGAAAAGGTGTAACTAGAGTCCCCGGGTATAACGAGGGGAATTTATTCCATACTATAACCTAGAGGGAAAGTGGACCTGGTCGGGGAAAAGGTGTAACGAGGGGTCCCTAGGTGTAATGAGGGAACTTGGTTTCATACTATAACCTAGGGTGTAACGAGGGTTTCCCAGGTGTAACGAGGGTTCCCCGGGTGTAACGAGGGGATTGTGTTCCATTCTATAACCTAGAGGAAAAGCGAACCCTATCGGGGATAAGGTGTAACGAGGGGTCCCGAGTGTAACAAGGGGACTTATTTCCATACTATAACCTAGGGGGAAAGTGAACCATGTCGGGGAAAAGGTGTAACGAGGGTTCCTCGAGTGTAAAAACAAGATTTGTAGACCCTATTTCATAAAAATGAGCACATATCAATAGAAAAACAATTAACATCAGACTATTTACAAAAACTCCACACAAATCAAAGAGTTTTAGAAGTTTGAAACATGTTTGTGACGATAATTCATAAACTATGAACCATGAGAAAAGGACACTGAAACATGTTGTGGATATATCATTTCATCAAAATGAGCACATATCAACAGAAAAATAATTGACATCAGGCTGTGTACAAAAAATTCAAAGCAAATTTGACAGTCTGAGAAGTCCAAAACATGTTCCTAATAGAAATTGAGAACCTATGAATCAATGGGAAAAGAACACTAAAACAGGTTGTGGAGAAATCATTTCATCAAATTGAGCACAAATAAAGCAAAAAAAAATTGACACCAGTCTACTTACAAAAAATCCGCACAAATCAAAGAGTTTGAGAAGTCTGAAACATGTTCCTAACATGAATTGAAAAACTATGAATACATGAGAAAATGACACTGAAACAGGTTTTGGAGAGACCATTGCACCAAAATGAGCACATATCAATAGAGATAAGCAATTTACATCAGTCTACTTAAACAAACTCCACACAAATTAGACAGTTTGAGCTGTCTGAAAAACATGTTCTAAACAGTAACTGAGAAACTATGAATCCATGACCAAAGGATACTCAAAAAGACTTTGGACAAACTACTTCACCAAAATGAGCACATATCAACAGAGAGAAGCAGTTGACATCAGTCAACTGAAAGAAATTTCACAAAAATCAGAGTTCTAGCAAGCTGAAACGTGTTTCAAACGGTAACTGAGAAACTATGAATCCATGAGAAAAGGATATTGAAACAGGTTTTATAGAGACCATTTCATCAAATTGAGCACATATCAACAAAGAGAAGCAATTGACATCAATCTACTTATAGAATTTCCACAAAAATCAGAGTTTGAGCAGTCTAAAAAATGTTCCAATAATAATTTATAAACTATGAATTCATGAGAAAATAATACCGAAACAAGTTTTAGAGAGACAATTTCATCAAATTGAGCACATATCAACAATTTACACCATTTTATTTACAGAGATATTATAAAATCCATCCAGTTTCAAAGGTATGAAATATAATTCAAACAACAAATTAGAACCTATGAAAGTAGGGAGAAAAGACATTAAAACATGTTTCAAACAATTACCTTTTTCTTCTTCTTCTTCTTCACAACACTCTGCAAACAAATTTCATGAAAATAGAACATGTTTCAAACATTAAAACATGTTTCAAACAATTACCTTCTTCTTCTTCTTCTTCTTCTTCTTCTTCTTCTTCTTCTTCTTCTTCTTCTTCTTCTTCTTCTTCTTCTTCTTCTTCTTCTTCTTCTTCAAACAAATTTCATGATAATAAAACAAACACACATGTAATATTATCAGGAAAGAGCCTCTAATAAAATTCAGACTACAAGCACATAATGTTTCACTATTGGCAATTCAAACAATTAACAAATATGTAAAGAACACAGTTTCTCAATCCAAAGAAACTATAACCAGAGAATTAATCAAAAGACTCATTTCTTACCTTCTAGGCAATCGCTCTTCAATTACCTGGAACATCGCAGAGGTACCTTATACAACCAATTATGATGGTCTCCCGTGGATAGCCTTCTCACTCCAGTTTTCTAGAAACAAATACACATCCTAATGTATAGAATATATAGACAAATCTTCTCTACAGAACTTTCTATATGCAGTACATGGATGTGTGTATAATTCATGTGCAAGTTAACACCAAACTGTCTAGGAAACAATACTCTTGCTATTGTTTTAAAAAGATGAGCAATTCACCCATACACATTCACCCATACACAGGTAACAAGGCAAACTAATGACAAAAGTCATAGATCAATCAAAAGAGAATTTAAAGAGTAAATTCATTTTTGAATAAAAAACAATTAATCATATTCATCAGTCAATCGCTTCTCAATATGGAAACCACTAATTCCAACTAGCTCATTTGGTGAAACACTAAATACATAAAAAAAATAATCTTCCATCCCCAACCCACTTGCTGTAGTCGTTGCTTCTATCATCCTTTGTAAAACAATGGATCTAGCAAAGCAAACAAAATTCAATACACATAAAATTAAAAAATCGATCAGGCAAAACAAAATGAAGGAACAGTACAGTCGATCCCGATTCCAGTACCAATCGTCGATAATCGAAAAAATCAAATTCAGTACCAAACTTATGAATCAAAAAAGAAGAATTCACAAATAAACAAATGAAATCAAACAAATTCATGGAAATCAATCGACCTGAGCAGGAAATCCTAGGGTTTTCGAGGACACCCGCGTTGACGGTTGTTGTTGGTGGTGCGAGTACTTCGACGGTGGCGGAGGAGGTGGATTGAACAGGTTGACGATATCGGGAGGAGCCTCTGTCCACCGGCGAGTTCAAATAGATCGGAGACATATCGGGGAAGTGAAGCGAAACTTGACAGAGCGAAAATAAAAAAGGGTAAAAGACACAAAACCACACCCAAGAATCACCAAAAGACACTTAACTACTCAATGTTTCAAAATGGACAGCTACACCCAGATATCATTAATTGACATATAGCAGCTGTCGTTAGACTTTTGGATGGAATATGTTAAAATTTGAAGTAAAAAGACCATATACTTCAAATTTGAATCCCCTGCACATACTTCAAATTTTCAAAACCATATCATTGTGAGGATTTTGTTTTTTCTCCCATAACTGTCGCTCAAGCTTCGCCGACCTTGTCTCTGACCTCTGGCCGACTTCTCCGGTCGTCCTTGGCTCCTCGCCACTGACCGGAGACTCGTCGGAGACCGGAGCCCATCGCCGGAAAACGTTATTCGTGAATTTATGGAATTTGATGGGTCTGGTTGCGGTATAGAAAAATTAAATTATTGGGTCCCATAGGATCGTGGATGATGGATAGACCCATGTGAGAGGTTACTTGAGTTCGGCGCCGGAATCGTTCGAACATGGCCAACGACCATACTCTAGACAACTTGATTCATATTTTTTATTCTTATGGAATGTTAATTAAAATTAAATCTTGTCTGAAATAGTGAAACGTACTTTTGTAGGCCAAAAAACAGGACAAAGAAAAACCTAATTATTGGTGCTTCCATCGCTTATTAGTGAGATTTGTTCCATTTGGCTGGTGGTTAATATTTTATTCCTACCAAGTTGGGGACTATTATTTATTTAAAATTAATTGTTGTATAATTAGAAAAAAATAAGACAAAAGCAAGATGGTCTGACAGCACAGAAGGCTCTGGTGTTGGGAATTATGGGATCTAAATCATGCAACAGAAGCATCAAAATTTAAGCCATAACCATAATTCCGTCCTAGATCATGCAAATTACTACCTTTGATGAACCAGTCGAATCACCAATTGAAGGCGTAACCCACCCTCCACCGGTATCCACACAATCACACCTTGCTTCGAAACATGAAGAATCAAGCCTGCTAGAACCTTTTTCCTTCTCTCCGTGAGCTCTAGGTGTGGAAGAGAAACTGATTTCGCAAAAATACTCTAACCTCTCCCAAAAGAAATGAGGCTTAAATTGTATTAGGTTCGGTTCCACGATCTGTGCAATTGTAGCGTTCCGACTCGCAAAAGATCCCACCACGGGGACGTGACCAATCTTAGCCACACTGTGTCCCTTTTAAGGCGCCACGGCCCGTGGCCCTTCCCCTGGTTCTGTTGGGATTTTGTGCCCTAGCACAATGTATTTTCAATCTAATCATGTAATAAAGATTATTAGTTGAAATAAAATCAGCATTCATATTACTAAGTGTTGTAGTAATATCTTAAGTATGATTTGATTTTTAACATTGATGTGTCAACACATAATAGTAGATCTACAGATCGTATAAAATCTTACTTGAGCAGTCCCCGATCAGAATAGCTTCATAAGAAGCGATCGGTATGAGGCTAACTCTAAATGATCACGCTTTACTAATCATGGCCAGATTGGGGCCAGAGTTAGGTCATAGTATCACCAGTCAGGGGTGATATAGGACGACCCGATCATGAGTATGTTACATAGACACAGTCATGAACATACTCATATGTCGGCGCATGAAATCACGTCCTCAGACGGAAGGACCATTGAGGTCAATATGTAATGAGTGACGAGTTTGACTTAGTCTAACATCTCCTGTAAAAGGGTTACAATAACGACTGTGATTGGCTCGATCACAAGTTACATAAGTTGACTCAATGGATCGCTGAAGGATTTATCCCTCATACGGACGTGTGAGCAGATATCAGTTTAGGCCACTTGATGAGTACAACTGAAATACAATAGCATGACCATGCAGTCGATACGTAGTATCAGTTATAATTCAGTTAACTCAAAATCAAGAAACAGGAGAATTGAACGCGGATGACTTGTCTATGCCTCGTGGTTGTCATAGATATCAAGAAGATAAAAGGATAGATTCATGTACGACAAGGTTAAGTCGAAATCTCGATAATCACAAGCGTTGGGTAATCATGATGTCTTGCTAGAGGCTACTCATGATGGAAAGGGTAAAATGGTAATTTTACCAGTCCGCCGACGTGTCGTGAGCCTAGAGGGTCACACACTAACGGTTGAGTAAAACGGATGGAATCATATGGAGGAATAATGAGAGAGACAAATCCGGTTTTGGATTAAACCGGATTAGACCTATTTCGGTTTAGGATTAAACCAAAAATCAAGAACGGTTTAGCAGCACTAATTAATTATAATCTAATTAAATAGATTTAATTAAATTAGGTAAACTGGGCCTCGCCAGAATGGGCTTCTCTACATAATTAATTAAAAGCTTTGGCTTTAAGCCCATTAAGACCTTTAATTAATTAAAGTTCAAATAAGGGTTATAAAAGGGTAATTTTCAGATCTGAAAATTAAAGGAATTATTTTCCAAAACCCTAGCCTTCACTCTGTCTCTCTCTCCTAGCCGATTTCGGCCAAACTCCTCCCCCTCGCTCCATCCGTTTTGCTTGCTTCGATCTTCTAGCAAGGGTTGTCGAGAGTATCCCCGGATTGCTCTTCCTGTGTGGACGTTCTTTAGAGGTTACTAAATATTATTTAGTAACAGAGAGATTTTGAATCAAGGTAAACTTAAAGTTTTATTCTAGTCTAAGATCTCGTGATCAATTCATGATCATGCAAGATCCAAATTAATTCGGATATTTGAGGTTAATTTCTTGTATGGGCATGAAATTATATGGTTGGAACACTCAAATTATTCCTTCAGTGGTATCAGAGGCTTGGTTACGCATGATTTTTTATTCGAGCATGATAGGCTAGATTTGATTTTTCAATTTATTTCGGTGTTGTAAATTGAAAAATTGCAAATTCTATATTTTTGGTTAATGAATTAACTGCAGGAATTTTTTGATGTTGCTGGAAAAATTTAATTGATCGAGTAAGATCAGGATCGAGACCCGTGGGAGGCCGAGGCTAGCCGAAAGGCTAACCCCGGCCGCACCACGGGCCGATCGGCCGGAACGGGAAGGCCGACCAGATCTGCCCTTGGCAGATCTGGCCGAGCCTCTCGGCTCTGGCTAGGGGAGGGCCTCGGCCCGACCAGATCCAGCAGGCGGCTCGCCTCGGCTTGCCCTCACGGGCTAGTCGGCCACGGCGCGGCTAGCCCTGGCGGCTAGGGTTTTGGCCGAACCCTAATTGGCCCTCAGGTCAATTTTGGTTCGGTCAAACCAATTGGATTCGGGCCAGATCCGACCCAGAAAAATCTAGAATTTTTCAGCAATTATTAATTAAAATTTCAGACCGGTTCGGTTTCGATAAACTAGCGCGTGAACCGATTTAATTCAGAAATTAACCGGTTCAAGAAAACGGATTCGATAAATCGTATTTTATGATTTAAATCAACATAAAATTGGAATTAATATGTTTGCTTGATAACATGCTTGTTTGATAACATAATTGTTTGATAACATGGTGTTTGCAATATGATTGCTAAGTTAGCCCGAATTTAGAATTTAAATTTCGGTTTGCAAGCTGCGAGTTGCTTATGGGTTGTAATTTATTAGTGACATGCGTATCACAACATTTATTTTATTTAAAATTAAATGTAATTACAAAGTCCAAAGACAAGAAGAACCAAAGAGAAGGACGGTGATCCCGAGGAGGCGTGGAGCCAGTGGGAGTCCAGGAGAATGAGGAAAGACAAGACCTAGTATAGGTTCTAGTTTATTCTAGTAGGGTTAGCGGGCTAGCTAAAGAAAATTTACATTTATGTTTATGAATGTATGGTTGAATGTGTGATTTAATTTTCATAAAGTTCATGTTAATTAGATCATCACCCACGTGTGTAAAGATTAATAATAATAAGTTAATCACGCACATGTAAACCGGAATTGAAATTATCTCTACATGGATTTGTAGATGATAAATTCAAATTAAGATCAAATTATGATCAGTGATAATGAATATTTAAAAGGCAAGTAATTTCAAGTCAAGCTAGATACCGCCCACTTTTCATCACTTCGATTAGTTCTCGCACTCATGGGTGGATATGATTAACGTGGATCCATGAGAATGGTATCTGATAAAAGATGGACTAGTTTGCATGGGTGCGTGTGCATTAGCGTAGTAACCATGCGTTGAAAATTGGTTGACTTGGCTGCGATTCTCAGATGATCTGAGCCAGGGTATCAGATATAGGGCAATGTCGTATACACACAATGTATAAGCCCTAGCCAAGAATCACATGTAATTGTGAAAGGATTGGAATGTCCTACTCCAATGTCCAAAACTGGGGCAATGAGATTAGCTCACTACAGTTTTTGGTATGCGGAGATCTTGGTTTAGATTCAGACACAAGAATCAGAAATGTTCATAATCAAGTAACTCTCACTTCAACTTAATTAAGAACATGAACGAATTTATTTTCATGTATAGATTAATGGCACCGTCGCAACCCAAATCAACACGTTTTGGCAGTGAAGCCTTAAAGTCTCTTCTGTCGAATGACAGGCTGACAGGGACCAACTTCCTGGTTTGGGAGAGGAACCTGAAGGTTGCCCTTCAGTATGACAAATAGGAGTATATCCTTACAAACAAGCCTTTAAAAGAGCCTGCAGATGATGCCAGCGAGGCCGATAAGAACGCTTATGACAAGTACATAGGTGATCGACAAGATGTTGGCATCCTCATGGTCGGGTCCATGGAAAATGACACCCATGACCAGTTCATGCATCTCATGGGAGATCCCTAAGAGATGATGGAGGAAATTAAAATATACTACCAGAAGAATGCTCGCGTCGAAAGATACGACACTCTTAGGGAGTTGTTTTATAGCAGGTTGAACGCTGGTGAGGCTGTGAGCCCACGTGTCCTTAAGATGAAGCGACTCTTTGCTCGCTTGGCCAATCTAGGTCATAAATTCACAGAGCAGCTGAAATCAGACATAGTCCTGATGTCGCTTCCAAAGGTTTATGGAGATGTGATCACAAATTACAATCTCCATAATATGGAAAAGACTATCAAGGAACTGCATGGAATGTTGGTGACAGTAAAGAAAAATCTCAAGGGCAAGACCCCTGAGGTTCTGATGGTCAATAAGGGTGTTAGCTTCAAAAGAGCTGGCAAACCTACTTGCAGGTCGTCAGGACACTCCAACAAGGGCAAGGCACCAGTAGTGTCAGGTAAGGGTAAGGCGCCAATGCACCTAGTTGGGCAGATAAGGGCACCTAGAGGTCCGAGAATCCAAGCGGTTCCTAGAACCGAAGGGAGCACTTCGACCTTAGAGGTAGTCTGTTACTACTGCCAGCAGCCAAGTCATTGGAAGAAGGATACGAGGCAGCACAAGGATTATGTGAAGAGCTTGCAGAAGGGAGGACACCCTTCAGGACTTGGATCAGGTATTTACGTTGTTGAGTATAATCTCAACGTTACTTTCTCAGACACATGGGTAGTTGATACCGGAGCAGAAACTCACATTTGTGTTAATCTGCAGGATCTGGAAAGTAAGAAGCTCCTTGGGAAAGGCGAGCGGGATCTGAGAGTCGGAGACAACAGTTCGGTGTCAACGACGGCTGTCGGTTCTGTTAGTCTTAGGATGCCCACAGGGCTTATTTTAGTTTTGGACGATGTACTATGTGTACCTACATTTAGTAGGAATTTTTTTTCAGTGTCCAGTTTGGACAAACTTGGTTTTGTATTTGCGATAGACAATGGCTTATTTACTTTATCAAGAAATAATATCGTTTATGGCACTGCATCTATGGTTGGTGGATTATATATTTTAAATATCGATAACACTAACTACAGTTCAAACTATAACGTAAATAAGAGGTTGAAGTCAGATGACTTAAACTAGACAGTGATGTGGCACTGTCGTCTAGGCCACATAGGCAAGAAACGCGTCTCGACACTTCATAAGATTAACACCAATGGAGAGATGCGAATTTTGCATTATGGGAAAGATGACAAAGGCGCCTTTTGGCGGCTTAGGTGAAAGGGAGAGTGATCTCCCAGGCCTAATACATTCAGACGTATGTGGGCCCATGAGTACACAAGCCAGGAGAGGTTTTAGATACTTCATAACCTTTACCGACGATTTCAGTAGGTATGGGTATGTCTATTTAATGAGACATAAGTCGGAATCCTTTGATAAGTTCAAGGAATTCCATAATGAAGTACAGAACCAGCTTGGTAAAAGTATAAAGGCACTTCGTTCCGATCGAGGTGCAAGTACTTAGATCATGAATTTCTTAGTCACCTAAGGGATAACGGTATACTCTCATAATTAACTCCGCCAGGAACTCCTCAGCTGAATGGTGTTTCCGAACGGAGCAACAGAACCCTGCTTGACATGGTTCGTTCCATGATGAGTCACGCCGACCTTCAAACTCCTGTAGGACCAAGGAGGTCTGAAAGATTTCGTCAAAACCCAGTAAAATATGGCTTCTTAGCCACAGAGGGTAATGACTTGATAGTTGTAGACCAGGATGATCCTGCAATAGTTCAGCAAGCCTTGGCCAGTCCCAACTCAAAAGAATGGCAGAATGCCATGGATGAGGAAATGAAGTCCATGAAAGATAATCAGGCCTGGAACTTAGTAGACATCACACCTGAGATAAAACCCATAGGTTGCAAGTGGATATTTAAGTTAAAGACAGATATGGACGGAAAACCTCAGACTTACAAAGCAAGACTGGTTGCAAAAGGTTATCGTCAAGTCCAAGGCATGGACTATGATGAGTCTTTTTCGCCAGTAGCTATGATTAAGTCAATTCAGATGATGTTAGTCATTGCAGCATATTTCGATTACGAGATATGGCAAATGGACGTCAAAACCGCATTCCAATGGGAATTTGCAGGAGGATGTCTATATGACCCAGCCAGAAGGTTTTGTCGATCCAGAACATCCCGAAAAGCTGTGTAAGCTGCAACGATCCATTTATGGGTTGATGAGACTTTTTCGCTAGTAGCTATGATTAAGTCAATTCGGATGATGTTAGCCATTGCAGAATATTTCGATTACGAGATATGGCAAATGGACGTCAAAACCGCATTCCAATGGGAATTTGCAGGAGGATGTCTATATGACCCAGCCAGAAAGTTTTGTCGATCTAGAACATCCCGAAAAGCTGTGTAAGCTACAACGATCCATTTATGGGTTGAAGCAAGCTTCCAGGAGTTGGAACTTACGGTTCGATGAAGCCGTAAAAGAGTTCGGGTTCATCAGAAATCCAGATGAACCCTGTATCTACAAGAAGAGCAGTGGGAGTAACATAGTGTTCCTACTGCTGTATGTCGACGATATACTGATCACGGGAATCAACGTCCCAACCTTGCTTGAGACCAAAGCTTGGTTAGGGAAGTGTTTCTCCATGAAGGACTTAGGAGAGGCCACTTACATTATAGGGATCAGGATCTATAGAGATCGATCCAAGAGAATTTTAGGCCTAAGTCAGAGCACCTACATAGATAAAGTATTGAGAAGATTCTCAATGCTTGACTCTAAGAAAGGGAACCTCCCGGTAAAACATGACATCAAGCTCAGCAAGAAACAGTGTCCTAAGACACCTGATGAGCTTAAGAAAATGAATGGAATCCTGTATACTTCGGCAGTGGGATCCATCATGTATGCCATGATCTTAATGTGGCAAATGGCAAATGGATGTCAAAACCGCCTTCCTCAACGGGAGGTTAGCTGAGGACGTTTATATGTCTCAGCCTGAGGGTTTTGAGGATCCAAAGAATAAGGGAAAGATTTGCAAGTTGCTCAAATCAATCTATGGTTTGAAGAAAGCATCTCGGAGTTGGAATCAGCGTTTTGATGAAGTAGTAAAACGGTTTGGCTTCATCAAGAACGATGATGAACCTTGCGTGTATAAAAAGGCAAGTGGGAGCAGTATAATCTTTTTAGTGCTTTATGTTGATGACATACTGCTCATTGGAAACGACGTCCCTACCTTGCTCTTAACGAAGACTTGGTTAGGTGAGTGTTTCGCAATGAAGGACTTAGGCGAGGCCTCTTACATCTTGGGAATCAAGATATATAGAGACCATGCCAAGCGGGTCTTGGGCTTAAGTCAAAGCACTTATATAGACAAGGTGTTGAGACGATTCTCAATGCAAGATTCAAAGAAAGGATTGCTGCCCATGCGTCATGGCGTGAAGCTTAGCAAGAAGCAGGGTGCTGAGACACCTGCAGAGCTAGCAAGAATGAATGAGATCCCATATGCTTCGGCTATAGGGTCCATAATGTATGCCATGATATGCACGAGACCAGATGTCTCGTTTGCCTTAAGCAGTACCAGTAGACATCAATCCAAACCCGGTGAGGCACACTGGATGGCTGTCAAGGCGATTCTCAAATATTTGAGAAAAACCAAGGACGCCTTTCTTGTATACGGGGGCAGAAATGATGATCTCGTCGTCAAAGGATATGTCGACGCTAGTTTCCAGACAGACCCCGATGACTTTAAGAGTCAGTTGGGATATGTGTTTATGTTGAACGGTGGAGCATTCAGCTGGAAAAGCAAGAAGCAGGATACCATTGCCGACTCTACGACGGAAGCTGAGTACATTACCGCATGTGAGGCGGCAAAAGAGGCTATATGGATCAGGAGTTTCATGGCTGGGTTAGGTGTAATTAAAAACCCGTCTAACCCAGTAGACTTATATTGTGACAACACCGGGGCTATTCCGCAAGCTAAGGAACCCAGGGCACATAACAGATCCAAACATGTACTCAGAAAGTATCACATCATCCGCGACATAATTGCTAGAGGTGACGTGAAGATCCACTACGTTGCAACTGATGATAACACAGCCGACCCATTGACCAAGGCTCTTCCTCAAGATAAACATGAAAAACATGTTAGGTTAATGGGTATAGACTGGGACTTAGATTGGAGCTAAGGGCAAGTGGGAGATTGATAGCATTTGTGCCCTAGTCCAATTGGTATTAGCCTGTAAACGTCTATGTTTAAATATCATCGTTTGTAATGTATAAATATAAACGGCTTTATATTACTTATGTGTTGAAGTAATATGTTAAGCATGATCTGATTTATGACCACTAAAGTAGTAGAACCATAAATCTGTACGGATCACACTTAACAAGTCTCTGGTCAACCTATGCTTCCTTAAAAGCGACCAGTATGAGGATGGTTCTTAATGACGTAGTTCTACTTGTCATAAGGATGTGGGATCCTGGAACCATATCATAGATATCATGAGGTGATTGATATCGGACGACCCGCATTGAATAGTGTTTTCATAGATTAAGCCATAAACATATTCAGATGCGATAGCTTGTCACGACGTCCTTAGACCAAGAAGTCTTTGTGATCACTATGCAATGAACGTACGACTTTAACTTGCGCCAAACGCTTTCTGTAAAAGGATTGCTATAAAGGGCATGATTGGGTGGCGGAACGGGTTGCATGAGTGACACGAAAGACGGCTAAGGGATTTATCCCTCATACTACGGTATGGGAAAGATATCCGTTAGAAGGCCTCTTGATGGAGACTGACTGAGAGAAAAAGCATGGCCATGCAAATGATACGGGTTATCATTTCTCAGTCATCTCGCATATCAAGTAACAATGATTGATTGAACAAGGGAGACGACTCTATGCCTTTAGATCAATTGGGATATCTAGAGATAAAAGGATGGTGACTTGTACGCACAAAGGTTAAGTCGAATTATCGATCATCGTGCACCTTGGGTAATCATAATGTTTTACTAGAGACCACTTATGATGGATCGGGCAAGAGCGAGTCTTGCGCTGATCTGCCAACGGTGGCATGAGCCTAGAGGGTCACACACATACAAGACGGATAACTTGAGACAAGGAAACATGGATGTTTCTTAAGGAGAAGTATATGGACAAAACTGGAGGTTTTGTGTCATAGGTTCGGTTTGAGAGAATAATTAGCGAATGGAGAAAAATTGAGTTTTTCGTCGATATCGCGTCGGATTTTGTTTGATAAGTAACAACAAAAAGGTCGGGCAACTTTTGGACGCGGCATGAGACAACACGGGAGGGCCCATTGGGCTCGGCCCATGAAGCCTTATGGCCGGCCCAATAAGGGCCCAATAAGGCCATATGGCCGGCCCACTTGGTGGGGCCATTGTGGGGGCCACACAATGCCATGCTTAGTTGGTGATTGTGGATTAAGAGGTGAGTGATTTAAGGGGTATGGGTTAAAGCACCTTTAAGCCCATACCAATCACTTTTAACCCATACTTGTGAGTTGGGTGATGAATTATAATGCAAGACTTTAATTCAATAATTCATTAAGTCACAAAACACACAAAAATCCTCTCTCTCTCTCATTGTGGCCGACCACCCCTCTCCTCTTCATCATCTTGCTCTCTTGTTCTTCATTTAATTGTTCTAGTAGGCAATTAAGTGAAGGATCTTGAAGATCATCCTCTTGGTGTGGACTAGCTTTAGAGAAGAAGATCCGAACGTTCTTCTTTATCGATTCAAACAAGACTTAAAGGTAAACATCTTGTGGAATAGATTTTGCTTTGGGATTTAATGGTTTAAATGTTCTTGGACAAGGTTTGGAGTAGATTATCTTTTATTGCTTCCGCTATCTCGACGATCTAGAACGCTCCAAAACCCTACAGTGGTATCAGAGGGTTGGTTACCCTCTTAATCTTTGTCTTGTTGAATTCATTTCGGTTTTGTGATTATTTGCATGCCAAAAGTTGATAACATGATTTTAATGCTTTTTGGGAGATTTGCATGAAATATGTTAATTTTGAAAAATATATTAAATTTGGAATTTTTCGGAAATTATTGGATTTGTCGGATCGGAGGTACAGGACGGAGGTCACCGGAGGCCGGTGAGGCCGACGGTGACCGGGCCTGTCCCCACTCTTGGCCGAGGCCGAGAGTGGCGGAAAGCCGGGTTTGGGCCTTCCAAGACCCAAACCGGGCCGTGCATAGTTGGGCTCGGCCCAATGGGCCCTCGGCCCATTGGCTTGGCCCGACTTGGTTCGTGTGTGGTGTTTGATCCATGTCACAAACCCGCGATCCAATATTTCGAAAATATTCAAAATTTAATCGGTTTCGGTAAACCGTTTTTCGAAAAGGTCTAATTTCGATAAACCCGACCAAGCAACTTGGCAAAATTAAAACCAGAATTATTGCATATTATTTGATAACATGTTTGTGTGATAACATGTTGGATGATGTGATGAAATGTATGATGCATTAGTAGCCCATTAGATTTATCGCTTTCACGGTTTGCATACCGTTAGTGTTAGCGTGTAATTATTCTTTTATTCGAGCCCATAAAGTGTAATTATTTTTTATCCGGTCTACGAACCGAGTATTAATTGTAATTATTACTCAACGACGAGAAGGATGGAAAATCGAGCACGATGACGGTCTTGGAGGAAGTCCAAGAGCTAGTGGGAGCCCGAATGAGAAAGACGAGAAGATGTGAAGACTCGTAGAATCCTAAGATTAGGATGGGCTATAAAATGCATATTTAACGCTTTATGGATGCTTGCTTGAATTATTTAATTAATTGCATGCTTGCATGATTAGTTTATAAGTTTATAAGCGATCACCTCACATGCAAAGATTAAAATCAACTTTAATTGTTTGCATGTTTAAAGCGTTGTGAACTATCATCACACGGGTTGTGATGGATGAGTTCAAATTTGAAACGTATTTGCACGGGTTGCAAATGATGGATTCAAATGAAGATAGTATGTGATACAATTAGAAACGTCACAACACGGGTTGTTGATGACGGGTTCGTAATTGTACCAAATACTTTCGAATTATTAAACACAACCAAATTACAAGTTAATTTGAGTCAAGTGAGATGCCACCCAAATTCACACCCATGTAGAAACATTTTATCGGTGTCGTGCGCCTTAGCGGAGCATCGATCGAATGGGTTCTAGATGGGAATGGTAAACTTTGTGGGATGTCGTGCGCCTTAGCGGAGTATCTGCACAAAGTTAACTCGTTAGTGAAAGTTGGTTGACTTAACCACGATTCTTGGCCTGAGGTCGAGCTGGGGCATCGGAAGGGTAAGCCGTGTGTTTTACACATACCCTGACTAAGAGTTACACGGGTTGTAATTGGACGGATGTCCTACCTAAATAAGTCAATTGGAGCGGTGCGCCTTAGCGCACTTCAAATGACGAATAAGGGATCTTGGTTTAAAGATTCTAAATTTTAGAATCTAATGGTTGGTGTTTAATTCGGATCTTCGTAAATTTATTCAACTATTCTGATTAAATTTACTTTCTTCGTGTAGAAATGGCTAGTAATTCAACAAACTCGTCTAATTTGTCATTGAGGACTATACTCGAGAAGCGTAAACTCAACGGGACAAATTATCTAGACTGGGACAGAAATTTACGACTTGTTAAAAATGGAACGCAGGGAGTACGTCCTTGATAAGGCTATCCCTGAGGAGCCAGCTGCCAACGCAACGAGGGTCGTTAAGGATGCGTACCAGAAACACCTTAGCGAC
The DNA here is from genome assembly GCA_963920655.1 of Geranium rotundifolium. Classification (NCBI taxonomy): domain Eukaryota; kingdom Viridiplantae; phylum Streptophyta; class Magnoliopsida; order Geraniales; family Geraniaceae; genus Geranium; species Geranium rotundifolium. Next base: position 15,401,212 of record OY987314.1, read on the forward strand.
TCTATCGACATTGCGTGTGTCATGCTAGGCTGCATGGAGGCGGACCTCCAAAAGCAGTTTATGGAGCTATCCCATGATCCGTTTGCAATGTTTGCACAGATCAAGGATATGTTCAAGGAGAAAGTACGTATTGAAAAATACACTGTTCTCCGAGAACTCATAGCCTGCAAGATGTCAGCAGGCAGCTCCGTAGGTCCTCACGTCCTACAGATGAAGGGGCATTTTGACCATATGACTAGTATCGGTATGTCTATGGAAAAGGAAATGGCTGCGGATTTTGTTCTGCAATCCCTTCCTCATGCATATGGTGGGTTCGTCATGAACTATCATATGCATGATATGGACAAGACCGTGTCGGAGTTGCATAGCATGCTAGTAACTGCCGAGAAGAGCATAAGGGGCAGTTCGTCCAAAAATGTCTTCATGGTCAAGAAGGGACCCAGCTTCAAAGCTGTTGGTGGCAAGGGTAAAGGCCCAAGACACCTCGCAGGGAGGAACAGACGACCATTTATTCCTAGACCTCACATGCCCGTACAAGGCAAAGGGAAGGCAAAGGAGTCGGTCTGTTTCTACTGTCAAAAGCCTGGTCATTGGAAGAAAGACTGTCAGCAACTGAAGGAGGATCAGAAGAAGGGCGATGGGGCCGCTACTTCATCAGGTATTCCATTAGAGCTATATCTTTCTACAATAAATACCTGGGTACTAGACACTGGAGCTGAGTCTCATGTCTGTGCTGATGTGCAGGTGTTACACAGTAGAAGAGATATAAAGGAAAACGAGGTGGACCTAAGAGTTGGGAACAATACCAGAGTTGCCGCAACTGCTGTAGGTTCTGTGAACCTTGTTTTGCCCAGTGGGCTTGTAATTGAACTTAATGACGTGTTTTGCGTACCTGTTTTCAACAGGAATATTATCTCAATTTCTCTTCTTGAAATAGAGGGATATTATTTTAATATTAAGAACGGGTTTTTTGATATTATGCGCAACAACATATATTATGGCAATGCTCACACTGTTGGAGGATTATACATATTGAATATGCAAAACTCGAAATCCAACATGCTCTATAATGTAAATGCTAAAAGGTTTAAACCTAATGATTTAGACCAAACTCTTATCTGGCATTGTCGTCTAGGTCACATAAATGAGAAACGCATCTCAGCGCTTCATAAGCGCGGACTTCTATGTCAATTCGAATTCCAAACGATTGAAAGATGCGAAGCTTGTTTAATGGGCAAGATGACTAAAGCGCCCTTCACTGGTTTAAGTGAGAGGGCAGGTGACTTATTGGGTCTGATACATTCAGACGTATGTGGACCAATGAGTACACATGCCAGAGGTGGTTTAGGCTACTTTATCACATTTACTGACGATTTCAGTAGATATGGTTATGTCTATCTCATGAGACATAAGTCCGAAGCTTTTGATAAATTCAAAGAGTTTAGGACTGAAGTAGAAAACCAACTCGGAAAGAGTATCAAGGCACTCCTTTCTGATCGGGGTGGAGAATACTTATCCGAGGAGTTTCTTAGTTATCTTACTGAAGGTGGAATACTATCTCAGTGGACTCCGCCAGGAACACCGCAACTTAATGGTGTGTCCGAGCGGAGGAATCGAACATTCTTCTTGCCATAGCAGCATATCACAACTATGAGATATGGCAAATGGATGTCAAAACCGCCTTCCTCAACGGGAGGTTAGCTGAGGACGTTTATATGTCTCAACCTGAGGGTTTTGAGGATCCAAAGAATAAGGGAAAGATTTGCAAGTTGCTCAAATCAATCTATGGTTTGAAGCAAGCATCTCGGAGTTGGAATCAGCGTTTTGATGAAGTAGTAAAACGGTTTGGCTTCGTCAAGAACGATGATGAACCTTGCGTGTATAAAAAGGCAAGTGGGAGCAATATAATCTTTTTAGTGCTTTATGTTGATGACATACTGCTCATTGGAAAAAACGTCCCTACCTTGCTCTTAACGAAGACTTGGTTAGGTGAGTGTTTCGCAATGAAGGACTTAGGCGAGGCCTCTTACATCTTGGGAATCAAGATATATAGAGACCGTGCCAAGCGGGTCTTGGGCTTAAGTCAAAGCACTTATATAGACAAGGTGTTGAGACGATTCTCAATGCAAGATTCAAAGAAAGGATTGCTGCCCATGCGTCATGGCGTGAAGCTTAGCAAGAAGCAGGGTGCTGAGACACCTGCAGAGCTAGCAAGAATGAATGAGATCCCATATGCTTCGGCTATAGGGTCCATAATGTATGCCATGATATGCACGAGACCAGATGTCTCGTTTGCCCTAAGCAGTACTAGTAGACATCAATCCAAACCCGGTGAGGCACACTGGATGGCTGTCAAGGCGATTCTCAAATATTTGAGAAAAACCAAGGACGCCTTGCTTGTATACGGGGGCAGAAATGATGATCTCGTCGTCAAAGGATATGTCGACGCTAGTTTCCAGACAGACCCCGATGACTTTAAGAGTCAGTTGGGATATGTGTTTATGTTGAACGGTGGAGCATTCAGCTGGAAAAGCAAGAAGCAGGATACCATTGCCGACTCTACGACGGAAGCTGAGTACATTGCCGCATGTGAGGCGGCAAAAGAGGCTATATGGATCAGGAGTTTCATGGCTGGGTTAGGTGTAATTAAAAACCCGTCTAACCCAGTAGACTTATATTGTGACAACACCGGGGCTATTGCGCAAGCTAAGGAACCCAGGGCACATAACAGATCCAAACATGTACTCAGAAAGTATCACATCATCCGCGACATAATTGCTAGAGGTGACGTGAAGATCCACTACGTTGCAACTGATGATAACACAGCCGACCCATTGACCAAGGCTCTTCCTCAAGATAAACATGAAAAACATGTTAGGTTAATGGGTATAGACTGGGACTTAGATTGGAGCTAAGGGCAAGTGGGAGATTGATAGCATTTGTGCCCTAGTCCAATTGGTATTAGCCTGTAAACGTCTATGTTCAAATATCATCGTTTGTAATGTATAAATATAAACGGCTTTATATTACTTATGTGTTGAAGTAATATGTTAAGCATGATCTGATTTATGACCACTAAAGTAGTAGAACCATAAATCTGTACGGATCACACTTAACGAGTCTCTGGTCAACCTATGCTTCCTTAAAAGCGACCAGTATGAGGATGGTTCTTAATGACGTAGTTCTACTTGTCATAAGGATGTGGGATCTTGGAACCATATCATAGATATCATGAGGTGATTGATATCGGACGACATGCATTGAATAGTGTTTTCATAGATTAAGCCATAAACATATTCAGATGCGATAGCTTGTCACGACGTCCTTAGACCAAGGAGTCTTTGTGATCACTATGCAATGAACGTACGACTTTAACTTGCGCCAAACGCTTTCTGTAAAAGGATTGCTATAAAGGGCATGATTGGGTGGCGGAACGGGTTGCATGAGTGACACGAAAGACGGCTAAGGGATTTATCCCTCATACTATGGTATAGGAAAGATATCCGTTAGAAGGCCTCTTGATGGAGACTGACTGAGAGAAAAAGCATGGCCATGCAAATGATACGGGTTATCATTTCTCAGTCATCTCGCATATCAAGTAACAATGATTGATTGAACAAGGGAGACGACTCTATGCCTTGAGATCAATTGGGATATCTAGAGATAAAAGGATGGTGACTTGTACGCACAAAGGTTAAGTCGAATTATCGATCATCGTGCACCTTGGGTAATCATAATGTTTTACTAGAGACCACTTATGATGGATCGGGCAAGAGCGAGTCTTGCGCTGATCTGCCAACGGTGGCATGAGCCTAGAGGGTCACACACATACAAGACGGATAACTTGAGACAAGGAAACATGGATGCTTCTTAAGGAGAAGTATATGGACAAAACTGGAGGTTTTGTGCCATAGGTTCGGTTTGAGAGAATAATTAGCGAATGGAGAAAAATTGAGTTTTTCGTCGATATCGCGTCGGACTTTGTTTGATAAGTAACGACAAAAAGGTCGAGCAACTTTTGGACGCGGTATGAGACAACACGGGAGGGCCCATTGGGCTCGGCCCATGAAGCCTCATGGCCGGCCCAATAAGGCCATATGGCCGGCCCACTTGGTGGGGCCATTGTGGGGGCCACACAATGCCATGCTTAGTTGGTGATTGTGGATTAAGAGGTGAGTGATTTAAGGGGTATGGGTTAAAGCACCTTTAAGCCCATACCAATCACTTTTAACCCATACTTGTGAGTTGGGTGATGAATTATAATGCAAGACATTATTTCATTAATTGATTAAGTCACAAAAAAAAAACTCAAAAAAACCTCTCTTTCTCTCTCATTGTGGCCGGCCACCTTGGTGTTCTTCCTCCATCTTGCTCTCTTGTTCTTCATTTAATTGTTCTAGTAGGCAATTAAGTGAAGGATCTTGAAGATCATCCTCTTGGTGTGGACTAGCTTTAGAGAACAAGATCCGAACGTTCTTCTTTATCGATTCAAACAAGATTTAAAGGTAAACATCTTGTTGAATAGATTTTGCTTTGGGATTTAATGGTTTAAATGTTCTTGGACAAGGTTTGGAGTAGATTATCTTTTATTGCTTCCGCTATCTCGACGATCTAGAACGCTCCAAAACCCTACAATGACAACACGGGGGCCCTAGCACTTGCTAAAGAGCCCAGATTTCACAACCGGACCAAGCACGTCGAGAGAAAGTATTACATCATCAGAGAGATTGTTGATAAAAGCGAAGTAGAGATAAGCTACGTTTCAACGCATGATAATCTAGAGAAAGTATCACACAATCACGCCTTGCTTCGAAGCACGAAGAATCAAGTCTGCTAGAACCTTTTTCCTTCTCTCTGTGAGCTCTAGGTGTGGAAGAGAAACTGATTTCGCAAAAATGCTCTAACCTCTCCCAAAAGAAACGAGGCTTAAATTGTATTAGGTTCGGTTCCACGATCTATGCAACTGTAGTATTCTTACTCGCCAAAGATCCCACCACGGGGACGTGGCCAATCTTAGCCACACTGTGTCCCTTTTGGTTATGTTGGGATTTTGTGCCCTAGCACAATGTATTTTCAATCTAATCATGTAATAAAGATTATTAGTTGAAATAAAATCGACATTCATATTACTAAGTGTTGTAGTAATATCTTAAGTATGATTTGATTTGTATCATTGATGTGTCAACACATAATAGTAGATCTACATATCGTATAAAATCTTACTTGAGCAGTCCCCGATCAGAATAGCTTCATAAAAAGCAATCGGTATGAGGCTAACTCTAAATGATCACGCTCTACTGATCATGGCCAGAAGGGGGCCAGAGTTAGGTCATAGTATCACCAGTCAGGGGTGATATATGACGACCCGATTATGAGTATGTAACATAGACACAGTCATGAACATACTCATATGTCGGCGCATGAAATCACATCCTCAGACGGAAGGACCATTGAGGTCAATATGTAATGAGTGACGAGTTTGACTCAGTCTAACGTCTCCTGTAAAAGGGTTACAATAACGACTGTGATTGGCTCGATCACAAGTTACATAAGTTGACTCAATGGATCGCTGAAGGATTTATCCCTCATACGGACGTGTAAGCAGATATTAGTTTAGGCCACTTGATGAGTACAACTGAAATACAATAGCATGGCGATGCAGTCGATACGTAGTATCAGTTATAATTCATTTAATTCAGAATCAAGAAACAAGACAATTGAACGAGGATGACTTGTCTATGCCTCGTGGTTGTCATAGATATCAAGAGGATAAAAGGATAGATTCATGTACGGCAAGGTTAAGTCGAAATCTCGATAATCACAAGCGTTGGATAATCATAATGTCTTGCTAGAGGCCACTCATGATGGAAAAGGTAAAATGGTGATTTTACCAGTCCTTCGACGTGTCGTGAGCCTAGAGGGTCACACACTAAAGGTTGAGTAAAACGAATGGAATCATATGAAGTAATCATGAGAGAGACAAAACTAGTTTTGGATTAAACCGGATTAGACCGATTTCGGTTTAGGATTAAACCGGAAATCAAGAACGGCTTAGCAGGACTAATTAATTATAATATAATTAAATAGATTAAATTAAATTAGCTAAACTGGGCCTAGCCAGAATGGGCTTCTCTACTTAATTAATTAAAACTTTGGGCTTTAAGCCCATTAAGGCCTTTAATTAATTAAAGTCCAAATAAGGGTTATAAAAGGTTAATTTTCAGATCTGAAAATTAAGGGAATTATTTTCCAAAACCCTAGCCGTCACTCTCTCTCTCCTAGCCGATTTCTGCCACCCTCTTCCCCGTCGCTCCGTCCGTTTTGCTTGCTTCGATCTTCTAGCTAGGGTCGTCGTGAGTATCCCCGGATTGCTCTTCCTGTGTAGACGTTCTTTAGAGGTTACCAAATATTATTTAGTAACAGAGAGATTTTGAATCAAGGTAAACTTAAAGTTTTATTCTAGTCTAAGATCTCGTGATCAATTCATGATCATGCAAGATCCAAATTAATTCGGATATTTGAGGTTAATTTCTTGTATGGGCATGAAATTATGTGATTGGAACCCTCAAATAATTCCTTCAGGTTCGCCACGGGCCCGTGGCCAATTGATTGGACACGGTCAGGCGGTCAACCTTACCACGGTTAACATATCTCGCACCACGGTCTAGCCATGATTTTGCCACGGACCCGCGACCAATGGCCAGGGTCCTTGGCTCTTTGCATTTTATCTCCTTTCACCCATAAATTTCCACTAGTTTCAAGTCGTGCCTTTTGTGTAAGACCCTGTAGGATCACGTCTAGGTTGGCAGACAGGCTTGAAATCCAATTTCAACCTATCCATCATAAGTGGCCTCTAGCAAGACGTTATGATTACCCAACGAGCATGATGATTTTCAATATTTATGAAACGATATGTATTTTATTGTACTTGCTTTCACAACCAATGGAGAAAGCAAGTACAATAAAATACATATCGTTTCATAAAGATTGTCAATGATTGATAGATCCGACTTTACCTCATGTCATCTATGTCAATATCCTCTTATCGCTAGATATCCTGATTGATCATAAGGCCTAGAGTGGTCACCCTTATTTAATCAATCACTGTTTTTTGATATGTGAGATGACTGAAAAATGATACCCCGTATCATGTTCATGGCCATGCGTTTCCTTTCAGTCATTCTCATCAAGTGGCCTAAACAGATATCATTCCCATATCGGAGTATGAGGGATAAATCCCTTAGCCGTCTTTCGTGTCACTTAAGCAGCTAGTCCACGAGCCAATCATAGCCGTTATGGCTATCCTGGTACAGATAACGGTAGGCGTATGTCAAACTTGGATGTTGACTACATAATGATCACAAAGACTCCTTGGTCTAAGGATAGAATGACAAGCCACGACAACGGAATATCTACATGACTGTATCTTTGTCGCATATTCAGGTCGGGTCATCCAATATCATTTCCCAAATGATATCTATGATCTAACTTCGGCAATCCCATTGCCAATGATTAGTAGAGTGTGATCATGTAGAGTCATTCTCATACTGATCACGTCTGATGAAGCTTAAGTGACCAGGGACTCATTATATGTGATTCATACAATCTACAGTTCTACTATTAGTGATAACACACTCAACGATATAGATTAAATCACATATAATATATCACTACAACACAATAGTAATATAAATGCCGATTTTATTAAATGCAAAATAGACGATACAATTTTTTATAGATATTACACTCTGTATTGGACTAGGGCACAAATCTAACAATCTCCCACTTGCCCCTAGTTCAAATCTAAGTCCCAGTCTATTCCCATAGACTTTACATAACCCTTATGTTTAGGCTATGAGAGAGCCTTCGTCAGTGGGTCGCCTGTATTATCATCTGATGCAATATAACTGATCTTCACATCACCTCTGTCGATGATTTCTCTTATGAGGTGATATTTCCTGGGTACATGTTTGGATTTATTATGTGATCTTGGCTCTTTAGCTTGCACTATGGCTCCGGTGTTTGTTGGGTCTTGGAATGAGTAGACCATGGAGCAAAGCGGAAGCAAACAACAATATATCCAAGACTACACAAGAATCTCTACCAAGTTAGATTTACAAGGCAAAATCAAAAAACACCATTCTCTTACCAAGAACAAGAACAAGAGGAGAAATGGATGGTTGATTGGCTTGATCTCTTTGAGATGCCTACCTATCCTCAAAGGAATCAAAGCCTTATGTAGTTGTTGTATAACTCAAGAGAATAAGAAAATGGAATGAGATGGGAGCCCTATTGGTGTGTCTCGGCCGAGAGGAGCAAGAGAGAGAAAAGGAGTGGCCTTTCTTTTTTGTGTTATGTGTGGAATGAGAAGAAGAGTGGGGTTATTACAAGAGATGACATCATTATCATCTAATATTTCAATCCCACTTACTAATATTATAATAATATATTGAGATTAGGATGAGATAAAGTAGACTTTAGTTGGTGAAAAGGTGAATGGTGTTAAACACTAACAAACCAACTAAACTAACTAAATAGTTTCCAAGCAACCGGGTGGTTACTTGGGCCCATTCTTGCTTGGGCCGGCCTTGGCCTTGTGGGCTGTGGCCCTAGGCCACGCCCTCAAGGTCTCATTCCGGGTATGTCCGACATCACCCGACGCGATCGTTCCCAAGACCCTCGTCCTTGTCTCGACCCGCAAACTTCTCATTCCTCACGGCCCATGGCCGAAAACCCCGTTTTGGCTATGTCTCCTGTCAATCTCCTCTTTACCGATCTCCACCATATCATTCCTTGAGTATTTTCTCCGGTATGACCCTCTTAGGCTCATGCGCATTAGTAGATCATCGTAAAATCCCCTTTTTCCCGATCCTACGTAAATGGCAATAAGTGAGACTCTAGAATCGCCTGACTGAACATGAATAGTATTTCATAGATTAAGCCATGAACATATTCAAATGCGATAACTTGTCACAATATCCTTAGACCAAGGAGTTCTTGTGATCGCTATGCGGTCGATGTACGGCTTTGACTTGCCCCTAACGCTTTCCATAACTAAATTGCAAGAACGGGCATGATTGGGTGGCGGAACGGATTGCCTGAGTGACACGAAAGACGGCTAAGGGATTTATCCCTCATATTGCGATATGGGAAAGAAATCTGTTTAGGCCACTTGATCGAGAGTGACTGAGAGGAAGTGCATGGCCATGTTAGTGATATGAGTTATCAGTTCTCAGTCGTCTCATATATCAAGTAACAATGATTGATTAAAAAAGGATGACGACTCTATGCCTTGTGATCAATCAGGATGTCTAGAGATAATAGGATAGTGACTTGTACGCACAAGGTTAAATCGAATCATCGATCATCATGCACCTTGGGTAATTATAATGTCTTACTAGAGGCCACTTATGATGGATCGGGCGAGAGAGATCTCTTGCGTCGATCTACCAACGATGGCATGAGCCTAGAGGGTCACACACATACAATATGGGTAACTTGAGACAGGGAAAGGTTGGCGTTTCTTGAGGAGCAAGACATGGCCAAAACTGAGGGTTTTAGGCCATGGGTTTGGATTTGTGAGAATGATTGCCGAATCGAGAAAACTGAGTTTGTCATCGAAATCGCGTCGGACTTTGTTTGATAAGTGACGACAACGGTCGGATAATTTTTGGACACAACACGTGACCACATGAGCGAGCACATTGGGCTCAGCCCATGAGGCCACAAGGCCGGCCCATTAAAGGCCCAACAATAGGCCAAATTAGGCATGACTTGGCCGGCCCACTTGGTGGGGCCATATGTGGGGGCCACACACCATGCTTAGTTGGTGTGGTTGATTTTGATGAAAAGCAAATTGTGGGATTAGGTGGTGAAATGCCTTTAAACCATGCCTTCATCATTTTTTGCTTTATTAAATCAACTTATAATATATCATTAAGGAAACAAATATAACAACACACATATTAGCTCTCATTTCCTCTCTCCTCTTGGCCAGCCGAGCACCTCCTCCCTCTCATTTCCTTTGCTCTCTTGTTCTTCACACTTAAATTCTAGTAGACTAAGTGTGTTTAATCAAAAGGATTATCCTACTAGTGTGGACTTGCTCTAGAGAAGGAGATCATCTTGTTCTTCTTTCTTGATTCAACAAAACCAAAGGTACACTCTTGTGAAATAGTTTTTTCTTTGAGATTTAATGGTTTATGTTCTTCGACAGATTTTGGAGTTTATATTGTTGTTGGTTCCGCTATTTTATTCATCTTGGTAGCTCCAAATTCCTACAGTGGTATCAGAGGGTGGTTAACTCTCTTGATCTTTGTTTTGTTGAACTTATTTCTGTTTGACGATGATTTACATGCCATATTTGTTGATAACATGATTTTAATGCTTTTATGGGTTACTTGCATGAAATATGTTAATTTGGCCGATGCCATATTTGGCCGCATGCCATATTTGGCCGGCGGTGACCGGTGCCGTCCCCGCCCTTAACCGAGGCCGAGAGTGGCGGTAAGCCCGGTTTGGGTTTTCCAAACCCCAAACCGAGCCGTGTGCTTGGGCTCAGCCCATTGGGCTTGGGCCCATTGGGATTGGGCCCAAATTGGTTTGTACACGGTGTTTTTGGTCTGTGGCACGAACCAGCGATCTAATATTTCAAAAACTTTCAGATTTGATCCGGTTCGATAAACCGTTTTTCGAAAATGTCTAGTTTCGATAAACCCGACCAAAGCAACTTGGCAAAGTTAAAACCGGAATATTGCATCTTGTATGATGACATGTTTGTGTGATAACATATTGGATGATGTGATGAAATGTATGATGCATTATTAGCCCATTAGAATTTTATCGTACTCACGGTTTGCACACCGTTAATGTTAGCGTGTAATTATTCTTTTATTCGAGCCATTAAAGTGTAATTATTTTTTATCTGGTCTCCGAACCGAGTATTAATTGTAAATTCTACTCAAAGCCGAGAATGATGGAAAATCGAGAATGATGACGGTCTTGGAGGAAGTCCAAGAGCTAGTGGGAGCCTGAAAGGGGAAGACGAGAAGATGCTATGTCTCGTAGACTCTTAGGGATAGGATGTGCTATTGATGCATATATAAACGCTTTAAAATGCATGGTTGAATTATTAGATGATAATTTATACGCTAGCATGCTTTGCTTATGAGATTATAAGCCATCACCTCATATGCAAAGATTAAAAATCGGTTTTATTTATTTGCATGTTTAAAGCGTTGTGAACCATCATCGCACGGGTTGTGATGGATGGGTTCAATTTACAACGTGTTTGCACGGGTTGCAATTGATGGCTTCAAAAGAAGATAGTATGTGATACAATTGGAAACGTCACAACACGGGTTGTTGATGACGGGTTCGTAATTGTGCCAAAATACTTTCGAATTATTAAATACAACCAATCACACCTTAATTTGAGTCATGTGATATGCAACCCAAATTCACACCCATGTAAGGACATTCTCTGTGTCGTGTGCCTTAGCAGAGCACCGATAGAATGGGTTCTATATGGAATGGTCAACCTTGTGGGATGTCATGCGCCTTTGCGGAGCATCTGCACAAAACTGATGCATATGTGAAGGTTGGTTGACTCGACCACGATTCTCGGCCTGAGGTCGAGCTAGGGCATCAGAAGGGTAAGCCGTGTGCTTTTGCACATACCCCGACCAAGAATTACACAGGTTGTAATTGGACGAATGTCCTACCCAAATGGGTCAATTGGAGTGGTGCGCCTTAGCGTACTTCAATTGACAAATCAGGGACCTTGGTTTAAAGATTCCAGTCCTTAGAATCGAATGGTTGGTGTTTAATTCAGATCTTCGTAAACTTGTCTAATTTGTCATTGAGGGATGTACTTGATAAGTGTAAACTCAATGGAACAAATTATGTGGACAGAAATTTAGGACTTGTGTTAAAGTTTGAACGCAGGGAGTACGTGCTCGGGGCTATTACGTGCACCATGCCAACAACACATCATACATTATGTTATCAAACAAGCATATTATCACACAATATGCATAATTCCAGTTTTAATTAATTACCGAGTTCCCGGTCCGGTTTATTGAAACTTAACATATTTTTGAAAAGCGGTTTATCGAAACTATTCAAAATTTCAAATTTCCAATTTTGGATTGCGGGTTTTTTGAGACGGTTCGGAAACACGTCACAAAAAAACCAGTTGGGCCGAGCCCATTAGGCCTAAGCACAATGGCCCGCGCCAATATCACCGACGCCCGAGGGTTGGGCCACCCTCTTCATTGTCCCACGACCACCGACGGGCCTCTTCGGGGCAGGGACGGTTTGGCCGCGCTGCTCCAGTCATCCAATGACCACGGCGCCGGACTGGCTCCATCCAGCAGAGCCACCGTCCAATCACTGATCCGGCTCCGCAAGAGTCTCGGTCCGATGACCCGAAAAATCCAAATTTTTCAAAAGTTCCAAACTTGAATAATTTTCCAAAAATTACATTTTCATTGAAATTAACCCAAAAGCAATAAATTTACACATGTTATCAAACAATATGCAAAAATCATGCAAAACGCGAAATTAAACACACAAAACCTTTGTGAATCTTAGAGGTAGCTATGGCTCTGATACCATTCTTGGGTCTTGGAATGAGTAGAGAAAGGAGCAAAGTGGAAGCAAACAACAATACATCCAAGACTACAAAATAATCTCTACCAAGTTAGATTCACAAGGCAAAATCAAAAACACCATTCTCTTACCAAGAACAAGAACAAGAACAAGAGGAGTAATGGATGGTTGGTTGGCTTGATCTCTTTGAGATGCATACATATCCTCCAAGGAATCAAATCCTTATGTAGTTCTTGTTGTATAAGTCAAGAGAATAAGAAAATGGAAGGACATGGGAGCCCTCTTGGTGTCTCTCGGCCGAGAGGAGCAAGAGAGAGAAAAGGAGTGATCTTTCTTTTTTGTTTTATGTGTGAAATGAGAAGACTGGGATTATTACAAGAGATGTCATCATTATCATCTAATATTTTAAACCCACTTACTAATATTATAATAATATATTGAGATTAGGATGAGATAAAGTAACTTTAGTTGGTAAAACGGTGAAAGGTGGTAACCACTAACAAACCAACTAAGCTAACTAAGTAGTTGCCAAGCAACCGGGTGGTTACTTGGGCCAATTCTTGCTTGGGCCGGCCTTGGCCTTGTGGGCCGTGGCCCTAGGCCACGCTCTCAAGGTCTTGTGTCGTGCCCATCTCATCCCGGGTATGTCCGACATCACCTGACACGATCGTTCCCAAGACCCTAGGCCTTGTCTCGACCCGCCAACTTGTCATTCCTCACGACCCATGGCCCAAAACCCCATTTTGGCCATGTCTCGTGTCAATATCCTCTTTACCGATCTCTGCCATATCGTTCCTTGAGTATTTTTTCCGGTGTGATCCTCTTAGGCTCATGCGCGTCTGTAGATCATCGTAAAATCTCATTTTACCCGATCTTACGTAAGTGGCAATAAGTGAGACTCTAGAATCGCCTGACCGAACATGAAAATCAACTATTGTCGATATAACCTTTCAATCGTTTATGTCATTATCCTTTTATCCCTAGATATCCTGATCGAGATAAGGCACAGAGCTGTCATCTTTATTATTCTCAATCACTGTTTCCTGATATGTGAGATGACTGAAAATTGATACATAGTATCATGTATATGGGCATACGTTGTTTTCAGTCACTCTAAATCAAGTGACCTAAACGTATATCATTCTCATATCGTAGTGTGAGTGATAAATTCCTTAGCCGTCTTTCGCGTTACTCATGCGGTCCATCCCCAAGCCAATCCTGGCCGTTATGGAAACCCTTTTACGGACAACTTTAGGCTCATGTCAAACTCAGTTGTTTACCACTTAGTAATCACAAAGACTCCTTGGTCTAAGGATACATGATAAGTTACGACACTGAATATGCTCATGACTGCATCTATCTCACATATTCAGATCGGGTCGTTCAATATCATGTCCTAGATGATATCTATGATCAGACTCCGGAATCACAGTCCAATGACTAATAGAACGTGAGCCATAAAGAGTCATCTTTCATATTGGTTGCTTCTTAGAAGCATAATCAACTAGGGACACGTCAAGAGTGATTTATCCCGATCTATGGTTCTAGTTCGCATGGTGGACATAGATCAAAACACTCTTCGACATATCACTTCAACACATAAGTAATATAAAGCCGCTTTACATTTATTACAAACAGATGATAAAGTACAATATGGACATTTACAAATTTCTTACAATTGAACTAGGGCACTAGGACTAACAGTGTTATCACAAAACATGCTTACTGGATTCGACGAGTTTTTAGTTACGCCCACCCCATCCATGAAGCTCTTTATCCTTTCAACCTCTTTAGCTGCCTCCGAGGCAGCTATGTACTCAACCTCCGTCGTAGAATCGGCTGTCGCGATTTGCTTGCTGCTCTTCCAACTGAAAGCACCACCATTTAACACAAACACATATCCTGATTGACTCTTAAAGTAATCAGGGTCGGTCTGGAAACAAGCGTCAACATACCCTTTGAAGCTTAGCTCCTCGTCTATACCGCAGTCCAGTGTTCCTCACCGGGCTAGACTGAAAACGACTGGTACAACTTAGGGCGAAAGAGACGTCCGGTCTCGTGCATAACATTTCATACATGATGGATCCTATAGCCGAAGTATATGTGATCCCATTCATGCGGCTTAGCTCATCAGGTGTCATAGGACACTGAGTTTTGCTGAGCTTGATGCCATGACGCATGGGTAAGAATCCCTTCTTGAAATCAAGCATTGAGAACCTTCTCAACACCTTGACTATATAGGTGCTTTGACTTAGGCCCAAGATCCTCTTGGTTCGATCTCTATATATCTTGATCCCAAAGATATAAGCAGCATCGCCTAAGTCTTTCATTGCAAAACACTTTCCCAACCAAGCTTTTGTTTCTTGCAAGGTTGGAATGTCGTTTCCAATGAGTAATATGTCATCGACATATAGCACTAAGAAAACAATCTTACTCCCACTCTCCTTCTTATATACACAAGGCTCATCTTCATTCTTGATAAAGTCGAATTCCTTAACAGCTTCATCAAAACAAAGATTCCAACTCCGAGATGCCTGCTTCAATCCATAAATGGATCTCTGAAGCTTGCATATCTTTCCTTCATTATTCAGATCGACAAAACCTTCATGATGAGACATGTGTACATCCTCAATGAGATTTCCATTAAGGAAAGTGGTTTTGACATCCATCTACCATATCTAATAATCGTGATACGCAACTATGGCTAGAAGAATGCGAATAGATTTGACCACCGCTACTGGAGAAAAAGTCTTGTCATAATCAATTCCTTGAATCTAACGATAACCTTTTGCGACCAGACGCGCTATATGGGTTTGAGGTTTGCCATCCATGTCGGTCTTAACTTTGAAGATCCATTTACAACCAATGGTTTTTACACCAGGGGTCGGATCAACCAAGCTCCACACTTGGTTATCGAACATAGATTGCATCTCCTCCCTCATGGCTCCCAACCATTTCTCGGAGTTAGGCCCGGTCACAGCTTCCTGAAAGGTTGTTGGATCATCTGTATCCACAACTTCCAAATCACCACCTTCAGTTATGATGAAACCATATATGATAGGTGTTGCTACGTTTGAGTGTTGACATAATTTTTTAGCGCAAAAGTAAGAAGTTAGTGCAACATGTTACATGACATGTGGAGCGACTAGTTACGATCCAGATTAGGAAAGATCTAAAGCTTTCCTATTTTGACGACGCTTGGAGCGAAAGAAGAAAGACGCCACGAAGACTTGGAGCGCAAGAGAGTGACGTCGACAAAGCCAGGCGACTTCCAGCTGTCAGAAACACGTCAGCAATAGGCGGCAACTCTGCTTGCCTGATTTATTTAGGAAGTCCGAACAAGCAAGACGACTTCCAGCTATCATTAAAGGCGGCAACGACTTGCCTAATATATTCAGGAAGTCTGAAACTTCATATTCCTAATCCGGGAAGGATTAGGAATGTGAGCTGCTATAAAAAGCCTTGGGCTTCCCATTAGCAGATCATCCGTTCTCGTTCTATTATTAGCCAAATTTCTAAGAGCTCTTAACCGTGCACCATTGGCGTGTTGAGAGGCTGATTAGATTTGCTAGAACGGCTTTGCTCTGATCAAACATCAAGTCGAGAAGATTGAGTGCTTGATCGGTTAGGGTTCTTCTGTTCGTGATTGAAGATTCACAAATCCTTCAAAGAAGACTACGACACCGAGCATAGGAGTTTGCTCGAAGGGTGGAATTGAGAGGATCTCAAAGACAGGGGGAGAGGCCCTTGGTTGAGGTTGTTCACGGTGAGATCTATAGTAGCTTAGGACAATAGCTTGTGTGATAGCTAGTTGGTGCTTGAAGTTGTACTATTGACTACCTAATAGTGAAAACCTTTCCACTGGCAAAGTGCCCCCAGACGTAGGTGCGGAGCCACCGAACTAGGTAATCATCTCTGGTGTCGTCATTATTGCTTGTTTGTTATTTACCACATTCTGCAATTTAGGCAAGTAGTCGATGCACAAGTTACGACTTTCCGTTCGACTTCTTGACTCAGCTACGATTCAGAATTTCAATTGGTATCAGAGGAGGCACCTTATCTCTTAGGTGATTTTCCTGCAAAATTTTGAGTAGCTAATATGGATTCAAAGGAAAGAGGATCTGTCAATCGACCACCAGTGCTCGACGGAACAAACTATGGGTACTGGAAAGCACGAATGTGTGCCTTTTTGAAGTCTCTCGACAGCAAAACCTGGAAGGCTGTCATTAACGGATGGGAGGAACCTCACTATGTTGATGCTCAAGGAAATCAAACCAGCATCAAACCAGAAAAAGAATGGAGCGCGGAAGAAGAGGAAGCCGCCCTAGATAATTCTCGTGCACTCAATGCTATATTTAATGGAGTAGACAAGAATGTGTTTCGACTTATAAACACGTGCACAAGCGCCAAAATTGCTTGAAGACGAAATCTGTTGCTTATGAGGGTACATCAAAAGTCAGAGAGCAAAAGTTACAGTACCTCACGACCAACTTTGAGGCCCTTACCATGAATGAAGACGAAACTATTGATGAGTTTAATGTACGCATCAAGGATCTAGCCAATGAATCATATTCACTTGGCAAGCCTATGACCAATGAAGATTTGGTCAGAAAAACGCTGAGAGCCCTAAGTCCCAGATTCAAGATGAAGATTACCGCCATCGAAGAAGTTCATGACTTGAAGACACTGAAGTTTGATGAACTCATGGGATCCCTAATGACTTTCGAGCTCTCCCTACCGCTAATCGAGAAAAAGCACAAAGGTGTTGCTTTCAAAAGTTCTGTCCAAAAGCAGAAAAACTTGGTGTGCTCTGATTCGGACAGTGACATTAACGAAACTATCGCTATGCTGGCCAAAAACTACAATAAAGTCGTGAAAAGATTCAACCAGATGACAGGACGGAATGTCACCCGAGAAGTCAGAGACAAGCCGCAACACAAGTTCCAGAAGCTCGAAAGCACAAATAGCGATGGTAGACGAGGAGAACGATCAGGAAAAGGAGTTCAGTGCTTTGAATGTGAGGGGTATGGACACATGCAGAAAGAATGTTCTAACTTCTTAAAGAAACAGAAGAAGGGATTCAATGCCTCTCTAACTGACGATGAAGATGAGGAAGACAGTGACTCTGAGCATACAAGTAACTATGTTGCTTTTACTGCCTCCACAATAGATCAACCATCCGAGAGTTCAAAGAAGTATGACTCTAATGACGAGCTATCTGATGAGACACTCAACAACGCTTACAACGACTGGTATGTCAAGTGGCTTGAAGACTCTCACGTAATCGAAAAACAGAATGCTCTCATTCTTCCTCTTAATGAAGACAAGCCAAGACTTCTCGAAATTATTGTTGATCTCAAAAGGGAAGTGGCTCGATTAAAAGGCGAGTTAGAACAAGTCACCAAGTCAGTAAAGATGATGAATCCAAGCACTGACACTCTAGACCAAATTCTCTCGTTCGGAAAACCAGCTAGAAATATGGAAGGTTTTGGATATTCGAAAGAAGCTTCATCATCACACACCGTCTTTGTTCCTCAGAAGGCTGTCACCCACAGGCCCTGTCAAATGTCTACTAACTTCACACCTGACCAAGCGACCAAAAAGCCTCATACCCTGATTGCTTCAAAGACACAGAACAAAAGACATAACTGGGTATGTCACCACTGTGGACGAAGAGGTCATATTCGACCTTTCTGCTATCGCCTATATGGAAGGAGCTTCATCAAGCAAAGGACCACCATCAAGAAAGCACAACCACGAAAGGAATGGCGAGTCAGGGAGGTGAACTATCGAGCAAATATTGCTTACACCGCTCTAAAGGCCTCAACCAGCAATGATTGGTACTTTGATAGTGGATCCTCTCGACATATGACTGGTAATAGCTCATTCTTGGTCACTTTAATACCTTGCACTAATAGCTTTGTCACTTTTGGAGATGGAGTAAAAGCTAGAGTACTCGGGAAAGGAAAACACAACCTTCCCAACTCACCATGTCTGAAAGAGGCTCTACTGGTAGAAGGTCTTACAACCAACCTCATCAGCATCAGTCAAATATGCGATCTGAATCTGGATGTCAACTTCACTCGTGACAAATGCACACCAAGGACGAACACCAGAAGGAAGTCATGACAGGTCACAGGTCTCTTGATAACTTTTATCTATGGTCTCCAACAGTCACAACCTTGCCAACCAAATGCCTTTTATCCAAAGCTCAAGAGACGAAGCTATGGCATCAAAAACTCGGTCACATCAATTTGAGGAGCATGCAAAAGATTCTCTCTGAAAAAGCGATCATTGGAGTTCCCAACCTCAAGATCATTGAAGGAAAATTTTGTGGAGAATGCCAGATTGGGAAACAAGTTAAGACGTCACACAAGAAGGTACAACATCTTACTACTTCTCGTGTTCTAGAACTTCTTCATGTTGACCTTATGGGACCTATGTAAGTAGAAAGTCTAGGAGGGAAGAAGTACATATTTTTCTATGTAGACGACTTCTCGAGGTACTCCTGGGTAGACTTTATTAGAGAAAAGTCAGACACCTTCTCAGTCTTTGAAGCCCTATGTCAGAGAGTTCAACGAGAAAAAGGAGAAGCCATTGGAAAAGTCGTCCGACTTCGAAGTGATCATGGAAAGGAGTTTGAAAACATCAGCTTCGCAAATTTTTGTGATGCTGAAGGAATTGCACACGAATTCTCTGCTCCCATCACTCCTCAATAGAACGGGATTGTAGAAAGGAAGAATCGCACTCTTCAGGAAATGGCAAGAGTCATGATGATAGCCAAAGACATCCCGCAGCACTTCTGGGCCGAAGCTCTGAATACGGCTTGTCATATTCATAATAGAGTGACCCTCCGTCCTAGAACATCGCTCGCTCTTTATGAAATATGGAGGGGGAGGAAGCCTAATGTTAAATATTTCCATGTCTTTGGATCAATCTGCTACATACTTGCAGATAGGGAACCTCGACGCAAACTCGATCCTAAAAGCGATGAAGGCATCTTCCTTGGATACTCCAGAAATAGTCGGGCTTTTCGTGTATTCAACAAACGCACCCGGACTATTATGGAATCTATAATTCTCGTGATTGATGACAGTCATGAGCAACCCAGTGACGATGAGGAAGAAGTCCCAAATCTCTCAGGAGAAGTCAGACCAGAAGTCAGAAATCTCTCAGGAGAAGTCAGAGGCGAAGATCGCAACAAAGAATCTGAAGACGAAAGCCCAATCATCCCGGACAAAGTGGCATCTCCTATAGTACAAAGAGCTCCGTCAAGAAGAATTCAGAAGAATCATCCACCCCAGGATGTGATAAGAGACATAAATGAAGGAGTGCGGACTCGACAAAAGGCATCTCTAGACTACAAAGAGATGATAGGTAACATTTGCTTTATTTCCAAAATTGAGTACTGGGTCTGCGCCATGCAAGAAGAATTGGTTCAATTTGCAAGGAATAAAGTCTGGGAATTAGTACCCAAGCCAGACAATGTCAATGTCATCGGGACAAAGTGGATATTCAAAAACAAGTCTGACGAGCAAGGAAACATCACTCGAAACAAAGCAAGACTGGTGGCTCAGGGGTACACACAAGTAGAAGGAGTCGACTTCGAAGAAACCTTTGCTCCGGTGGCCAGACTGGAAGCCATACGACTTCTTCTCGGCATAGCATGCCATCTGCGTTTCAAACTCTATCAGATGGATGTAAAGAGTGCCTTCCTTAATGGAAGTCTCAACGAAGAAGTCTATGTGGCAAAACCAAAGGGATTCGAAGACCATGACTCTCCTCATCATGTCTACAAACTAAAGAAAGCCCTCTACGGCCTCAAACAAGCTCCACGAGCATGGTATGAACGTCTTACCCAATTCCTAGTACATAATGGCTATATTCGAGGGGGAGTAGACAAAACTCTCTTTGTGAAGAAGGAAGGAAGGGACATCATGATTGCTCAAATATATGTCGATGACATTGTATTTGGAGGAAAGTCAGACAAGATGGTGGAACGTTTCGTACAACATATGCAGTATGAGTTTGAGATGAGTATGGTCGGTGAGCTCACATACTTCCTAGGCTTCCAGATCAAACATATGACAGATGGAATATTTATCTCCCAAAGCAAATATGCAAAGAACATTGTGAAGAAGTTCGGGTTAGAAAAGGTCTCTCACAAAAGAACTCCTATTGCCACACATGTCAAATGCACTAAGGACGAGATGGGAGAATCAGTTGATCAAAGCCTTTATCGAAGCATAATAGGAAGTCTTCTCTATCTAATAGCAAGTCGACCCGACATCGCTTACTCAGTGGGAGTCTGTGCTCGATATCAAGTCAATCCAAAAGTCAGTCACTTAGCTCATGCAAAGAGGATCATAAGGTACATCTCGGGGACCTCTAAATTAGGGTTGCTATATTCTTTAGATACCTCTCCTACTCTTGTTGGATTTGTGATGCTGATTGGGCGGGAAGCACACCAGATCGAAGAAGTACCTCTGGAGGTTGTTTCTACCTGGGGAACAATCTTGTGTCTTGGTTCAGCAAAAAGCAAAATTGTATTGCTTTGTCTACTGCTAAGTCCGAATATATTGCAGCCGGAAGTAGCTGTACTCAACTTCTTTGGATGAAAAAAATGTTGGCAGAGTATGGAGTCAAGCAAGAAGTTATGACTTTGTTCTGTGACAACATCAGTGCAATCAATATCTCGAAAAACCCAGTGCAACACAGCAAAACAAAGCATACTGATATCAGGCATCACTTTATTCGAGAGCTTGTAGAAGACAAGAAGATAAAGCTCGAGTACCTACCCACTAAGAAACAAGTCGCTGACATCTTTACAAAGGCGTTAGATGCTAACAGGTTTGAAAGTCTGAGGTCATCCCTTGGACTTTGCTGTCTGGAATAACCAGAAGTCAAGAAAGAAGAGGGAGAGCTTTTAAGTGATTTTACTCTCTCTCTCTATCAGGACCAGCGAGGGTCCACAAAATCAAGACAGGCCCAAATTACTCTCTTAAAGCCCAGATGAAATTTGTTTGAAAATTCAAAAGAAAAAAAAAGGAATGATTGCAAAACTGACGATCGACCAATCGGCATTCACTCCCTTCAACTTCCGCAGAAAAAGCCTGCACATCCCCTCCCCCTTCCCAAAACCGCTAGGGCACCACGAAAAAGTAAAAACAAATCTGCAAACGATAGCAGTAGCTCTTTCTCTCAAAATAAATTCCGATCAAGTCCTCTGTCAAATGGTTGGTACCCGAAGTGGACGCATACCATCTACCTCCAAGACACTACGAGCAAAGATGAGGGCAAAAGTGATTGCCAAGAAGTTGTCAGCCTCAAATCAACAACGAACAAAGACGGAGTGAAGATTCGTGGAAGTAATCTCCTGGGGGAAGGTTCGGCGAGACCTCAGGATGCACCAATGGAGGCGATTACCTCCACTATAGAAAAGGACAAATCTGCTAACCTAGAAGAGGAAGGCTCTCACACTTCGCAGACGCTCCTACAAGGTACTCCTACTACCCCTTCTGTAGTAAACCCTGTAGACAAAGAGGTGTCTGAAGAGGCTCTAGGAACTCTCGCCCCTGAGATCCATGGTGCCGTCTGTGGAGATAAATCTAGCCCCCAAAAATCTGCACCTGCGCCAGAGAAGTCCCCACCAAAAGAAGTCATGCAGAAAGCCGACAATCCACTTGTTGCCCAAGACAGTGATCCAAGGATGAATGAAGATACTGAAGTTATCCCAAAAGTTGCTCAAACTGTAGAGAATATTGTCAATATTGAAGAAGGAGATACAGCAGAGACCATGGAAGAAGAAGCTGTGCCTAAAAGGCTTGAGAGAAGGAAGCTACCAACAAGAAAGTTGGTCGATGAAGAAGGAGAACCCCAAGTACCAAGGAGATTAATCCCAAAAAGAAAAACCACAGAGAAAGGAGGAGCATCGGCTTCTAAACCACTAAAGAAGTCTAGAAGGAAGTCATTGACTTCGGTAGCAACTTCTGCTCTAGAAGAAGAGGAGTCTGACGAGAATGAAACCCGTGTCATACTTCCACGGGTCAAAAAGTCAATGGGAGGCCTAAAACTCCCCAAAAATGTTCCAAAGGCTCCGACAGATAATGTCTCATTCCACTCTGTAGACATCGCGGTCAAATGGCAGTATGTGTACCAGCGCAACATCTACCCGGAGAGAGAGCTCTCCACAGAAGCTCAGGGGATGAACACAATTATGGAACTCCTCCGAAGCTCAAGCCTGACCAATACGGTCATAAACATCGGGCCATTCTACCCAGCGCTGGTTAATGAGTTCATTGTCAACCTCTCAAGCGAGTTTAATGATCCAAAAGACGCGGAGCACAGAAAGGTATTTGTTCGGGGAGAATGCTTTGAGATATTTGCCACGACTATCAATGCTTATCTAGGCAGAGAGGACCCAGAAGTCAATCCAGAAGTCCCGCACTTGAACAAAATAGCGGTTGAGATCACTGGAGGACGGAAGAAGGTCTGGCCCTTCAAAGACACCATTGCGACCGCAGAGCTGACTGCCAAATATTCAATCCTGTACCGCGTTGGCTTGCCAAATTGGGCGCCTTCAACTCACGGGTCGAGCATCAAAACCGAATTAGCTAAACTCATCTACCAAATAGGTACACAGTCTTCTCTTGATTTTGGCTCATATGTCATTGAACATCTTGTCAAACATGTCAAATCATGCGCTGTCAAGCTACCTATCGGGTTTCCATCATTGATCACCGGTCTTCTCCTCCAACAATGTCCTCACATTGTTCGAGAAACGGATGTTCCTAGAAAGAAGCCACTGCCCCTCGCTATCAGCCTCAAAAACTTCGAAGGCAAGCATATGAGGGATCTCACTCCTCCGATGGCCAAAGCTTCAGAAGCTGGTTCCAGCTCCCGACCTTCAGGACCACTTGGCACTAGGATGGATGAAGAGTTGGTAGAAATGATCAATGACTTGGAGAAGTCAATTGTTGTTCTGATGACCCGCAAAACTGCATGTGAAGCTCTTCTCAATGACCTCCGCTCTGCTCCTACTGAAGATGACGATGTCGATGACTCCACCTCATTTTAAGTATTTCTCTGATTTACTCTGATAACTTGTTTCAAACACACTCTTAAATTCTCGGGGACTGTCTAAGTTAATTTTCTGCACATTGAGACATTTGTTTTTTGTTTGGGATATTTTGCTCATGTTTGAGCTGGTTTATACCCTGTTGTTATTCGAATTTCGTTGTATGATTGCCTTTGGCAATATTATTAGACAAACAGGGGGAGATAGATAGGCTAAAGAAGATGAAAAGTTTACGCAGAAGATACGCCAGAAGTCGCACCAGAAGTTGCGCACAGAAGTCGCCGCTCCAGAAGCCGCTCCAGAAGACAAATCAGAAGCCACACTAGAAGTAGCATCGCTTGCTGTGCGTAACTGCCACAAGATGACGATGTACATAGAACGGTGTTTAAGTCGCATCGCTTGCTGTGCGTAACTGCCACAAGATGACGATGTGCCTAAAATGTGTTTGCCTAAAAAATTGCCAAAGGGGGAGATTGTTGCTACGTTTAAGTGTTGGCATAATTTTTTAGCGCAAAAGTAAGAAGTCAGTGCAACATGTTACATGACATGTGGAGCGACTAGTTACGATCCAGATTAGGAAAGATCTGAAGCTTTCCTATTTTGACGACGCTTGGAGCGAAAGAAGAAAGAAGCCACGAAGACTTGGAGCGCAAGAGAGTGACGTCGACAAAGCTAGGCGACTTCTAGCTGTCAGCAACACGTCAGCAATAGGCGGCAACTCTGCTTGCCTGATTTATTCAGGAAGTCTGAACAAGCAAGACGACTTCCAGCTGTCATTAAAGGCGACAACGACTTGCCAAATTTATTCAGGAAGTCTGAAACTTCCTATTCCTAATCCGGGAAGGATTAGGAATGTGAGCTGCTATAAAAAGCCTTGGGCTTTCCATTAGCAGATCATCCGTTCTCGTTCTGTTATTAGCTAAATTTCTCAGAGCTCTTAACCGTGCACCATTGGCGTGTTGAGAGGCTGATTAGATTTGCTAGAATGGCTTTGCTCCGATCAAACATCAAGTCGAGAAAATTGAGTGCTTGATCGGTTAGGGTTCTTGTGTTCGTGAGTGAAGATTCACAAATCCTTCAAAGAAGACTACGACACCGAGCATAGGAGTTTGCTCGAAGGGTGGAATTGAGAGGATCTCAAAGTCAGGGAGAGAGGCCCTTGGTCGAGGTTGTTCACGGTGAGATCTATAGTAGCTTAGGACAATAGTTTGTGTGATAGCTAGTTGGTGCTTGAAGTTGTACTATTGACTACCTAATAGTGAAAACCTTTCCACTGGCAAAATGCCCCCAGACATAGGTGCGGAGTCACCGAACTGGGTAATCATCTCTGGTGTCGTCATTATTTCTTGTTTGTTATTTACCACAGTCTACAATTTAGGCAACTAGTCGATACACAAGTTACGACTTTGCGTTCGACTTCTTGACTCGGCTACGATTCAGTATTTCAATAGGTGCGCGACTTGATCTTTATGATCGCCTTGGACCTTCCGGAGTATGTGCAAGAATCGGCTCTGTCTCAAAACAAGCTCAGGCCCCATTACTTCTACATTGTCAGTATTGGGTTCCTGAATGGCTTCAGGCTGTAATGCATCATACCGAATTTCTTCGAGGTGTACAACACTCCCAGTAACTATTTTGGAAATGAACTCCCTTTCCAAAAATACCCCACTTCGAGCAACAAAAACTTTGTTCTCGCTAGATTTGTAGAAGTAGTATCCCTTTGCCTCTTTGGAATACCCTACGAAAGTGTATTTATCTCATCTGGGTTCGAGTTTATCGGCAAGCAGACTCTTGACATAAGCTTCACAACCCCAAATCTTTAGGAATGACATCATGGGATCCTTCCCATGACAAATTTTATATGGAGTCCCTTCCACTGCTTTCGTTGGAGCCCTGTTCAAAATGAACGCGATTGTTTCTAGAGCATAACCCCATAAAGAAATTGGGAGATTGGTTTTACTCAGCATGGAACGGACTAAGTCTAACTGTGGTGTTCCTGGCGGAGTCTACTCAGAAACGATTCCACAACCCTTCAACTGATCAAGAAACTCTTCGGTTAAGTATTCTCGACCTCAATTTGATCGAAGTGCTTTAATACTCTACCAAAGTTGGTTCTTTACTTCATTCCTAAACTCTTTGAACATGTCAAAAGCTTCAGATTTATGTTTCATCAAGTAAACAAAACCATATCTACTAAAATCATCAGTAAATGTGATAAAGTACGAGAACCCCCTCCTAGCTTGTGTACTCATGGGTCCACATACATCAGAATGTGTTAAACCCAATAGGTCACTCTCCCTTTCACCTCTACCGATGAAAGCAATTTTGTCATCTTTCCCATTAAACAGGCTCCGCATCTATTAATCGAATGGAATTCGAACATACCTAAAAGTCAACACTTTTGAAGCGTTGATATGCGACTCTCGTTTATGTGTCCTAAACGACAATGCCAGATAAGAGTTGGTTAAAATCATCAGATCTAATCCTATTATTATTAACATTATAAACTGAGCATTTATTAGAGTTCTCAATCTTAAGCATATATAAATCTCTAACTAATGTAGCACTTTCATAGTAAATATTATTTCTATAGAATTTAAAAACTCCATTAGCAATGGAAGAATCAAATCCATCCTTGTCCATTAAGGAAACCGAAATAATATTCCTACAAAATGTAGGTACATAGTAAACATTATGAAACAGCATAAAAAGCACACTAGGTAAAGAAAATCTAACAAAGCGTTCAACAATTGCGACAACACTTATTCCGTTGCCCACCCTTAGGTCCACCTCTCCTTTACCAAGCAACCTTCCAGTTTCCAACACATGCACATTAGTACCAATGTGAGATTCAACCCTAGTATCTAATACCCATGAATCTGAAGTAGAGAGGTTAAACTCTATAACGTAAATACCTAAAGCTGTGGACCCTCCACCCTTCTTTTAATCATTCTGGAACTTCTTGCAGTCCCGTTTCCAATGCCCAACTTGTCCACAGTAAAGGTAATAAGTCTCAGAAGCATCCTTTTTCTCCTTACCATTCCCTTTGCCTTTTGGGGCATTGGAAGTTTTGGTCTTATCCATGTCATGCATATTGTAGTTCATTATTAACTGATCATATGCAGGAGGAAGGGTATTTTGCAGAGAGGTGGGCCCTCGTCCAATTCTGATTAAGCAAGGGTGTAAGATAGGGTATGCCGGAAATTACATTGGATGTAATTGGATGGTTTTCCTACCTACATAGCCCAATTAGAGTGGTGGGCCCTCGTCCAGCTCCGATCGAGTGAATCAAGGTAACTGATTTAGATTCTAAGGGGTTTAGAATCGAACAGTTTTGTTTTAATTCAAAGATCTTCAACTTAAATTTAAACATAATACTGATTAAATTTTCTTTTCGTATAGATTAAATGGAAAACGCACAAACACACAATAGCGGCTCATTGAGATCCTTGCTAGACAAGGACAAACTCAATGGAGTCAATTTCCTCGACTATGAAAGGAACTCGAGGATACTCCTCAAGTATGAGCACGGGGAGTATGTCATTGACAATGCTCTTCCCTAGGCTCTAGTAGCAGGTGCAACTAGGGCTGCTCAAGTTGCATTCCAAAAGCACTTGAACGACTCTATAGAATTTTCCTGCATAATGCTAGGCAACATGAAGTTCAAAATCATTTTTATTTTTTAGATACAAAGGGTATTTTCGTCATTTCACAAAAAACTTAAGAGAATTTTGAAAAAAGTCAACAAAAAAAGGTAAAGTGGGATTTTTGGATAGTTAAAGCACCTCACAGATTGATTTTGTAGTTAGAGGGGACATGTGAGACATGCGTAGAGTTAAGGGGTGTCATGTGGAATTTACCCTATAAAGAATCCTCCCCTTATAGGACATTTTGGGGGATAATTTACTAAGGCAAGAGAATTTGTACTCGAAATTTTGTGAGGAAAAGCTATTTAGTGTTGGTGCATGATGTGATAGCATTTGTGCCCTAGTCCAATTGCTATTAGCCTGTAAACGTCTATGTACAATATCATCGTTTGTAATATATATATAAAACGACTTTGTATTACTTATGTGTTGAAGTAATATGTTAAGCATGATCTGATTTATGACCACTAAAGTAGTAGAACCATAAATCTGTACGGATCACACTTAACGAGTCCCTGGTCAACCTATGCTTCCTTGAAGCGACCAGTATGAGGATGGTTCTTAATGACGTAGTTCTACTTGTCATAGGGATGAGGGATCCTGGAATCATATCATAGATATTATGGGGTGATTGATATCGAACGACCCGCTTTGAATAGTGTTTTCATAGATTAAGCCATGAACATATTCAAATGCGATAGCTTGTCACGACATCCTTAGGCCAAGGAGTCTTTGTGATCACTATGCAATGAACGTGCGGCTTTAACTTGCGTCTAACGCTTTCTGTGAAAGGATTGCTATAAAGGGCATGATTGGGTGGCGAACCGGGTTGCATGAGTGACACGAAAGACGGCTAAGGGATTTATCCCTCATACTACGGTATGGGAAAGATATCCGTTAAAAGGGCCTCTTGATGGAGACTGACTGAGAGTAAGAGCATGGCCATGCCAATGATACGGGTTATCAGTTCTCAGCCATCTCGCATATCAAGTAACAATGATTGATTGAACAAGGGTGACGACTCTATGCCTTGTGATCAATCGGGATATCTAGAGATAATAGGATAGTGACTTGTACGCACAAGGTTAAGTCGAATCATCGATCGTCATGCACCTTGGGTAATCATAACGTCTTACTAGAGACCACTTATGATGGATCGGGCAAGAGCGATCTTTTGCGCCGATCTGCCAATGGTGGCATGAGCCTAGAGGGTCACACACATTCAAGACGGATAACTTGAGACAAGGAAACCTTAACGTTTCTTGAGGAGCAATACATGGACAAAACTGGAGGTTTTGTGCCATAGGTTCAGTTTGAGAGAATAATTAGCGAATCGAGAAAACTGAGTTTTTCGTCGATGTCGCGTCGGACTTTGTTTGATAAGTAACGACAAAAGGGTCGGGCGACTTTTGGAAACGGTATGAGACTGCACGGGCGAGCCCATTGGGCTCGGCCCATGAAGCCTCATGGTCGGCCTATTAAGGGCCCAACAATACCTCTTGGCCGGCCCACATGGTGGGTCCATGTGTGGGGGCCACACATCACCATGCTTAGTTGGTGATTGTGGATTAAGAGGTGAGTGATTTAAGGGGTATGGTTTAAAGTACCTTTAAGCCCATACCAATGACTTTGAACCCATACTTGTGAGTTGGATGATGAATTCAAATACAAGACTTTAATTTATTATTCATTTAATCACATAACTCACAAAAACTCTCTCTCTCTTGCTTGGCCGGCCACACTCACTCTCTCCTCTTGTTCTTGCTCTCTTGTTATTCATTTAATTGTTCTAGTAGGCAATTAAGTGAGGATCATCAAGATCATCCCCTTGGTGTTGACTTGCTTTAGAGAAGAAGATCCGAACGTTCTTCTTTATCGATTCAACAAGACTTAAAGGTAAATATCTTGTGGAATAGATTTTGCTTTGGGATTTAATGGTTTATGTTCTTGGACAAGGTTTGGAGTAGATTTTCTTGTAATGCTTCCGCTATCTCGACGATCTAGAACGCTCCAAAACCCTACATGATGATCAATTGGTTATTATCTATATGTTGATCCCATCTTACCAAAAGCCTAAAATTACAAGCCTAATTAAGCCCTACAAATGGGTTAATCTAAGGAACTAGGTTCATGCGCTGATTTGACAGTGTGTCGACCTAATCGAATGTGTACTCTAAACTATAAATGAAAAGGGATTGATATTAGTGGAGACTTATATTGAAAATTTTGATATTTAGCTTTAGAGACAATTCCAAATTCTATAGTTTCATGTTCACATGATTTGTCGGGTTGATTTGTCTTTTCATGAACATTTGATCATTCTTGTGCCAGATAGTTATGAGACTTTCCTATGATTAAAATGCTTCATAATTATTCATGATTAAGATATGATTATGTCATGAAGTTGGAGTCTTTTTCATATTTTTGTAAAGTTTCAATCTCTTTGACATTTTTGTATAACAGGATTGAGTCGAATTTACTCAAATTCATTTGCATATGCATTTCGGATTCTGGGGCATTCCTTCTAACAAGCTCTCGGAAGAAATCCTCCTACGATTTTACGTCGGGGTTTACTTCGATATTATCTGCATTTTCATTTCGTAGATTTGCGATTTTTTGTTTCTTTTTATTTTCTTGAGACGAGAAAAGGTTATGTATGAGGTGGCTGATGTGAGAGTATTCTTCACCTCTTCTCGAAAAAAAATCTCCGTACTACAACTTGATTCCAGCCTGAACTTATCTACCTTTTCGCCTACTATATACCATATATGTGTCACGGGTTATTGAGTGTTTATTTAAAAATATGTATTTTTGGAACAAAACAGGAGAAAAACAGTGGCTTGACCGGTGATGGGATCCCCGTCATCCACAGTAGTGTACCGGTCGCTTAATAACATAAGGTGCAAATTAAGCCTCGAAATATCGATTCCACTTGGAGGTGTAGCTAGCGTACACAATCCTAGATGTTTAGGAGTGTCGAGCTTGAGGTCGGCATAACTATAAGTAACTAAAGATGTTGAGGTGGAGCGAAAATAAAACAAATCGAAAGTCAAAATTATTAACTACTTCTAATCCAAAAGAAACGCACACAATGTGAATCAAGCAATATAGCACTAACCGATTCAAATTTTCATTTATTCCGTCATAGCCATTTCACAAATAAAAACCCAAATCAAGTACATAGCATTAGATAAATTGGTTTTGCAACAGTCATAAAGTTATTCAACGATAAATCTCAAATCGAACAATCCAGTATAAAATATAATAACAAATCAACGAATCAAAATAAAAACTAGGAGTAATTAGAGATCAATAAATTCGCCGAAACCTCATTTCAGAATCAGTTCCTTAAGTTTGAATATTTTTTTCTCGGTCCCCCAAGTTTTATTTTATTACACTTCAAATTCTGTTAGGTTTAACTGATGTGGTTTGTAAAAGAACCAAAATGCCCTCGCTATTTATTTTTCAAATATATAACTATTTTGTAAATGTGAAATGACAATTTTACCCTCACTTGATCAACAGTATAAGATTATGATGCAAGGATATTTTAGTCTTTTTCAATAAAATTTTAATATAAATTAATTAATTGATTATTATATCATGTGACACGTCTAATTTACCCTCTCTTTAACTCTTCTCACTCTCCATTGTTATTTGCCTCTTCTTCCTTCTCTCACTAAATGAATCCAAAAAATTCAATTCCAGTTCCTAGATGGGTTCCTCATCACAAAGTCAGAAAGCAATTTTACTCACTAAAATTTTGACAAAATTCAATTTGAAATCCAACAAGCTCTCTTCATTGTGTTATTAAAAATGAGAATTAACAAGAAAAAAAATATCAAAAGCACAACAAATATTGTTCCATCTTGTGTTGATGGCAAGAAAAAGTTATATTCATTGTTAATATAACATTCCAGAATTCAAGAACTGAACAAATTTGAGCTCAACCCCTTGAGCCGATTGGAGCCTCCGGGCACGGCGAGGATAGCAGGAAGCCATAGAGGCTAGGGTTTCCGTCGAAGACGCCGTCAAAGACAGTGGGCCCCAGATTCAGCAGCGACCCCACCCGAGGGATCCTCCCGACGAGGTCGTTGTGGCAGAGATCCAAGTTCACGAACACCGGGATGCCCCCGTATGACTCCAGCAGAGACCCGTTGAGGAGGTTGAAGGACAGGTCTAGGTGAACTATACCGCTCGGGGCAGCGATCTAGGCCGGGATGGGGCCGGAGATATCAACGGAGACTAGAACGGCGACGTCGAAGAGATGGGCAGGGACAAGAGAGAAGAAATTGTTGTGGGAGATGTCGAGGAGGCTGAGCTCCGAGGGGACGTAGCCGGTGAGTCCGTTAGCGGCCAGAGGAAAGCTCGATGCCGACAAGAGGAGGGCTCGGCGGCCAGGTTGAGAGAAAAGAACGAGAGGTTGAGAGGATTAGAGAATTAGAGGAAGAAGATGAGAGGTTGAGATTGGGGTAAACTGGTCATTTCATACGATATTTTATTTTTTTAATTATTTTATTTTTTAAATTGAAAATACAATTTTTCCCTCAATTCATTAATTCAATTAGGTATTTAATCAGGGGTAAAATAGTCATTACACAATTATACCAATGATTATTTAAAAGGTTTGAAATTATACCTCGACGACATTTTGGTCATTAAAAATATTATTGTTAAATTTAACAGAATTGAACTGAAGTGCTAACGTTTTAACCTTGGGGGACCGAGAAAAAAAAATTCAAACTTGGGAGACTGATCCTAGAATGAGGTTTCGACGGGTGTACTGATTTGTAATTACCCCTTAAAAACTAACAACTAAATCGTAAAATATATTTAAAAGTATTTTTATCATGCATATTATTAAAACCGTTTTAATTATGCATATCAAAGTTTATCATGCATCGCATGCATATAAACTAATTATTCATTCTTATGCATATGATATTATATAAGCATAAAATAACCTCTTTCATTTATAAAGTAACCTGTGAAAAATACTTGGTGTTGAGAGAACACTTCTCCTTCTTGTGCCACCAACGAGTTTTCATCCATGACAATCTCTCTGCCATCTCTAGTCACCTTTAGCCATCATTAAGATCATCATTGTCGACTTTTCTTGTGTTGATCTAGGGAGTACAATAATAAAATAAACGAAACGCATGTCGTGTTTAAATCACATTCCAAAAATAGCAACAAAATTAATTACATCCCTTGAAATTAAAATAAAGTGATCAATATTCACATGAGCCTTAATGGGCTATACTTTGAACCATGTAATGACATTCATCACATATCAAAATGTCATCAATCAATCATGTTATCAAACATCGATTAATATATTAATCTCAATTTTAATTTAATAAGCGTATGATCGATCGGGTCTGGAATTGCTGATTCTACAGCCACCACGGGGTCTGCCACAGACTGTGGCCAACCCTTAGTCACTCTGTGGCCAAGACTTTGTAACAGACCATGTTCACGGTCTTTGCCACGAGCCTGTGGAAAACGCCACGGATCCGTGATCCTTGTGGTATCGCTACTGCCACGTCCATATTTTCGAAAAATTTCATATTTGACTTTAGTGTAACAATTATACATTATGAATCCAAAATTGCAGCCCTGAGGTTTAGATTCTCGTTCTGATCAAATCGGACCATAATCTACAATTTTCGAATTAAATCTATTGTAACAATTACACACTCTAAATTTCAATAATCACTACCCAATATCTTAAATAAAGTTTTTTATTCAAGATCATTAGCATACACATATATACAAATCAACCATTTAAATAAATAAATATATATATATATGGATGCACTCCAATACAAACTCACCCAAAAGTCCAAACGTCCAAACTAATGTATAACCATCGGATCAGAGACGCACGTTATCTTAGATTGCGACACGTGTCAGTTATACAACGTTGCACTACATGTTATACATTGCTTCAATTTCGCACAGGTCCAACATGTTATACAACATTGCACTATATGTTCTACATAGTTATACAACATTGCACTGCATGTTACATAGTTTGGACATTTTGACATTTCCCATGGTTTGCATTTGATACCTACTCTATAGAATTTCACATGATATTAATTGTATAGAGATTCAATTAAGATGATATATATATATATATACTCAAAAGAATAATCGGGATACAGCGCCTCCTCAGCAGCATCCATCAACCTTATCGATGATGACGAGGATGAAGAGGTTTAAATCTGCCAGCCCCCTTTCTTTGGAAACTCGGGGTTCTAGAAAAATTTATTATTCTACAAAATGTAATTTTATTTGTATTTTTATTTGTTTTCGTGTTTTTATTTTGTAATTACGGTATACCCGAATCCAAAACCGGTTTGTATCCAAATCTAGATTTGAAGACTTTGTAAATAGTGAAAGTAAATCATTATTTATGATAAATATTGTAAATAATAAAAATTAAATAACTATTTATGATAAGAGAATTAGTGGAAGACATTGGTGGGAAGCATGAGGTGATTTTTCCTTATTGGTGAGCCCTTGGAGCCTTGAAGGAATATGAGCTGATCTTTGGCTATAAAAAAAACACTCCAATTCAAGAGGAAGACACAACATTTTTTATGCAAGACTTTCTCTTTTTTCTAGTCTCTCCTTGAATTTCTTCTAAGTCTTTAAATTTTTCAAGCTTTCCACTCCAAAACTTTAATTTATGTACTTATTCATATGCTTTGCTCTTTAATTATTTTTCTTATATGTTAATTAATTGGCCGGTTCTACCGCCTAAATTGTTGTTTATATTTATCGTCCATTTTTATTTAGTGCTTAATTATTAGTTCCGTTTTTTATATTTTAGTTCTAATTTTGTTATTTTTATTGTTCTTGCTCTTATCTTATCTTATTTTTATTTTCTTATTTTTATTTTATTATTATATATATAAATATTGTAACTTTTGTGTCAACAACTTTCCTAAAATGCAAACCGTAGTTCAAACAATAAACAAGTAATAATAACGACACCAGAGATGATTACCCAGTTCGGTGCAACGTCACCTACGTCTACGGGCACTTTGCCAGTGGAAAGGTTTTCAGTATATGGTAGTCAATAGTACAACTTCAAGCACCAACTAACTATCACTCAAGCTATTGTCCTAAGCTACCATAGATCTCACCGTGAACGACCTCGACCAGGGTCCTCTCCCCCTGTCTTTGAGATCCTCTCAATTCCACCTTTCGAGCATGCTCCTATGCTCGGTGTCGTAGTCTTTTTTTTGACAGATTTGTGAATCTTCAATCACGAACACAAGAACCCTAATCGATCAAAGACTCAATCTTCGCGAATTGATGTTCAATCGAAGCAAAGCCGTTCTAGCAAACTAATCAGCCTCTCAACACGCCAATGGTGCACGGTTACGAGCTCTGAGAAATTTAGGAAATAAAGAACAAGAACGGACGAGCTGCTAATGGGGAAGCACAAGCTTTTTATAGCAGCTCCACATTCCTAATCTGGATCGGATTAGGAATAGGAAGTTTCAGACTTCCTAAACAAATTAGGTAGTAGTTGCCGCCTTTGCTGATGTGTTAATGACAGTTGGAAGTCGCCTGGGCTTGTTGACGTCATTCTCTTGCACTCCAAGTCTTTCAGTTGTTGCGACGTCATTCTTCTTGCGTTCCTAAGCGACTCTAAATAGGAAAGCTTCAGGCCTTTCCTAATCTGGAGCGTAATGAGTCGCTCCACATGTCTTGTAACATGTTGCACTGACTTCTTACTTTTGCGCTAAAAAATTATGCCAATACTAAACGTAGCAACAATCTCCCCCTTTGCCAATTTTTTAGGCAAACACATTTTTAAGCACATCGTCATCTTGTGGCAGTTACGCACAGCAAGCGATGCGACTTCTGGTGCGGCTTCTGGTGCGACGACTTCTGTGCGCAACTTCGGTTTGCGACTTCTGGCGCAACTTCTGGCGGCGCGTAACTTCTGTTTGCGACTTCTGGCGCAACTTCCGGCGGCGCGTAACGTTAGCTTATGTCTCCCCCTGTTTGTCTAACAATATTGCCAAAGGCAATCATACAACGATATACTTATAACAACAGGGCATAAACCAGCTCAAAACTTGAGCAAATATCCAAAATGTCACAAAGTGCAGAAATTTAACTCGGACAGTCCCCGAGGATTTAAGAAGTTTGTTTGAAACAAGTTATCAGTCTAGAAGCAAGATATATTTTCTAAAAAGAGGCGGAGTCATCGACATCTTGGTCCGATGCAGTATCTTCAGCAGGAGCGGTGCGCAGATCATGTAAGAGGGCTTCACAGGTAATCTTTCGGGTTGATAGAGTAGCAATCATCTCCTCCAAGTCATTGATCATGTGCACCAGTTCTTCCTCCATCCTGGTGCCGAGAGGTCCGGAAGGACGTGAGCTGGAACCAGCTTCAGATGTTTTGGCCGAGAAAGGAACGAGATCTCTCATATGCTTCCCCTCAAAGTGTTTGAGACTTAGAGTGAGAGGCAAAGGATTCTTTCCAGGTACATTAGTATCTTGAACAATGTGAGGACATTGTTGGAGGAGAAGTCCGGTGATCAATGATGGAAAACCAATAGGTAATTTGACAGCACATGACTTGGCATGTTTGACAAGATGCTCAATAACATATGTACCAAAGTCAAGAGGGGATTGAGTACCTATTTGGTAGATGAGCTTTGCTAGCTCTGTTTTGATTCTCGACCCATGAGTGGAGGGTGCCCAGTTTGCCAAACCAATGCGGTATAGAATGGAATATTTGGATTTGAGCTCTGCGGCCGCAAGTGTATCCTTGACGGGCCAAACCTTTTTCCTTCCTCCAGTGATCTCAAACGCAACTTTGTTCATGTGAGGGACGTCTGGAGTGACTTCTGGAACCATTCTGCCTAGATAAGCATTGATTGTGGAGGCAGATATATCAAAGCACTCTCCTCGAACAAAGACCTTCCTATACTCCGCGTCTTCTGGATCATTAAACTCACTCGAGAGATTGACGATGAACTTCTTGACCAGATTTGGGTAGAACGGTCAGATGTTGATGACCATGTTGGTAAGGCCTGAGCCACAGAGGAGCTCCACAACTGCGTTCATTCCTTGAGTTTCTGCAGAGAGCTCCCTCTCTTGGTAGATCTTTCGTTGGTACACGTATTGCCATTTGACTGCATTGTCTACCGAATGAAAGGAGACATTGTCTGTTGGGGCTTTTGGAACGTTTTTGGGGAGTTTCAGGCCTCCCATAGACTTCTTGACCGTGGGGCTAAGGCACGAGTTTCCTCCTCTTCTTCTGACTCTTCTTCTTCTGGGACAGAGGTTGTTACTAAAGTGGATGACTTCTTTCTTAACTTCTTTACTGTTTTAGGAGCAGGTGCTCCTTCTTTCTCTATCGCTTTTCTTTTCGGGGTTATTCTTCTATGCACTGGTGGTTCTTCTTCTTCATCAATCAGCTTTTTCTTTGGTTGTTTTCTTTTCTTAAGCCCTTCGGGCACAGACTTTTTCAGAGGTGTTCAGTCCTCTCGTGTAGCTTCTTCTTCCACAGTTGTTTTGGCTGTATCTATCTCTTCTGTTTTCTCAGGATCGTCTAAAGGTTGGGGGACTTCTGGTATGAATTCCGTATCTTCATTTAGCGCTGAACCACTGTCCGGAGCGACAAGAGGACTATCGACTTTCTGCATGGCTTCGTTTATTGGGGACTTTTGTGGTGCAGGCGTTGATTTTGGAGGGCTAGATCGATTTTCACAACTAGTACCAGGGATCTCAGGAACAGGGGTTCCTAGAGTTTCTTCTGACTGGTTCTTATCTAGTGGATCTACTACAGGAGGGACAATAGGGTTACCTTGTAGAGCCGTCTGAGTGGAGTGAGAGCCCTCCTCTTCAAGGTTAGCAGCCTCGGATAATAATTTGTCCTTCTCAACAGTGAGGGTTGCCTCCATTGGTGCGATAGTTGGAGAAGAGGTTGTTGCTCCCTAATGTCTTGCCGACCCCTCCCCTGAGGAATTTCCTCCACGAATCTTCATTCCATATTTGTTTTTTGATGATTTCAAAGCCGATAACTTCCTGGCGATCATCTTTACCCTCATCTTGGCTCGCAGTTTCTTGGAGGCAGAAGGAACTCGTTCGCTTCTGGTTCCGACCATTTGAGGGGGGGGGGGGGGCTTGATCGGTGTTGTTTTTGGAGGAAAGAAGAAACTGCTACAGGTGCAGATTGATTTTGGTTTTGTGGTGCCCTAGCGGTTTTGGGAAGCTGGAAGGGGTGTGCAGAACTTTTCTGTGCGGAAGTCGAAAGGGTTGAGTGTTGATTGGTTGATTGTCAGATTACAATCATTCCTTTTTCACTTTTTGAATTTTTTAAAAATATTTCAACTGGGCTATGATAAAGGAATTGGGCCCGGTTTGATTCTGTGGACCCTTATTGGTCCTGATAGAGAGAGAGAGTAAAATCAACTAAAAGCTCCTTCTCTTCTTTCTTGGCTTCTGGTTACTCAAGGCAGCAAAGTCCAAGAGATGACCTTAGACTTTCAAACCTGTTAGCATCTAACGCCTTTGTGAAGATACCAGCGATTTGTTTTTCAGTAGGTAGGTATTCGAGTTTTATCTTCTTATCTTCTACAAGCTCTTGAATAAAATGATGCATGATATCAATATGCTTGGTTTTGCTGTGTTGAACTGGATTCTTCGAGATATTGATTGCACTAATGTTGTCACAAAACAAAGTTATGACTTCTTGTTTGACCCCATACTCTGCCAACATCTGTTTCATCCATAGAAGCTGAGTATAGCTACTTCCAGCTGTAATATACTCGGACTCAGCTGTAGACAGAGCAATACAATTTTGCTTTTTGCTGAACCAAGACACAAGATTGTTTCCCAGATAGAAACAACCTCCAGAGAGACTTTTTCGATCTGGTGTGCTTCCCGCCTAGACAGCATAACAGTATCCAACAAGAGTAGGAGAGGTATCAAAAGAGTATAGCAAACCCAATTCAGAGGTTCCTGGGATGTACCTTATTATCCTCTTGGCATGAGTTAAGTGACTAGCTTTTGGATTGGCTTGATATCGAGCACAGACTCCCACTGAGAAAGCAATGTCGGGTCGACTTGCTGTGAGATAGAGGAGATTTCCAATAATGCTTCGATAGAGGCTTTGATCAATTGGTTCTCCAAGATCGTCCTTTGTGCATTTGACATGAGTGGCAATAGGGGTTCTTTTGTGTGAAGCTTTTTCCAACCCGAATTTCTTCACAATATTCTTGGCATATTTGCTTTGGGAGATAAATATTCCATCTTTCATCTGTTTGATCTGAAAGCCTAGGAAGTATGTGAGCTCTCCAACCATACTCATCTCAAATTCAGACTGCATATGTTGTACGAAACGTTCCACCATCTTGTCTAACATCCCTCCAAATATGATATCATCGACATATGTTTGGGCAATCATGATGTCACTTCCTTCCTTTTTCACAAAGAAAGTTTTGTCTACTCCCCCTCGAATATAGCCATTCTATACTAGGAATTGGGTAAGACGTTCATACCATGCTCGCGGTGCTTGTTTGAGGCCATAGAGAGCTTTCTTTAGCTTGTAAACATGATGAGGACAGTCATAATCTTCAAATCCCTTTGGTTGAGCAACATAGACTTCTTCGTTGAGATTTCCATTGAGGAAGGCACTCTTTACATCCATCTGATAGAGTTTGAAATGTAGATGGCATGCTATTCCGAGAAGAAGTCGGATGGCTTCCAGTCTGGCTACTGGAGCAAAAGTTTCTTCGAAGTCAACCCCTTCTACTTGTGTGTACCCCTGTGCTACCAGTCTTGCTTTGTTTTGAGTGATACTTCCTTGCTCGTCAGTCTTGTTTTTAGATATCCACTTTGTTCCAATAATATTGACATTGTCTGGCTTGGGTACTAGTTCCCAGACTTCATTCCTTGCAAATTGAACCAATTCTTCTTGCATGGCGCAGACCCAGTATTCATCATTGATGGCTTCTTGTATATTCTTTGGTTCAACTTTAGAAATAAAGCAAATGTTACCTATCATCTCTTTGTAGTTTATAGGTGCCTTCTGTCGAGTCTGCACTCCTTCATTGATGTCTCCTATCACATCCTAGGATGGGTGATTCTTCTGAATTCTTCTTGACGGAGCTCTCTGTTCTATGATGGGGGGTGCCTCTTTGTCAGAGATGTTTTGGCTTTCGATTTCAGATTCTTTGTTGCGATCTTCGGTTCTGACTTCTGGCCTGACTTCTCCTGAGAGATTTAGAACTTCTTCCGCATCGTCATTAGGTTGCTCATAACTGTCATCAATCACGACATTGATGGATTCCATGATAGACCAGGTGCGTTTGTTGAATACACGAAAGGCCCGACTATTTCTGGATAGCCAAGGAAGATGCCTTCATCACTTTTAGGGTCAAGTTTGCGCCGAGGTTCCCTATCTGCAAGTATGTAGCATATCGATCCAAAGATATGGAAATATTTGACATTAGGCTTCCTCTCCCTCCATATTTCATAAAGAGTGAGCGATGTTGCAGGGCGGAGGGTCACTCTATTATGAATATGACAAGCCGTATTCAGAGCCTCAGCCTAGAAGTGCTGCGGGATGTCTTTGGCTAGCATCATGACTCTGGCCATTTCTTGAAGAGTACGATTTTTCCTTTCCACGATCTCGTTCTGCTGAGGAGTGATGGGGGCAGAGAATTCATGAGCTATTCCTTCAACATCACAGAAGTTTGCGAAGCTGATGTTTTCAAACTCCTTTCCATGATCACTTCTGAGTCGGACGACTTTGCCAATGCCTTCTCCTTTTTCTCGTTGAACTCTCCGACTTAGGGCTTCAAAGACTGAGAAATTGTCTGACTTTTCTCTAATAAAGTCAACCCAGGTGTACCTTGAGAAGTTGTTGACACAAACAAATATGTACTTCTTACCTCCTAGACTTTCTAACATAGGCCCCATAAGGTCAACATGTAGAAGTTCTAGAACACGAGAAGTAGTATGATGTTGTACCTTCTTGTGCGACGTCTTAACTTGTTTGCCAATTTGGCATTCTCCACAAATTTTTCCTTCAACAATCTTGAGGTTGGGAACTCCAATGATCGCCTTTCCAGAGAGAATCTTCTACATGCTCCTCAAATTGATGTGACCAAGTTTTTGATGCCATAGCTTCGTCTCTTGTGCTTTGGATAAAAAGCACTTGGTTGGCAAGGTTGTGACTGTTGGAGACCATAGATAATAGTTATCAAGAGACATGTGACCTGTCATGACTTCCTTCTGGTGTTCGTCTTTGACAGTGCACTTGTTACAAGTGAAGTTGACATCTAGATTCAGATCGCGTATTTGATTGATGCTGATGAGGTTGGCTGTAAGACCTTCTACCAGTAGAGCCTCTTTCAAGCATGGTGAGTTAGGAAGGTTGAGCTTTCCCTTTCCAAGTACTCTAGCTTTTACCCCGTCACCAAAAGTGACAAAGCTATTAGTGCAAGGTATTAAGGTGACCAAGAATGAGCTATTACCAGTCATATGTCGAGAAGATCCACTATCAAAGTACCAATCATTGCTAGTTGAAGCTTTTAGAGCGGTGTAAGCGATAATT
This sequence comes from Geranium rotundifolium, assembly GCA_963920655.1. Classification (NCBI taxonomy): domain Eukaryota; kingdom Viridiplantae; phylum Streptophyta; class Magnoliopsida; order Geraniales; family Geraniaceae; genus Geranium; species Geranium rotundifolium. Next base: position 15,442,145 of record OY987314.1, read on the forward strand.
GCTCGATAGTTTACCTCCTTGACTCGCCATTCCTTACGTGGTTGGGCTTTCTTGATGGTGGTCCTTTGTTTGACGAAGCTCCTTCCATATAGATGATAGCAGAAAGGTCGAATGTGACCTCTTCGTCCACAGTGGTGACATACCCAGTTATGTCTCTTGTTCTTTGTCCCCGGAGCAACCAAGGCTTTATGGTCGTTTGATCAAGTGTGAAGGTCGGAGACATCTGACGGAACTTGTGGGTGACAAACTTCTAAGGAACGAAGACGGTATGTGATGATCAAGCTTCTTTCGAATATCCAAGGCCTTCCATATTTTTAGCTGGTTTTCCGATCGAGAGAATTTGATCTAGAGTGTTAGTGCTTGGATTCATCATCTTTACAGACTTGGTGACTTGTTCTAACTCGCTTTTTAATCAAGCCACTTCCTTTTTGAGATCAACAGTAGTTTCAAGAAGTCGTGACTTGTCTTCATTAAGGGAAAGAATACGAGCATTCTGTTTTTCGATTACCTGAGAGTATTCAAGCCACTTGACATACTATTCGTTGTATGCGTTGTTGAGAGTCTCATCGGATAGCTCATCATCAGAGTCATACTTCTTTGAAATCTCGGATGGTTGATCTGTTGTGGAAACAGTAAAGGCAACATAGTTACTTGTATGCTCAGAGTTACTGTCTTCTTCTTCTTCATCGTCTGTTAGAGAGGCATTGAATCCCTTTTTCTGTTTCTTTAAGAAGTTAGGACATTCTTTCTTCATATGCCCATACCCCTCACATTCAAAGCACTAGACTCCTTTTTCTTTTCCTGATCGTTCACCATGTCTACCATCGTTATTAGTACTCTCGAGCTTCTGGAACTTGTGCTGAGGCTTGTCTCTGACTTTTCGGGTGACATTCTTTCCTGTCATCTGGTTAAATCTCCTCATGAATTTATTGTATTTTTTGGCCAGCATAGCGATAGTCTCATCAATTTCACTATCCGAATTAGAGTAAGCCAATCTTTTCTGCTTTTGGGTAGAACTTTTGAAAGCTACACCTTTATGCTTCTTCTTGATAAGCGGTAGGGAGAGCTAGAAGGTCATAAGGGATCCCATGAACTCATCGAACTTCAGCATCTTTAAGTCATGAACTTCTTCTATGGCCGTGATCTTCATCTTGAATCTGGGACTTAGGGCTCTCAGCGTTTTTCTGACTAACTCTTCATCGATCATAGGCTTGCCAAGTGAATATGATTCGTTGGCTAGATCCTTGATACGTACATTAAACTCAGCTATAGTTTCGTCTTCATTCATGGTAAGGGCTTCAAAGTTGGTCGTAAGGTACTGTAACTTTTGCTCTCTAACTTTGGATGTACCCTCATCAGCAACAGCAAGAGTGTCCCAAGCAATTTTGATACTTGTGCAGGTGTTGATAAGTCAGAAAACATTCTTGTCTACTCCATTAAATATGGCATTGAGTGCACGAGAATTACCTAGGGCGGCTTCATCTTCTTCCGCGCTCCACTCTTTTTCTGGTTTAATGCTAGTGTTATTTCCTTGAGCATCAGCATAGTGAGGTTCCTCCCACCCATTGATGACAGCCTTCCAGGTTTTGCTGTCGAGAGACTTTAAAAAGGCACACATCCGTGCTTTCCAGTACCCATAGTTAGTTCCGTCGAGCACCGGTGGTCGATTGACAGATCCTCCTTCCTTTAAGTCCATATTAGCTACTCAGAAACTTTGCAGGAAAATCACCTAAGAGATAAGATGCCCCCTCTGATACCAATTGAAATTCTGATTCGTAGCTAAGTCAAGAAGTCGAACACAAAGTCGTAACTTTTGTGTCGACAAATTTCCTAAAATGCAAACCGTAGTTCAAACAATAAACAAGTAATAATAACGACACCAGAGATGATTACCCAGTTTGGTGCAACGTCACCTACGTCTGGGGGCACTTTGCCAGTGGAAAGGTTTTCACTATATGGTAGTCAGTAGTACAACATAAAGCACCAACTAGCTATCACATAAGCGATTGTCCTAAGTTACTATAAATCTCGACTAGGGTCCTCTCCCCCTGTCTTTGAGATCCTCTCAGTTCCACCTTTCGAGCAAGCTTCTATGCAAGGTGTCGTAGTCTTTTTTTGACAGATTTGTGAATCTTCAATCACGAACACAAGAACCCTAATCAATCGAACACTCAATCTTCGCGAATTGATGTTCAATCGAAGCAAAGCCGTTCTAGCAAACTACTCAGCCTCTCAACACGCCAATGGTGCACGGTTAAGAGCTCTGAGAAATTTAGCAAATAAAGAACAAGAACGGACGAGCTGCTAATGGGGAAACACAAGCTTTTTATAGCAGCTCCACATTCCTAATCTGGCTCGGATTAGGAATAGGAAGTCTCAGACTTCCTAAACAAATTAGGTAAGTAGTTGCCGCCTTTGCTGACGTGTTAATGACAGCTGGAAGTCGCCTGGGCTTGTTGACGTCATTCTCTTGCGCTCCAAGTCTTTCAGTTGTTGTGACGTCATTCTCTTGCGTTCCTAAGCGACTCTAAATAGGAAAGCTTCAGGCCTTTTCTAATCTGGAGCGTAATGAGTCGCTCCACATGTCTTGTAACATGTTGCACTGACTTCTTACTTTTGCGCTAAAAAATTATGCCGATACTAAACGTAGCAACATATATATATATATATATATATATATCATCTTAATTGAATCTCTATTCAATTAATATCATGTGAAATTATGTTAAGTAGCAGGAACAAAATGTCGAACACAATGTTGTAACGATTCTTACTTTTGCGCTAAAAAATTATGCCAATACTAAACGTAGCAACATATATATATCATCTTAATTGAATCTCTATTCAATTAATATCATGTGAAATTATGTTAAGTAGCAGGAACAAAATGTCGAACTCAATGTTGTAACGATTGGTTTGAAAACCTTTCTAATCACAGTTTATGGACAATAATTAGTAAACCAGTAAACAGAAGACACACAATATGTTTACCCAGTTCGGGGACCCCGCACATATGTCTGGGGGCACTCTGCCAGTGAAAAGGTTTTCAATATTCGGTAGTCAATACTTCAACTTCAAGCATCAACTAGCTATCACACAAGGTATTGTCCTAAGCTACTAGAGATCTCACCGTGAACAACCTCGACCAGGGACTCCCCCAGTCTTTGAGATCCTCTCAATTCCACCCTTCAACCAAGCCTATGCTCGGTTGTGTTGTCTTCGACAATCTTCTTCATGAGTCTTCAATCACGAACAAAACCCAATAGATTTTAGACACTCAAATCTCCTCAACTTGATTTATGCAATCGACAACGTCCTCTCTAAATAGATCATCCTCTTAATCCGCTAGTCTTACACGGTTAAGAGCTTTGAGAATTTAGCACAGAGAAAAGGACTGGATTGCTAAGGGGGTAGCGCCTGCTTTTATAGCAACTGATACTGCCTAATCAGATTCCTATTCCGATTAGGAAATCCCTTGCCGCCTTGACTTTCTGGCAAGCGACAAGTTTGGCATTGCCGCCTTTATTAAATCTTTTTTGTGTGTCTTTCTTCAAGCTGGACCTTGCCTAATTCCTCTGTAGTCTTTAATCCTTTTGCGCGCTTAGCTTCTGTGCTCAAAAACAGGAAGACTTCGATGTCTTTCCTAATCTTGCGAGTATTATGTCGCACCAACTATGTTGCAACATGTTGTCTGACATCTTGACTTCGCACTAAAAAATATGCCAATACTAAACATAGTAACAATCTCCCCCTTTGGCAATTTCATAGGCAAGCAAATTTGTCGACGATCTTTGGGTAAGCACCGATTTCGGCTAGCAGTGTTTTCGGCATCTTCGGTCGATCACCGTTTTCTGGATGGTGGTGTCTTTAGTTGTTTTTCAGCAAGGTTGCAACATGTTGTGACACATGTTTCGTAGTACGTGATATAACATGTGATAGCATGTTGTGACACATGTTCCATCATGTTCTTGATCTTCTTGATGTCTTCTGTAGCAAGGAATATAACACGTGGTAACATGTCGTGACACATGTTCCATCATGCTTAATTTTAACAAGTCTCCAAGATTTTTGGATGGCTTGAAACTGCATTACCTAAATATCTCCTCATGATTGCCTCAAAAATGGAAAAATGGCACATCAAAGAAGATTATGACAGACCACAACTAAAAATACCAGCTCTAAACACGAGCAAACTAACCCCTAAAAACGGGGCAATCCAAGCTTCACCAAGGAGCAAAATATTCAAAGTATTTAACCTGGACAGTCCCCGGGGATTCAAAGTGTTTCATAAAAAAAATTTCAATAGAATGAGTTTTCTGATTTAGGAGGAGGCAGAGTGAGCAGCGTTTTCTTCGGCATCAGGACCCTCTGGAGGAGTAGCAAGCATCTCATGTAGAAGTTGTTCAAAGGTGGCCTTTTTGCTTGCCAGGGTAGCAACGGTGCCTTCTAGATAGGTGATTCCTTCCATGAGTTCATGCACCATTTGTCTCTGATGGACCATGTAGAACGAAAGGTTCCTCTCCTACTCGCTTTCTCATAAAAGAAAGGTTCACTTTCGTTCTTGATGAAGTCGAATTCTCTTACAGTTTCATCAAAACGAATGTTCCAACTCCGTAAAGCTTGCTTCAATCCATAAATGGACCTAAGCAAGCAGGTTACAAATCTTTCCGGGATTCTTTGGATCTACAAAACCCACAGGTCGTGTGATAAACACACCCTCTAGTAAGTTCCTGCTAAGGAAGGGGTTTTGACATCTATATGCCATAGTTATGGCTAAGAATAATCCAGATTGATCTGACTATTGCTACTGGTGAAAAGGTGTCATCATAATCCATGCATTGAATCTGACGATAACCTTTTACAACCATCCTAGCCTTATTGGTCTGATGATTTCCATCCATGTCGGTCTTGATCCTATATACCTACTCAGAACCGATGGGTTTTATCCCAGGGGTTTGATCAACCGAGCTTTATACTTGGTTGTCATACATGGATTTCATTTCCTCATTCATGGCATTCTGCCATTTTCGGAGTCTAGACTGGTCAAAGCTTGTCTAACGGTTTCTAGATCATCGTGATCCACCAATATCAAGTCATTTCCCTCAGTGGTTGTGAAGCCATATCTGTCTGGAACATGACGAGAACTTTCAGACCTCCTTAGACCATCTGGAATTTCTGTAGGGATTGATTCTTCATATGAGTCCATCTGAGACTCCAGTACTTCAACATCTTGCATAGCAGGCTCCTGAAATGCTTCATGTTGTTCTGTACCCTCTCCAATTTCTTCGAGATGCACGGGACTCCCACTAGCTATTTGGGAAATAAATTCTCTCTCCAAAAATACCCCTCCTTGAGCAACAAAAACTTTTTTCTTGCTAGGTATGTAGAAGTTGTATCTCTTAGTTACTTAAGGATACCTTACGAAGACACACTTGTCGGATTTGGATGCCTGCATCTCTGCTACCCAAATCTTTAGGAAAAACATATTAGGGTGTTTCCCACACCATATATGACTATGGTCCATTTCTTATTTGGCTACTACGCGAATGCGCACGCATCCAAATAGAACTGAGTGGTTACAGACATAATGATATAGTTCAAATGACATTCGATATATTACTACAACACATTAGTAATATATGCCGATTTATTTATTCGGAAAGATGATAAAATATTACATATGTAGATCACTTATATTTTGGACTGGAGCATAACTCGAACAGAGTTGTGGTCTTCAAACCCCTTTGGTTGAGCAACATAGACTTTTTCGTTTAGATATCTGTTCAGAAAGGCACTCTTCACATCCATCTGATAAATTTTGATTTGTAGATGGCAAGCAATGCTGAGAAGAAGTCTGATAGCCTCAAGTCTGGCTATAGGATCAAATGTTTCAGCGAAATTCACTCCTTCTGCTTGTGTGTATCCTTGTGATCCAAGTCTAGCTTTACTTCGAGTGATATTTCCCTGTTCATTAGACTTATTCTTTAAGATCCACTTTGTCCCGATGACATTAACATTGTCAGGCTTGGGTACTAATTCCAATACATCGTTTCTTTCGAATTGAACCAGTTCTTCATGCATGGCACATACTCAGTATTCATCGTTGATGGCTTCTTGCACATTCTCAGGTTCAATTTTTGAAACAAAACATATGTTACCTATCATCTCCTTGTAGTTTACAGAAGCTTGTTGGCAAGTGCACACACCTTCATTGACATCACCGATTATGTCCTGAACTGGATGATTCTTTTGCACTTTTCTGGATGGGATTCTTTGTTCTGTTGTGAAAGGATCTTTTTTGTCAGGGCTGATGTTAGCTTCATTTTCTAGTTTCTCAGTCGCCCACTTTGTCACTGACATCTGGTCTGACATTTAGGAATATCCTCTTCATCATCGTTAGGCAACTCAGGAATGTTGTCATCAATAACCTCATTTATAGACTCCATCATGGCTTTGGTTCGTTTGTTGAAGACCCGATAAGCACGACTGTGCCTGGACTATCCAAGAAATATTCCTTCATCGCTTTTAGGGTCAAACTTTTGTCGGGGTTTTCTGTCAGCCGGAATATAGCATACTGACCAAAAGATATGAAAATGCTTGAAATTAGGCTTTCTCCCCCTCCATATTTCATAAAGTGTTAACGAGGTACCTGGACGAAGGGTGGCACGATTAAGAATATGGCAAGCCGTGTTGAGTGCTTCTGCCCAAAAGCGTGTAGGGATGTCTTTGGCTAACATCATGACTCTAGCCATTTCTTGAAAAGTTCGGTTCTTCCTTTCAACGATCTCATTCTGTTGAGGGGTAACAGGAGCACAGAATTCATGGGTAATTCCTTCAGTATCACAGAAGTTTGCAAAGCTTATGTTTTCAAATTCTCGTCCATGATCACTTCTGAGTCTCACAATTTTGCCAATGGTTTCTCCTTTTTCTCTTTGGACTTTTCGACATAGGGATTCGAAGACAGAGAATGTATCTGATCTTTCTCGAATAAACTCAACCCAATTGTACTTGAGAAGTCGTCCACACATACAAATATATATTTCTTACCTCCAAGACTTTCAACTTGCATAGGTTTCATGAGATCTACATGCAGAAGTTCTAGGACCCGGGAGGCGGTAAGATGTTACACCTTCTTGTGTGACGTTTTGACTTGTTTCCCTATCTGACATTCTCCGCAGATTTTTCCTTCAATGATCTTCAAATTTGGAACTCTGACGATGGCTTTTTCAGATAGAATCTTCTGCATGCTCCTTAGGTTTATGTGTCAAGGCTTTTGATGCTAGAGCTTTGTTTCTTGTGATTTGGATAGAAGGCACTGATTAGATAAAGGAGCTGTTGTTTGAGACCATAGATAGCAGTTGTCTTGTGACCTAAGTCCACTCAAGAGTTCCTCTAATTGAATGTTCATCAGAGCACACTTGTGTCCAGTAAAATTAACTTCGAGGTCTAGATCGCAGAGTTGACTAATGCTTCTTAAATTGGCAATAAGTCCTTCTACCAGTAAGGCTTTCTTTAGAAAGGGTGAATTCGGTAGGTTGAGCTTCCTCTTTCCTTGTACCCTAGCTTCCACTCCATCTCCAAAGGTAACAAAATAGTTTGAGAATGGTGTCAAAGTAGTAAGGAATGTACTATTACCAGTCATATGCCGAGAGGAGCCACTGTCGAAGTACCAATCATTACTGGTAGAGGCTTTAAGTGAGGTGTATGCAATGTTAGCCCTATAATGTACTTCCTTCACCCGCCATAACTTTCGTATTTTGGGTCTGATATGTACCTTTCTTTTCGTATTTTTAGCTTTGGCATTCACATGTTTAACGGAGCTTTTCCCATAGAGGTGATAGCAGAATGGTCGGATGTCACCTCTTTGTCCACAGTGATGGCATGTCCAATTACGTTTTCTTTTCTTCGGACTGCTATGATGGTGTTTCTTCTGAGTTCGAGTACTACCGAATGTCTGTGACATCTGTTGAGACATGTAGTTGGTAGTTTTTTGAGGGATGAAAGTGGTCTTTGATGTTGAAGCTCCTGTAGAGTAACTAAGTCCTTCTAGGTTGTTTGCTAATTTTCCAACGGATAGGACTTGGTCCAAAGGGTCAGTGCTTGGGTTCATCATCTTGATGGACTTGGTCATGAGCTCCAGTTCCCCCTTCAGAGGAGTTATTTCCTTCTTTAGATCAATGATGGTTTCGAGAAGTCTAGTCTTGTCTTCGTTGAGCGAGAGAATGATAGTGTTTTGTTTCTCAATGACTTGAGAATCTTCAAGCCACTTGACATACCACTAACTGTACGCTTTTTTGAGATTCTCATCTGATAACTCATCATCTAAAGTAAATTTGTTCATGGGTTCGGTGGATGTGGAGGCAGTGAATGCTACATGGTTGCTTGTTAGTTATGTGTCCCTTTCTCCTTCTTCTTCATCTGAAAAAGAAGAAATGTATCCCTTCTTTTGTTTTTTCAAGAAGTTAGGACATTCCCTCTCTACATGCCCATAGCCTTCGCATTCCCTTCAGATAAACCCCTCTTTCTGCTTTTTCACCCCGTCTACCTTCTTTGGTTTCAGTCTTCTGAAACTTTAGATGCGGTTTGTCTCTAACATGTTGTGAGACATTCTTTCCAGCTATTTGGTTGAACCTTTTCATGAATCGATTATAGTTTTTGGCGAGCATAGCAATGGTGTCGTCAATATCGTTGTCAGAGTTTGAAAATACTTGCTCCTTCTGAGCATGAGTGGAGCTTTTGAAGGCCCTTTATGCTTTTTCTCCATGGTTGGAAGGGAGAGCTCGTAGGTCATGAGGGATCCCATGAATTCATCAAATTTCAAGATTTTTAGATCATGACATTCTTCTATTGCAGTGATCTTCATTTTGAATCTAGAGCATAAAGCTCTAAGGGTTTTTCTGACTAAATCTTCATCAGCCATTGGTTTTCCCAATGAGTATGACTCGTTGACTAGATCCATGATTCGTACATTGAACTAAGTTATGGTCCCATCTTCATTCATAGAGAGAGCTTCAAAGTTGGTGGTGAGATATTGTAGTTTCTGGTCTCGGACTTTGGAGGTTCCCTCATAGGCAGTGGCAAGAGCATCCCAGGCTATCTTGGCACTAGTACAAATGTTGATAAGCCTATAGACATTCTTGTCTACTCCACTAAATATAGCGTTGAGAGCTTTACAGTTACCTAGGGCTGCCTCATCTTCTTCGTTGCTCCAGTCTTTCGCGGACTTTGGGCCCGTTTGATTTCCTTGAGCATCAGCATACTGGGGTTCTTCCCAGCCATTGAAAACAGCTTTCCAGGTCTTGCTATCAAGAGATTTCCTGAAGGCACACACTCGTGCTTTCCAATAACCATAGTTGGTACCATCGAACACTGGTGGTCGATTGATTGATCCTCCTTCCTTTTAGTCCATATTGGCTACACAGAATCTTTGCAAAAAATCACCTAAGAATTTAAGGTGCCCCCTCTGATACCAATTGAAATTATGTTAAGTAGCAGGGACAAGATGTCGAACACAATGTTGTAACGATTGGTTCTACAACTTGCCTTATATTAGTTTATGGACAGTAATTAGTAAAGTAGTAAAAAAAGACACACAATATGTTTACCCAGTTCGGTGACTCCACACCTACATTTGGGGGCACTCTGCCAGTGGAAAGGTTTTCACTATTCGATAGTCAATACTGCAACTTCAAGCATCAACTAGCTATCACACAAGCCATTGTCCTAAGCTACTAAAGATCTCACCGTGAACAACCTCGACAAGGGACTCCCCCAGTCTTTGAGATCCTCTCAATTCCACCCTTCGAGCAAGCCTATGCTCGGTTGTGTTGTCTTCGATAATCTTTTTTGTGAGTCTTCAATCACAAATAAAACCCATAGATTACAGACACTCAAATCTCCTCGACTTGATGTATGCAATCGACAATGTCCTCTCTAAATAGATCAGCCTCTCAATCCGCTAGTCTTACACGGTTAAGAGCTCTGAGAATTTAGCACAGAGAAAAGGATTGAATTGCTAACGGGGTAGCGCCCGGTTTTATATCAACTCATATTGCCTAATCGGATTCCTATTCCGATTAGGAAATCCATTGCCGCCTTGCGTTTCTGGCAAGTGACAAGTTTGGCGTTGCCGCCTTTATTAAATCGTGCTTAGGTGTCTTTCTTCCAGCTGGATCTTGCCTAATTCATCTGTAATCTTTAATCCTCTTGCGCGCATAGCTTCTGTGCTCAAAAAAAGGAAGTTTTCGATGTCTGGCCTAATCCTGCGAGTATCATGTCGCACCAACTGTGTTGCAACATGTTGTCTGACATCTTGACTTCACACTAAAAAATATGCCAATACTAAACGTAGTAACATCATGAAAATCTGATTACTCCTAATCATCCATAATCTATCCAATCAAACATTCACACAATATCTCATATCATCATGCATATTCCAATTAATCTTAAATGGCAATAAGCCTTTGATACCGTTGTTGGGAAATGCGAGATCTCATACATAGCAGTGGAAGCAAATAACAAAAAAATTAACTGCGTTCCTTCACAAAGATCTACTACATGTTTAAAACTAATCGATGAAAGGAATAGAACTAGATTTACCTCTTGTAGATCCGACTTTAAACAACCTTAGAGAGATGAACATGTTCTTCACAAACTCCGTGGCCAACTTTTGGTCACAGATCCGTGGCCCCCTGTGTCCACGTGTCATTTCACTTCTTAACCTAATGGGTATGTAACTCATATAGCTTCAGGCTTGCTCTTTATGTGTGACCATGTAGGCTCATGAGTCATTGGAAAATTTCCCCCAATCCCTATTTGGTCCATTCATCATAAGAGGCCTCTAATAAGACATTATGATTAATTCAATGATCATGATGATCGATGATTCGACTTAATTTTTTGTTGTAACTATCATAATCCATTTGTCACTGGATATCTTGATTGAAAATAAGACATAGAGACGTCACCCTTATTTATTCAATCTTGTTCCTTGATATCGAGATGACTGAGAATGATAACCCTTTATCAATAGTACGGCCGTAAATTCCTTCTTAGTCACACTCATCAAGAGGCATTAAAATAATATCGTTCCCATAAGTATATGAGGGACAAATTCCTTGACCATCATTCGTATCCCTCATACAATCAGTCGCACAACCAATCATACCCTTTCATCATACTATTACAGACGAAGTAGGTGAGCATGTCAAACTATGAAAGTAGTCATGTAAGAATCAATTAAGACTCAAAAGTTTTAAGGATTCAATGACACTACGACAATTGAGAATGCTAACGCTCTATGCTAGTAGGATTTAAGATTATATCTATGACACATTTCTCAGGTCGGGTCATCCACTATTATTTCTCTAAATGATATATATGATTTGACTTGGTAACCTTTTATCTATAATCAGTAGAGTGTGATCATCAGTCATCCTCATATTGGTCGCTTTATTAAGTTTTTTTACCAGGGACCCGATAAGAATAATTTCTAACGATGTGCAATGTGCTATGTCTAAGGGCTTTACTATCAAAGACTCCCCTCTGATGACCTTAGGTGAAACTAACAGTTAACCTATTATCACAACGCAATGATAATAATCTAGGGGATATTTCCTTTAGCCTAACCCCAAGCCGAGACATCGAGAGGGTCGTATGTTCCTGGTTGGTCCCAAGATCATTAATAACCCTCCCGTCCCCCTCATTCAGGGCTCCCCGACTCAGACCTGATGTCGAGGCCGCTCTACTTAACCTTCTTAGCCTCCTCCAAAATTCTCTACTCTAGGACCTGAAGGAATTATTTGAGGGATCCAATCAATTAATTTCATGCCCATACAAGAAATTAACCTCAAAGTTTCATATTTAATTATGATCTTACATGATCATGAAATCTAGGCTAGAATAAAACTTGAATATTACCTTAATTTAAAAATCTCTTCGTTACTAAATAAGATTTAGTAACCTATAAAGATCGTCCACATAGGAAGAGGGGGTGGCCGAATTTGGTTAGAGAGAGAGAGAGGGAGAGTAGCTAGGGTTTTGGAAATAATTTTCCTTAATTTTCAGATCTGAAAGTTTCCCTTTTATAACCCCTTTTAGGCAATAATTAATTAAATGCCTTAATGGACTTAAAGCCCAAAGCTTTTAATTAATTAATGTAGAGAAGCCCATTCTGGCTTAGCCAAATTTGGCTAGGCCCTGTTTAGCTAAATTAATTAAATCTATTTAATTAGATTATAATTAATTGGTCCAGCTAAACCGTTCTTAATTTTTGGTTTAGTCCTAAACCGACATCGGTCCAATCTGGTTTAATCCAAAACCGGATTTTGTCTCTCTCATGATTCCTCTATATGATTCCATCCGTTTTACTCAACCGTTAGTGTGTGACCCTCTAGGCTCACGACACGTCGGCGGACTGGTAAGATTACCATTTTACCCTTTCCATCATGAGTGGCCTCTAGCAAGACATCAAGATTACCCAACGCTTGTGATTATCGAGATATCGACTTAACCTTGTTGTACATGAATCTATCCTTTTATTCTCTTGATATCTTTGACAACCACGAGGTATAGACAAGTCATCATCGTTCAATTGTCTTGTTTCTTGATTCTGAGTTAACTGAATTATAACTGATACTCCGTATCGACTGCATGGCCATGCTATTGTATTTTAGTTGTACTCATAAAGTGGCCTAAACTGATATATGCTCATACGTCTGTATGAGGGATAAATCCTTCAGGGATCTATTGAGTCAACTCATGTAACTCGTGTTCGAGCCAATCACAGTCGTTATTGTAACCCTTTTACAGGAGACATTAGACTGAGTCAAACTCGTCACTCATTATATAGTGACCTCAATGATCCTTCCGTCTGAGGATGTGATTTCATGTGCCGACATATGAGTATCTTTATGACTGTGTCTATGTAACATGCTCATGATCGGGTCGTCCTATATCACCCCTGTCTGGTGATACTATGACCTAACTCTGACCCTCTTCTGGCCATGATCAGTAGAGCGTGATCATTTAGAGTTAGCCTCATACCGATCGCTTCTTATGAAAACTATTCTGATCGGGGACTGCTTAAGTAAGATTTTATCTGATCTGTAGATCTACTATTATGTGTCGACACATCAATGATACAAATCAAATCATACTTAAGATATTACTACAACACTTAGTAATATGAATGCCGATTTTATTTCAACTAATAATCTTATTACATGATTAGATTGAAAATACATTGTGCTAGGGCACAAAATCCCAACAGTCTCCCACTTGCCCTAGACCCAATTGGTATTCCAATCTAAACCCATTCCCCTGATATGTTCCTTATGCTTAGGCTGGGGAAGTGCCTTAGTTAAGAGTCAGCTAGATTATCATGCGTTGAAACATAGCTTATCTCTACTTCACCATTATCAACCATCTCTCTAATGATGTGATACTTTCTCTCGACGTGCTTGGTCCTGGTGTGAAATTTGGGCTATCTAGCAAGTGCTACGGCTCCCGTGTTGTCACACTTTTAAGCTCACGGGATCAGACGTTCACGGCAGTACATCTAATCCACTCAAGAAGCTTCTGGCCCACACCGACTAGCGTCAATATATCCAGTGACGCTCAGTTCTCCTTCTATCCCGCCATACACTAAGAAGGCGTCCTTTGTTCTCCTCAGATACTTGAGGATACACTTGACAGCAGTCCAGTGATCTTGGCCTGGGTTAGAGTGAAATCTGATGGCACAGCTGAGGGCAAACGATATGTCAGGCTTCGTACAGATCATGGCATACATAATGGATCCCACTGCCGAAGCATATGGGATTCCCTCCATCTTCTTAAGCTCATCAGGTGTTTTAGGACATTGATTCTTGTTGAGCTTAATGCCATGTCTTACTACGAGGTTCCCTTTCTTAGAGTCAAGCATTGAGAACCTTCTCAACACTTTATCTATGTAGGTGCTCTGACTTATGCCTAAAATTCTCTTGGATCGATCTCTATAGATCCTGATCCCCATAATGTAAGCGGCCTCTCGTAAGTACTTCATGGAAAAACACTTTCCTAACCAAGCTTTGGTCTCAATCAAGGTTGGGACGTTATTTCCCATGACCAGTATGTCATCGACATACAGCACCAGGAACACTTTGTTACTCCCACTGCTCTTCTTGTAGATAAAGGGTTCACCTGGATTCATGATAAACCTGAACTCTTGTACGGCTTCATCGAACCGTACGTTCAAACTCCTAGAAGCTTGCTTCAATCCATAAATAGATCGTTGCAGCTTACGCACCTTTTCGGGATGATCTGGATCGACAAAACCTTCTGGCTGGGTCATATGGACATCCTCCTACAAATTCTCGTTAAGGGATGCGGTTTTGACGTCCATTTGCCAGATCTCGTAATCGAAATATGCTGCAATGGCTGACATCATCGGAATTGACTTAATCATGGCTACTGGCAAAAAAGTCTCATCATAGTCCATGCCTTGGACTTGACGATAACCTTTTGCAACTAGTCTTGCCTTGTAAGTCTGAGGCTTTCCATCCATATCTGTCTTTAACTTAAATATCCACTTGCACCCTATGGGTTTTATCCCAGGTGTGTTGTCTATTAAGTTCCAGACCTGATTGTCTTTCATGGACTTCATTTCCTCATCCATGGCATTCCGCCATTCTTTGGAGTTGGGACTGGACAAGGCTTGTTGAACTGTTGTGGGATCATCCTGATCCACAACGATCAAGTCATTACCCTCTGTGGCTAAGAAGCCATATCTGACTGGGTTTTGACGAGATCTTTCAGACCTCCTTGGTCCTACAGGAGTTTTTGTTGGAATAGGAGTTGGATCATTTACCTCATCGGGTACCTCTACATCCTCTATAGGTTGTTCTGTGTCTTCTCGAATTTCTTCAAGAAGCACAAGACTCCCACTAGGATTCTTGGATAAGAATTCTCTTTCCAAGAAAACCCCACCTCGAGCAACAAAAACCTTGTTCTCTTCGGGTTTATAGAAGTAGTATCCTATGGTTCCTTTAGGGTACCCTACAGAGACACATTTATCTGCCTTGGGTTCGAGTTTATCACCAAGAAACCGCTTGACATAAACGTCGCACCCCCAGATCTTGAAGAAAGACAGCTTGGGAGCTTTCCCTTGCCAAACCTCAAATGGAGTGGTCCCCACTGCCTTTGTAGGTGCCCGATTCAAAATGATGGTTTCCTTCTTTAGATCAATGATGGTTTCGAGAATTTTTTGGAGTTTCCTTAATTAGAAGATTTTCGAATATCAGAAGAATTCTTTCCTCATCAGCTGTGCAGCATTAAAAGGAAACTTGGAGGAGACATAGTCGGCAAGGCGCGTACGAGATCTTTTAGGAAACCCTAAATAGATTCTCGTCCATCTTTTACAAATAGATGCTCGTTACATTCCGTAAAAGGTGGTGCTCTGTAGTTATATCTTGATTTATAATAAACAGAGTTCCTAACCGTGTTGGACAAGCGTGTTAGGAAGTTGTATGTTGTAGCTAAGATTATAGCTCGTGTGTGCAAAAAAATATTCGAAAGAAAGATTGTTTGGATGAATCGGACGAAATCGCTCCAGTGGAACTGCGTGCAAACCGTTGAAGAAACGACAAAGGAGGTACGGAACAGTGGGACTTGTTCTAAGAGAGGACTCGAGTCGGAGGCTCAGAGACAGGGGGAGACCTTGGGTTAAGTTCACACTAGTAATAATACCATAGGGCTTAGATTTGTGTGATAATCGTGAAGCTTTGTATGTGTGATTGATTACATATAGTGGAACGTGTTCACTGGCATTTTTGATCACAAGGCATTACATATAGTACAAGTCACTATCCTATTATCTCTAGATATCCCGATTGATCACAAGACATAGAGTCGTCACCCTTGTTTAATCAAACATTGTTACTTGATATGTGAGATGGCTGAGAACTGATAACCCGTATCACTGGCATGGCCATGCTCTTACTCTCAGTCACTCTCGATCAAGAGGCCTTTAACGGATATCTTTCCCATACCGTAGTACGAGAGATAAATCCCTTAGCCGTCTTTCGTGTCACTTATGCAACCCGTTCCACCACCCAATCATGCCCGTTATTGCAATCATGTTACGGAAAGCGTTAGGCACAAGTTAAAGCCGCACGTTCATTGCATAGCGATCACAAAGACTCCTTGGTCTAAGGATATCGTGACAAGCTATCACATTTGAATATGTTTATGGCTTAATCTACGAAACACTATTCAAAGCGGGTCGTCCGATATCAATCACCTCATGATATCTATGATATGATTTCGGGATCCCTCATCCCTATGACAATTGAGAACCATCCTCATACTGGTCGCTTCTATAGAAGCGTATATTGACCAGGGACTCGTTAAGTGTGATCCGTACAGATTTATAGTTCTACTACTTTAGTGGTTATAAATCAGATCATGCTTAACATATTACTTCAACACATAAATAATACAAAGCCGTTTTATATATATTACAAACGATGATAATGTACATAGACATTTAAAGGCTACTAGCAATTGGACTAGGGCACAAAAGGCTATCAATCTCCCAATTGTCCCTAGTTTCAATCTAAGTCCCAGTCTATACCCATTGACCTAACATGTTTATCATGTTTCGCTTGAGGAAGAACCTTGGTCAAGGGGTCGGTTGTGTTATCATCAGATGCAACGTAGTGGATCTTCACGTCACCTCTAGCAACAATGTCGCGGATGATGTGATACTTCCTGAGTACATGTTTGGATCTGTCATGTGCCCTTGGTTCCTTAGCTTGCGCAATGGCCCGGGTGTTGTCACAATATAAGTCTACTGGGTTAGATGGGTTTTGAATTACACCTAACCCAGCCATGAAACTCCTGATCCATACAGCCTTTTTTGCCGCTTCCGATGCAGCAATCTACTCCGCTTCCGTCGTAGAGTCGGCAATGGTGTCCTGCTTCTTGCTTTTCCGGCTGAATGCTCCTCCGTTCAACGTAAAAACATAACCCAACTGACTCTTAAAGTCATCGGGGTATGTTTGGAAACTAGCGTCGACATATCCTTTGACGACTAGATCATCATTTCTTCCCCCATATACAAGAAAAACGTCTTTGGTTTTTCTCAAATATTTGAGAATCGCCTTGACAGCAATCCAGTGTTCCTCACTGGGTTTCGATTGATGTCTACTGGTACAGCTTAGGGCAAACGAGACATCCGATCTCGTACATACCATGGCATACATTATGGATCCTATAGCCGAAGCATATGGGATTTCATTCATTTTTGCTAGCTCTGCAGGTGTCTCTGCACACTGTTTCTTGCTTAGCTTCATGCCATGACGCATGGGCAGCAGTCCTTTCTTTGAATCTTGCATTGAGAATCTTCTCAACACTTTGTCTATGTAGGTGCTTTGACTTAATCCCAAGACACGCTTGGCATGGTCTCTTTATATCTTGATCCCAAAGATGTAAGAGGCCTCGCCTAAGTCCTTCATTGCAAAACACTCACCTAACCAAGTCTTTGTTAAGAGTAAGGTAGGGACGTCGTTTCCAATGAGCAGTATGTCATCAACATAAAGCACCAAGAAGACTACTTTGCTCCCATCTGTCTTTTTGTATACCCAAGGTTCATCATCGTTCTTGATGAAGCCAAACTGTTTCACAACTTCATCAAAACGCTAATTCCAACTCCGAGATGCTTGCTTCAAACCATAAATTGATTTGAGCAACTTGCAAATCTTTCCCTTATTCTTAGGATCCTCAAAACCCTCAGGCTGGGATATATAAACGTCCTCAACTAACCTCCCCTTGAGGAAGGCAGTTTTGACGTCCATTTTCCATATCTCATAATTATAATACGCTGCTACGGCAAGTAGAATGCAGATAGATTTGACCATAGCTACTGGAGAAAAGGTCTCTTCATAGTCAATTCCGTGGACTTGCCTATAACCTTTTAAAGATCCATTTACACCCAATGACTTTTACGTCAGGGATTTCATCCACCAAGTCCCACACTTGATTATCTGACATGGATTGCATTTCTTCCCTCATGGCTTCCAGCCATTTATCAGAGTCGGTTCCGTCCAAGGCCTCTCGAAAGGTAGCTAGATCATTTTCCACTAACACTAAATCATCATCTCCAGTTACTAGGCAACCGTATATGACAGGTGCATGACTTATCCTTTCAGACTGCCTCGGACCGTCCTCATTAACTGTAGCTATTGGTTCTTGCTCAACGACCACTTCTGGCTCTACTTCTTCTAGTGGGTCGTCTAGTGGTTCCCGAGTGACCATCTCATCTAGAACTTCATCAAGATGAACAGCCCTCCCACTGACTGTCTTGGAAATGAACTCCTTTTCCACGAATGTCCCACCTCGAGCGACAAAAACTTTATTCTCGCTCGGTTTGTAGAAGTAGTATCCTTTTGTTTCGTTTGGATATCCGACGAAAGTGCATTTATCTGATCTCGGTTCGAGCTTGGTTGCAAGCAACCGTTTTACATAAGCCTCGCAACCCCAGATTTTTAGGAAGGACAAAACGGGTTCCTTCCCGTACCATTTCTCGAATGATATCCCTTCCACTGTCATGGACCCACCAATGTGGCTCGCCCATGTGGTTTCGAACCGTGTCCAAAAGTTGCCCGATCCTTTTGGTCGTTACTTATCAAACAAAATCCGACGCGACATCGACGAAAAAACTCAGTTTTCTCGATTCGCTAATTATTCACTCAAACCGAACCCATGGCCCAAAACCTTCAGTTTTGTCCATGCATAGCTCCTCAAGAAACGTTAAGGTTTCCTTGTCTCAAGTTATCCGTCTTGAATGTGTGTGACCCTCCAGGCTCATGCCATCGTTGGCAGATCGGCACAAAAGATCTCTCTTGCCCGATCCATTATAAGGGGCCTCTAGTAAGACGTTATGATTACCCAAGGTGCATGACGATCGATGATTTGACTTAACCTTATGCGTACAAGTCACTATCCTATTATCTCTAGATATCCCGATTGATCACAAGGCATAGAGTCGTCACCCTTGTTTAATCAAACATTGTTACTTGATATGTGAGATGGCTGAGAACTGATAACCCGTATCACTGGCATGGCCATGCTCTTACTCTCAGTCACTCTCGATCAATAGGCCTTTAACGGATATCTTTCCCATACCATAGTACGAGGGATAAATCCCTTAGCCGTCTTTCGTGTCACTCATGCAACCCGTTCCGCCACCCAATCATGCCCGTTATTGCAATCCTTTTACGGAAAGCGTTAGGCGCAAGTTAAAGCCGCACGTACATTGCATAGCGATCACAAAGACTCCTTGGTCTAAGGATATCGTGACAAGCTATCGCATTTGAATATGTTTATGGCTTAATCTACGAAACACTATTCAAAGCGGGTCGTCCGATATTAATCACCTCATGATATCTTGTAGGGTTTTGGAGCGTTCTAGATCGTCATCGTGATAGCGGAAGCAATAAAAAGATAATCTACTCCAAACCTTGTCCGAGAACATTTAAACCATTACATCCCAAAGCAAAATCTATTCCACAAGATGTTTACCTTTAAGTCTTGTTTGAATCGATAAAGAAGAACGTTCGGATCTTCTTCTCTAAAGCAAGTCCACACCAAGAGGATGATCTTCAAGATCCTTCACTTAATTGCCTACTAAAACAATTAAATGAAGAACAAGAGAGCAAGATGGAGGAGAAGAACAAGGGGTGGCCGGCCACACTAGAGAGAGAGAGAGGTTTTGTGAGTGTTTTGTGATTAAATGATTAATGAATCAAAGTCTTGCATTTAATCCATCATCCAACTCACAAGTATGGGTTTAAAGTGATTGATATGGGCTTAAAGGTGCTTTAACCCATACCCCTTAAATCACTCACCTCTTAATCCACAACCACCAACTAAGCATGGTGTTGTGTGGCCCCCACAATGGCCCCACCAAGTGGGCCGGCCATATGGCCTTATTGGGCCGGCCATGAGGCTTCATGGGCCGAGCCCAATGGGCCCTCCCGTGTTGTCTCATGCCGCGTCCAAAAGTTTCCCGACCTTTTTGTCGTTATTTATCAAACAAAGTCCGACGCGATATCGACGAAAAACTCAATTTTTCTCGATTAGCTAATTATTCTCTCAAACTGAACCTATGGCACAAAACCTCCAGTTTTGTCCATATACTTCTCCTTAAGAAACATCCATGTTTCCTTGTCTCAAGTTATCCGTCTTGTATGTGTGTGACCCTCTAGGCTCATGCCACCGTTGGCAGATCGGCGCAAGACTCGCTCTTGCCCGATCCATCATAAGTGGTCTCTAGTAAAACATTATGATTACCCAAGGTGCACGATGATCGATGATTCGACTTAACCTTTGTGCGTACAAGTCACCATCCTTTTATCTCTAGATATCCCGATTGATCTCAAGGCATAGAGTCGTCTCCCTTGTTCAATCAATCATTGTTACTTGATATGCGAGATGACTGAGGACTGATAACCCGTATCATTTGCATGGCCATGCTTTTCCTCTCAGTCAGTCTCCAACAAGAGGCCTTCTAACGGATATCTTTCCCATACCGTAGTATGAGGGATAAATCCCTTAGCCGTCTTTCGTGTCACTCATGCAACCCGTTCCGCCACCCAATCATACCCTTCATAGAAATCCTTTTACAGAAAGCGTTTGGCGCAAGTTAAAGCCGTACGTTCATTGCAGAGTGATCACAAAGACTCCTTGGTCTAAGGACGTCGTGACAAGCTATCACATCTGAATATGTTTATGGCTTAATCTATGAAAACACTATTCAATGCGGGTCGTCCGATATCAATCACCTCATGATATCTATGATATGGTTCCAGGATCCCACATCCTTATGACAAGTAGAACTACGTCATTAAAAACCATCCTCATACTGGTCGCTTTCAAGGAAGCATAGGTTGACCAGGGACTCGTTAAGTGTGATCCGTACAGATTTATGGTTCTACTACTTTAGTGGTCATAAATCAGATCATGCTTAACATATTACTTCAACACATAAGTAATATAAAGCCGTTTATATTTATACATTACAAACGATGATATTTGTACATAGACGTTTACAGGCTAATACCAATTGGACTAGGGCACATATGCTATCAATCTCCCACTTGCCCTTAGTTCCAATCTAAGTCCCAGTCTATACCCATTGACCTAACATGTTTTTCATGTTTATCTTGAGGAAGAGCCTTGGTCAATGGGTCGGCTGTGTTATCATCAGTTGCAACGTATTGGATCTTCACGTCACCTCTAGCAACTATGTCGCGGATGATGTGATACTTTTTGAGTACATGTTTGGATCTGTTATGTGCCCTGGGTTCCTTAGCTTGCGCAATAGCCCCGGTGTTGTCACAATATAAGTCTACTAGGTTAGACGGGTTTTTAATTACACCTAACCCAGCCATGAAACTCCTGATCCATACAGCCTCTTTCGCCGCCTCACATGCGGCAATGTACTCAGCTTCCGTTGTAGAGTCGGCAATGGTATCTTGCTTCTTGCTTTTCCAGCTGAATGCTCCACCGTTCAACATAAACACATATCCCAACTGACTCTTAAAGTCATCGGGGTCTGTCTGGAAACTAGCGTCGACACATCCTTTGACGACGAGATCATCATTTCTGCCCCCGTATACAAGAAAGGCGTCCTTGGTTTTTCTCAAATATTTGAGAATCGCCTTGACAGCGATCCAGTGTGCCTCACCAGGTTTGGATTGATGTCTACTGGTACAGCTTAAGGCAAACGAGACATCCGGTCTCGTGCATATCATGGCATACATATAGCTGAAGCATATGGGATCTCATTCATTCTTGCTAGCTCTGCAGGTGTCTCAGCAGCCTGCTTCTTGCTAAGCTTTACGCCATGACGCATGGGCAACAATCCTTTCTTTGAATCTTGCATTGAGAATCGTCTCAACACCTTGTCTATATAAGTGCTTTGACTTAAGCCCAAGACCCGCTTGGCACGGTCTCTATATATCTTGATTCCCAAGATGTAAGAGGCCTCGCCTAAGTCCTTCATTGCGAAACACTCACCTAACCAAGTCTTCGTTAAGAGCAAGGTAGGGACGTCGTTTCCAATGAGCAGTATGTCATCAACATAAAGCACTAAAAAGATTATATTGCTCCCACTTGCCTTTTTATATACGCAAGGTTCATCATCGTTCTTGACGAAGCCAAACCGTTTCACTACTTCATCAAAACGCTGATTCCAACTCCGAGATGCTTGCTTCAAACCGTAGATTGATTTGAGCAACTTGCAAATCTTTCCCTTATTCTTTGGATCCTCAAAACCCTCAGGCTGAGACATATAAACGTCCTCAGCTAACCTCCCGTTGAGGAAGGCGGTTTTGACATCCATTTGCCATATCTCATAGTTGTGATATGCTGCTATGGCAAGAAGAATGCGGATAGAATTGACCATAGCTACTGGAGAAAAGGTCTCTTCATAGTCAATTCCGTGGATTTGTCTATAACCTTTTGCTACCAGTCTCGCTTTATAGGTCTGAGGTTTGCCATCCATGTCAATCTTTATTTTAAAGATCCATTTACACCCTATGACCTTAACATTAGGGGTATGATCTACCAAGTCCCACACTTGATTATCTGACATGGATTGCATTTCTTCCCTCATGGCTTCCAGCCATTTCTCAGAGTCGGTTCCGTCCAAAGCCTCTCGAAAGGTAGCTGGATCATTGTCCACTAGTACTAAACCATCACCTTCAGTTACTAAGAAACCGTATCTGACAGGTGCATGACTTATCCTTTCAGAGCGCCTCGGACCGTCCTCATTAACTGTAGCTATTGGTTCTTGCTCAATGACCACTTCTGGCTCTACCTCTTCTAGTGGGTCTTCTCGTGGTTCCCGAGTGACCATCTCATCTAGAACTTCATCAAGATGAATAGCCCTCCCACTGACTGTCTTGGAAATGAACTCTTTTTCCAAGAACGTCCCACCTCGAGCGACAAAAACTTTATTTTCGCTCGGTTTGTAGAAGTAGTATCGTTTTGTTTCTTTTGGATATCCGACGAAAGTGCATTTATCTGATCTTGGTTCGAGCTTGGTTGCAAGCAACCTTTTAACATAAGCATCGCAACCCCAGATTTTAAGGAAGGACAAAACGGGTTCCTTCCCGTACCATTTTTCAAATGATGTCCCTTCCACTGCTTTCGACGGAGCCCTATTTATTATGAAAGCGGCCGTTTGTAGAGCATAACCCCAGAAGGAGATCGGGAGATCAGTGAGCCTTAACATTGATCGAACCATATTTAACAATGTTCGATTCCTCCGTTCGGACACACCATTAAGTTGCGGTGTTCCTGGCGGAGTCCACTGAGATAGTATTCCACCTTCAGTAAGATAACTAAGAAACTGCTCGGATAAGTATTCTCCACCCTGATCAGAACGGAGTGCCTTGATACTCTTTCCGAGTTGGTTTTCTACTTCAGTCCTAAACTCTTTGAATTTATCAAAAGCTTCGGACTTATGTCTCATGAGATAGACATAACCATATCTACTGAAATCGTTAGTAAATGTGATAAAGTAGCCTAAACCACCTCTGGCATGCGTACTCATTGGTCCGCATACGTCTGAATGTATTAGACCCAATAAGTCACCTGCCCTCTCACCTAAACCAGTGAAGGGCGCTTTAGTCATCTTGCCCATCAAACAAGCTTCGCATCTTTCAATCGCTTGGAATTCGAATTGACTTAGAAGTCCGCGCATATGAAGCGCTGAGATGTGTTTCTCATTTATGTGACCTAGACGACAATGCCAAATAAGAGTTTGGTCTAAATCATTAGTTTTAAACCTCTTAGCATTTACATTATAGAGCATGTTGGATTTCGAGTTTTGCATATTCAATATGTATAATCCTCCAACAGTGCGAGCATTGCCATAATATATGTTGTTGCGCATAATATCAAAAAACCCGTTCTTAATATTGAAATAATAACCTTCTTTCTCAAGAAGAGAAATTGAGATAATATTCCTGCTGAAAGCAGGTACGCAAAAAACATAATTAAGTTCAAATACAAGCCCACTGGGCAAAGCAAGGTTCACAGAACCCACGGCAGTTGCGGCAACTCTGGTATTGTTCCCAACTCTTAGGTCCACCTCGCTTTCCCCCATATCTCTTCTACTGTGTAACACCTGCACATTGGCACAGATATGAGACTCAGCTCCAGTATCTAGTACCCAGGTATTTATTGTAGAAAGATATAGCTCTAATGGGATACCTGATGAAGTGGCGGCCCCACCGCCCTTCTTCTAATCCTCCTTCAGCTGCTGACAGTCTTTCTTCCAATGACCAGGCTTTTGACAGTAGAAACAGACCGACTCCTTTGCCTTCCCTTTGCCTTGTACGGGCATGTGAGGTCTAGGAATAAATGGTCGTCTGTTCCTCCCGGCGAGGTTTCTTGGGCCTTTACCCTTGCCACCAACAGCTTTGAAGCTGGGTCCCTTCTTGACCATGAAGACATTTTTGGACGAACTGCCCCTTATGCTCTTCTCGGTAGTTACTAGCATGTTGTGCAACTCCGACACGGTCTTGTCCATATCATGCATGTGATAGTTCATGACGAACCCACCATATGCATGAGGAAGGGATTGCAGAACAAAATCCGCAGCCATTTCCTTTTCCATAGACATACCGATACTAGTCATATGGTCAAAATGCCCCTTCATCTGTAGGACGTGAGGACCTACGGAGCTGCCTGCTGACATCTTGCAGGCTATGAGTTCTCGGAGAACAGTGTATTTTTCAATACGTACTTTCTCCTTGAACATATTCTTGATCTGTGCAAACATTGCAAACGGATCATGGGATAGCTCCATAAACTGTTTTTGGAGGTCCGCCTCCATGCAGCCCAGCATGACACACGCAACGTCGATAGAGTCGCTAAGGTGTTTCTGGTACGCATCCTTAACGACCCTCGTTGCGTTGGCAGCTGGCTCCTCAGGGATAGCCTTATCAAGGACGTACTCCCTGCGTTCCATTTTTAACAAAAGTCGTAAATTTCTGTCCCAGTCTAGATAATTTGTCCCGTTGAGTTTACACTTCTCGAGTATAGTCCTCAATGACAAATTAGACGAGTTTGTTGAATTACTAGCCATTTCTACACGAAGAAAGTAAATTTAATCAGAATGGTTGAATAAATTTACGAAGATCCGAATTAAACACCAACCATTAGATTCTAAAATTTAGAATCTTTAAACCAAGATCCCTTATTCGTCATTTGAAGTGCGCTAAGGCGCACCGCTCCAATTGACTTATTTAGGTAGGACATCCTGTCCAATTACAACCCGTGTAACTCTTAGTCAGGGTATGTGTAAAACACACGGCTTACCCTTCCGATGCCCTAGCTCGACCTCAGGCCAAGAATCGTGGTTGAGTCAACCAACTTTCACTAACGAGTTAACTTTGTGCAGATGCTCCGCTAAGGCGCACGACATCCCACAAAGTTTACCATTCCCATCTAGAACCCATTCGATCGATGCTCCGCTAAGGCGCACGACACCGATAAAATGTTTCTACATGGGTGTGAATTTGGGTGGCATCTCACTTGACTCAAATTAACTTGTAATTTGGTTGTCTTTAATAATTCGAAAGTATTTGGCACAATTATGAACCCATCATCAACAACCCGTGTTATGACGTTTCTAATTGTATCACATACTATCTTCATTTGAATCCGTCATTTGCAACCCGTGCAAACACGTTTCAAATTTTAACTCATCCATCACAACCTGTGTGATGATAGTTCACAACGCTTTAAACATGCAAACAATTAAAGTTGATTTTAATCTTTGCATGTGAGGTGATCGCTTATAAACTTATAAACTAATCATGCAAGCATGCAATTAATTAAATAATTCAAGCTAGCATCCATAAAGCGTTAAATATGCATTTTATAGCCCATCCTAATCTTAGGATTCTACGAGTCTTCATATCTTCTCGTCTTTCTCATTCGGGCTCCCACTAGCTCTTGGACTTCCTCCAAGACCGTCATCGTGCTCGATTTTCCATCCTTCTTGTCTTTGAGTAATAATTACAATTAATACTCGGTTCGTAGACCGGATAAAAAATAATTACACTTTATGGGCTCGAATAAAAGAATAATTACACGCTAACAATAACGGTATGCAAACCGTGAAAGCGATAAATCTAATGGGCTACTAATGCATCATATATTTCATCACATCATCCAACATGTTATCACACAAACATGTTATCAAATAATATGCAATAATTTCGGTTTTAATTTAGCCAAGTTGCTTGGTCGGGTTTATCGAAACTAGACCTTTTCGAAAAACGGTTTATCGAAACCGATCAAATTTTGAAAGTTTTCGAAATATTGGATCGCGGGTTCGTGACATGGATCAAACACCACACACAAACCAAGTCGGGCCAGGCCAATTGGCCGAGGGCCCATTGGGCCGAGCCCAACTATGCACGGCCCGGTTTGGGCCTTGGAAGGCCCAAACTCGGCTTGCCGCCAGTCTCGGCCTCGGCCAAGAGTGGGGACGGGCCCGGTCACCGCCGGCCTCACCGGCCTCCGGTGACCTCCGTCCGGTACCTCCGATCCGGCTCCCCGAGAGTCTCTTCTCGGACCCGACAAATCCAATAATTTCCGAAAAATTCCAAATTTAATATATTTTTCAAAAATAACATATTTCATGCAAATTTCCCAAAAGCATTAAAATCATGTTATCAACATTTGGCATGCATATAATCACAAAACCGAAATAAATTCAACAAGACAAAGATTAAGAGGGTAACCAACGCTCTAATACCACTGTAGGGTTTTGGAGCGTTCTAGATCGTCATCGTGATAGCGGAAGCAATAAAAAGATAATCTACTCCAAACCTTGTCCAAGAACATTTAAACCATTACATCCCAAAGCAAAATCTATTCCACAAGATGTTTACCTTTAAGTCTTGTTTGAATCGATAAAGAAGAACGTTCGGATCTTCTTCTCTAAAGCAAGTCCACACCAAGAGGATGATCTTCAAGATCCTTCACTTAATTGCCTACTAGAACAATTAAATGAAGAACAAGAGAGCAAGATGGAGGAGAAGAACAGGGGGTGGCCGGCCACACTAGAGAGAGAGAGAGGTTTTGTGAGTGTTTTGTTATTAAATGATTAATGAATCAAAGTCTTGCATTTAATCCATCATCCAACTCACAAGTATGGGTTTAAAGTTATTGGTATGGGCTTAAAGGTGCTTTAACCCATACCCCTTAAATCACTCACCTCTTAATCCACAACCACCAACTAAGCATGGTGTTGTGTGGCCCCCACAATGGCCCCACCAAGTGGGCCGGCCATATGGCCTT
Organism: Geranium rotundifolium; assembly: GCA_963920655.1. NCBI lineage: Eukaryota > Viridiplantae > Streptophyta > Magnoliopsida > Geraniales > Geraniaceae > Geranium > Geranium rotundifolium. The sequence continues at coordinate 15,469,508 of OY987314.1, forward strand.
ATTGGGTCCTTATTGGGCCGGCCATGAGGCTTCATGGGCCGAGCCCAATGGGCCCTCCCGTGTTGTCTCATGCCGCGTCCAAAAGTTTCCCGACCTTTTTGTCGTTACTTATCAAACAAAGTCCGACGCGATATCGACGAAAAACTCAATTTTTCTCGATTCGCTAATTATTCTCTCAAACCGAACCTATGGCACAAAACCTCCAGTTTTGTCCATATACTTCTCCTTAAGAAACATCCATGTTTCCTTGTCTCAAGTTATCCGTCTTGTATGTGTGTGACCCTCTAGGCTCATGCCACCGTTGGCAGATCGGCGCAAGACTCGCTCTTGCCCGATCCATCATAAGTGGTCTCTAGTAAAACATTATGATTACCCAAGGTGCACGATGATCGATGATTCGACTTAACCTTTGTGCGTACAAGTCACCATCCTTTTATCTCTAGATATCCCGATTGATCTCAAGGCATAGAGTCGTCTCCCTTGTTCAATCAATCATTGTTACTTGATATGCGAGATGACTGAGGACTGATAACCCGTATCATTTGCATGGCCATGCTTTTCCTCTCAGTCAGTCTCCATCAAGAGGCCTTCTAACAGATATCTTTCCCATACCGTAGTATGAGGGATAAATCCCTTTGCCGTCTTTTGTGTCACTCATGCAACCCGTTCCGCCACCCAATCATGCCCTTCATAGAAATCCTTTTACAGAAAGCGTTTGGCGCAAGTTAAAGCCGTACGTTCATTGCACAGTGATCACAAAGACTCCTTGGTCTAAGGACGTCGTGACAAGCTATCGCATCTGAATATGTTTATGGCTTAATCTATGAAAACATTATTCAATGCGGGTTGTCCGATATCAATCACCTCATGATATCTATGATATGGTTCCAGGATCCCACATCCTTATGACAAGTAGAACTACGTCATTAAGAACCATCCTCATACTGGTCGCTTTCAAGGAAGCATAGGTTGACCAGGGACTCGTTAAGTGTGATCCGTACAGATTTATGGTTCTACTACTTTAGTGGTCATAAATCAGATCATGCTTAACATATTACTTCAACACATAAGTAATATAAAGCCGTTTATATTTATACATTACAAACGATGATATTTGTACACAGACGTTTACAGGCTAATACCAATTGGACTAGGGCACAAATGCTATCATATCTATGATATAATTCCGGGATCCCTCATCCCTATGACAAGTAGAACTACGTCATTGAGAACCATCCTCATACTGGTCGCTTCTATAGAAGCGTATATTGACCAGGGACTCGTTAAGTGTGATCCATACAGATTTATGGTTCTACTACTTTAGTGGTCATAAATCAGATCATGCTTAACATATTACTTCAACACATAAGTAATACCAAGCCGTTTTATATATATTACAAACGATGATAATGTACATAGACATTTACAGGCTACTAGCAATTGGACTAGGGCACAAAATGTTATCAGATCGGACATTGTTCGTAAAGAAGAAAGGACACAACACCATGATAGCCCAAATTTATGTAGATGACATTGTCTTTGGAGGGATGTCTACCAAGATGTCGGAACATCTTGTGGGACATATGCAGTCCAAGCTTGAGATGAGCATGGTGGGAGAACTAAACTATTTCTTGGGGTTTCAAACTAAGCAGAATTGTGTATCCCTCTTCATGGATGAGTCTGAATACATAATTGCTGGAAGTAGTTGTTCCAAAATATCTTGGATGAAACAGATGTTGTCGGACTGTGATGTCCAACAAAATGGCATGACATGTTACGATTGTGCCCTAGTCCAATGTAATTCATTAATCTATATTGTAACGGACATCATTCTTCTACATAATAAAAGGCATAATATTACTAATGTGTTGTAGTAATATATCTAATGTTATTTTATATATGTCATAATGTGTGTAAACACTTATAGTAGAACTATAGATCAGAAAGAATTGCATTCGATAAAGTCCTTGATCAGCTAAGCTTCTTCTGAAGCGATCAGTATAAGACTAACTCCTTGTGATCATGCTCTACTGATCATGGCAAAGTGCGTGTCGGAGTTATATCATATATACCATCAGGTCGATGATATCGGCCAACCCGATTGTGAGTATGTTGTATAGATCCAGTCATGAGATACTCACATATCGTAGCTTGTCATTATATCCTAAGACCAAGGAGTCTTTGTGTACACTATGTAACGAATACCAGTTTGACCTAGTCTAACGTTATCTGTAAAAGGGAAACTATAACGGCTTCGATTGGCTTGGATATTTATTACATTAGTGAACTCGAAAGGCGTCTGTGGGATTTATCACTCATACTTCGGTATGAGAAAGATATCTGTTTAGGCCACTTGATGAGAATGACCGAAGGAATAGCACGGCCGTGCAGGTGATACCTTAGTATCAGTTTTCAGTCATCTCAGATATCAAGAAACAGTTATTGATAAATTAGGATGACCATTCTATGCCTATTGATCAATCTGGATATCGGTTTGATAAAAGGACATTGAAATGTACGATAACAGGTTAAAACGAAAAATTGATAATCACCAACGTTGGGTAATCATAATGTTTTGCTAGAGACCACTTATGATGGAAAGGGTAAAATAGTAATTTTACCAGTCTGCCAACTATTCGTGATCTTAGAGGGTCACACGCATTAAGCACGATACATGACAAATAATTATGGATGGAAATTGAAAACGATTCGGTAGTTTTCTGGCCTAAGGTTTTAACCAGACGGTTGAAGAAATCAATTCGACGAAATTAAGCCGTTTTGCCTAAACCGAAATTAGAACTCAATTTAATGGGTTTAATTTTGGGTTTTAGTTAAACGGGCTTAAAGCCCTTTAGGGATTTAAGTGATGAATGGGAAAAGTGCAAATAGGAGAATAAGAGGGTTAGATATGCAATTAATTGATTTGAAATTCAATTTTTAATTTCAAATTAAAATTTCAAAATATCTTCCTTATTTTTCTCTAACTATTTGGAAACCACTCCCCCTCATCCTCTCCCTCACTTGGCTGAACCATTCATCCTCTTCCTACATCATTTTTGTCAAAAAAATCTCAAAAACATTCATAGCAAAAATGTGAGAGAAAACCTTTTTGGCTGTTGTGCTTGTGTGGACTTAATAGAGAAACACTACATTGTGTTTTCATCGATTTATAAAGGTAATTTTCAGATTTGAAAAGGTTAAGAACATGCTGAATTTTTCATTAAGATCTTCGTCTTGTTTCGATCACCATGGTTAATTATGTATCCGCTGCATGAAATTTAACGTTTGGAACCCATGGTGATCTCTTTCATGACATTGATCTGTGACAATGTCAGTGCGATCAATACATCCAAGAATCCAGCACAGCTTAGCAAGACTAAACACAGAGACACTCGACATCACTTCATCAGGGATCTAGTTAAAGAGAAGAAGATTAACCTAGAATATCTCCCCACAGAAAGACATCTAGCCAATAATTTTACTAAGGCTCTCAATATAGCTCGGTGTGAAAGCCTACGGTCCTCACTGTTAGAGTTATGCCCAGGCCCAATATAAAAGTGATCTACATATGTAATGTTTTATCATCTTTCCAAATAAATAAATCGCCATAAATTACTAATGTGTTGTAGTAATTTATTAGATGTAATTTGATATGTATCATTATGTGTGTAATCACTAATAGTAGAACTACAAATCGGAAAGAATTACATTTAATGTGTCACTGATCAGTTAAGCTTCATTAAGAAGCGATCAGTGTGAGACTAACTCCTTGTGATCACGCTCTACTAATCATGGCAAAGTCAGTGTCAGAGTTATATCGTAGATATCATCAGGGCAATGGTATTGGACGACCCGATAGTGAGTATGCAGCATAGATACTATCATGAGATACTCACAGATCGTAACTTTTCCTCATATCCTAAGACCAAGGAGTCTTTGTGTGCACTATGTAATGAATCTCTAAGTTTGACCTAGTCTAACGTTACCTGTAAAAGGGTAGCCATAAAGGCTCTGATTGGCTTGGTTATGATTTACATGAGTGAACTCAAAAGACGGTTGAGGGATTTATCAATCATACTTTGGTATGGGAAAGATATCGGTTTGGGCCCTTGATGAGTATGACTGAAGGAATAGCATGGCCATGCAGATGATACTTTAGTATCAGTTTTCAATCAACTTAGATATCAAGAAACAGCGATTGACAAATTAGGATGACGGTTCTATGCCTATTGATCAATCTGGATATCGGCTTGATAAAAGGATAGTGACGTGTACGATAACAGGTTAAGTCGAATCGTCGATAATCACGGACATTGGGTAATCATAATGTCTTGCTATAGGCCACTTATGATGGAAAGGGTAAAATAGTAATTTTACCAGTCTACCATCGGGTCGTGAGCCTAGAGGGTCACACACTTTAAGTATAGTATTTAGCATAACAAGCTTGGATGGAAATTGGGAGAATCCGCTTTTTGATTTAGTCAAATTGAAAATGATTCGGTTGATTTCTGGCCTAGGTTTAATAACTAGACGATTAAGGAAATCAGATTAAAGGGATTGGACCGGTTTAGTTAAACCATTTAATTAGAACCCAAACTAAATGAGTTTAATTAAGTTTTAGCTGATTGGGCTTCAAGCCCATTCTTTATTTAATTAAGATTGGGCTTGAGTTTAATTAAGAGTTTTTTAAGGGTTTTAATTATGTGAAATTAAAGGTAATCAAAAATCAGATTTTTTACATATTTTCTAACCCTAAAACCCTCATAATTTCGGCCAACCCTCTCTCTCTAGCTGCCCCTCTCTTCTTCATCCACTGTTGAGTTTTAGCTTCTCTTCTACACACACTACTAGTGAATTTGTGTGTAGAATCCTTGGTCAAGGTGTTGTACTTGTGTAGACAATCTAGAGAACACATAAACTTTTTGATTGATCGATTTGCAAAAGGTATTTTTCAGATTTGATTTCTTAATTGCATGCTGAAAATTTTCACATAAGATTTGTTTTTTCTCGAATTCCATGGTTTTATTCAAGTCTACTGGATGAATTTAATTGTTTGGAACCCATGGAATTCCTTTAGGGTTTATATTTTATTCCTTAACTTTTTCATGTATTTTTCAGATTTAACTATGCATGAAAATATGAAAAAAAATCAGATTTTATGAATAAATTTTGAATGTTAGAAAATTATTTTTTTGGGGCTGTTTTGGGTTAACCATGGCCGAGCAATAGCTAACCAGGGTCGAGCCCCTTGGTGGACCATGGAGAGCCCTCGGGCCGACCAGGTCGCCTCGGGCGACCATGGATGGCCCACAGGTGACCAAGGATGGGCCACGGGCGACCATGGATGGCCCAAGGGCGTCCATGGTCGCTACCACGGGCGACCAGATCGGTCAGCCCTCGGCTCGACCATGGATGGCCCACGGGCGTCCATGGTCACTGCCGAGGGTGACCAGACCGGTCAGCCCTTGGCCGACCAGATCGGCGCCCACGGGCCATCCCATGATCGCCCACAGGCCACTTTGGGACAGTCCGAGGCGGGCTTATCAGTTTTGGGGTTTTTGGGTCGGTTTTGGCCCTAGTCGATTCCCCGAGCTATTTCCAAAGAAAATTTTAATTTTCAGATTCGGTTCGGTTTCAATAAACCAGAGTGAACCAGTTCAATTTCAAATAATTAATTCAAATCGTTTGGTTTCGATAAACCGAAAATTTTTCCACACTTAAGAAAGACAAAATTTGTAATAAATTTGTTGTTTGATAAGCATGATGAGTGATCACATGATCTTTGACAACATATTGCTTTCCACATGATGTATAGCTAAGCCCTCTAGACTTGTATGTTTTAATTTCAGTATTGCAACCTGCGTGTTGCTAAGTTTTGGGTTGTGATAAATACGACCTGGGTGTCGTGACTTTTTGTATTTATTTATTTACTTTAATTTTGTAATCACGAAGACCGATGCAAGATACAATTCAAGAGGGAGATTCGATGGCTGGAGGTTACTCGAAGCCAGTAGGAGTCCACAAAGATGGAGCAAACCTGGATCTTGAAGACCTAGTCTTTAGGATCAGTTTTGCTAGAATCCTAGGATCCTTAGAATGGGCTTAGCTATGCATGTTTTATATTTACATTTATATATTGAGAATGTAAGAATGTATGAATAGTTATTATATGCATCAGATTATGTATGTTTAGCTATCACCCACATGCGTAGATTAAAAACGGTATTTAATTAGAGCTGCATGTAATTGGTTAAGAAATCATCTTTGCATGGATTTGCAATTGATGATTCCAGTTAAAATTGTATCGATATACAATCAGGCAGTAATAATTTACTTATACACAAATAATTACAAGTCAAGCATGATACCATCCAAGTTTGGACACTCAAAAGGGCTTTGAGCCTATGGATGTCGGTACGCCTCCATGTAACATTCATAGAGGAGAAGTCTGGATGAGATGGGCAGTTCTATGTGGGTGTGTGCACCTCTGTGTAGTAGCCACATTAGTTCTGTCCCTAGTTCAACCTTGGTAGACTTGTCTACGATTTTCAGCTAGGTCTGACCTAGGGTATCAGTATAGGGTGTGCCGTGTACTTTTAAGTACACACCCTATCCAGGAATTACATGTTTTGCAAATGGATGTATTCCTACCTTGGTGCTCTCAATTGGAGCGGTGAGCCTCCGTTCACTTAAATTGAGGGTATGAGAGGATCCTGGTTCAGATTCTAATGTTTGAATCAAACAAGTGTTTTATAACTGAATCTCCAACTTGAATTTTAATTAATTTTACCATGTAGAACTAAATGGCAAACACAACATAAAGAAGTAATAGTGCATTAAGAGTCTTGATTGTGAAGGACAGGCGCAAGGGCGTGAATTACTCAAATTGGGATAGAAACTTGAGGCTTGTACTCAAGAATGAACGAAAGTAGTATATCCTTACCCAGGAACCACCTGCTGAGCCACCGATGAACGCTGCTAGGCCACTAAGGATACTTATGAAAATTCCTTAGTGACCAAATCGACGTGTCATGCATTATGGCGGGCAGTAGGGTGCCAGAATTGCAGAAGTTGTTCAGGAACATTTCAGATGACCCTCATGCCTGTAAGGAAAAGGTCAAGGAAATGATCTAGGAGAAAGCTCGTGTCGAAAAATATGATACTTTCAAAGAATTCATCTCCTGCAAGCTAAAGGCTAGAGCCATGTTAGTCCCCATGTCACGAAGATGAAATGTCTTCAGGAACATCTAACCAGACTCAATTTTGATGATCAGATGAAAATGACTCCATATTTTTTTGTTGCAGTCACTTCCAGATACATATAGTGATTTTGTAGTAAATTACAATATACATGACATGGACAAGTCCTTGGGATGCTTGTGACCGCTGAAAAGAACCTCAAGGGCAAGACCAAGGAGGTCTTTATGGTCAACAAGAAGGTTAGCTTCAAGACTGCTGATCAGGGTAAGGGTAAAGCTCCTGAGCACCTTGCAGGGCAGATCAGACACCCTAAGGTACAAAGGTTCAAGCAGCTCCCAAAGCTGTTGTGAAGGCTAAGGAAAAAACGGAGGAGGTATGCTATCACTACAATAAGCCACGTCTTCATGATCAGGTATTTACGTTGTTAGAGTTATGCCCAGTCCAATATAAAAGTGATCTACAGATGTAATGTTTTATCATCTTTCCGAATAAATAAATTGGCATAAATTACTAATTTGTTGTAGTAATTTATTAGATGTAATTTGATCTGTATCATTATGTGTGTAATCACTAATAGTAGAACTACAGATCGGAAAGAATTACATTTAATGTGTCCCTGATCAGTTAAGCTTCATTAAGAAGCGATCAGTATGGGACTAACTCCTTGTGATCACGCTCTACTGATCATGGCAAAGTAAGTACCGGAATTAGGATGACGATCCTATGCCTATTGATCAATCTGGATATCGGCTTGATAAAAGGATAGTGACATGTACGATAACATGTTAAGTCGAATCGTCGATAATCACGGACGTTGGGTAATCATAATGTCTTGCTAGAGGTCACTGATGATGGAAAGGGTAAAATAGTAATTTTACCAGTCTGCCTACGGGTCGTGAGCCTAGAGGGTCACACACTTTAAGTACAGTATATAGCAAAACAAGCTTGAATGGAAATTGGGAGAATCTGCTTTTCGATTTAGTCAATTTGAAAATGATTCTGTTGATTTCTGGCCTAGGTTTAATAACCAGACGGTTGAGAAAATCATATTATAGGGATTGGACCGGATTGGCTAAACCATTTAATTAGAACCCAATTTAAATGGGTTTATTTAAGTTTTAGCTAATTGGTCTTGAAGCCCATTCTTTATTTAATTAAGATTGGGCTAGAGTTTAATTAAGAGTGTAGTTACGACGGTTTTAGAGATTGGCTGATTTTTAAAGGAACTGAAGAACATGTTAAAAAGAATGTCGAAACATCTTCTGTGACATCTTGTGTAAGATTATTGACAGCATCTCGGCAAACATCCTGATCGACAGAAATCAGGAAAGTGCAGTTTCGGCAGAAAAGCAAGAAGACGATTAGGAAATTCCAGAACGACTCCTAATCTGGAAAGAAGAAAGACGGCGATTAAGAGGAAACCCTTTAGGGTTAGTACTCATCCTCGATTGCTATAAAAGCTTAGGCTACCCCCTTAGCAATCGTGTGGTTCTTTATTTGTTTCCTAGCAACAATTTGCAAGGTTCTTAGACGTGAAGGTCTGCGGGCTGAGAAATTGCAGATTGAGCTTAGGATATTGTGCATCACATGACTATAGAGAGTTAGGTGATTGAGGGTTTACTGAAAGCGTGAGTGAAGACTGCACGCAACCACCAAATTCATTGAAGAACTAAACCAACAGAGCAAGGCGATTGCTCGAAGAGTGGAATCAAGACGTTCTTGGATTCAGGGGGAGACCCTGAGATAGATTGCACTGTAAGATGTAGCATAAAGTATAGATCTAGGGGTGATCACAGGTACTTGTATGTTCTGACGAATTACTGATAAGTGAAATCTTTACACTAGGCTGAGAGCCCCCAGACGTAGGTGGCTTGCACCGAACTGGGTAAACAATCTGCTGTGTCATTGTTTATAGCTTTATATTTACTGTCCTGCATTATCTACGCAAGAAGTCAAACAAAACGTTATAGCCTCTTCCGTAACATTGTGTGTGGCATCTTGCACAACTAGCTGATCAGAATTTCATTTGGTATCAGAGGGGGCACCTATAGCTCTAGGTGAGTTCCTAAACAAATATTTTGATCAAGATGGACAATACCAGAGAAGGAGGATCCATAAATCGACCACCTGTTCTAGATGGAAGCAACTACGGCTATTGGAAGGCTCGAATGTGTGCATTTATGAAGTCATTTGATAACAAGACATGGAAGGCTGTAATCAATGGTTGGAATGCTCCACAACTCAGTGACAATGATGGCAATCCTATTGGTCCAAAACCAGAAAAAGACTGGACTGATGATGAAGACGAAGAATCACTGGGAAATTCTCGAGCTCTGAATGCTATCTTCAACGGGGTTGACAAAAACGTGTTCAGACTAATCAACACATGCACAACTGCCAAATCTGCATGGGATATCCTGGCTGTAGCTTATGAAGGAACAACTAAGGTTCGAGAACAGACACTGCAATACCTAACAACCAACTTCGAAGCCCTCATCATGAAAGAAGACGAATCAATTGTAGAATTCAATGTTCGTATTCGTGATCTAGCCAATGAATCCTACTCTCTGGGAGAACCAATGTCTGATGAAAAACTGGTAAGAAAAACCCTGCGTGCTCTTAGCCCTAGGTTTAATATGAAGATCACTGCAATTAAGGAAGTTCATGACCTCAAGATCTTGAAATTTGATGAGCTGATGGGGTCTCTAATGACCTATGAGTTGTCTCTGCCTAACATCGACAAAAGGAACAAAGGAGTTGCTTTCAAAAGCTCAACACACAAGCAACCAGATCCTGAGGAATCTGATTCTGATGAAGACATCGATGCTACAATGGCCCTTCTCACGAAAAATTACAACAAAGTCATGAGAAGATTCAGTCGAATGGGTGGACGAAATGCCACAGCAAATGCCAGAAACAAAGCTCCACAAAAAGCTCAAACAGAAGGAAGTCTTGACAGACCAAACAGGAGTGGGGAAGAAAACAACAAAAACAAAGGACTTCAATGTCATGAATGTGAAGGATTCGGCCACCTCTGTAGAGAATGTCCAAATTTCCTCAAGCAACAAAAACGAGGTTACAATGCCACCCTATCAGATGATGACAATGAAGATAGCGGATCTAAAGAGGTAAGCAACTTTGTTGCATTCACTACTACTACTCCTGTATGTAGGATTGATAATTCTACCAATATCAATGATGATCACCACCATCCAACTCCAAATGAGAATTGGACTAAAGAACAACTAGTCGAGGCATAAAAAGGCTTGCATACCAGTTGGATCAAGGAAACTCTGATATTTGATCAACAAGGTGAACGAATTATCAGTCTTACCAACGACAAGTCTAGATTTCTATAGACGATCGTGGAGCTAAAACGCGAAATCACCAGACTTAATGGAGAAATTAGTCTTATGACTAAATCGGTAAAGATGATGAATCCTAGCACGGAAAGCCTTGACAAGATTCTATCAGTGGGAAAACAGTCCAAGGATACGACGGGACTAGGGTACACACATGATATCCCCTCACCAGCAGTGACGAATTTTGTCACACAACAAGCCATGGTTGACAAGAAACCACTGGATGCCCCAACACATCCTACAGGACGACCTACAACAAATGCTATGACATCGTCTACAACATGTTCTTGTCAAGCAACTGCTAGAAGACATCCTCCACGCAGACAACAATACTACAAGAGACCAGCTTATCAATATCAATGGATATGTCATTACTGTGGTCAATGAGGTCACATCAGACCTTTTTGTTTTCAACTTCTTGGGAGGAAGCAAGCTCAGCTACCACAAAAGAGATATCAAAGGCATCTCTCAACTCCTCAGAAGACATCCCGCCTTGAATGGAGACCTACGAACCTAGTCTATCGAGCTAATGTTGCATATACATCCTTAAGCGCATCAACAAACAAAGACTGGTATCTCGACAGTGGCTGTTCTCGGCACATGACAGGTACTCCAGAGTTTCTCTCCAATCTCAAATTATATACAAACTGCTTTGTTACTTTTGGAGATGGGATTCGAGCTCGAATCATTGGAAAAGGAGTACTCAAGCATCCAGGAGCCACTTGCCTGACTTAAGCATTACTTGTAGAAGGACTAAAGGCAAACCTAATTAGCATCAGCCAAATATGTGATCAGGGGTCAGAAGTCAAATTCACTAAAGAAGCCTGTATAATCAAAGACTTCGATCAAGTCACTATTCTACAAGGGGTACGCTCAACGGATAATTGTTACATTTGGTCTCCCGAATCACATGTCGAAGCAACCAAGTGCCTTATCTCCAAAGCAGAGGAAACCAAACTGTGGCACAGAAAGCTTGGACATCTAAATCTTAGAAGTATGCAGAAGGCAATCTCCGAGCAGACAATTACAGGAATTCCAAACCTGAAAATAGTGGAAGGAAAGATTTGCGGAGAATGTCAAATTGGTAAGCATACCAAGATGTCACACAAGAAGCTACAGCATATCACCACCTCTCGAGTACTTGAGCTGATACATGTTGACCTCATGGGACCAATGCAAGTTGAAAGCCTTGGAGGAAAACGATATGTCTTTGTATGTTTAGATGATTATTCACGATACACTTGGGTTGACTTCCCTCGTGACAAATCAGATACCTTCTCGATCTTCAAGAATTTGTGCATCCAGGTCCAACGAGAAAAAGGGGAGACAATTGGCAAAATAATTCGCCTTCGTAGTGATCATGGTCGAGAGTTCGAAAACAACAAGTTTGCTGAATTCTGCAACTCAGAAGGGATAGCTCATGAATTCTCAGCTCCAATCACTCCCCAACAAAATGGTATTGTTGAGCGCAAGAACAGGACTCTACAGGAGATGGCTAGAGTTATGATGCTGGCTAAGGACATACCAACTCACTTTTGGGCAGAAGCACTTAACACTGCTTGCCATATCCACAATCGAGTCACTCTCCGACCAGGTATGTCAGTTACTCATTATGAAATATGGAGGGGGAGAAAGCCCAATGTTAAGTACTTCCATATCCTTGGCTCCACTTGTTATATTCTGGCCGATAGAGAGCCTCGTCGAAAGCTTGACCCAAAAAGTGATGAAGACATCTTCCTTGGCTACTCAAGGAATAGTCGCGCATACCGAGTCTTCAACAAACGAACCAAAACAATGATGGAATCAATCAATGTTGTTGATGATGACTGGGAAGATGCCTTAGAAGATGCGACGGACGAAGACGGAGCCTATCCTCCCAACAATGTCAGGAAGAATGTTAATACTGATGTTAGAAAAGATTCTAGCAGCAAAACACAAAATGATGATGCTAGTCTAAATGTCGATCATGACGAAGTTGTAACGCCCCAAAATCCAGTTTCCCGAATTAAAGTCGTTACCCGAAGAATTAAAAACCTTTGAAATAACACGATGCGATATAATTATGAAATAACTCGAGCGTCCTCAAATTACAACAAAACTATCCTCGCACGAGGCCATCACATTTTGATTTAGGCGTCCCTAGTTCAAAATGGGATTGCACGAATCAAATAAAGAAACCTGTTTACAACAAATACATCAATACCATTTCTCCTTTTAAAATCTGTATTAAACCAACAAATAACGCGTACAAAAGTGAGGCACGACATGGCCAGACAATCAAATACTTACATCAAAATATTTTATACAAGTTGCGATACAGAAATATACATGGCAAATGACTCAGACTAGAGTCTACAAAAGTCAACAACAACAAAAAGGAACGCAGTGCGTCGACACGACACATCTCCAAAAGCTCCCACCAAAAGTGTACTCGGGATCACCAACCTGCACAACTACAAGTAGGGGTGAACACGCTACCCAGAGACTAAAACAAACAGCAAGGATGAGAAGAACATACATGTAAGCACAAAGAAGTCAGTAAAGTACGAATCAAAACACTTCCACTACTCATCCACCAACCACGTCACAACTCCCGAGGTAACCGATTACGACCGGCGAGGGGTACCACCCTTGGTCGGTTCAACCTCCGAACGGGAATCGATTATGGCCAGGAGGGGTACCGCTCCTGCCTCGATTTCCCATCCAAACACAACCACACAATTGAGGTAACCGATCACGGCCAAGGGGTACCACCCTTGACTCGGTTCAACCCCCGAATGGAAATCGATCACGGCCAGGAGGGGTACCGCCCCTGACTCGATTATCCATCCAACCACACCACCAAACAATTGAGGTAACCGATCACGGCCAAGGGGTACCACCCTTGACTCGGTTCAACCTCTGAATGGAAATCGATCACGGCCAGGAGGGGTACCGCTCCAGACTCGATTATCCATCCAACCACACAGCCTCCCATCACCTTTCCACCCTTCCACATCACAACACCCTTACCAACCACACCCCAACACCCTTCGATACACTCATAGAAAACAAACCAAGTGCAAGAAACTAGTTCACAGAGAGGCATTTACATCCACACAAACAAGACAAGTGCGAGACGGAATAAGTCATCGTCTAAAAAGCAATAATATAACCATGCACAACTAGGTGCTCACAAGCAGTTCAAGTTTGGTACTCAACTAATTCACAGCGAGGCCTCTATATCAACACATCAACATGCTACTTAATTCACAACATCGAGCAAAAGGTGTTCAAACATTTCATTTTATCTCAACTAAATACTCAAATAAATCCAATCAATGCATCAAGGGAATGAGTCTAGGTAAGCTATGTCCCCCTACCTCAAATTTCCCAACGTACGCTCCTAAGATTTTCGCGACGCCAAGCTATGCCTTTCCTTTCCCGCGGTCGTCAAAGGAATCTAAAAGTGACAAAATCACAAGTTTTAATGACTAACCGAAATCTGGATTTTCACGAAATTAAACCCAAGGGCCACCCCGACAAGTATCACTCACTCCAACACTTCTTAATTAACCTAAGTTGTCAAAATGGGCCCGGAACGGCCCATTTTGCCCGTTAATTCGAATCTGCCCGGTTGTGTGAAGTTGTCCCTCGGGACTCCGAAAATTCCCAAATTTGTGTCTAAATACCTAATTATATTCGAGAGGACCAACGCAATTGACGGAATCGAATTGCGACACGCGAGCGATTTAATCGCGCAATTTAAAGTTTCGACACACATTTTCCAATTTTCGTAATTTAAATCCAAAAATCACCAAGGGTGCCAACTATCGATTCGAGGGTTACCCGAGACCTCCCGAAACTCACAAACCTGAATTCCGGGCTCGTGGGACCACCCGGGCCACTCACGGCCCGAGAGGCCCAAACCGCCCACGGTCGCCCACGGGCTGCCACGGCCAGCCAAGGCAGGGGCTGGCCACTGCCAGACCACCTCCGGCGCGCCACCACACTGGCCGGAGCTCCGGTGACCAGCCGGAGCTCCGGCTAACCCTCCGGCCGCCGGAAAATTTCAAAAACGTCCCAAAATGCTCCAAAACACCCCTACAACTCCACTCCATTATCATTTCACTCATTTCTCATCAAACCCACAACTCAAACTCATCACGATGAGAAAAAATGAGTTGCTTACCGTAGCCAATGATGTGAGGAACCCGAATACACAAGAAAATGGTCGATCACGCGGCCGGATCGTCGGGAAATCGCCAAAACCTCTTCTCCTCTTCTTCCTTCTTCTTCTCTCGGCCAGCCCTCCTCTCTCTCTCTCCTTCTCTTTGATTCTGCCGAATATGGCTCCCCCTCCCCCTCTTTATCACTTAAACTATATTATTTAAACACTAAACTAATTAAATATACATATTTCCCATTTTCTTTTAAATCTAAATTAACCCATTTAATTTTTAACCACTCAAAAAGTCTCCCCCCCTCTAGAATCATGCCATGTGTAAAGTAGGGGGTCCCACAAGCCACTTTTGTCATTTCGGACCCGAAATCGTCCGAAACAGACACGTTTTTCGAAACCCTCGGAACCGTGATGTTTCGCTAAATTTTAGCTTCCATATGAACCTAATATCCATAATATTACAATTTCAACTTAAAATGGCTCAAATAGTAGTCCTCGGTGACTCTCGGGTCAAAATTTGGTCAAATCGCGAATTTTTAAATTTTTATCCATTTTTCACAAAATTGACCCAAATTGACCGGGAGCGGTCCTTAATACTGATGTCAGAAAAGATTCTAGCAGCAAAACACAAAATGATGATGCTAGTCCAAATGTCGATCATGACGAAGTGGTTCCTAAAACCAGCAACAAGAATCCCTCGCGAAGAATCGAGACTAATCATCCTATCTCTGGAGTAATTGGAGACCTGAATGAAGGCATACGGACTCGGTCAAGAACTCCTGAAGACTACAACGAGATGATAGGAAATATTTTCTTCGTTTCAAAGACAGAACCCAAAAATATCAATGAAGCCATCAATGATGAGTATTGGGTCAATGCTATGCAAGAAGAGCTGATGCAATTTTATAAAAACCAGGTGTGGGAACTGGTGCCCAAACCAAGTGAAGGAAATATCATTGGCACAAAATGGATCTTCAAGAACAAATCTGATGAGCTTGGTAGCATCACTCGCAACAAAGCCAGGTTAGTTGCTCAAGGGTATACTCAAATTGAGGGAGTCGACTTCGATGAGACCTTTGCTCCTGTAGCAAGACTTGAAGCAATTCGTCTCCTAGTAGGGATATCATGTCATCTACAGATAAAGCTCTACCAGATGGATGTCAAAACTGCATTCCTGAATGGGGACCTCAATGAAGAAGTATATGTGTCACAACCCAAAGGATTTGTTGATCCTCACTATCCTGATCATGTGTATAAACTCAAGAAAGCTCTCTATGGATTAAAACAAGCACCAAGGGCTTGGTATGAAAGGCTCACAAAATTCCTGATTCAAAACGGCTACACTAGAGGGGGAGTCGACAAGACCCTATTTGCGAAGAATGAAGACGGGAATTTGATGATAGCCCAAATATACGTCGATGACATTGTCTTTGGAGGGATGTCAAGCAAGATGGTAGAAAAATTTATTCAACAGATGCATTCAGAATTCGAGATGAGCATGGTGGGAGAGCTTACCTATTTTCTAGGCTTCCAAATCAAACAACAAAAAGATAGCATCTTAATATCTCAGAGCAAATATGTGAAGAATATTGTCAAGAAGTTTGGGCTAGAGAAAGTCTCACATAAAAGGACACCTACAGCTACACATGTCAAGCTAACTAAAGATGATCCAGGAAAAGCCGTCGACCAACATCTATACAGAAGCATCATCGGTAGTCTTCTCTACCTTACTGCAAGTCGACCAGATATTGCCTACTCTGTAGGAGTGTGCACGATATCAAGCTAATCCTAAGGTTAGTCATCTATCCCAAGCTAAAAGAATTATAAGATATGTCTCTGGGACTACAGGCTTCGGTTTGTTATACTCATTCAACACATCCTCTACCCTGGTGGGTTATTGTGATGTCGATTGGGCTGGAAACACAGCGGATAGGAAAAGCACATCTGGAGGATGCTTCTTCCTTGGCAACAACCTCATATCATGGTTCAGTAAGAAGCAAAACTATGTTGCCCTTTCCACTGCCGAATCAGAGTATATTGCTGCTGGGAGTAGTTGCACACAACTGTTATGGATGAAGCAGATGTTAGTCGAATACAATGTCAGACAAGATGCCATGACTTTATATTGTGATAATGTCAGTGCTATCAACATCTCCAAAAATCCTGTCCAACACAGTAAGACCAAACACATTGACATCAGACACCACTTCATTCAAGAACTTGTCGAAGATAAGAAGATCATCCTAGAGCACATCCCTACAGAGGAGCAACTTGCTGATATTTTCACAAAGGCATTAGATGCGAGCAGATTTGAGAATCTCAGATCATCACTCAGTCTGTGCACCATCAACGAGCAATAAGAAGTTGCAGAAACGGTTGAGAGGAGTTAGTTGGTGCCTCTTCATGAACCGGTCCAAAATCCCAACAAATGCCATTGGGCCAAGCATACCAAAAGCCCATATAAAAGGAAGGAAAAGATACGCTCAGACTTTAACAGATTTGAATCAATCTGTTTTTCAAAACCTAAACCTAGCCTGCCCCTTCTCGTGTTCGCTCTCATCTCCCTCACCTTTCACATTCTGCAAACAAAAATCTCACTACACAGACATGGTGAAAACTCGGAGCACGATAGTACCAAAGAAAGCCTCCGAACCTAAGAGAGTAGAAGCAAAAAGCTCCAAGAGCAGCAAAGCAAAAACCAACAAACATGGAGTTCGGATTAAAGGGCCAAAGATGTTGAAGAAAACAGAAGAAATCCCCAAGGAGACCTCACCGGAGGAAGCTCCAATGCCAACCCTTTCTCGAGTTCCTAAACGATCTCGAACCGGAAGCTCTGCATTCTCCATGTCAGACCTAACTGGACCAGAAAGGGAGACTTATCTTGGCCAAGGAAGCCGAGAAGCGTCTATGTAGATTGTACCTGTTCCAGAACCAACAAACGTCCCAGGTATCGACTCTTCCATTATCTCAAACACCGATACCTCCAGAAATAGTGACTTGTTGGAGTCGCTTCTGGAAAACCAAGAACCACCTCAATAAGGTGTGGTGGAGGAACTGATTAATCCTGGCAGAGAAGAGAAAGACCTGACTCCGGTCAGTAATGGGTTGGAGCGTATTGCTGAAGGAGAAGGAGAGGAAGAAGGTACAATAGATGTCATTCCTGAAGCCACAAAGGAGGCTGTAGTAGAAGAAGAAGTCGCTGACTCGGAAGAAGCCGAGGAAGAAGCTGAGAAGGACAACAGTGTCGCCACAAATAACACAGAAGAAGTTCCTCTGAATGCCAGAGAAGATGCGACAGAAGATGCTACTGAGGCAGCACACACGGTGTTGTCATCTCTGAAGAAGAAGGTACTTGAAGAAAATGAGAGTCTAGCTGTGATGATTGAAAAAATCAAAGAAACTAAGAAGAGGAAGGAGGTCAAAGATGCTGGAGGCCCCAGCAACAAAAAGAAGAAGATGTCCGTCAAGGAAAAGAAAAGGGTGTCCAAAAGAAGATTGGTAGACGAAGCAACAGATGAAGATGCAGAGGAGGTTACTGCAAGGAAAGCAAAGAAGGAAAAGAGTCTAAAGACGGTCAAGAACACGTCGAGTGTTCCCTACGACAATGTGTTGTTTCACTCGGTAGACGGTGCGAAATAGTGGGAGTTCGTGTTTCAAAGAACGGCGTACTCGAAAAAGACCCTGTCATCGGAGCTGCTAGGACTAGAAGCCATTGTCCAACTCCTGGAGAAGGCAGAATTTTATGAAGACCGTCACGAACATTGGTAACCACTATCCCCTCTTAGTCAAGGAATTTATTGCCAATTTGCCTACTTGGTTTGGGACTCCGGATGATCCGGATTTTGAGAAAGTGTATGTCAGAGGCATCCGCTTCAACATCTACTCTGACATCATAAATGACTTCCTGGGGAGAAAGCGTGTGCGATCTATGCCTCCACCTAACCTGAACAAGGTACTCCGTGAGATTACTGGAGACAAAAGCAGAAAGTGGCCGACCAAAGGCACTGTGGCAGCATCAGATCTTACTTCCAAGTACTCCATTCTCTTTCGCATTAGAGTAGCAAATTGGGCTCCCTCCACACACGCATCATCTATCAAACCAAAGCTGGCAATACTTATCTTCCAAATAGGCCAGAAGCAAAGGCAACGACCAGTCGAGCCACAAGTGCCGCCCCTCTAACCAAGACCACCAGCAGGGATGCAGTTATGCTTGAACGAGAGACAGCCGTGCTTGACGAGGACATCGTCAATTTGAAGACAGCCCTGAAGCATCTCTCCCAGGGCCGATCACATTGCGCCAACCTGCTGAAATCCATGTCTCCTCCTGGCTCCGAAGATGATGACACCACCTCTCTGCCAAATGATCCAGAAGAATCTACCCAAGATGCCTCCACTGAAGCGACTGAAGAAGAGACTGCGAGCTCCAGCAGCAGCTCTGTTTAAAATTTCATGAACTTTCTGATTCTCGAACTACTGAACACTTTTATTCTGTAATTTTTTGTTGAACATTGTTTCACGCTAACTCTCGACTGCTGATTGGGAGTAAGTGTGAGTTAAGTTTGGTTTATTTCTTATTACCCTGTCTAGTTACAAATATTTGTTTAAATTTTGGCTCTTTTTGAGCTAGCAAGGGGGAGTTAGAGAGAGATCACGATGATACGCGCGAGAGACGTTACGAGACGCGAATACGCAAGATTCGATGATACGCGCAAATACGACGCAGAATGCCACGAAGAATACGATGAAGAATGCTGTCCTTAAAAATAGCCAAAGGGGGAGATTGTAGTTACGACGGTTTTAGAGATTGGCTGATTTTTAAAGGAACTGAAGAACATGTTACAAAGAATGTCGAAACATCTTCTGTGACATCTTGTGTAACATTATTGACACCATCTCGGCAAGCATCCTGATCGACAGAAATCAGGAAAGTGCAGTTTCGGCAGAAAAGCAAGAAGACGATTAGGAAATTCCAGAACGACTCCTAATCTGGAAAGAAGAAAGACGGCGATTAAGAGGAAACCCTTTAGGGTTAGTACTCATCCTCGGTTTAGTTCTTCAAGGTTCTTAGACGTGAAGGTCTGCGGGCTGAGAAATTGCAGATTGAGCTTAGGATATTGTGCATCACATAACTATAGAGAGTTAGGTGATTGAGGGTTTACTGAAAGCGTGAGTAAAGACTGCACGCAACCACCAAGTTCATTGAAGAACTAAACCGACAGAGCAAGGCGATTGCTCGAAGAGTGGAATCAAGACGTTCTTGGATTCAGGGGGAGACCCTGAGATAGATTGCACTGTAAGACGTAGCATAAAGTATAGATCTAGGGGTGATCACAGGTACTTGTATGTTCTGACGAATTACTGATAAGTGAAATCTTTCCACTAGGCTGAGAGCCCCTAGACGTAGGTGAAGTTGCACCGAACTGGGTAAACAATCTGCTGTGTCATTGTTTATAGCTTTATATTTACTGTCCTGCATTATCTACGCAAGAAGTCAGACACAACGTTATAGCCTCTTCCGTACCATTGTGTGTGGCATCTTGCACGACTAGCTGATCAGAATTTCAAAGAGGATTTTAAGGGTTTTAATTATGTGAAATTAAAGATAATTAAAAATCAAATTTTTAAAATATTTTCTAACCCTAAAAACCTCATAATTTCGGCCAACCCTCTCTTTCTAGCCGCCCCTCTCTTCTTCCTCCATTGTTGAGTTTTAGCTTCTCTTCTACACACAATACTAGTGAATTTGTGTGTAGAATCCTTGGTAAAGGTGTTGTACTTGTGTGGACGATCTTGAGAACACATAAACTTTGTGCTTGATCGATTTGCAAAAGGTATTTTTCAGATTTGATTCCCTAATTGCATGCTAAAATTTTTCACATAAGATTTGTTTTTTTCTCGAATTCCATGGTTATATTCAAGTCCGCTACATGAATTTAATTGTTTGGAACACATGGAATTCCTTCACTCACTAGGGCTTTGCTCGTTGGAGCCCTCCTCAAAAGCCTAATCGCAAAGGAAGGGGAGACGTGGATCATCATGTGTGTTATCCACATCGCATTATGGGCCGTTTGTTACTCAAAGCCCGCAAAAGGATGCACCTCAAGAAGCTCTCGAAAAGGGAAAGAAAAGCTTGCAGAAAGTTTTTTCAAATATTGTCTTATATTCTCGGTCCCACTATTCGAGAAACTCTACAACTACCTCTTTAAGTATCTTACCTTTTGTTTTTCTCCAACAGATTTCTCTCCTAAAATGTTTGGAGTTCTGTGGTTATTCTTCCCTTTGCAAAGTCTCTATTAATCATGGTGGGAACGAGGAGTGGAAGGGTTGCAGCAAATTTCACCAAGAAGAAGGCGCTGAGAATAAAATCGATGTCTCCTTCTTAATCAAGCTCGGAGAAGAATGTAGAGAGTAACAAACACATGGTCAAGGTTCGGGGCCTCCATCCGAAGCGGTCCAAGAAGGGCACTAAAATCTCAAATCCATCCGAGGCTCCAGTTGTTGAGACAAATGCTGCTGCAGAACAAGCCACACTTGTGAAGACTCCGATCGACCACATGCAAGGTACCTCTGTATCTCCTCCTTCTCAAAACCCTATATCAAGAATTTCTGGTATATCCCCTATTCAAGATTCAGTTATCAAGGGCAGAGATGGTGATGAAATACCTAGGGAGATGTTAAAGGTGCTACCTTTGAGAACTATTTTTCCAACCGAAGTGGTCGGTTCTGATGTTTGTCAAAAGGGCCAGGAAGATGTTCCTGAGGCATCTGATTTGTCCAAAAAGGTGGATGAAGATCCTAGCCAGTACCTCAATAGTACTGAGGGTGCACATGATGAAGTTAGGGTTGCAATGCAGGTAGGAGTCTCTAGAGATGCTGAGGGGCTAGTGTCAAATGTACAGATTGAAGAAAGAGAAGGTCAGAAAATTGTGTCTGATATAGATCAAGAAGATGTGGCTGATGATGTCCCAAAAGTTTTTTCAGTTGATGATACGTGTAAAGATGTCCAGAATGATGTTTAGGACAATGTGCACCAAGGTGTTCAAGAAGATGTCTCGAAGGATGTTCCTGAGGAAGTTCAGGATGATGCTCCTAAAGATGTTGAAGAAGAAGAGTCTCATGTTGACACAACTGTAGAAGTTCTTGCTGAAATAAGAAGCAGTGAAAACGAGAGTGAAGCTACACTATCTACAGTTTTGGGCCACAGGCCCGTCAGCTCACGTGCCATGGACCGGGCCGAAACCCTTGAGTTTTGGGCGCCGACCATAACGAGGAATGGGGCCGAAACCCATGAGGTTGGAATACCTCATGGGCTGCCAAATTTGGCAAGGCCAAGGACTCATGGCCGAAACCCTAATGGGTTCGGCCAATGAGGCCCAAGCCGCCAAAGATGGCCGGCGGCTGGGGTTTGGAAGGAGCCGAACCAAGCCCATTTTATGTGTTGTTTCATGCTCCCAAAACCCTAGCCAATCTCTATAAATAGAGGCCTCATGAGCTGAAAAAATGGAGTTTGATTTTTCGAAACCGTTACTCTGCCAGGTTGACTAACTGAGTTTATTTTCTTTCTAGTAGGGGAATCTAAGCTTAGATCTGGTGGTCTTGTGCATTCGTGTGTATACCTTAGAGAGCAGAATACTTGATTTTCTTTTGGTGATTCGAATATACCATTGTTTTTGTCTAACTAAACAAACTTGTTGTTTTTCCAGATCTGGCGACGAAACTTGGGAGACGCATACCTCCTAGGTTTCAGGTCTGATTGAACCGAAACCAGCTCCATATTAAAGGAAATTCAATGCTCTTCAATTTATCGTGAAATATCTTTTTAAATTAGAGGTCAAGTTTGGGTGCTATCTGGCCCGCAACCTGACTGATCTGCAAAACCGAAAAGGTACATGCTTACGTAACTTGTAGATCTATCGCGTAGATAAGATCCTGACGGGTTTGGGGTAATTTTAATTATTTTATTTCCACTGCGCACTCTGATTTAGATACCCTAAATCCCAATAGTGGTATCAGATCCGATCTATTGCCTTAGATTTACAATTTTTTTATTGAATATGCATGATTTCGGCATTGTTTTCTTGCCATATTATTTTTCTGATCTAATTTCGGTTTTTTTTTTGGATTAAGATCTGCATCAAAACTGATTTTTTATGAAAATAATAGATCTGGAATTTTTTAGAATTTTTTGGATTTTTCGGGTTACCGGACCGGGGCTCTCGTGCCGCCAGGCCGGTAACCGGACGGGCGGCACCGGCGACCGGCGCCGGCCATGGCCGTGGCTGTGTGTCAGAAAGAAGGCCATGGCCACCCCGTCCCCACCATGGCCCGTCGTGGCAGTGCGGTGGAGGAGGTGGCGGCGCCTAGGGTTTCCAAACCCTAGGCGCGGCCGATTAGGGTTTCGGTCCTAATGGGCTTCGGCCCATTGGGCCCTAGACCATTAGGGTTTTGGGTTGCGATCCGAGATCGTGGATGCAAACCCTATATTCTGTAAATCCAATTATTTTAGAAATTTTCAGATTTAATCGGTTTCGATAAACCGTTTTTAAAACTTGTCCAATTTCGATAAGTTGGATCAAAATGTAGGCAAGATTAAAATCGCTTAATATCCATATTGATTGATAACATGTTTGTGTGATAATATGTCAATTGATTGATAACATGTTTTGTGCGGTGCAAGTTGAAGCCCTAGACCATTTAATTTAATTAGTTTAATTTTGCAGTCTGCGAACCACTAGTTAAAGGAAGTAATTAATTTTGCGGTCTGTGTTAGGTTTGTGCCCTAATCCAAAATAATTCTTCAATCTATATTGTAACGGACCTCATTATTCTACATAATAAAAGGCATAATATTACTAATGTGTTGTAGTAATATATCTAATGTGATTTGATCTATGTCATAATGTGTGTAACGACTTATAGTAGAACTATAGATCAGAAAGAGTTGCATTCGATAGAGTCCCTGATCAGCTAAGCTTCTTCTGAAGCGATCAGTATGAGACTGACTCCTTGTGATCACGCTCTACTGATCATGGCAAAGATGTGTCGGAGTTATATCATAGATATCATCAGGTCGATGATATCGGACAACCCGATTGTGAGTATGCTGCATAGATCCAGTCATGAGATACTCACATATCGTAACTTGTCATTATATCCTAAGATCAAGGAGTCTTTGTGTACACTATGTAACAAATACCTAAGTTTGACCTAGTCTAACGTTATCTGTGAAAGGGTAACTATAACGACTTCGATTTGCTTTGGCATTTATTGCACCAGTGAACTCGAAAGGCGTCTGAGGGATTTATCACCTATACTTCGGTATGAGAAAGATATCCGTTTAGGCCACTTGATGAGTATGACTGAAGAAAGAGCATGGCCATGCAGGTGATACCTTAGTATCAGTTTTCAGTCATCTCAGATATCAAGAAACAGTGATTGATAAATTAGGATGACCATTCTATGCCTATTGATCAATCTGGATATCGGTTTGATAAAAGGACAGTGACATGTACGATAACAGGTTAAGTCGAATAATCGATAATCACGAATATTGGATAATCATAATGTCTTGCTAGAGGCCACTTATGATGGAAAGGGTAAAATGATAATTTTACCAGTCTGCCAATTATTCGTGAGCCTAGAGGGTCACACGCATTAAGCACGATACATGACAACAATTATGGATGAGAATTGAGAACAATTCAGTAGTTTTCTGGCCTAAGGTTTTAATCAGACGGTTGAAGAAATCGATTCGAGGAAATTGAGCCGTTTTGACTAAACCGAAATTAGAACTCAAGTTAATGGGTTTAATTTGGGTTTTAGTTAAACGGGCTTAAAACCCATTTAGGGATTTAAGATAAGAGAGGGAACAAATGCAAATAAGAAAGAATAAAGGGATAGATAATGCAATTTTAATTTTTAAATTCAATTTAATTTCAAATTAAAATCACATAATATCTACTCATTTATCTTTGATTTTTTCAGCAACTTCCCCTCCTTTCTCTCTCCCTCATTGCTGAAAACTCTCCCTCTCTCTTCCTCCATTGTTGTCTTGTTTTCTCTCAAAAATTCTAGCAAATTTGTGAGTGAAAAATCATTTCGGTTGTGGTGCTTGTGTGGACTTGATAGAGAGAACACTACACTTGTGTTTTTGTCGATTACAAGAGGTAAATATCAGATTTATATTTATGTTTATAACATGTTCAAATGGCATTAAGATCTAAGCTAGTTTCGATCACCACGGTTACATAAAGTCCGCTGTATGATATTCATCGTTTGGAACCCGTGGTGATCTCTTTCAATGGCCGTGGCCGTGGCTGCGTGTCAGAAAGAGGGCCATGGCTACGCCGTCCCCACCATGGCCCGTCGTGGCGGTGCGGTGGAGGAGGTGGAGACCCCTAGGGTTTCCAAACCCTAGGCGCGACCGATTAGGGTTTCGGTCCTCATGGGCTTCGGCCCATTTGGCCCTAGACCATTAGGGTTTTGGGTTGCGATCCTAGATCGTGGATGCAAACCCTATATTCTGTAAATCCAATTATTTTAGAAATTTTCAGATTTAATCGGTTTCGCTAAACCGTTTTTAAAACCTGTCCAATTTCGATAAGTTGGATCAAAATGTAGGCAAGATTAAAATCGCTTAATATTATTGATTGATAACATGTTTGTGTGATAATATGTCAATTGATTGATAACATGTTTTGTGTGGTGCAAGTTGAAGCCCTAGACCGTTTAATTTAATTAGTTTAATTTTGCAGTCTACGAACCGCTGGTTAAAGGAAGTAATTAATTTTGCGGTCTGCGTAACCGCTTTAAATTTCAATTATGTTATTTAATTTTCCGGTCCGTGAACCGTGTACATCTTGTAATTGGATCAAGAAGAATGGTGAACCGGAAAGGCGGCTTATGGTGTATGGAGATTCAACCAAAGTTAAGGATGTCTAGAGCCAGTGGGAGTCCTCAATTGAAGACGGTCTAGAAGAATCAGAAGAGATAGTCTCTAGGGTTTTTCGATTTCTTTGTTAAATACTATGAATGGGCTTTAGTTTCGTACATTTATTTCCGCTTTATATGTATACTAGATATGCATGAGTAGAAATTTATGAATAGATGTTTTTGTACGTTAAGAAATGTATGATATAACATCACCAACATGTAAAGGATTAAAATTGGAATTTATCAGACTTTGCATGTAATTGGTAATTGAAGTATCATGGACTTGATATTTTTAAATAAGATTGTCAAGATTTACAATCAAGGAAGTTAAAAACACAACCGATTCACAATTTAATTCAAGTAATGTGAGATACCACCCAAATCTCAACACTCAGACTAGCTCCCAGCCTTATGGATGGGTGCGCCTCCGCGTAGCATTCATTGGGATGCGGGTTATATGAGTTGGTTAGTCATATGTGGGTGCGTGCACCTCCGCATAGTATCCACATATGGACTGAACTATAGTTTAATTTGGTTGACTTGACTACGATTGTCAGCTAGGGTTGACCTAGGGTATCGGATAGGGAATGTGGTGTACATTTATGTACATTCCCTAGCCAAGAGTTACAGCGGTTGTAATTGGACTTGATGTCCTACCTACATAGCTTGATTGAAGCGGTGAGCCTCTGTTCACTTCAATCGAGTGAATTAGGGTTCTTGGTTTAGATTCTAAGTAAAGAATCGAACGGTTGTGGTTTAATTATGATCTTCAACTTAAATTTAAACTGATTAAATTCATTTTTCTTAATGCAAATCAAAACACATTCATTCACTGAGATATGTCCTTGGAAAGGATGAGGTCTCTTTACAGGTACAAAACAAATAAAGGAGGGATTTTTCTTGATAAACACAATCCCTAAGGAACCAGCTTCTAATGCCACTAGATCTCTTAGAGAGATTCGTAAAGCACTCTAGCACTCTACTGATATGGGTTAAATAGATGTTGGGTTGCAAGAAGACATAGTCTTCAAAAGGCAATAGATATGTTTGATGCGTTTATAGCGAACTGTAACATAGACAATATGTATAGAACCATTTCAGAGTTGCGGGGGATACGTCGCACTGATAAGATGAACATCAATAGTTAAACTAAGGATGTTTTTATGGTCCACAAATGGATAAGCTTTTTCGAAACCTGGTGTTAACAAGGGCGGGACCCTTAATTAGATTGAAAGAATTTTAGAGTCACCCATGATTGACAAGACCAAGGCTAGTTCAAAACGCAAGGGTAACGATTGTATTTCTTCAATCGGGTTGGTCATAGGAAAGGGACTGGATGAGATATCAAGATGAGTTGAAGGAAGATGTGGAGGATCCACATCTTCAGAAACTTATGTTAAAGATCCATCTACTTCTGAATCCCAAGTATTGAATATTGGATTACACATTAACTGTGTAGGATCTCAAAAGTAGAAGATTTCTGGCCAATGGAGAGATGAATCTACGGGTAAGCAACATCACAATGGACGTGGTAGTTGCTGTAGTAATCATCGAATTAATTATGCCTAATAGACTTAGTTTCGGCATTTGATAAATGTTAAAGATGTACCTGATTTTACCAGGAACATGATTTCGATTTCTTGAGGTACAAGAACGATATCTTGCCATTTCACAATGACATTTGTGATATCTACCGAAATGACATTTATTATGCAAAGAACTCCAAAAATAAGTAGTCACTATGCATTGGACATAGATGATACTAACAAAGTCAGTCTGTAATATAAATAGAGAATGGTTTGAATCTGGTGGTTCAAATCAAACTCTAATATGACATTGTCGTTTAGGCCACATCAACGAAATGCATATCAGCACTTCACAAGTGTAGACTTTTAAGTCCGTTCGAATTCAGTTCGATTGAAAAATGCAAAGCTTGTTAAATGACAAAGGCACCCTTCACAGGTAGTGATGTAAGGACGGGTGACTTGTTAGGTCCAATGCACTCTGTTGTGTATGGACCAATGAGCATTTATGCCACTCCGTTGACTACCTATAGTGAAAAACCTTTCCACTGGCAAAGTGCCCCTAGACGTAGGTGCGGAGTCACCGAACTAGGTAATCATCTCTGGTGTCGTGATTATTATCTGTCTATTACTTTGCTTACGGTTTCCATAAGAAGTCGATACACAAGTTAAAGACTTTGTGTTTGACTTCCTGACTCGGCTACGGTTCAGAATTTCAAGTACAACTGAAGAAATTCAGAAGCCACACTTTTGATAGCATTTGTGCCCTAGTCCAATTGCTATTAGCCTGTAAACGTCTATGTACATTATCATCGTTTGCAATATATATATATATATAAAACGGCTTTTTATTACTTATGTGTTGAAGTAATATGTTAAGCATGATCTGATTTATGACCATTAAAGTAGTAGAACCATAAATCTGTACGGATCACACTTAACGAGTCTCTGATCAACCTATGCTTCCTTAGAAGCGACCAGTATGAAGATGGTTCTTAATGACGTAGTTCTACTTGTCATAGGGATGAGGGATCCCGGAATCATATCATAGATATCATGAGGTAATTGATATCGGACGACCCACTTTGAATAGTGTTTTCATAGATTAAGCCATGAACATATTCAAATGCGATAGCTTGTCACGACATCCTTAGACCAAGGAGTCTTTGTGATCACTATGCAATGAACGTGCGGCTTTAACTTGCGCCTAACGCTTTCTGTGACAGGATTGCAATAAAGGATATGATTGGGTGGCGGAACGGGTTGCATGAGTGACACAAAAGACGGCTAAGGGATTTATCCCTCATACTACGGTATGGGAAAGATATCCGTTAAAAGGCCTCTTGATGGAGACTGACTGAGAGTAAGAGCATGGCCATGCCGATGATACGGGTTATCAGTTCTCAGCCATCTCACATATCAAGTAACAATGATTGATTAAACAAGGGTGACGACTCTATGCCTTGTGATCAATCGGGATATCTAGAGATAATAGGATAGTGACTTGTACGCACAAGGTTAAGTCGAATCATCGATCGTCATGCACCTTGGGTAATCATAACGTCTTACTAGAGACCACTTATGATGGATCGGGCAAGAGCGATCTTTTGCGCCGATCTGCCAAACGGTGGCATGAGCCTAGAGGGTCACACACATTCAAGACGGATAACTTGAGACAAGGAAACCTTAACGTTTCTTGAGGAGCAATACATGGACAAAACTGGAGGTTTTGTGCCATGGGTTCGGTTTGAGAGAATAAATTAGCGAATCGAGAAAACTGAGTTTTTCGTCGATGTCGCGTCAGACTTTGTTTGATAAGTAACGACAAAAGGGTCGGGCGACTTTTGGACACGGCATGAGACCCCACGGGCGAGCCCATTTGGCTCGTCCCATGAGGCCTCATGGCCGCCCCAAACAAGGGCCCATTAAGGGCCCAATAAACCTTCTTGGCCGGCCCACATGGTGGGTCCATGTGTGGGGCCCACACAACACCATGCTTAGTTGGTGATTGTGGATTAAGAGGTGAGTGATTTAAGGGGTACGGGTTAAAGCACATTTAACCCCATACCAATCACTTTTAACCCATACTTGTGAGTTGGATGATGAATTCATATACAAGACTTTAATTTATTATTCCATTAATCACAAAACTCACACAAAAATTTCTCTCTCTCTCATAGTGGCCGGCCACACCATCTCCCTCCTCTATCTTGCTCTCTTGTTCTTCATTTAATTGTTCTAGTAGGCAATTAAGTGAGGGATCATCAAGATTATCCCCTTCGTGTGGACTTGCTTTAGAGAAGAAGATCTGAAAGTTCTTCTTTATCGATTCAACAAGACTTAAAGGTAAATATCTTGTGGAATAGATTTTGCTTTAGGATTTAATGGTTTATGTTCTTGGACATGGTTTGGAGTAGATTTTCTTATAATGCTTCCGCTATCTCGACGATCTAGAACGCTCCAAAACCCTACAACTTTGACACTATAGAAGTTAAGCTGATTGTAGAGGCAGAACCAGTTTCTGTAATTATTCCTGACAGTCCAAGGCGATCTAAGAGAACCCGTCATTCACCCTTCAGATTAGGTTTCCTAATACTTGAAGGTGATGATATGGTTGTTGTGGATCATGATGATCCAACAACATTTAAAGAGACCATGGACAGTCCCAACTCTGAGAGATGGCTGGAAGCCATAAAAGAAGAGACGCAATCCATGTGAAATCACCAAGTTAGTAACTTGGTGGAATCAACCGTGTGTGTAAAAGCCATTGTTTGATGATGCGTCTTTAAGGTCAAGACGGACATGGATGGTGAAATCAACCCATATTTTTCTTACCGAAAAATACTGGAAAGATTTGTAAGCTGCTAAAATCCATTTATGGATTGAAGCAGGCTTCTTAGAGTTGAAATCTTCTTTTTGATAAAGCTGTGTGGGAGTTCAACTTTATTAAGGACGAAGATGAATCTTGTGTATGAAGAAGGCTAGTGGGAGTGTCTTGCTAGTGTTGTATGTTGGAAACATACTGATAATTGGAAATCGTATCCCAACATGTCAAGGCATGGTTAGGGAATTGTTTTGCAATTTATGACTTAGGGGATAATGTACATGTTATGGGCATCAAGATCTGGAGAGATTATTCCAAAAGGACTTTGGGCCTAAGTCAAAGCACTAAAAGATGGGATGTCTGGACGAAATGGTGACCATATACTTAGTATAATGGGCCGATCCTATATGTCATGACATGAACAAGATCATATGTTTTGCTTACCTTAGCCTGTACCAGTAAATGCTAGTCTAACCCTTGTGAGAAACACTAGAATGTAGTAGAGAAGATCCTCATGTACTTCAGTAGCACTGAGGATATCTTACTGGTTGTGTTAAGGGTATAGATAAATAGTAAGTCGTTAGAATACGATGATACTAGTTTCCAGACTGATGATTTTAGATCATAGTAAGGTTATGTGTTTTGTTATTGAGTGGTGTTATTAAATAGTTGGAACAATTCCAGGCGAGCTACCATTAATAATTTTGCAAACGAAAGCTGAGTATTTAGCTGCCTCAGAAGCACCTAAGTAGGTTGTATGGATCAGAAGTTCGAAGATAGGTTAGATGTAATGCCAAACCCATCTAAATCTAGTGAACTTCGCTTGTGATAACACCAATGGTCATAGCATGGACTTATGAGCCCAGATCACAAAAGTCCAAACAAATACTCAGCAGACATTGTCTCTATTGATACATGAGGAAGATCTGTAATGTTACTACTTATGATAATACAACCGACCCCTAGACGAAGGTTTTCTCATAGCCTAAACATGCAGGACATGTAAAGTCTATGGGGATAGACTGGAACTTAAATTGGAACTAGGGGCAAGTGGGAGACTGTAACATTTGTGCCCTAATCCAATACGAAGTAAGTCTGTAATAGTTTTCTCATCGTATGCAACGAAATAAAATCGGCATTATATTACTATTGTGTTGTAGTAATATGTTAAGTATATATCGATCTATATCATTGAGTGTGTCATCACTAATAGTAGAACTATAGATCTATATGATTTATATTTAACAGGTCCTTGGCCAGCCAAGCTTCATCAAAAGCGACCAGTATGAGGACGACTCTTTATGATCACGCTCTACTGATCATGTCAATAGGTTTTGCCGGAGTCAGATTATAGATATCATATGGGAAATGATATTGGACAACCCGACTTGAATATGTTGCATAGATGATGTCATGAACTTATTCAGATGTCGTAACTTGTCATTGTATCCTTAGACCAAAGAGTCTCTATGATCACAATATAGTGAATATCCGAGTTAGACTCAAACCTAACGTTTTTAGTGACATGTTAACCATAACGGTTGTGATCGGCTCGGAGATAGTTTATATGTGTGATACGAGAGATGTTTAAGGGATTCGTCCCTCATACTATGGTATAGGATAGGTATCGGTTTGGGCCACTCGATGAGATTGACTGAAAGGAAACGTATGGCCATGCAGATGATACGGAGTATCATTTTCAGTCATCTTGGATATCAAGAAACGGGGATTAATTAAATAAGGATGATGGCTCTATGCCATATGATTAATCAAGATATCTAGTCATAAAAGGATAGTGACATGGACGACATGATGTTAAATGGGATCGCCGATAATCCTGAATTTTGGGTAATCATAATGCCTAACTAGAGGCCACTTATGATGAAAATGGTAAAATGGTAATTTTACTTCGATATGCCAACAGGGCATGAGCCTAAAGGGTCACACGCATAGGGTGCACATCTTAGGAAATCCGGGCAGAATTAATTGTGGATTGGTTAAATCGGGTTCTGGCCAAAACCCCAAAGGTTTTGGCCCACAGGCCCGTCAGCTCACGTGCCATGGACCGGGCCGAAACACTTGGGTTTTGGGCGTCGACCATGATGAGGAATGGGGCTGAAACCCACGAGGTTGGAATACCTCATGGGCTGCCAAATTGGGCAAAGCCAAGGCCTCATGGCCGAAACCCTTATTGGTTTGGCCCATGAGGCCCAAGCCGTCAATGATGGCCGGTGGCTAGGGTTTGGAGGGATTCAAACCTAGCCCTTTTTATGGGTTGGTTCATACTCCCAATAACCTAGCCAATCTCTATAAATAGACGCCTCATGAGCTGAAAAAATAGAGTTTGATTTTTCCATACCGTTGCCAGATTAACTAACCGAGTTTATTTTCTTTCTAGTAGGGGAATCTAAGCTTAGATCTAGTGGTCTTGTGCATTCGTGTGGATACCTTAGATAGCAGAACACTTGATTTACTTTCAGTGATTCGAATATACAATTGTTTTTTGTTTTACTAAATAAACTTGTTGTTTTTCCAGATCTGGTGACAAAACTGGCGAGACGCATATCTCTTAGGTTTAAAGTTTGATTTAACCGAAACCAGCTCTAGATTTTATGAAATTCAAAAATCAATTTCTTGTGAAATATCTTTTTCCATTAGAGGTCAGGTTTGGGCGCTATCTGGCCCGCAACCTGACTGATCTGCAAAACCGAAAAGGTACATGCTTTCGTAACTTGTAGATCTATCGCGTAGATAAGATCCTGACGGGTTCGATGTTAGTTTAATTGTTTTATTTCCGCTGCGCACTCTGATTTGGATCCCCGAATCCCAACAGTCTGTATCTTGCATACTATACTAAGTATAGAATTAAAGGCGAGACCACTCGAGGCAAAATAAAATAAGGAATTAATGATCTCTTAGAAAAAGAATTGTAGGTCATCTTTGAACCATTCAAGCTAAAAACGTAAGTGCGATAATATTTCTATAGTACTTGTTTTAGCTAAAAGACCTTTTTATTATAATCTTGCATTACAAGTTAATGTTCCCTTTCATTTCTATTTCTTAAAATTAATTTATCTTTTGCTTATGACTTGGGTGAATTTTATGGGTTTTGACCATTGGAAATGATTTTGTGCATACATATATTTTGGTCTATTGATTAAGACAAAATGAAGTTTAATATTTGTTGACATAACTTGTTTACCTTAATTGCTCATTTTATTTATTATGTATTTGGAGCAAGAGAACAATGAAGAAAAAAAGAAGAAAAATATATATAAGCCCCAAGACAAGAAAAGAAAAGAAAAGAAAGAAAGTTGAGCATATGGGAAGAGAACTATACAAGTTTTGGCAGAAAAAAAAAAGAATAGGTTGTCAGTCGAAATTTGAAAAATACAAAAAGTGATCGACATAAAATGGGGGTTGATTTTAGCAAAGAACTAGCTAATTAGTGAAATGTAATTAGGTTTGTGAGTTTTAAAGCAACTTTGTGGTGGTGCACTATATAAGCCATTTTTTATCCTCTAAAATTCTACCTTATCCTAAGCATTAACATTACAAGCCATAATAAAGCCCTACAGATGGATTAACACAAGGCACTAATTTTGTACGATTAGTGGAGATATGGTCGAGCTAATAGCATATGAACTTTAAATTTCAAATGAAAATAGATTGACATGTGTTGAGACATGTGCATTGAATGATTTTGAGACCGAAATAAGGGAACAAATCTTATTCTCACTTGACTGGTGTTTGTTTGATTTTAAGAAACTTGTGTGATTAATTGGGTGGACTTAATCAAATCATTAAATGGTAGTTCTGAGCTCGTCTTTTCGTTTACATGCTTAACATGACTCAGTGATTGTGTTATTATACAATTGCTTTCTCGTAAATAATTTGTATTTTTTATTTTGTTGTATATGTTAAGTCTTTGTCATTTTATAATTGAGTCTAAATGCATTGCATGTGCATCCGAATTCGTGGGCATTCCATTCTAATAAGCCCACAAGAGGACTCGAACTACTCCTATGAGTTACCTCACGGTTTAATTCGGAAAAATAATGTATTTTACAACTTCGTAGATCCTACCCTTTTTGTTTTATTTTTTATTTTTCTTGGGATGAGAAAAGGTTAAGTGTGGGTGGTTGATGAGGTCGGAATTGCATTATCCTCCCGAGTCAAATCTCCTTACTTTTAACTCCGTTTTATCTCAAGTTTATAGTTTTAGTGCATAATATACTATATTTACCTTATGAGTGCTACAAGATAATTTCATGTGTAAAACGCAAAAGTCGGGAAAAGGAGGCAGCTAGTCGGGTCAACCTACCAGACTAAACCCAGCAAGTTGATTCTAACCCTGAAATTCGTAGCCATGAAGAGTGAAAAGGAACATATGTCCGAGTCAGCTTGCTTGGGTTGCTTCGACAACCTTATCAGGTAGGTTTGAAGAACCTCATTGGGTGACCCTCCTCCAACTTACCTGGCCAAGCATAGAGAATGGAGGCTGCCGGGTTGACATGACGAACACATCTGGCAGGTTTTCCTTAACCCGGCAACTCATGGCCGCCCTCATGAGAAAAGAAGGAAAAAAGATGGGTTGCCGAGCTAACCTCTCGGATTCCACCCGACAACCTGTCCGATTCAGCTTCACATTTTGTGCATTGTTTCAAATTTTGAACCTTTTGAGCTCTTCTGTAAATATAAATGAATAGGGCTTCAAAGATACATTTTCACACACATATTTTCAAAGAATGATAAAATGGAGAAATCACCATTTCGTGAGGGAAAGTCTTGTTGGTATATCTCTAGAGGGCATTAGGGTAGGTCTAGAACTTCCCAATATTTGATCCGTCTCAAAAAGATTCTTCAGAATTAACAATCAAATTTGATAATTTATTAATTAAATCGTTCCCTCGGATCCCCCGATCGCCTCAATTTTTTTACTGTTTATACTCCTAACCTTCATGTTCGTAGCTTACTGATTTGTTACGACTATGATAATTGCATACTTGTTTGGATTGTGTTTATCCCCACCCACCATTTCAAAAATTGAACAAGCTCGAATAGTGGTCCTACACTCCTAGTGTTCGAACCATATTAGACAAAGTTCTATATAGAATCTACTATGGGACGAAATGTTGCTGATATTACTTGGAACGACATGTGAACTTCTTGGGTACGATAAGGATGCATTCGGCAACAAACCATAAACCTAATACAAACCGTGCAAACTGCTGATCTGGCGCTGATATGAAACGTGGGTAGTTATACCAATTCAATTACTACCACTAATATAATAATTAATATTAATATTAATTCAATAACTATCATAATTACACATAGATAAAAACCTAACAAAAATACATATTTACAATTCATTAAATAAGTTAAATTGATTAGAATTATAACCATGCTAATTAAAATTGATAATTATCAAAACAGCCAAAACCTTACACCAAAACACTCACAACCCTATGCTAAAATAGTACAAACACAATGGAAGGGTGTCCTCTTAAGGGGAAAAGTAAAGATATTTTTAGAACACCCACGATCTTATATCAAACTAGTCAACACTTATACTAAAACACTCATAACCTTATACCCAAAATGGTTGGAAAGGGGTCTTTTTTGGGAAAAGTCAAGACATTTCCAAAACACTCGAGAACTTATACAAAAATAGCATATACCTTATACCAAAATACTAAGGACCTTACTTGCTTTCAACTGCTCTCACGAGGGTCCTTGCGTGATTTTCTTTCATTTTGTATAATGTTTTGAGTGTTTTATTATAAACTCTTGACTGTTTTGATATAAGTTCTTGTGTGATTGTACCAAATTCTGTACATAAAAGACCTTATACCAAACATGTGAGACCTTGTCCTATACATTAAAGACATTATACTAGTGTAGTTATAAATTTATTTAGTGCAGTTATAAGTTTAATTAGTGTAATTTTATAGTATTTAAGTTAATAATAAATATTTATTGAATGTGAAATTATGGTAATTATTGAATGAATGTTTAATTATGTTAGTTATGAAAGTCATAATTTTGGTAATTATTTAGTTGATAATATGTAATTATGGTATTTAATAAATTGATAGCCACCTACGTCCACGTCAGCACTCCCATCCAGTGTGCATCAGCCTCAACCCCACCACGTGTCCTACAAGATGTGTGTGTCCCTTCCTCCAATGACTCACATTCACTTGTTCACATATGGGACATTGTTTGTAAAGAGCATGGAAGTAATTTCTACATGTTGACCTAAAATCACCTCTATTGAATTCAATGTTCATTTTTTTCTCCATTATTGCTTGTCGTCTCTGACTTTTGTGGTTCCTAGCGCTTAACTAGCCGTTAGACCAACGTTTTCTAGCGTTTTCTGATAGCATTTGTGCCCTAGTCCAATTGCTATTAGCCTGTAAACGTCTATATACATTATCATCGTTTGTAATATATATATAAAACGGCTTTGTATTACTTATGTGTTGAAGTAATATGTTAAGCATGATCTGATTTATGACCACTAAAGTAGTAGAACCATAAATCTGTACGGATCACATTTAACGAGTCACTGGTCAAAACATGCTTCCTTAGAAGCGACCAGTATGAGGATGGTTCTTAATGACGTAATTCTACTTGTCATAGGGATGAGGGATCCCGGAATCATATCATAGATATCATGAGGTGATTGATATCGGACGACCCGCTTTGAATAGTGTTTTCATAGATTAAGCCATGAACATATTCAAATGCGATAGCTTGTCACGACATCCTTAGACCGAGGAGTCTTTGTGATCACTATGCAATGAACGTGCGGCTTTAACATGCGCCTAACGCTTTCTGTGACAGGATTGCAATAACGGGCATGATTGGGTGGCGGAACGGGTTGCATGAGTGACAAGAAAGACGGCTAAGGGATTTATCCCTCATACTACGGTATGGGAAAGATATCCGTTAAAAGGCCTCTTGATCGAGACTGACTAAGAGTAAGAGCATGGCCATGCCGGTGATACGGGTTATCAGTTCTCAGCCATCTCACATATCAAATAACAATGATTGATTAAACAAGGGTGACGACTCTATGCCTTGTGATCAATCGGGATATCTAGAGATAATAGGATAGTGACTTGTACGCACAAGGTTAAGTCGAATCATCGATCGTCATGCACCTCGGGTAATCATAACGTCTTACTAGAGACCACTTATGATGGATCGGGCAAGAGCGATCTTTTGCGCCGATCTGCCAACGGTGGCATGAGCCTAGAGGGTCACACACATTCAATACGGATAACTTGAGACAAGGAAACCTTGACGTTTCTTGAGGAGCAATACATGGACAAAACTGGGGGTTTTGTGCCATGGGTTCGGTTTGAGAGAATAATTAGCGAATCGAGAAAACTGAGTTTTTTCGTCGATGTCGCGTCGGACTTTGTTTGATAAGTAACGACAAAAAGGAAATGGCTGCGGATTTTATTCTGCAATCCCTTCCTCATGCATATGGTGGGTTCGTCATGAACTATCACATGCATGATATGGACAAGACCGTGTCGGAGTTGCACAGCATGCTAGTGACTGCCGAGAAGAGCATAAGGGGCAGTTCGCCCAAAAATGTTTTTATGGTCAAGAAGGGACCCAGCTTCAAATCTGGTGGCAGCAAAGAACATACGACCATTTGTTCCTAGACCTTCCATGCCCGTACAAGGCAAATGGAAGGCAAAGGAGTCGGTCTGTTTCTACTGTCAAAAGCCTAGTCATTGGAAGAAAGACTGTCAGCAGCTAAAGGAGGATCAGATGAAGGGCGGTCGGGCCGCTACTTCATCAGGTATTCCATTAGAGCTATATCTTTCTACGATAAATACATGGGTACTAGACACTGGAGCTGAGTCTCATGTCTGTGCGGATATGCAGGTGTTACACAGTAGAAGAGATATAGGGGAAAGCGAGGTGGACCTAAGAGTTGGGAACAACGTCAGAGTTGTCGCAACTGCCGTGGGTTCTGTTAACCTTGTTTTGCCCAGTGGGCTTGTAATTGAACTTCAGGATGTGTTTTGCGTACCTGCTTTCAGCAGGAATATTATTTCAATTTCTCTTTTTGAAAAGGAAGGTTATTATTTTAATATTAAGAACGGGTTTTTTTAATATTATGCGCAACAACATGTTTTATGGCAATGCTCACACTGTTGGAGGTTTATACATATTGAATATGCAAAACCCGAGATCCAACATGCTCTATAATATAAATGCTAAGAGGTTTAAAGCTAATGATTTAGACCAAACTCTTATCTGGCATTGTCGTCTAGGTCACATAAATGAGAAACGCATCTCAGCACTTCATAAGCGCGGACTTCTAAGTCAATTCGAATTTCAAACGACTGATAGATGCGAAGCTTGTTTAATGGGCAAGATGACTAAAGCGCCCTTCACTGGTTTAGGTGAAAGGGCAGGTGATCTATTTGGTCTAATACATTCAGACGTATGTGCACCAATGAGTACACCAGCCAGAGGTGGTTTAGGCTACTTTATCACATTTACTGACGATTTCAGTAGATATGGTTATGTCTATCTCATGAGACATAAGTCCGAAGCTTTTGATAAATTCAAAGAGTTTAAGACTGAAGTAGAAAACCAACTCAGAAAGAGTATCAAGGCACGCCGTTCTGATTGGGGTGGAGAATACTTATTCGAAGAGTTTCTTAGTTATCTTACTGAAGGTGGAATACTATCTCAGTGGACTCCGCCAGGAACACCGCAACTTAATGGTGTGTCCGAGCCGAGGAATCGGACATTGTTGGATATGGTTCGATCGATGTTAAGTCTCACTGATCTCCCGATCTCCTTCTTGGGTTATGCTCTGCAAACGGCCGCATTCATAATAAAAAGGGCTCCGTCGAAAGCAGTGGAAGGGACATCATTCGAGAAATGGTACGGGAAGGAACCCGTTTTGTCCTTCCTAAAAATCTGGGGTTGCGAGGCTTATGTGATCACTTAGTCGTGCAAGATGCCACACACAATGTTACACAGAATGCTATAACGTTGTGTTGGACTTCTTGCGTAGATAATGCAGGACAGTAAATATAAAGCTCTAAGTAATGACACTGCAGATTGTTTACCTAGTTCGGTGCAACGTCACCTACGTCTGGGGGCTCTCAGCCAAGTGGAAAGATTTCACTTATCAATAATCCGTCAGAACATACAAGTACCTGTGATCACTCCTAGATCTATACTTTATGCTACGTCTTACAGTGCAATCTATCTCAGGGTCTTCCCCTGAATCCAAGAACGTCTTGATTCCACTCTTTGAGCAATCGCCTTGCTCTGTCGTCTTCAAGTCTTCTCCAAGCTTGGTGGTTGCGTGTAGTCTTCAACTCACGACTTCAGTAAACCCTCAATCACCTAACTTTCTATAGTTATGTGATGCACAATGTCCTAAGCTCAATCTGCAATTTCTCAGCCCGCAAACCTTCACGTCTAAGAACCTTGCATATTGTTGCTAGGAAAGAAATAAAGAACCACACAATTGCTAAGGGGGTAGCCTGAGCTTTTATAGCAATCGTGGATGAGTACTAACCCTAAAGGATTTCCTCTTAATCGCCGTCTTTCTTCTTTTCAGATTAGGAGTCGTTCTGCACTTTCCTAATCGTCTTCTTGATTTTCTGCCGAATCTGCACTTTCCTGATTTCTGTCGATCAGGATGCTTGCCGAGACGCCGTCAACAATGTCATAGAAGATGTCGTAGAAGATGCTTCGACATTCTTTGTAACATGTTCTTCGGTTCCTTTAAAAACTAGCCAATCTCTAAAACCGTCGTAACTACAATCTCCCCCTTTGGCTATTTTTAAAGGCAGCATTCTTCATCGTATTCTGCGTCGCATTTTGCATCGCATTTGTCGTCTCGTCGATCGGCAGTGTCGCGCGTATCATCGCGTCTTGTGTCTTCGCGTCGCGTCGTCTCTATCTTTATTCCTTGTATCATCGTGATCGCGCGCGTTTTCTAACTTAAACTTAAACTTACTCCCCCTTGCTGGCTCAAAAAGAGCCAAAGTATAAACAAATATCGTAACACATCCAGGAAATAAGCAAAATAAACCAAACATAACTCACACTTGCTCTCAATCAGCTATCGAGAGCAAGAGTGATACATTGTTCACCAAATATTACAGACCATAAAAGTTGTTCAGTAGTTCAAGAGTCAAAGAATTTCATGAAATTTTTAAATAGAGCTGCTGCTGGAACTTGCAGTCTCTGTTGCTTCTGTGGAGGCTTCTTGGGTGGCTTCTTCTGGATCATTTGTGTTATCATCGTCAGAGCCTGGAGGAGACATGGATTGCAGCAGGTTGGCGCAGTGAGTTCGGCGCTGCAAGAGGTGCTTTAGCTGTCTTTAAGTTTGCAATGTCCTCATCCAGCACAGCAATTTCTCGTTCGAGCATGACGGCATCCCTGCTGGAGGTCCTGGTGAGAGGGACGGCACTTGTGGCTCTACTGGTCTTTGCCTTGGCTTCCGGCCTGACAAGATCAGGAGCATGCCTCCCTTCAAACAACTTGTGGCTTACCACAATTAGTCCTCCTCTTTTGCCCACCTTATCCGATGTTTTAAACACCCCAGGGTGTTGATGTACAAGTAATTCAGAGATAAGGGATGGAAAGGCTATGGGAATTTGCACCGCAAGAGATCTAGCATGGCGAACAAGATGATCAATCACAAATTGTCCAAAGTCAAGTTTAGATCCAGTGCCTATTTGGTAGATCAGTATTGCCAGCTCAGGTTTGATGGATGATGCGTGGGTCGAGGGCGCCCAATTTGCCACTCCAATCCGGAAGAAGATGGAGTACTTGGAAGTCAGATCTGATGCTGCCACGGTTCCTTTGGATGGCCATGTTCTGCTTGTATCTTCGGTGATCTCACGGAGGACTTTGCTTAGGTCGGGTGGTGGCACAGATCGAACCCTCTTCCTTCCCAGGAAGTCATTGATAATGTCAGAGGTGATGTCAAAGCGAATGCCTCTAACATATACCTTATCAAACTCTGGAGCATCTGGGGTACCAAATGTGGTAGGCAAATTTGCAATGAATTCTTTAACCAGGAGGGGATAGTGGTTGCCAATGTCGGAGACTGTTCTCATCAATTCTGCCTTCTCCAGGAGCTGTATAATGGCCTTTAGCCCAAGCAGCTCCAGCGACAATGTCTTCTCTGGGTACGCCGTTCTCTGAAATACAAACTCCCACCTCTTTGCACCTTCTGCTGAGTGAAACGACACGTTGTCGTAAGTTACACTCATGGTGTTCTTGGCTGTCTTCAGGGCCTTCCTCTTCCTTTCTTCCTCAGCAGGAACCTCTTCAACGTCATCATTAGTAGATTCATCTATCAACCTCCTTGTGGGGGTCACTTTCTTCCCTTTTTCTTTGACATGCAATTTTTTCTTTTTGTTGCTGGGTCCTCCAGCATCCTCAGCCTCCTTTCTTTTCCTTGTTTCTTTTAGTTTTCCAACCATAACAGCCAAACTTTCAGTTTCTTCTAGAACCTTTTTCTTCAGGGATGATAGGACTGTGTGTGCCGTCTCAGCAGCTTCTTCCATGACATCTTCTCTGGCATCCAGAGGGTTTTCTTCTGTGTTGTTGGTGGTGGCATCCTTGTTCTTCTCAGCTTCTTCCAGATCGTTCTCTCCGTTTCTGGTTTCTTCTTCCTCTTCTTCTTCCTCAGCTTCTTCCGAGTCA
The DNA here is from genome assembly GCA_963920655.1 of Geranium rotundifolium. Taxonomy (NCBI): domain Eukaryota; kingdom Viridiplantae; phylum Streptophyta; class Magnoliopsida; order Geraniales; family Geraniaceae; genus Geranium; species Geranium rotundifolium. The sequence goes on from OY987314.1 coordinate 15,511,226, forward strand.
ACTATTTCTTCCTCTTCTACAACTTTTTCAGTGGCTTTTGGTATGACATCCGTTCCTTCTTCTTCTCCTCCTTCTCCTTCCGCAATGCGTTCCAGCCCATGACTGACCGGAGTCAGATCCTCCTTTTCTCCTTCCGGACGTATCAGTTCTTCTACCACACCTTCTATAGGTGGGTCCTGGTTTTCCAGTAGTGATTCTAACAAATCACTGTTTCTAGAGGTATCGGCAGAGAAATTGTTACCTGTGATATTTGTTGGTGTTGGAACTGCGACGATTTGCATGGAGGCTTCTCGATTTTCCTGGCCAAGATCATTCTCTCTTTCTGGCCCAGTTAGGTCAGACATTGAGAATGCAGCGCTTCCGGTCCGAGACTTTTTGGGGACTCGAGTAAAAGTCGGCATTGGGGCTTTCTCCGGTGAAGCATCCTTGAGAATTTCTTCTGACTTCTTCAGGGTTTTTGGCCCTTTAATTCGCACTCCATGCTTGTTTGTTTTCGCTCTACTGCTTCTGGAGTGTTTAGATTCAGCTTTCTTTGAATCGGTGGCTTTCTTTGGGGCTACTGTGCTTCGAGTTTTCACCATTGTTGTTTGTGAGATTAGCAGAGAGTGAATGGCGAAGGAGATGAGAGTACGCACAGAGAAGAGGCGGACTAGGTTTTTGAAAAAAAACGATTCAAATCTTTTAGCGTCTGAGTGTATCTTTCCTTTTCTTTTATATGGGCTTTTGATGTGCTTGGCCCAATGACATTTGTTGGATTTTTTGACCGGTTCATGAAGAGGCACCAACAACTCCTCTCAACCGTTTCTGCAACTTCTTACTGTTCGTTGATGGTGCACAGACCGAGTGATGATCTGAGATCCTCGAATCTGCTTGCATCTAGTGCCTTTGTGAAAATATCAGCAAGTTGCTTCTCTGTGGGAATGTGCTCTAGGATGATCTTCTTGTCTTCGACCAATTCTCGAATGAAGTGATGTCTAATGTCAATGTGTTTGGTCTTGCTGTGTTGGACAGGATTTTTGGAGATGTTGATAGCACTGACATTATCACAATATAAAGTCATGGCATCCTGTCTGACATTGTATTCGACTAACATCTGCTTCATCCAAACTAGTTGTGTGCAGCTACTCCCAGCAGTAATGTACTCTGATTCGGCAGTGGAAAGGGCAACACAGTTTTGCTTCTTACTAAACCATGATATGAGGTTGTTGCCAAGGAAGAAGCATCCTCCAGATGTGCTTTTCCTATCCGATGTGTTTCCAGCCCAATCGGCATCACAATACCCCACTAAGGTAGAGGATGTGTCGAATGAATATAACAAACCCAAGTCTGTAGTCCCAGAGATGTATCTAATAATTCTTTTGGCTTGGGATAGATGACTAACCTTAGGATTAGCTTGATATCGTGCACATACTCCGACAGAGTAGGCAATATCTGGTCGACTTGCGGTGAGGTAGAGAAGACTACCGATGATGCTCCTGTATAGGTGTTGGTCGACGGCTTCTCCTGGATCATCTTTGGTTAGCTTGACATGTGTAGCTGCTGGTGTCCTTTTACGTGAGGCTTTCTCTAGCCCAAACTTGTTGACAATATTCTTCGCATATTTGCTCTGAGATACGAAGATGCTATCCCTTTGTTGTTTAATTTGGAAGCCTAAAAAATAAGTAAGCTCTCCCACCATGCTCATCTCGAATTCTGATTGCATCTGTTGAATAAATATCTCTACCATCTTGCTTGACATCCCTCCAAAAACAATGTCATCGACATAGATTTGAGCTATCATTAGGTTCCCGTCTTCATTCTTCACAAATAGGGTCTTGTTGACTCCCCCTCTAGTGTAGCCGCTTTGGACGAGGAATTTTGTGAGCCTTTCATACCAAGCCCTCGGTGCTTGTTTCAACCCATAAAGAGCTTTCTTGAGTTTATACACATAATCAGGATAGTGAGGGTCAACAAATCCTTTGGGTTGCGACACATATACTTCTTCATTGAGATCCCCATTCAAGAACGCACTTTTGACATCCATCTGGTAGAGCTTTATCTGTAGATGGCATGATATCCCTAGCAAGAGACGAATTGCTTCAAGTCTTGCCACAGGAGCAAATGTCTCATCGAAGTCGATACCCTCAATTTGAGTATACCCTTGAGCAACTAATCTTGCTTTGTTGCGAGTGATGTTGCCAAGCTCATCGGTTTTGTTCTTGAAGATCCATTTGGTGCCTATGATGTTTCCTTCACTTGGTTTGGGCACCAGTTCCCATACCTGATTTTTCTCAAATTGAATCAGCTCTTCTTGCATAGCATTGACCCAATACTCATCATTGATGGCTTCATTGATGTTTTTGGGTTCTGTCTTTGAAACGAAGCAAATATTTCCTATCATCTCGTTATAATCTTCGGGATCTTTTGACCGAGTCCATACGCTTTCATTCAGGTTTCCAATAACTCCAGAGATAGGATGGTTAGTCTGGATTCTTCGTGAGGGATTCTTGTTGCTGGTTTCAGGAACTACTTCGTCATTGGCGACATCATCTTCTGTTTTGCTGCTAGCATCTTCTGAGGCATCTGGAGTAGCATGCTTCCTGACATTGTTGGGCGGATAGGCTCCGTCTTCATCTGTCGCATCTTCTGAGGCATCTTCGCAGTCATCATCAACAACAACATTGATTGATTCCATCATGGTCTTGGTTCGTTTGTTGAAGACTCGGTATGCGCGACTATTTCTTGAATAGCCAAGGAAGATGCCTTCATCGCTTTTTGGGTCAAGTTTTCGACGAGGCTCTCTATCAGCTAGTATGTAACAAGTGGAGCCAAAGATATGGAAGTACTTAACATTGGGCTTTCTCCCCCTCCATATTTCATAATGAGTTACTGACATACTTGGTCGGAGAGTGACTCGATTGTGGATATGGCAAGCAGTGTTAAGTGCTTCTGCCCAAAAGTGAGTTGGTATGTCTTTAGCCAGCATCATAACTCTTGCTATCTCCTGTAGAGTTCTGTTCTTGCGCTCAACAATGCCATTCTGTTGAGGAGTGATTGGTGCTGAGAATTCATGTGCTATCCCTTCTGAGTTGCAGAAATCTGCAAACTTGCTGTTTTCGAACTCTCGACCATGATCACTACGAAGGCGGATGATTTTGCCAATTGTCTCTCCTTTTTCTCGTTGGACTGGGATGCATAGAGTCTTAAAGATCGAGAAGGTGTCTGATTTGTCACAAGGGAAGTCAACCCAAGTGTATCGTGAGTAATCATCTACACACAGAAAGACATATCGTTTTCCTCCAAGGCTTTCAACTTGCATTGGTCCCATGAGGTCAACATGTATCAGCTCAAGTACTCGAGAGGTGGTGATATGCTGAAGCTTCTTGTGTGACATCTTGGTTTGCTTTCCAATCTGACATTCTCCGCAGATCTTTCCTTCTACTATTTTTAGGTTTGGGATTCCGGCGATAGCCTGCTCTGAGATTGCCTTTTGCATACTTCTAAGGTTTAGATGTCCAAGCTTCCGGTGCCATAGTTTGGTTTCTTCTGCTTTGGAGACAAGGCACTTGGTTGCTTCGATATGTGTCTTAGGAGACCAGATATAGCAATTGTCTCTCGAGCGAACTCCTTGTAGAATAGTGACCTGATCGATGTTGTTAACTATACAGGCTTCTTTAGTGAATTTCACTACTAAATCCTGATCACAGATCTGACTGATGCTAATCAGGTTTGCCTTAAGTCCTTCTACAAGTAATGCTTCAGTCAAACAGGTGGTTTCTGGATGCTTGAGCACTCCTTTTCCAATGATTCGAGCTCGGATCCCATCTCCAAACGTAACAAAGCAGTTTGTATATAATTTAAGATTGGAGAGAAACTCTGGAGTACCTGTCATGTGTCGAGAGCATCCACTGTCGAGATACCAGTCCTTGTTCGTTGAATTACTTAATGATGTATATGCAACATTAGCTCGATAGGTCAGGTTCTTAGGTCTCCATTCAAGGCGAGTTGTCTTCGGAGGAGATGGGAGATGCCTTTGATATTTCTGAGCTTGCTTCCTCTTAAGAAGTTGAAAACAAAAAGGTCTGATATGACCTGGTTGACCACAGTAATGACATATCCATTGATATTGATAAGCTGGTCTTCTGTAGCTTTGTTGTCTGCGTGGAGGATGTCTTCTGACAGTTTCTTGACAAGAACAGGTTGTAGACGATGTTATGGCTTTTGTTGTAGGTCGTCCTGTAGGATGAGTTGGGGCATCCTGTTGTTTCTTGTCAGCCAAGGCTTGTTGTGGGATAAACTTTGTCCCTGTCGTTGAGGGGACAGCATGTGTGTACCCTAGTCCCGTCGTATCTTTGGACTGTTTTCCCACCGATAAAATCTTGTCAAGGCTTTCTGTGCTCGGATTCATCATCTTTACCGATTTAGTCATGAGACTAATTTCTCCATTAAGTCTGGTGATCTCTCGTTTCAGCTCCACGATCGTCTCTAGAAATCTAGACTTGTCGAGGTAAGACTAATGATCCTTTCGCCTTGTTGATCAAGTATCAGAGTTTCCTTGATCCATCTGGTATGCAAGCCTTTGTATGCCTCGACTAGTTGTTCTTTAGTCCAATTCTCATTTGGAGTTGGATCATCATTGATATCGACAGCATTATCAACATTACATGTAGGAGTAGTAGTAGTGAATGCAACAAAGTTGCTTACCTCTTCAGATCCACTATCTTCATTGTCATCATCTGATAGGGTGGCATTGTATCCCCGTTTTTGTTGTTTGAGGAAATTTGGACATTCTCTACGGAGGTGGCCGAATCCTTCACATTCATGACATTGAAGTCCTTTGTTTTTGTTTTCTTCTCCACTCCTGTTTGGTCTGTCAAGACTACCTCCAACCTGAGCTTTTTGTGGGGCTTTGTTTCCGGCATTTGCTGTGACATTCCGTCCACCCATTCGACTAAATCTTCTCATGGCTTTGTTGTAATTTTTTGTGAGAAAGGGCATTGTAGCTTCGATGTCTTCATCAGAATCGGAGTCCTCAGGATCTGGTTGCTTGTGTGTTGAGCTTTTGAAAGCAACTCCTTTGTTCCTTTTGTCGATGTTGGGTAGAGACAACTCATAGGTCATTAGAGACCCCATCAGCTCATCAAATTTCAAGACATTGAGGTCATGAACTTCCTCAATTGCTGTGATCTTCATCTTAAACCTAGGGCTAAGAGCACGTAGGGTTTTTCTTACCAATTTTTCATCAGAGATTGGTTCTCCCTGAGAATAGGATTCATTGGCTAGATCACGAATGCGAACATTGAAATCTGCAATTGATTCGTCTTCTTTCATGATGAGGGCTTCGAAGTTGGTAGTCAGGTATTGCAGTTTTTGTTCTCGAACCTTAGTTGTTCCTTCATATGCTACGGCCAGGATTTCCCATGCTGATTTGGCAGTTGTGCATGTGTTGATTAGTCTGAATACGTTCTTGTCAACACCATTGAAGATAGCATTTAGAGCTCGAGAATTTCCCAGTGATTCTTCATCTTCATCATCGGTCCAGTCTTTTTCTGGTTTTGGGCCGATAGGATTGCCATCACTGTCACTGAGTTGTGGTGCATTCCAACCATTGAGTACAGCCTTCCATGTCTTGTTGTCTAGTGACTTCATGAAGGCACACATTCGAGCCTTCCAATAGCCATAGTTGCTTCCAAATAGAACAGGTGGTCGATTTATGGATCCTCCTTCTCTGGCATTGTCCATCTTTGATCAAAATATTTGTTTAGGAACTCACCTAAAGCTATAGGTGCCCCCTCTGATACCAATTGAAATTCTGATCACTTAGTCGTGCAAGATGCCACACACAATGTTACACAGAATGCTATAACGTTTCTTAGTTATCTTACTGAAGGTGGAATACTATCTCAGTGGACTCTGCCAGGAACACCGCAACTTAATGGTGTGTCCGAGCCGAGGAATCGGACATTGTTGGATATGGTTCGATCGATGTTAAGTCTCACTGATCTCCCGATCTCCTTCTGGGGTTATGCTCTGCAAACGGCCGCATTCATAATAAACAGGGCTCCGTCGAAAGCAGTGGAAGGGACATCATTCGAGAAATGGTACGGGAAGGAACCCGTTTTGTCCTTCCTAAAAATATGGGGTTGCGAGGCTTATGTGATCACTTAGTCGTGCAAGATGCCACACACAATGTTACACAGAATGCTATAACGTTGTGTCGGACTTCTTGCATAGATAATGCAGGACAGTAAATATAAAGCTCTAAGTAATGACACAGCAGATTGTTTACCCAGTTCGGTGCAACGTCACCTACGTCTGGGGGCTCTCAGCCTAGTGGAAAGATTTCACTTATCAGTAATCCGTCAGAACATACAAGTAACGACAAAAGGGTCGGGCGACTTTTGGACACGGCACGAGACCACACGGGCGAGCCCATTGGGCTCGGCCCATGAGGTCTCATGGCCGGCCCAAACAAGGGCCCATTAAGGGCCCAATAAGACCTCTTGGTCGGCCCACATGGTGGGTCCATGTGTGGGGGCCACACAACACCATGCTTAGTTGGTGATTGTGGATTAAGAGGTGAGTGATTTAAGGGGATGGGTTAAAGCACCTTTAAGCCCATACCAATCACTTTTGACCCATGCTTATGAGTTGTATAATGAATTGAAATATCTATTAATCATTCATTACACAAAATAATCAAAAACAACTCACACATCTCTCTCTCTCATAGTGGCCGGCCACACCCTTGCTCCTCTTCATCTTGCTCTCTTGTTCTGCATTTAATTGTTCTAGTAGGTAATTAAGTGAAGGATTATCAAGATCATCCCCTTGGTGTGGACTTTCTTTAGAGAAGAAGATCTGAAAGTTCTTCTGTATCGATTCAACAAGACTTAAAGGTAAACATCTTGTGGAATAGATTTTGCTTTGGGATTTAATGGTTTATGTTCTTGGACAAGGTTTGGAGTAGATTTTCTTATAATGCTTCCGCTATCTCGACGATCTAGAACGCTCCAAAACCCTACATTTTCATGTACCGTTAGACCAACGATTTCTAGCGTTTTCATGTGCCGTTAGACCAACGATTTCTAGCGTTTTCATGTTTTATTTGCAACGTAATACAATTATCAAGGTATTTATCGACATATGTTCACTTTTTGTTACCTCGTTTCATGTTCATGGATTCGTAGTTCTAGGGTTTGATCCCGGTTATAGACAAATGATTGGTAAGATGGCGAGACATACATGAATTGCATGTCGGGGGAAGACGTAGTTGAAAAACATTCCAAGAGAAAGAGGAGAATAATAGGTATTTGGGATTTCATTTTTAAAATTTCATCGTATCACCACTGAAAACTGCCTCCAAGCCCACGAGACTTTTCTCCCGCCGGGCCGGAGATACAATCAAAAAACTAAACCTATCAACCTACGGGAGCTGGCCCAGCTGTTTTGTCTTCAACATCTTCTTCAACCTCTTGCTCATGGGCAGCTGTTCGTCGGCAGGTGCTGCAGGGTGTTGTTGGTCCGAAGGTACTTCCAGCAAGATAGTCAGCTGCGTCACCGTCGGAGTCAGGATGGGGGTCGGAGTCACGACCGGGGTCGGGGCCCAGGCCTACTCCCGTAGGTTGTAGGTTCCATTTTTTGACGTTGTAATAATCATACTTTTCTTGTTTGACTTTTTGGTGATTGAAGACGATAATTAACTGTTTTAGATCGCTGCAAATTGCAGTCTATGATTTATTTGAATTGTGATATTTTATAGGTTTAATTGGTAACAGGGAAACTGCATAAGTGTTTTGTGCCGCGTGATCTCGTCCTTCACTTTTTGGACCTGCAAACGAATGTGTTAAATTGTACCGGAAAATAAAAAATTTGGTAAATTATTTACTGTTATAAACAAATTGAAAATTTTCCGTCTCCGGGTTGCCTTCGTTTTCGTAGACGTGCACGTTAGTTTCCAAACTCTGAAGGACAACTCCAGCCTTCTGTTTCTTTAGAGAATGTCTGTCGAAGGACCGGGAACCGCCACTATGCTTTTTCTGATTCTCCGAAAACGCTTTAATTTTTGCAGAAGGGGCCTGCACTCGGAAAAATATCGAGCGTTAACAAAATATTATTACATATTTCAAACGCAAAAATAAAATATTACATAGTTAAATGTACCTTATATTCTAGAGTCTCGAAATAGCCGCACATCCAATCCCGTGATTGCTCTCGGCCTATGAATTCTTCAGGGACCGGCCTCCATGTTTTCAAGTTGTATTCCCTCCTGCACTCCCCCATAAACTCCCTATAGCGCCTCTGAGTGTGGAGAAAAAGCCACTGGTAAACTCGATTCGGCGCTACGTGGTAGCGTAGGCGCTCTTCAATGAAAATTCAAAAATGTTATCAAAACGGTTTGAAATGAAAAAAATTAAGAAACATACCGTGAGAGCTCCCCATATCTTATATTGATCATTGAACTCCAGCGTCCGAAACGTCGGAGCGCGCGGTAATATGCTCATTCTGATGTGATCGGCAATGAACCGGATAATCTGGGACGAGTCAAATTTTGGGTTGTTATTGATGAGGATGTGATTCTTGGAGAAGTGGCACGTGACCTCCAGGGGTCCTTTATCTATCATATCTTGGAGCTCCTTGCACTTCGCAAGCCCACGCGAACATGTCTTCGGCTCCTATGCCCCACTCGTAAATCCATCTTCGTACGTGTTGTTCAGCGACTGGTACCGGATGTGTCGTCGTAAGGGCACATTCGTACCGCACGGGTTGGATCCATTAGACGAACTCGAAGGAATGCATGAGGGATCGACAGAGGGAATAATGCACTCAATCATCTCATCCTCGTGTTTAGGTGCCTCCTCCGGGCTCGAACCACCCCGCTCGGGTATGTTGACCTCCTCCTGGACCGGTGTATCCTGCTGGGGTGTAGTACCATCATGGGGCCCACTTTGTACCCCGAGCTCTCAGGTCGTGCCAAGGTTGTAGCATAGCGGCGGATTCTGTCAAAATATTCTCCTTCAGTGTCTTCTGCCCCTTACTCTTTCTAGGAGTCATTTCCTGTGTTGACATCAACAACATATGTATTAAAATACAGGTCATTGTGATTGCCGGTTTTGCTGCCCAAATTTCAAATAGTAAATATATACGTGTGAGTTAATATTGCCTCTATTGCTGATAAAAACGTATGAGCATTTCAAATATAACCTCACTAACAAGTGTATAGAACGAATAAAATAAACTCACTAACAAATATATATGAGCATTGACATAAGTATATATTTGAAAATAACCCTAATTTCAAATATAACCTCGCTAGCATGAGAATGTGATGAATTATTCAATCATATATGAGCATTTCAAATACAACCCATTTCTCCAAAACACTCAAAAATTCAGTAACATTGGTAGATTTTCACAAACACCATCAAATTCAGTAACATTGGTAGATTCAGCAAATCATTTCAAGCATTTCCCTAAACCCTAAATCAATTCAAAATTTCAGCAATTCAATTCAATAAATAATTCGAGCATTTTTCTAAACCCTGCATTTCCCTAAACCTTAAATCAATTCGAGCATTTCTCTAAATCCCAAATCAAATCAAAATTTCAGCAAATAAACAAATCATTTCGAGCATTTTCCTAAACCCTAAATCAAAATTTCAGTACTTCAATTCACAATTTCAGCAATTCAATTCACAAATTTCCCCAACCAATTCAATTCAATTCACAATTCAATCAATATAATTCACCAAGTTGAACCAAAATTTCAGCAAAATCCTATATGGAATTTGAACCCTCACATGAACATAAAATAAAAAAACGAAGACATAATTCTCATTGATAAATTGGAGCATCAACAACATACGAGCAACAACACTCTAGTCATGAGGGTATAATTAATGTCAAACTGAAAACCAACACTCATTGACAATTAACCCACAAATCGTTGTCGTTATCAATTAAGAATATCTCATGGACATCTAAAAAAATATCAACAGTAAGGTGATGTTGCCAATCAATGTCATTCCTTGTAGCTTAATAATTCAGAACACAAATCAGATTTCAAAATCCAATCATCAAACAATTCATGTACAAAGTATTCAGCAGAATTATCAATTTACCAAGGAATTGATTTCAAAATCAGCAAATTTCAGCAAGGAATTGTAGAAAAATTTAACCCTAATTTCGAAATATAAGAACCCCAAATTCACAAAAAACCCCAAACCTAAATTATGAAGATTTAGGATTCTAGTTACCTTGCCGAAGACGAGACGAACAGATACGGAGCAGAGAGCAGAGTCGAAGAAAGCTAAAGGCAAGAGTTGAGGGCAGAGGCGAGCTTCAGGTGAGCTTTAGGCGAGGTGGTTCGGCAAGAACAGTCTTGAGCGTGGTGGACGGTTGGCATCGGCACATTCACTTTACTTTTTAGCTGACCGACGTACCCGCTCGGATATTATATAGCATCAATCCTTTCAAACACTTCGGCCCGCTTCGAAGGCAACACAGTGAAATCGGAAGGTTGACTGATGCCCATATCTGAGAGAGTTGCACGGGCATTTGCATCATCCTTGGTCTTTGACTTCAGGCCAATTACAGTGCCCATGACATTATCGTATACATTTTTCTCGACATTATCGCATAACCCGAATTGACTTCCAGCACGGGACCTGCCAGAAAATAGGTGCATGTGTCTAGAAACATGGAGCCCTACCTTGTTTCGGTGCGAACAACGGATGCAAACTCTACACTAGAAATTCATGAAGTCTTGTCTGTCTGAAAACTTCCTCCGATGAAGGTACCTCTAGGGGTGGTCGTTCTTCACTTGCCCCGTTAAACTCACGAGTCTTGAATCGGTATGGATGATGGGCGTGTAACCATTTACGGTGTCCGAGGTATGACATTCTACGACAACTGTATGTAGCTTCGAGGTCGTCAAGGAAAATGGGGCATACCTTGTACCCCTTTACCTGAATTCTGCCTAACATTTCCAGCCCTAGACATTCGTTGATTGTGTACATCACGGCTGCACGCATCCGAAATTGCTCGCAACTTTTCCGATCATACATTTGGACACTCGTGCCCCACAATACTTTCAAGTCGTCTATTAATGGCTGCATGAACACGTTCAAACACTTACCAGGTGATTTTGGCCCGGAAACTAGTATTTCTATTGTACTCTTTCCTCATACACATCGACGGGGGAAGTTGAGGGGAATTATCACCACTAGCCAAATACTGTGAGGCATAGAAGCGGACCCAAACGGGTTAAAACCGTCGTTCGCTAGAGTAAGACGCACGTTCCGGAAGTCTGCAGCAAATGTTGGGTACAATTGATCAAACTCTTTCCAAGATACGCTATCAGCTAGATGGCTAACATTGTTTTTGTCTCTGACCCTTTGCCCGTGCCAATGCATTTGGTCGGCAGTCTTCGCTGACATGTACAAACGCTGGAGCCGCGGAATAATAGGGAATTACTAGACAATTTTCATTGGTTTCTTTTATTTCCGTTTCCTGTCTACCCATCCAGATGTCCGACAAATAGGGTAGAAATTGGCATATTGGTACTGTTTATAGTACAAGATTGTACTTGATACAATCTATCCCTATCATCTTCAACATCTTCTTCGATTCGGCATATGATTTAGGGTGCAAATTTGGCGACGGTGCGAATTCTCGTAAAACTCGCAATTCATGTCAAATGCTTTGTTTGACATTAATGATGTTTCCTTAATGGTCATCAACTTCAAAAGCACATTCAGACAGGACAAGTTAGACCCTACAAACAATGGGGTGTTCGCAAGACGCATTAGTTCGTCATACGCGTCCATCGCTGCTTTTGTCGTAGGGTGCTCACCCTCCACTTTATCTTTATCAAAGATTTTTGCCCGCTGGGATAAATCCTCCACAAGCTCTACAACAGGATCAACATTTCGACTACTTGAAGCCTCGTCCCGTCGAGATTCCCGTCCCGCACCCAAAAACGAATTTGCGTTATGCACTTCACTGTGAAAGATCCACACAATGTATGTCGAAACCATGTCGTATTGTAGTAAGTGGGTACGTATTGTATTCTCATGTTGCACAATCATTATTGTGACAATTTTTGCACGGGCATAGATATCGGTCACGACTGTGTTGAACACATTTTCTTGGATAAACTTTATGAAATTTTCGACACCGTCCATATACGCTTGCGACCTTCTATTTTCTATATCCATCCACCTACAGCGGTCCATAATTGACATATCTACATACAATATAATATGTGATAGTTATTATAGGCATATGTATCACTACATGTAATTAAAGCTAAATATCCACAAACCAACGTACGATTAGTGGGTACGTATTGTATTCTCATGTACTAATTCAGTGCCTAACTCATTGACCAAAAATCTACTAATTCATAGTCTAGTTCACCAAAATTTCACTAATTCATAGTCTAGTTCACCAAAGTTTCACTAATTCATAGCCTAAGTCACAAAAATTCATAGCAATGTCACAACTAAATTGAAATATCACAGTTCATAGCAAATCAAAAACCCAAACTAACATGCAAATCTGGAGATCGACCAACAGGGACGACAAGACTAGAGACGACGAGCTTGATGACTCGAAATCTTCACCTCTATCAACAGGTCCAAATGATCCACCACAAATCAAATTTTGAAAAATGAAGTCATGCATGGACCTTTTATAGATTTTTCATAACCTTTTCCCGTGCAAGATATTGCGCAATATCTCGTCGGAAAAGGTTATGACCGTTGATCAACATTCGACCGTTGATGGTTAACAAACTCTTCCTGGCGGTATATTGCAATATATCGCCGGGTCGGCATCATTGACCGTCAACGGTTGAATGTTGACCATCAACAGTCATAACCTTTCCAGGTGAGATATTGCGCAATATCTCGCAGGGAATGGATATGATCATGGATGGTCAACATCCGACCGTTGTTTGGTGAAACCAGCACGGTGATATTTTGATTATCTCGCCGATTTGGTGAAACCAACCTGGCGAGACCTATCAATATATCGCCGGGAAAAACCATATTTCAAAAAATAAAATCTTGCTCAACGGCAACCCTATGATCTCGCTGGTGAACACAGACTGGCCAAAATATACATGTTCGCCTCTAGAAGAGGATGAAGTTTTCCTCTCCCCCGTCTTCCTCCGACCACCATTCCCGTCAGTAAACCAAAGCTTCCTCAATGCAATAGAGACGTGAAACCAAAGTAAATATGAGATCGCCAGTTATTGAGTTGTTCCTGAGTCGAGATTGGCAGCACCTCCTGGTCTGGAACCATGGTGGGTGTGTCAAATAAGTTGCTGCTCTTCTATTCTTCAGCGAAGTCCTATTCATTTGGCTTCAATATAGTTGAATATCTGTCCTTGTAAACCGGCAACTAATGTCATGATTTGCTCATCATAGTTGTACTAATTTATTGATATAAATAGAGCAGACCCAACACCTTTGTTTGTGTGGGATTGAATTATTCTTTACTCTCTCTCTCTATAGCCTTTTTCCACATGGTATCAAAGCGTGGAACCTCTTCTTCTATCTCAATCAATAGCAGCCTCTCTACTAATTCCACCAACTCCATGTCGTCTGTAACTACCGGCTTTCTCCCAACACCAACATTCAGCCACTTGATCAATGTCAAGCTAGGCCAAGAAAACTATCTCCTATGGAAGGCACAAATGATGCCATATCTTCGAAGCCATCAGCTCCTGGGTTGTGTTGACGGGTCGACTGTCGAACCGATGAAGATGATCACCACCACCACTGGAACTGAGACAACACAGGTGCCTAATCCTGAATACCAAATATGGTTGCAACGTGATCAAGCCGTCCTCAGCACCATTCTCTCGTCGCTGGCCCTAGAGGTATTATCTCAGGTACTTCTCCTGAACACATCCCTAGAGGTGTAGACAGCTCTTGAGCACAGGTTCGCGTCACAATCTAAGGCAAGAATCATGCATGTTCGTCGTCAACTTGCCATGATCCAAAAGAAGGGCATGATAATGGCGACCTACCTCGGTAAGGTAAAGACCCTCGCCGATTCACTGAGCACCTGCGGTGTTGCTCTATCTGAAGAAGAAATTGTATCATATATGCTCGCTGGTCTAGACACCGACTATGACCCGATCGTGACGGCACTCACAACCAAGACAGAGTCGCTTTCCCTCAATGACACTTATGCTCATTTACTTAACTTTGAAATGTGCCAGGAACAAAATCAAGCTATAATGCAGGTAAATATGGTGGTTCGTGGCAATCGCGGCACAGGACGTGGTCGCGGCGGTCGCGGTCGAGGTGGGCATAACCAAAGTCGAGACGGGCAAGGAATCAACCGTCAAGGCCAAGGCTCAACCAATTATAATCAAGGCGAAGGCTCAACCAATTATAATCAAGGCCAGGGCTCAACCAATTACAACATGAACAAGCCGACGTGTCAAGTGTGTGGTAAAATTGGTCATGTTGCTCTAAAATGTTACCATCGTTTTGACCATTCCTACCAAGCCGAGGAGAACAAGATAGCTGCGGTAGCACACACCTCGCCAAGCTATACGGTGGACACAAACTGGTACACAGACACAGGCGCAACTGACCATATCACCGGAGAGATCGATCGTTTGACCGTTCGAGAAAAGTATAGTGGCAAGGATCAAGTGCAAACTGCAAATGGATCAGGTATGCACATTTCCTATATTGGTCATTCACAGATTCATACTCCTTCGCAAACACTTTATCTAAAAAATATTCTTCATGTCCCAAAAGCTTCTAAGAACCTTTTGTCAGTTCATCGATTTAGTTCTGATAACGATGTAATGTTTGAATTTTATCCCAATCATTTTGTTATCAAGGATTTGGTCACGATGAAGGTGCTTCTTCGAGGTCGCAGTAAAGGTGGCTTGTACCCCATACCGTCAAACATCCCTACTTCAACTAAGAGCGTTTTATCTGGCATTCGGACCTCACATAAGCAATGGCACTGCCGGTTGGGTCATCCCTCATCTGCTATTGTTCAACAAGTAGTACAGCTCAATAAACTTATTTATTCTAGCAACGATAAAGATACTTTCATTTGTGATGCTTGTCAGTGTGCCAAAAGTCGTCAATTACCTTTTCCTTTATCAAATAATATATCGTCTTTACCTCTTTTACTTGTATTTTCTGACGTTTGGGGGCCTGCCCTTACCTCAGTTGGAGGATACAAGTATTATGTGAGCCTTATTGATGATTTCAGCAAATTTGTCTGGCTCTACCCTCTTAAACAGAATTCTGAAGTTGCTAGTGTGTTTGTTCAGTTTCAAAAACATATTGAGCGACTACTTGATAAAAAAATCTGATGTATCCAATCTGATTGGGGGGGAGAATATCAAAACCTTCACTCAATCCTTACCCAAACTGGCATCGCTCATCATGTCTCATGTCCGCATACACACCAACAGAATGGTACTGCTGAAAGAAAGCATCAACATGTTGTTGAAATGGGTTTGTCTCTTCTTGCTGCAGCCTCCATGCCTCTCAAATTTTGGGACGAAGCATTTCAGTTTATCTCATTAACAGACTTCCCAGTAAGGTGATAGGATCAAGTACCCCTCTAGAGCGACTTCTAGGTACAAAACCCAATTACTCACTCTTGAAAACATTCAATTATGCTTGTTGGCCAAACCTCGGGCCATATAATTCTCACAAATTTCAGTTTAGATCAAAACGATGCGTGTTCTTAGGATACAACAACCTTCAAAAGGGTTACAAGTGCCTTGATCCCTCTAGTGGGAGAGTTTATGTCTCCAGGGACGTTGTTTTTGATGAACAAGTGTTTCCTTTTTCTGAAATATCTCATTCCTCAGACATATGTTATACAGAAGATGAAGTCCTTTTACCAAATTTGTCTCCAACCAGCCCTATAATCTCAAATGAGTATGTGAATAATCACTTGGAAAATATGCATACTTTATCTAATGCTACTTTGCAGCAACACCTTGAACCTGCTTTGCAGGTTGTTGATCCTGAAGACGCTATACCAAGTGAAGAGGCGAACAACAAGAATACGGCAGCTAACATGACTTTCCCTACAAACGAAACAACTACCACAATCTCTGACGGTGAAACTACTGAAAATGATGCTACCAATCAGCACCCAATGCGAACTCGTTTAAAGGATGGCATTCGAAAAGTTAAGGAATATACTGATGGCACTGTTAGATATGCAGGTATCACAATTGTTGAGCCAACTAGTCATTATGAAGCAATGGAAGATACAAATTGGCGGCAAGCAATGGAGGATGCGTATTCAGCATTAATGAAAAATAGAACATGGCACCTTGTGCAACCACAAAAGGGCATGAATTTGATTGATTGTAAGTGGGTGTTCAAGCTCAAAAGAAAGGCAGATGGATCCATTGATCGATACAAAGCCCGCTTAGTAGCAAAAGGATTCAAGTAGAGATATGGAATAGATTATGATGACACATTTAGCCCAGTGGTTAAACCGCAACCATGCGACTGGTTCTATCCTTGGCAGTATCAAGAGGGTGGAAATTGAGGCAACTAGATGTACAAAATGCATTTCTCCATGGCATTCTTGAAGAGGACATATTTATGAGGCAACCACCTGGTTTTGAGGACCCTCACCAACCACAGTTGATCTGCAATCTCAACAAAGCTTTATATGGGCTAAAGCAAGCTCCCAGAGCTTGGCACTCACAACTTAGCTCCAAACTCTGTGAGTTAGGTTTCGTTTCTTCTAAAGCTGACACCTCTATTTTCATTTACAATCATGATAGCATTACTGTATATATGCTGGTGTATGTGGATGACATAATTGTCACGGGGTCCTCAGATCAAGTTGTGAACCAATTGTTACAGAAACTACAAGTTGACTTCGCCATGAAAGATTTATGTGATCTACACTATTTCTTGGGAATTGAAGTAAAAAAGACTCCTACATGCATTGTTCTTTATCAATCCAAATATGCCTTTGACTTGCTCAAGAAGGTGAATATGTATAGATGCAAGTCGGTTACTACACCAATAGTGGCTACGGAGAAGTTATCAAAAAATGAAGGTGAATCCTTATCTCTTGAAGATGCCACCAAGTACAGGAGTATAGTAGGGTTATTGCAATATCTCACATTGACTAGACCTGACATCTCTTTCTCTGTCAACCGAGTGTGTCAGTTTCTACATGCACCTACAACTCAACATTTGACTGCAGTGAAAAGAATATTAAGGTTCATCAAGTATACATCTAACTTTGGGCTAGCGGTAAATAAATCAAAGTCTGAATTAGTGAGCGCATTCTCTGATGCTGATTGGGCTGGGTGTCCCGATGACAGAAGATCAACAAGTGGTTTTGCAGTATTTTTTGGGTCAAACCTCATATCTTGGAGCTCTAGAAAACAAGCTACAGTTTCGAGATCAAGTACCGAGTCTGAATATAAGGCATTAGCCAATGCCACTGCTGAGATTATTTGGGTACAATCACTACTTGGAGAGCTTGGTGTCTTTCAGTCTAGAGCACCGTGCTTGTGGTGTGACTATTTGGGAGCTACCTATCTATTTGTGAACCCTGTGTTCCATGCAAGGACCAAACACATTGAGGTAGATTATCATTTTGTTCGAGAAAGAGTTGCACTCAAAGCATTGGAAATAAGGTTTATTCCAAGCCAAGACCAAGTAGCTGATGTATTTATGAAATCTATGACATCAAGACAATTAGTAGCAGCACAGCTCAATCTCAATCTGACGAGTTGAAATTGAAGGGGACTGTCAAATAAGTTGCTTCTCTCCTATTCTTCAGCGAAGTCTTATTCATTTGGCTTCAATATAATTGAATATTTGTCCTTGTAAACCGGCAACTAATGACATGATTTGCTCATCTTAGTTGTACTAATTTATTGATATAAATAGAGCAGACCCAACACTTTTGATTGTGTGGGATTGAATTATTCCATACTCTCTCTATCTATAGCCTTTTTCCACACGGTGATGGCGACGGAATTGCTGGTGTTGTTGAAAGAATTGGACAGTACCAAGCATCATGGGTCCAACCCATCATTTTTGGTTAAGTCCGGATTTATTAGCGACTATTTGAAGTGTTTCGGTTCAAGTGATGGGTTATCTACAAACAAAATCATGGGTTCACGAATAACTTAAAACTCGAAAATTTGTAAATGTGGCAACATTTCCACAATTAATGTACTTATGCTTTTTAAACATGAAATTGATTAAACTTGCATTACAAATATTGCTCACATACTCGAATTGTTGCACTTTTTTAATAAATACAATACAAATAGTTTTAAAGACTTATTTCTCAAAAGAAAATGGTGAAACTCATACGAGTTATTTGTTCCAAGAAATCAATGTCTTATAGAATGTAATATTATAAAAAGTAATTCAATATTTCGTGTAATATTGGATAAAATAAAATTTTGCATCTGTGCAATACCGGTTAGAAATTAATGTTTTCAATAATTAATTTCTTGACGCATAAAGTTTACATATTCAACTTTACAGAGGTGCAATTGTATGTTCATTTTCCTGACAAAATAATTGAAGATAGATAATTTTTACATACGGGTTAGAGCTAAACAAACATGTAACCGAATAGGTCAGAGTCGAAATTTATCAGTCATATCCGAATTTTCTATTTATAAAGGGTTAATTGCACTTACGAAAGTGGGCCGTTTTACATTTTACTACAATTAAAAAAATATTACATTAAAGTCAGCTACTTGCATTTTTTATTTCACTTTACTCAAAAAGTGTTAGATTTTGAATGAAAAATTTTAATTTTTTTGAAAAAGAATGAAATACCCTTTAGGTCTTGATCTCCAATTAAAAACAATCTCCATTCAAATCCTGTCAAACCGGTTTAATTATTAATAATTAGAATAATATTAATTATTAATAATATATTGAAACTTTCGAATGATATAATTCTCTCATACAAGCTCTATTTCGGGCTCATAGTATATCAAATCGAAGAGAATCGAAATATCAACAACTTGGAAGAAATTTTTTTTATTAATAATGAATAATTGAAATAATATTAATTACTAATAATATATTTAATCATTAATAATGTATCGAAACTTTTGAATGACATAATTCTCTCATACGAGCTCCATTTCGGGCTCGTAGTATATCAAATCGAAGAGAATCATAAGATCAATAACTTCGAAGAAATAAGTTTTTGTCCAAAATTTCATCCAACAATAACAAATGTCTTATATTCTTTAAAAAAATTTCGTCCAAAATTTACGGTGTTATAGCAAAATGTAAAAAAAACGTTATTAATAATTTTTTGTAATGATTACTTATCAAATAAAAATAAATCAATTATTAATAATAATGATAATTACATATCAGTACACCCGCGAAACCTTATCCAGGATCAGTCACCCAAGTTTGAAATTCTTTTTCTCAGTCCCCCGAGTTGTATTATGTTACACTTAAGTTCAATTTTTTTGAGATTTAACATATGTGGTTTGTAACATGTCCAAAATGCTCCTCGTGTAAAGTTTTGAAAATAATACAACTATCTAATTATATGAAATGACTATTTAATCCTCAAATGAGTTCAAAACTTAAGTCATGATATAAGGTTACTTGTATCTTTTCAAGTTAAGAAATAAAATTAAAAACAAATATAGAAAAGTCTCTGTTGTCCTCGTCCTCATCAAATGTATATTGGCTCTCATGATTCATGTGATTGCCATCGTTTCCGGCTTCACGACTCCTGGCAATGTGCGATCCTAACCCCACCGGCAAGTGTCTCTGTCTCCGTCATCAGACATAGACCCATGAAAACCTAACATGAGCTCTTCAAATCAGAGATGTAGCGAAGGTCTCTGGCTCCAGTCGGTCTCAATCCCGTCAACGACTCAGCCTCTGACGCCGTGGGCGACTCCGACGCCGAAGGTAGACCAGGCGAATGAGGAAGTCGTGTTCGTTCAACTTGGCGAGCCCGTAGTCTCCAACTCTAGTAGAAGTCAGCGTCGAGGAGGATAGGGAAGACCCGAGGACGATACCCAACGACCTTAACCCAAATTCGAGGCCATAGAGACTAACGACACTGCTGGCGGTACGACCCAGATCTGAGCATCCTCCCTCTCACCCAGATCTAAACGACTTCCTATTTTTTGTCTTCTTAGTGGCTATCCTTCTCACAATGTCGTCTCCGCCAAAGGCCACCCCTGGCGCGTGCTCTGAGTGAGGTTTTGTTCCGAAATAATGGCTAAAAATTATTCATAGAGATATATTTAAATTATACATAAATACCATGTATCAAAAAATTATGTATAAAGATGAATTGATTAAAGATATGTATAAAAAAGATTGAGATCTAACATGATTCGATCCAGAGAGATGGGAGAGGAGGGTTGAAGAAGGGAGCAATAGAGTCATTTCATTCGCATATTTTATCTTTTTATTTTGTTATTCAAAAGTACTAATATATCTTTAAACACAAAGTTAGTTTTTTATTCAATTGAGTATAATAAAGCCATTTCATGGTTCTTATATTTTAATTTTTTATTCTTTTATTTTTTTACTGAAAAGATAAATTTACCCTCAATTAATTAGTTCATTCGGGTATTCAATTAGAGTAAAATAGTCATTTCATAATTATCTCAATATTCAAACAAAGGTTGAAATTATACCTCGATGACATTCTGGTTATTACAAAAATATTGTTGTTAAATTTAACAGAATTTTGACCGGATCAAATAAAAATAATATTTATTTAATAAATAAATAATAATTTAAAATATATTAGGGTTAATCTCATGTCGATACAATTAAGTTTACACCTTTTGCCGTTAGGTAGAGTTAAGTTAGAAAACTAATTTAAAGATAAGTAAAGTTTCATTTTGTATCAAGTTAGTCAAAAAAAGTTATATTTCAGTTAGTTTTTAGTGTGAAATGACAAAAATGCCCTTGTATTTAAAAAAAATTAATATTTACTTTTTTAAAAATATATTCATTATAAAATAAAAATTGATTTTAGTATCAAAAAATATTTAATTTTTTATTATTTATTTTATAAAAAATATTTTTTGAAAAAATGTTTGTAAAATATTTTTAAATACAAGGGAATTTTTGTCATTTCACACTAAAAATTAACTGAAATCTAACATTTTTGTCTAACTTGATACAAAATGAAACTTTACTGAACTTAAAATCAGTTTTTTAACTTAACTAGCTGCAAAAAAATAGATTTTCTTTTCAAATCCGATTCCAATTCAAATCAATTTTTCAGTCATCGATTTCTATGGCTCTTGGAGTCTTAAAGCTAAATCGACGCTGATTTCTCAAAACTACATGGATCTCAGATTTGATCAAATAAGGTCTTTTTTTCATATTCAAATAAAAAATAGTTAGGGTTTATTTCTGCGAGACAAAGAATAAGAAGCCATCTATCCTCTCTGCCTGAGATGTCATGGAAGAGTTTCTACGGGTCTTTTATTTTTTTACCACCCAGCTCACACTCCAGCCCCAATAGTTGGCCACTTACAAGATCTTTGCTCCTCCGCGAACACTACCCAAGCCGACCCACAAACTAGATCTGAAAAAGAAAATTCCAGATCTGATTTATTTAACTCTGGAAATCAACTTACTCCCTCCTTCTTCGAGCAAATTTGTCCCACACCACCAATGCCACTCTGAAATAGTTAAGAACGGTCGCCGACACACCCTTGCGAGAGTCTAGCAATTTCGCCAGCAACCCAATGTGCGGAAACGATAGATAAAGTTTTAGAGAACTAATAATTGGACTTAATTGGTAGTGACCGAATTTGAGCCGGTCAAACCGATTTGATTTCAAATCATAGCTATTGAGAGCATTTTGGTATTTTTATCTCAAAATTCCGTTAGATTCAACCTCGTTGTAACTAAGTGTAAAAAAAAGAGTAGAGTGACTGGGGAATCGAGTTTTTTAGTTGGGTGTACAGATGTGAGAATGATCGATAGTTGAGTAATTTCTTTCTAGGGTTATGCTCTAGAAACAGTCGCGTTCATTTTGAACAGGGCTCCAACGAAGGCAATGGAAGGGATGTCGTATGAAATATGACATGGGAAGAAGCCCATCTTGTCAATTCTAAAGATTTGGGGTTGTGAAACTTATGTCAAGCGTATGCTTGGCGATAAGCTCGAACCAAAATTTGATAAATGTGTCTCGTAGAGTATCCTAAGGAAACGAGGGGATACTACTTCTATAAACCAAGCAAGAACAAAGTTTTTGTTGCTCATGACGATGTATTCTTGGAGAAAGAATTCGCCTACAAAAATGTCAGTATGAGTACTGAAGGGATTTGTATTTATGTGTAATTACCCCTTAAAATAATGACATTCTGGTACATATTTTTTACTTTAACTTTTTATTTCTAATTTTAATATATGTGGGTTTTTCATGTCTACTCCGTGTATGAATCTAATAAGATTCAATCTCACAACTTCTACTGTAATAGTGTGATATGAATCCATTGAGACATCCACTTATTAAGCAAGTTCAATGTTAAGCAATAATAATTTCTATGTTAGTAGATGAGGCACACTTTAGTGAGAACCAAATGATGTGTGAGAATCGTGAGAACTAGTATTTTTCTATAAAAAAATCAATGTCCTATCCAGGAAGTGGTTTAAAGAGTGCTTAGAAGAAAAAAAAGTTTTTTTTGGTCCACTACGTCAACGTGATTGTCAGTGCGCGCTGATGTAGCACGCGCACGCACAAAGCCACATATTGCACAGAGGTGGTTGATTCGCACGTGATTACAAGCCCTAGTAGATATGTGTATTATTTTAACTTGTTATATTTTTCTTATCCTGTCCATAAAAAAATAAGGATTTTTTTTTATTTCAATGTCAAATATCCTTAATTGGGTCTTGATTTGGATCAAAACCAGCAACCTAGGTTAGAATACTGAGAGTTATAAAAAAGATTAATAAGTCTCTTTTACTTTACAAACGGTATTTTTACAGTAAAATACTCTGTAACGAAGTGATACCAAATATCTTAATAAAATATCGATGGTTAAAATTTAAAGGAGGCTTGATAAATATCACCAAATATAATTATATCAAATTAGAATGTGTACTTATTCGAACAAAAGAATATGTACAATGCATTAATATAATATAATATGATAATTATAATTATAAGCAAGATGTTTGATTTTTATTTTTACAAAAAGAATACTATTTAAGGAGCTACTTTAACAAAATATCACTTTTCGTCAAATAAATGGATAGGTAGATTAAAATAAATGAATAATAAATAAATACCTAGAGTAAAATAAATGGGTAGTCTTGTAGAAATGTATAGCTAAATTTTCAGCTTTCTCACTTAGTTATAGCTAACTTGAGAATTTATTTTCTCGCCTAACTACATTGTCGCTAACTGGCAATTAGTTTTTAGTGCGAAAAAAACAAAATTCCCTTATTTGTAAAATGTCATTGATCTCAATATAAAATGATCAAAATATCTTAATTGTCAATCAAATTTTCAAATTTATACCATTAGCCATCCACACATCCACCTCTACTCTACTCATTCAAACTCCATTTAAAGCACAAATCTAAGCCAACTAAACACTACCATGAACTCAAAAAATGGGCTGAACCAAATAAATGTGTTTAATTCAATATTTATAAAAATAACTAAGCCAACAAGAACATAGTAACACTAACTACACAGAATCGAAAATTTACTATATACAAGAACGTCACAAAATCAAGAATATTTTGCGGAGGATTCGAGGGATTGGAGGTAAAATAACTTATACCAATTTGGTAGAATGAAAATTAGGGTTTAATTTTTGGAGAATTGGGGCGAATTGTAGTTGAAGTTCGACGGACGATTTGATTTAGTGTTCACGGCAGAGGCGATTCCGGCATCGGCACCGCCAACGAGGGGGAGTTCGTGGTGGAGATTTGAGATCTGGCGAAGATCAGAGCTCAGGTGTGGGAGGCATTTGCGAAGCCTTCCTGGTCATCGTCCAAAATTCGGTCGCCTGAAGTTAGGAGAGGTTTAGGGTTTAGAGTTTAGGGGAGAGAGTGGAGAAAGAAAAACTAAGTGTTAAAATGGCATCAATTTAAAATTTTACGTAATCAGGGGTAATTTGATCATTTTGCAGTGAACATTAACGCATTCACTTCAAATAAACGAAAAACGTAGTTGAGCAAAAATAAATCTTAGCACACCATAGCAAAAAGAAAGTCAACGGTACCTACATGAAAAAGTTGACGATTTAACTGTATGCATCCAAGTGAGATTATCCCTAAAATGAAATAAAGGATTATAACATGACAATATAAAATAAAAGGTTGAGGCATGTCAAAATGAAAAATAAAAAAATTATTCATTTTGGCATAAATTCACATTTTGCAAAAAAAATAATTCATAGAGATATGTTTAAATTATACATAAATACCATGTATCAAAAAAATATGTATAAAGATGAATTGATTAAAGATATGTATAAAAAAGATTGATATCTAACATGATTCAATCCAGAGAGATGGGAGAGGAGGGTTGAAGAAGGGAGCAATAGAGTCATTTCATTTGCATATTTTTTGCAATTATTCCTATAATAAAAGTAGAAAGAAAATGTGGGAGTGATAGCAAGTACAGAAGCTGTCTTGTAGCCAAGTTAGCCATATACACAGTATCAACATTATAAACAACACAAGTTTGAAATGAAAAGTTACAAAATGAAGAAAAGTAGAATATTTGACAGAAGGTGAGAATCCGAAGTGATGTGAGGGAAATTTGAGAGGAGAAGCCAAGAAAGATGAAGAGACTTGTGATAGAGAAGATGGAAGTTGATAGCCAAAAAGGTGAGGTGTTAAGTGAAAGAGATGAACACTAACCATAATACCTCTACAATCTATCACATCGTTGAATCAAAGCCAAACCAAACCGAAGCTGCTGCAGGAGCAGCCAAGGAAGATGTACATAAACAAAACAGGCCACATTATCAGTCCATGGCAAAATTGTATGGCTTTAAAAGAAATACATTCAATTTCTATGATTAGAACCATTACGTACCGGCATTCACTGCGCATTCCAGTTACAACCTTCTGATTGTTCACACCATATTTGATGAGAGCAACATCCAAGCACCCAATATTGGGAATGTGATTATCACACAAACCTAAATATTCAATTTCAATTTGTCAATGACAATTAAATACTTCATTTGATATTGCAAGTATTCACTCATACAAGAGATTGACCAACATACCACAAAAAATATCACTTCCCGGTTGGCAAGAGCAGCAGAAAATTCATTTCTTTCCATTTCTAACCTTATCAATCCTTGCAACTGCATACAACAATACATACACATTTTTCTATTCCAATAAAGATATCTGTGGAACCCAAATATCAACTTAAATATTTCCTTTCAGTAACACGAGATAAGTAGCAGAAAAATGTAATTGAAAGGTCTACATCAAAAGATAAACTGTAACACACACTTGTATGGGGATGGAATAATTGCTCATTTATAAAGACTACGAGAAAAATGTATCAGAACGAGTTGACAGGCATTCAAAAGCACTCCTAACTGCTAGGCTTCATTTAGATTGATGAAAAATGCTTAAAAAAATGAAATTTCATTCATCCTATCAGATTAGATAACTTCACTGAAAATATGTTGAGGGTTTTAAAATTCTATCCTTGAAATGTATACTCAAGGAAATCTATAGAGACGTTTACATCATGTGAAACAACATTGAAAATGCCGATATTTTAGAGTTTTATGAGTTGTTATCCTAGAAAGTTATGCTCAATACAGTCTGTAGACATACATTGGCGTCGCATGAAATATCAGTATGAATTGTACAAAATTTGGAAAGGACGACAAACTCCCGTGTCATTTATCAACACTGGTTAGAATCCTTGTCTATACTAATGTTGATATAGATGGGTCAAAAAATTTCTGAAAGCTACTGTGAACTGGTAAACAAGAAAGGATTACAAACCTTGTGGTGGTATTTTCTGAGTGCTGAGAACAGTCTACTAAGGAGTTGTAACGTTTGAGACAGATATGTTTTCATGGTAGACTCTTTCCCAAATTCATATTCATCAAACACCCTGCGCGCCTCTGGAAGATGTTTGCTAGACATGCTGTCTACGAACTAACAAATAATCACAATTGGTTTAGAGCAGTTTTTGAGGACATGAATAAGAAACAAACTGCATAATCATTCATCTTCATATTGCTAACAGTTCATAATGTTCAAAAGACAAATAAAGTTTACTCAAACATGCAAGTTAAGTGCATGCATATGGGGGACATGCCAATTTTGTAAAAGTCCCTGAATTGTGGGATTAATCATCTATAACTCCCGATTCATCCCTCAATTCAATTTATTTTCCGATTAGTCCCTCGAAGGCCCTCTCCGACCGACTAACGCCTAGTGATTTTTATAACACAGGAACACACATAGCTATTAATTTATGCACAATGCATGGAACCTGATTTGAAGACAACAAATAGAATACAATTTAACAGTTTAATTGCAACATATCTACACAATGAATACATTATGCTTCCATGTTTCTATCGTTCCTGCCACATCTGATAGATGGTATCACAGATAAGAAAACCATGCAGATTTACATGTTAACGAAACTGTAATTTTTACAAGGAAAATGATTTTATTCAAAGGGTCAAATTTCCAAGGAGGAAATAGGACCCAAAAGTACAAAGGTCATTCCTGGCCAAAGCTCTGCCTGAAACCAAATCGGAGTGACAATATGCAGCATCAACATCTCAAGCTGAAATAGGTAGTAGTGCAAGTTGTTCTACCAGACATAAAACCACCCTTCCTAAAGATCAAAGCATTATCAACACCCATTGAGCAGAGGCTGCTAGTGACAGATACATTACGAAACTAACTATAATTGGACAGCCCACACTTACATCTGTAAACAATGAACCCAATAATTGTTAGTTAAGAAACATATTACTCTGAAGTTGGCAATTTGTTGGCGGTGTTACAAATAAAAATTCATGCAGATCTATGCATCATAAATGGAGCCACATATGCTTGCAGAAAAACCAACACTAACATTTCTCTGTAATAAAATCATATGTACAGTTAGTGGGGCTGGGGCCACATGTGGTTGCATAAGAACCAACACTTTAGTCAAAATATAAAAACTCATTACTCTTAATCAAGATTGACACAGGCCTTACATTGTTTCTGACTTTAGAGTAGTTTCAGTCTTAATTGAAATTATTGGATTCTATGTGTACATAATTTGGAATTATGAATGTCAGACGTAGTTCATTATTTATGCACATAAACTATGGTTTAAGTGTGCGGTAGTACCTTTAGGAAAGGGCATCGGTCCCTTACTTGTACTTGGATTTCCATTGCTCTCATCTATGCAAGAAGAAGACTTAGTTCTTTAGGACAACAACAGAGTATTGTTAAAGGAGAAATGTGACGGATATGTTTTTGGAAAGTATAATACTTCTGTGAACTGAAGAGCCTGTTCAAGTTGTTGGATTTGAATCCATTGCTCTGTAACAATGTCTGCCATCTGGAGAGGGGAAGGATAAAATTAAAAATTAAAAGAAGAGAATCTTCAATAAAAAGAATTAAGCTACTAGCTACTCTTCCAAGCATAATAAATTGAGGTATATCATGATAAAGAAAGATATGTGGAGGAGTGCCAACCTTCTCAACTTGTGAAGTAACTGCATGAAGCCTATCTTTAGTATCCACAACCTTAGTATGTAATACATGAAGATCAAAATTGTTCTTTCTTGAAGCTGCCCATAGAGCTTGTACCTAACCATTGTCAGCTCTAATACTCAAATCAGATAATAAACTCTAACTCCCAACTTTTTGATATGGATATAGGAAATGAACGAGGAATAATTATAAATGCTTATACAAAATTAATATAAAGGAAAAACAGAAGCAACATAACACAAACAAACCTCTTCTTCTAGTGCCTTAAGTCTTTCATCCACATTTGGTGATATGCCCTGCAATTAAGTTGACAAAAGATAAGGCCACATATAACTCGTAAGGGAGCACTAATTTTATGCATGAATATAGTGTGTAATTATGGGTCAACTAGTGTAGACTTCTCTTCAAGATGTGGATTTATCCATCAGCAAATGCTGCTAGTAACAGCAAGCTATAACTATTAAAGGCAGTGAATTTGAATATAGTCTATTCTCAATAAGACAAGACCTCTTCATCAATGAAG
Source organism: Geranium rotundifolium (assembly GCA_963920655.1). Taxonomy (NCBI): domain Eukaryota; kingdom Viridiplantae; phylum Streptophyta; class Magnoliopsida; order Geraniales; family Geraniaceae; genus Geranium; species Geranium rotundifolium. The sequence continues at coordinate 15,539,456 of OY987314.1, forward strand.
TACCGAACAATTTAACTTAGTTCTAAGAAAATAAATTTATGATTCACTTCAGGGTACCAGGTTGCAATTCACAAGGGGAATTGTGGTTCGGGGTTTGGAGGATTTACAGACAGGGCCTCTTCATCAATAAAGTAGTCGTTTCCTCCAAAATAAGTGTCTACTTTTAGTTTCTTCCAAAAACTGAGGAGCATTGGAGTTGGTGCTCCACTTTCCCACAATGCCCTCATGCCCACTAGCTAAAACACTCATGTAGTAAGAACTAACTCATACGAGGATATCATTGATAATCATCTACTTGCTTAAAAGGAAAGTGGAAATTATTTTAGGGAACTAAGACACTTAGAACATCTATTATAAGGAAGTACGACATGCATTTGAAATGGAGGAAGTATCCCTTATTTCAAATCCATCAAGTTCGAAATAACACCAAATGGTCCAAATATCTCATGTCAACGAGGTTCTTCTGGCCCAATTATGCATGCTACCAGAAGGAACAAAAACCGAATATAAGTTTTGAAAAATATTAATAAAAATACCAATTACTCTCAAAGCCCAATGCAACTTAGACCAAATCAGCAAAATGAAGTATGCACACAAAAAAAGTAGAATATAAGAAATGCAAATTTTTAGTGTATGAGGTCAAACAGTTGTGACCATAAAAATTTTGAGGTAGCCGTGTAGGAAAGAGGATGAATCAATAAGCTCTACAAGTATCATTAATCTAGAAAGCTTGTATTAATAATTAAGAAAATTGAATTCGTATCGAACTGGACAATCCTACCTTTATACTTAAGAGAGCAGACTGCAGATATTGTATTTTATCTTCCATGTCATTAACGAGCTTCTCTAATTCTGAAAGACGGCTGGTTCTGGCATCTACTGTTTGGGTGGTTTCCAAAATTATAGATTCTGCATATGCATTATTTCATTCACATGGATAATCCAAATTAGGGGTAAGAGTTGACATTGCAAACAGAATCGGCAGCTCAGCCGACAATACAATTCACACGAAACAAATAATAAGTCATGGTAACGATTAGTTCAAGCACTATTTTGATTTAGATTTGAAATGAAATTGAATCACATACCCAATCGAGTGACCTTGATCTTCATTTCCTCCAATTCGCAGCTGAAAGAATAGTGGTTCGATTCACAGTGGATCTGATATGCGAGAAACGAGAGAAGCAGTAGAAAGAGACCCTGAGAAGCAACAACCTCCATTTCTGACTCCTGCTCTGCTGTCTGATTATTTATCGGGTTACAATTATATGATGTCTAGAGAAATAGAAAATTGCAAAACCTATCAATGGTCTTTCATATGTACAATTTTTATTTTAGGAGTGTAATTATTTTTTTAACCATGCCCAAGTTTGGTCAAAATACACCTAACTATACCCAATTTTAAAAGTGGACATCCAGCCCACCGAATTATCGAAATCAGACATATAAGCAAAAAACGTTAAAAACTATGTTAGTTTTTTGAAGTAAAAAGACAAAAATGCCCTTGATCTCTCTCAAAATTTCAAACCATTTACATAATTATTGGGATAATTGTGAAATGACTATTTTACCCCTAGTTGAATACATAATTGAACTAATGAATTGAGCACAAATGTTCTTTTCAAATAATCAAATAAAAGAATTAAGAATTTAAATACAAGATTTATGCAATTACCACATTACCCTCAATTTAATGAAGAGGTAATGACAGTTGACTACACCCAACTATGTCACGTTTCAAATTTAATACCCCAACTTTCAAATTTTCATTTGGGATTCCCAAAAATTAAATAAGCGACACTTAACCCAACGTCTGTTAAATCTAACTGAATTGATCTGTCAAAAAGTCTAAAATGCCCTCAATAGGTTTGGTATGTTAAATTGGTCTAATTGGTTCAATTGATATGATTATGAAATGACTATTTTACCCCTAATCGAACAAATAATTTAACTAATGGCTTGAGGGCAAAATTGACTTTTCAATTACCCAAATAATAATTATAATTATTTAATAATTATATATATATATAAATTGATTATTATTATTATTATTTATTATATTATGATTAATCATTAATTAATAATAACAAAAATCAAACCTTTCGTCAACCACACCTCCCCGTCTCAGGCGGCGCCGGTTGAGCGTAACGGCGGAGATTGAGCGCGGCGGCGGTGAAGGATCCGGCGGTCTCTAGCGGCGGTGAAGGATCCGGCGAGTAGGTCTTGTTGAATTAGATCGGGACCCATCAAAAGGGTCTTGTTGAATCGAACAAGGTTTCACTGTTCGTGGTCGATTTCGACGCGATTGGCGCCTCCGATGGAGCCTACAGCCTCAAACACCGCTAGATCTGGCTATGCCGCCCTGGAATCGCTCCAGTTCGGCGAAGAAATACAGAGGTTGATGTCGGCGAAGCTTGAGCTTCATCGCGCTTCTCAAGCTTCACCAAATCTGACAATCGCGAACGGAGGTTCTGAGGGTTCTCGACGGTTCGCGACAAAGGGTTCGCGACGGTTCGCGACAAAGAGATCTGGTAGTGACCCACCAGATCCACTAGAAGCGCCAAGAGTAGAGCCACCCACCTCCGTCGTGAACCCTCAGAAGCCTCCCACCTCCGTCGCCCAGAAGGGCTGGCCAAGCCCCTCCATCTTGGCCTGAAGCGTGGTGGCCGTCGGAGACGGGAGCAGGCGACGGTTGGAGACGGTTTCAGGCGGCGGTCGGAGACGGCAGTGGGGGTGGGGGTTTGATTATTATTATTATTAGTTAATTAATTAATGATTAATAATAATATAATTATTAATAATTATTAATTATTAATAAATAATTAATGATAATATATATATATGTTTAATTATTAAAGAATTATAATTATTTGTGTAATTGAAAAGTCAATTTTGCCCTCAAACCATTAGTTAAATTAGTTGTTCAATTAGGGGTAAAATCGTCATTTCATAATCATTCAATTGAACCAATCAGACCAGTTTAACAGACCAAAACTATTGAGGGCATTTTAGACTTTTTGACACATCAATTCAGTTAGATTTAACAGACGTTGGGCTAAGTGTCGCTTATTTAATCTTTGGGTATCCCAAATAAAAATTTGGAAGTTGGGGTATTAAATTTGAAACGTGACATAGTTGGGTGTAGTCAACTGTCATTACCCCTTTAATAAATAACCAACTTTGTGGTTAAGGGTATATGAGTCTTTTCGAATAACAAAATAAATATATGTGAAATGACAATATTGCCCCTTTCTTCAACCTCTCTCTTTCTCTGGTTTGGCTTTTTTGGTTCGGTGATGGTGGTCTGGCTTCAGTGATGGAGACGGCGGCAGCATCCTGGTGGCCGACGACACCGGCACAGACAGCGGCGGCATCCCACGGCGTGTACGCGAACCCTTCCCTCCCCGCATACCTGTTCAGCAGCGCCGCACTCCCCTGGTTCACCAGCCCCGTGAAGGCGTCGCCGCCGTCGTCGTTCCTCTCCGTCGCCTCCACGATCGTCAGATCCGACCTGTACCGCTTGTAAACCCTAGATCCGAACACCATCGACACCGTCGCCGCGTGCGGCACTATCCGAGAAAACTCCTCCCTCCTGCTGCTCCAAAACCTGAATCAAGACTCGGAAATCGCTCAGATCCGAATCGAATTGAACGATTCAAAACCTAATTGATCGAGAGAGAGAGAGAGAGAGAGAGAGCTTACTACTCCTCCCTCCTGCTGCTCCAGAACCTGAATCAAGACTCAGAACTCGCTCAGATCCGAATCGAATTGAACGATTCAAAACCTAATTGATCGAGAGAGAGAGCTTACCGTCGAGTGCATCGTCCTCGGCTCCGAGAGAGAGAGAGAGAGAGAGAGAGAGAGAGAGAGAGAGAGAGAGAGAGAGAGAGAGAGAGAGAGAGCTTACTATAGGGGTTTTGATTTGTGGTCACCCACAACATCTCCACCGGTGTCGTCATGTAGGGAGGGAGGGAGGGAGGGAGGGAGGGAGAGAGAGAGAGAGAGAGAGAGACATTATATTACTTATTAGTTGAAGTAATAGGTTAAGTATGATCTGATATATGTCCACCAAAGTAGTAGAACCATATATCTGTACGGATCACACTTAACGGGTCCTTGGTCAAATATGCTTCAATGCAGCAACCAAGTATGAGGATATTCTTTATGGTACAGTTCTATTTTCCATTGGGATGTGATCCCGGAATCAGATCATAAATATCACTTGGGAAGTGATATTGGACGACTCGCATTGAATGGTGTTGCATAGATACAGTCATGAACACATTTAATTGTGGTAGCTTGTCATCGTATCTTGAAACCAAGGAGTCTTTGTGATCGCTATACAGTAAAGAACCGCGTTTGACTTGTTCCTAACGTTGTCCGTAACAAGACAACCATAACGGACATGATTGACACGGGGACGGACTGTATGAGTGATATGAAAGGCGGCTAAGGGATTTATCCCTCATACTACGGTGTGAGATAGGTATCTGTTTAGGCCACTCAATAGAGATTGACTGAAGGGAGAGCATGGCCATTCCAACGATACGGGTTATCAGTATTTAGTAATCTCACAGATTGAGAAACAGAGATTGATTAAATAAGGGTGACGTCTCTATGCCTTATGATCAATCTAGATATCGGGCGATAAAGGGATAGCGACATGTACTACATGAGGTTGAATCCAATCATCGATCATCATGCATGTCGGGTAATCATAACGTCTTACTAGAGGCCACTTATGATGGATCGGGTAAAATAGAATTTTACGCCGATCCGCCGACGTTGGCATGAGCCTAGAGGGTCACACACACAAGATATGGATTATGAGAGACTAGGAAAGGTCGGCGATACTCGAGAGGGAGGCATGGGCAAAACTGGGCGTTTTGGGCCATGGATATGTGTAATTGAATATGACACGCGAATCGAGAAAGACTAAATCTTTTGTCGATGTCACGTCGGACTTTGTGCGATAAGTTCGGGGAATATTTGGACGCAGCACGGGACCTCATGGCCTAAGCATTGGGCTTCGTGCCACGAGGCCCTAAGTGGCCGGCCCAACAAGGCCCAATTGTGGAGCGAAGGCAAGGTTCTAAAAAACGCTACGCACTAATCAGGCGGACAACACACCGGAAGGATTAATCGGGGATTAATCGGAGTAGTCGAGGATTAATCGGATTTATATTTTTTATTATTTTTGATTTAAAAATAAATTATACTTATAAAAAATAAACAATCTCACAAATAATTAGTTTAGAAGTAGAAATCAATTAAGAATAAACCAATTAAACCAAACGCTTGAGACGTTTTAGGTCTAAATGTGTAAATTGTAATTTTTAATTGATTTTTTTTCTTTAAATAATAGGCCCGCCTGGGCCGATTAATCGGCCGCCTAGCCCGTTTTTTTGCCTCCACCGTTTTTAGCGCTCGACTAGTGAAAAACGGAAAGACAAAGGCCAAATGAGCGCCTAGGCGGCCGCCTCGAACGTTTTTTGGAACACTGAGCAAAGGGTGGGCCCCTTTCTCCACTAAGTTTGGTTAAGTAGATGATGACTAAATGTGCTTATCCTAATCTTGTGTGGGTAAGTGTGGTCAAATGAAGGCCACCCAATCACCATCATCATTTCCCTTAAACCAATACATATCAACTCAATTACACACTTAACCACACAACTCTCACAACTCACAAAGTGTTGAGAGCTCTCTCTCTCCCTCCAAGCTACTCTCGAGCGAGACCTCCTCCTTCCCTTTCTTTCTTGCTCTCTCTTCTATTCTAGTAGGTAGAAGAGTGTAGAATCAAGTGTGATCATCCTATATGTGTGGACTTGTTTAGAGTTGAAGATCCGAAGCGTTCTTCAAGATACGATTCGAACAAACCGAAGGTAAAAACTTGTGATTTCAGTTTTGCCTTGGGATTTAATGGTTTAATGATCTTGGACATATTTTGGGGTTTATATATTGTTGCTTCCGTTGCTATGGTGTTCTTGGTAGCCTCAAAATTCCTACACGTCAACCATCACGATGTCATCGCTGTTATCCATCACCGAAGCTAGAGAGCCAAACTAAAGAAAGAGAGAGGTTGAAGAAAGGGGCAATAGAGTCATTTCACATATTTTTTTTAAATTGTTAATTCTTTTATTTGATTATTTGAAAAGACAAATGTATCCTCAATTCATTAGTTCAATTGGGTATTCAACTAGGGGTAAAATAGTCATTTCACAATTATCCCAATAATTATATAAATGGTTTGAAGTTTTGAGAGAGATCAAACGCATTTTTTTCTTTTTACTTCAAAAACTAACCGAATTTTTAAAGTTTTTTGCTATATATCTGTTTTCGATAGTTCGGTGAGCTGGATGTCCATTTTTAAAATTGGGTGTAGTTGGGTGTCTTTTGACCAAACTTGGGTGTGGCTAAGTGTAATTTTCCCCTTTTTTTTAGAGAATGTTGTCTTACTATACCATTTATCAAGTTGGATTTTAATTAATTATATATTTGGTTTATACAATATTCTAACTATTCAGTTTTCACTTCAAATTTATCAAGTTTTATTACACAAAATTGTCCTCAATTCACTCTCTGATTTCAAAATATTACCCCTCATTCAAGAACAAGATGGCACAGACACATCACTTGCGAAAAGGAGGAGCAGCAGGCCGGCAGAGTTGAGGCGGGTGTGCAGCTGATGACACCAACCCCAAATGAGGGTTATGGTTCGCTTGTTGACCGTACAAAGATTGGGGAGGAATAATCTATAAGATGTTAGTAAAGTATGTCCTAAGGCATTGCTTGTGTATGCACATTTGATATATATTATCCCTTTTGGCAATATATGTTCTTTTTTTTATATGAAGATGTTCATCATACTAGAGTATAGTTTAAAAGTACTTCAGTTGAAGGAATCGTTTGAAGTGTTAAAAATATGAGTTACGGTTTACTTTAAAATGTTTTTAAATTGTTCATAGTTATTGGATATGTGATTGGGCATTACAAATTCGTATACCATCACCTCTGTTTGTATACATGATTAATATGAGATACTAATGATATAAAAGTAGTGAGTCTCATGCTACTTGACATGATATGTCTATACGAAATTACGAACATGTCGGCACTCATGTGATTAAGTGGGCGGAATTGTGACATTGGATGATAATAGAATAGAGTTTTACTGCAAGTCAACTATTTATCATCTAAGTCATGATTGTGTATATGATCCTCTAACTTGAGGTAACACGATTTTTCACATATAGGTGATCAGAGTTCATTACCACTAAAATGTTCATACTAGCCATGTGTCTATCACGGTGTATGATGGCTTTGGTCAGTTATGTGTAGGGGAAAGTGATTAGCCGAGAGAGAATTCATAACCTTGAGTAAACAAGGATACAATCATATACTATCTTGGTTGTTATAAATGAAAGAAGTTCCAAGTCAGGACAATAAGTTGAATATTAGAAAATATGTTTTCTAATATAAATCTTATTTATCGATAACTTGAATCGAATATGTGGTGATAGTATCGAGACTATAAGGGTGACTATTCCATGACCATTTTCGAGATAGGGATCTTATAATGAAAGTATTTTAGTGCACGGTAATCATGATCATTAGGTTTATAAATGGATGATATCTTAATGTCTTATCCATTCATTTCTAATCGGGGGTCATGGCATGTTATGCTAGATGTTGCCCGTGATCTTTGAGATGTTTAGGTTTGTTGGGATAAGACCTTAAAGTATGGAAAGTATTTACAATAACATTAATGTGTTAATGTTATAATCTCAATACCTATCAGATGTGAACCTAGAAAGTCCCACACATAATAGTTGATCCAACTCAAGGCATTATTCATTTTGAGAATTGATCAAAGTGGTTGATCAATTTATCGAGATGAATATATTCAATTTTCAAGTAAGAAAGGAATAGCATATCTCAAACTTAAATCCGAGATGGTTACTCATATACATTACGATTAATTTATCTGAAATATAAATTGGAGAATCTAATGTCTACATCTTATCCATGATAACGATAAGAAGTTTTGTTGTCAAACACTATACACTAATAAGAGAGTGGTGTCACATGAACAACTAATCTTTCTGTGTGTTGTCATGGACATGGAAGAATTGTGTTGCATTGAAAACACTTGTAAGAGTCTAGCAAACTCCAACAATACTCTAAAAGATGAGACTTTTTAGAATTTTTCATCACATTTTAAAGAATTTTTAGCATGATTTCATCTCGACTTTGCCTCCAATACTTTTTTATGCTTTCAATTCCCTGAATCACAATCTCCAGTTGATTTTCCTACTCTCGTTCTTTGATCTTTACGTACCGAATTTTTATTATATTTTCAAACTTTCGACTCGCTAAGATGAGTCAAGACTCTTAACTTAAGTGATCAAAGTCATTGTGTCCTTTGGATACGATATTTTGGGTTGTCAACTTACTACTTGAGACCAGTACATTATCGGGTGAGCGAAGAGGCGCGACATTTTACATTGTCCACTTTTCGCCCGTCACTTGGTAAGCTTCCAGACTCAACCCATCAACCTTACCCGATAGCTTGACAAACCTTACCTAGGTAGCTTTCACGTGACCTCGCCCAGCCGCTTCGACATTTGAATAACTTCTCGTGTGACCTGCCGAACTCCAACCAATAGATTGGGCTTAACCCGGCACGTTGAATCAAGCTTCTAGAGGAGAAGCCAACTTGTCGGGTGACCTGTCGGGCTCTACCCGGTAGGTTCACCCAACAAGTTGGTATGAGAGTTGCGATTTTCAGTAGAACTATTCATATACCCCAGCTCGATTTGGAACTATTTAGGTCATAAAAGTTACGTTCTTCAGTATCATTCTAGTAGAGAGAGAGACAGAAGAGCATGGGTGATATGTAAAAATATGCGGCTCGAATCTCGGACTCTTAGCAGTGTACATGTCGCATGTAATACAGGGTTGTAATTTACGACCCCGAGTTTATCGAACACACGGGATAATGTAGCTATTTATCTTTAAGCACTCGAATGTAACTTTAAGGTTAATCTTATTCGATCAAAAAGTTGGATAGAAATTATATGCATGATTAAATAATTAAAAGAGAATCACGTAATCTAGCATAGGTTCTGAGGCAATCAGATGAACAAACTTCTAGGAAATAAATTAACATTAAAAATATGCTTTAGGGTGTTTCTGTCCTAGTGAGGTAATGAGAATTTCTAATCAACCTACTACCCATGGGTAAGTAGATAAAAGGTCTATAACTCGATAAGGTAACCAACTAAGGTAACTGGCTCATTAGCATTATGCTATATGAAAACTCTGGATCTTTCTGTGTGTATCACATATGAATGCTACTACTATATCAACCAACCTACTTAAAGGTCAGATTTAAACATGATTTCTCTTACTCATTTCCATTTACTAACTTCCTATTACAGTATATTAGCAAACTTCGACAATCTATTTGAAAGTAACGGAACGAAGCATTAAGTTAAGATGTAAACTAGTGAACTTATTGTGTGAAACATTGAAGCCATAGCATAAGCTAAAAGGCCGAGATCACATCAAAGGTTCAAACGTATACTCAAACGTCACCATCTCAATAGAAAGGTAACGTGAAGATTTGAAAGATTGATACGGATAAAAGTCCGAGAGTTCCGCTACTCTCGTTGAACCCGTGCGGCGCCCGAGCGTGCGGTTCGGCGTCTCTTGCGCGCCCCCGTCAGACGTCGGGCTAGCCTTTCGTTCGAGAAACAAGTTGGCTCTCGAGAGTTCGAGTGTTTGCTTGACCGGCTATGGTCGAGATCCGCCCGTGGTCAGCTAGCATGGGGGATCGAAGTTTTGGCGAGCTCGGTCTCATTGAGGGAGAACCGAGGCAGGCCGGTGATGGGAAGGTGGTGATACGACCGAGGCTCGGTTGGAGCGAGGAGGATCGGGTAATTGCACCCCGAGAGCCTCGCGGCTTCGACAACCAGCACCACGGTCCGTCTTTGAGGGTCGAGCTTCCGGGTCCTTGGATCCCGTACTCTTGGTCGCCCTCAAAGGTTTCCCTATGGTCAGGGAGAAGCAACCCCCGAGGGATGGACATCTCTTGTCCAACCTCGGTAAGGCACGGCCATCAAGTGGCGTAGGCAGCGGAGAAGGTAGATGAGGGTATCCTCGGATGCGTCCATTATTGGGACGTCCGAGGATCCGGTCCTACGTGTTTGCGGAATAGTTCGAGGCGATCTTGGTCGCAGTCGAACCCCCAGACGCACAGGCGGCGGTCGTTCAAAGACGACGTAGGTAAGGGGGTGGCCGTCCACACGCCCGAGCTCCCTAAGGTCTTTAGGGGCGAGATAGTGACGAGGATCGGTCGATCTTAACCGATCCAAGTCCTCGAGGGGTTGAGAAGAAGAAGATAATACAATGGTAGTCGAGATCAGACTTACCAAGGGACGAGAGCACCAAATAGAAAGGAAACACGTCTTTTTATTAGGCCGGGATCGCTTCGGCTTTAGGGAGAAGTGTCTCCCCAAGTAACTCCGTCGTTGCGGAAATAGCCCGCGAGCGTGCTGTGGGCGCTCGGGGGCGGCGTCGGTTAATTGGCCCGCGAGTGTACTGTGGGCACTCGGGGCGTCGTCGGTGAATTGGCCCGCGAGTGTACTGTGGGCACTCGGGGCGTCGTCGGTATCGTTGCCAAAGTAGCCCGCAAGCGTTGATAGGCTCCGGAGGCATTGGCGTCGTCGAAGAGGCCCGCGGGGTCGGCACGTCGGTGCAAGGGAAAGTGGCCCGCGAGTGGTTGTATGCACTCGGGGCGACGTGACAACTCCGTCGTTGTCGAAGTGGCCCGCGAGCGTGCTGTGGGTGCTCGGGGCGTTGTTGGTTGAGAATGGCCCGCGAGTGTGTTGTGGGCACTCCGGGCGGCGTCGTTCGGGAATAGCCCGCGAGTGGTTGTGGGCACTCGGGGCGGCGTCGACGAAGTAGCTCGGGGACCCTTCGTGGTGTCCGCAGCATCGTCGAGGTAGGATAGCCTGCGAGTGGTCGTGGGCACTTGGGGCGTCGTCGATGAAGAAGCTCGTGGACCCTTAGTGGTGTCCGCAGCATCATCGAGGAGATCGTGGTTTCGGAAGTGGCCCGTGGCTGCGTTATGGGCCACGGGTGCCTTCGGTAGGGTTGGTGGACTCAAAGTGGCCCGCGGTTGTATCGCGGGCGACCTGTTCCGGTCTTGGTCGCGCGGCGCCAGGTTGGTTGTGAGAATGGCCCGGGCGTAGCCGCGGGCGGTCTTCGGTTTCATCGAGACGGTAGCCTCCATGGTCGGGAGGCGAGGGTCATGCAAGGCTTCATGCACGACTCGAGCGTTTGCGAGGGTCGGGTTGTCACACAATGGGGACCATTCGCGGTCAATTTTCCCAGGGTGTGACAATAAGCTAAAAGGCCGAGATCACATCAAAGGTTCAAACGTATACTCAAACGTCACCAACTCAATAGAAAGGTAACGTGAAGATTTGAAAGATTGATACGGATAATAAATATAGCTAATTCTTTGACAAAGGCTCTATCACAATCAAAGCATGAATGTCATGTTAAGTCAATGAGATTAAAGTCACAATGTGGATTGGAACTACGGGAAAGTGGGAGACTGGAGAAAATATTCCTTAGATCAATCACATTTATGTGCAAACGTTACATCATCTACTAGCAATAAAGCGACACCATTTTTATCATTGTGTTATGATAATAAGTTAGGCATTAATTTTTTCTAAGGTCATTGGGTCTGTCATCACTAATAGTTGATACCTTAGACAATTCAAAGATAGTGCTAGAAATTATGCTTAACATGTCCCTGGTCAAAAAGCTTAATAAAGCGACCAGTATGAGGATGATTGATGATTACGCTCTACTAATCATAGGTAAAGGGTTATCAAGTCAGATCATAGATATTATTTGGAGAAATGATATTGGATGACCCGACCTAAGCAATATGTCATAGATAAAGTCATGAGCATTCTCAGTTGTCGTGGTATCATTGAATTCTCAAGGACTTTGTAGTCTTCATGGATTCCTATATGAAAACTCTCATAGTTTAACATGCTTACCTACATTGTCCGTAACAGGCTACAAAAGGGGTATGATTGGCTATGCGACGGGTTATATGAGGGATACGAATGCCGGTTAAGGGATTTGCACCTCACGAACTAGTGGGAACGTTTAAGGCCTCTTGATGAGTATGATTGAGAGGAAATGTGTGGTCACATTGTCGATAAGGAGTTATCATAATCAATCATCTCAAGATCAAGAAACGGGTTTGAATATATAAAGGTGATGTCTCTATGCCTTATATTCAAATAAGATATCTAAATGTAAATGGATTATAATAGTTACAACAAAAGGTTAATTCGAATCATTGATCATCATGATCATTGGGGAATAATAATTGAAGTTCTGATTTGTAGCAGGGACAAGATGTCGAACACAATGTTGTAACAGTTGGTTCGATAACTTGCCTAATCACAGACAATGGAAAGTAAATAGGCAAACGGTAAACAAATGACACAAGAGATGTTTACCCAGTTCGGTGTAACCACACCTACGTCTTGGGGCACTCTGCCAGTAGAAAGGTTTTCACTATACGGTAGTCAATAGTACAACTTCAAGCATCAACTAGATATCACACAAGTTATTGTCCTAAGCTACTATTACTACTCTATGAAATAACTCGACCAGGGACTTCCCCAGTCTTTGAGAACGCCTCAATTCCACCCTTCGAGCAAGCTCCTATGCTCAGTATATCTTTGTCTTCAATATTCTTCTTGAATCTTTAATCACGTACACAATCCCTCAAATCACTAATACTCAAACTCCTCGTATGATGTATAGTGATCGACATCATTCTTGATAAATCAATCAGCCTCTTAACACGCCCGTCTTGCACGGTTAAGAGCTTTGAATATTTAGCACAGAGAACGTCCAAGTTGCTATGGGGGAAACACCTTGTTTTATAGCAACTCCCCATGCCTATTTCGGAGTTCTACTCCTTATAGGAAATCTTCTTGCCGCCTTTCAATTCTGGCAAGTTGACAGGTTGGCGTTGCCGCTTCAATTGGCCCTGTTGATGTGTAATCTTCACAGCTGGAAGTTTCCTAAACTTGTCTTGACTTAATTCCCTTGCGCGCCATGCTTCTATGAATTAAATAGGAAAGCTTCGACAACTTTCCTCATCCTGAGCGTATTGTTAGGTTTGTGCCCTAGTCCAAAATAATTCTTCAATCTATATTGTAACGGACATCATTATTCTACATAATAAAAGGCATAATATTACTAATGTGTTGTAGTAATATATCTAATGTGATTTGATCTATGTCATAATGTGTGTAATCACTTATAGTAGAACTATAGATCAGAAAGAGTTGCATTCGATAGAGTCCCTGATCAGCTAAGCTTCTTCTGAAGCGATCAGTATGAGACTAACTCCTTGTGATCACGCTCTATTGATCATGGCAAAGATGTGCCGGAGTTATATCATAGATATCATCAGGTCGATGATATCGGACAACCCGATTGTGAGTATGCTGCATAGATCCAGTGATGAGATACTCACATATCGTAACTTGTCATTATATCCTAAGACCAAGGAGTCTTTGTGTACATTATGTAACAAATACCTAAGTTTGACCTAGTCTAACGTTATCTGTAAAAGGGTAGCTATAACGACTTCTATTGGCTTTGGCATTTATTGCACTAGTGAACTCGAAAGGCGTCTGAGGGATTTATCACTCATACTTCGGTATGAGAAAGATATCCTTTTAGGCCACTTGATGAGTATGACTGAAGAAATAGCATGGCCATGCAGGTGATACCTTGGTATCAGTTTTCAGTCATCTCAGATATCAAGAAACAGTGATTGATAAATTAGGATGACCGTTCTATGCCTATTGATCAATCTGGATATCGGTTTGATAAAAGGACAGTGACATGTATGATAACAGGTTAAGTCGAATAATCGATAATCACAAATATTGGATAATCATAATGTCTTGCTAGAGGCCACTTATGATGGAAAGGGTAAAATAGTAATTTTACCAGTCTGCCAATTATTCGTGAGCCTAGAGGGTCACACGCATTAAGCACGATACATGACAATAATTATGGATGACAGTTGAGAACAATTCGGTAGTTTTCTGGCCTAAGGTTTTAACCAGACGGTTGAAGAAATCAATTCGGGGAAATTGAGCCGTTTTGACTAAACCGAAATTAGAACTCAAGTTAATGGGTTTAATTTGGGTTTTAGTTAAACGGGCTTAAAGCCCATTTAGGGATTTAAGATAAGAGAGGGGTCAAATGCAAATAAGAAGGATTAAAGGGATAGATAATGCAATTTTTATTTTGAAATTCAATTTAATTTCAAATTAAAAATCACATAATATATTTTTTATTTTATCCTTTGAATTTTTCAGCAACCACCTCTCCTCTCTCTCTCCCTCATTGCCGATTTCTCTCACTCTCTCTACCTCCATTATTGCTCTAGTTTTCTCTCTAATTTTCTAGCAAAAGATTGAGTGAAAAACCATTTCGGTTGTGTGCTTGTGTGGACTTGATAGAGAGAACACTACACTCGTGTTCTTGTCGATTACAAGAGGTAAATATTAGATCTTTAATTATGTTTATAACATGCTCAAATGGCATTAAGATCAAGTTATTTTACGATCGCCACGGTTACATAAAGTCCGCTGCATGATATTCATTGTTTGGAACCCGTGGTGATCTCTTTCAGTGGTATCAGAGCCATGGTTATTATGTTTATTTGTATATGTTTAAATCTGATATTTTTTATGTTTATATGTGTTCTTCATCATTAGCATGCATGTAAATCGAAATTTTTTTCAGATTTGATTGATTTTGGAAATTGGAAAATTAATTAATTTTTTTTGGGGTTTTTCGGGTTAGCCATGACTTAGCCATGGCCGACTAGGTCGAGTCCCTTGGTGGACCATGGAATGCCCTAGGGAAGACCATGGTCAGGACCATGGGCCGACGAGGGTGATCTCTTTCACGTATCATGTCACATTAAATGTGTCGCAACATGTTGTTCTGACATCTTACATGCGCTAAAAAATATGTCAACATTAAACGTAGCAACAATCTCCCCATTTGACAATTTTTTAGGCAAGCACAAATTTTAGCAACGTCCGGTGAGCAACGTTTTCAGCTTTGGCGAACATCTTTAGGTCGTTGTTGGCTTTGACGAGCAACAGAGCGCAATCGTCGATCCTACTCGCAGCGTCTCACGCATCATGTCCGCATCTTTCACATCTCGTCACATAGCAAGGTACAATATGTTTCGCAATAGTTTTCACATCCAAAACAAACAAAATGGCATATATCTCCCCCTGATTGCCTCAAAATTGCCAAAGGTGGCCAAAGTATCTAAAGTAATGTGCAATCGGGAAAAATAAAGCAAATATAGCTATGAACTTGAGCAATACAACTCCAAAAGTAGAGCAAATATCCAAACAAAGTCAAATTAACTCGGACAAACCCCGAGGATTTAACTGTTTTTAGGAAAGAGAGAGAGAGAGAGAGAGTAAACTTGTTCTTCAGAGAGAGGTGGAGTCTGCAACTTCTTCATCGGCATTCGAGTCTTCAGCAAGGGCAGCCTTCAGGTCATGGAAAAGCTCCTTGCAAGCACTCTTTCTTCTGGTTAGAGTCACGATGGTCTTCTCCATGTCAGCTATCGCCTTGGTAAGCTCTTTCACCATTTTGTCGCCAATCGGGCACGTTTGTCGTGAGCTGCTTCCAGCTTCAGATCCCTTGACAGATGGTTGCACAAGGTCCAACACATGCTTCCCTTCAAAGAGTTTGGGGCTGATACTGGGCATAAGGGGTCACTTTCCCGCATCATCAATGTCCCGAACAATGTACGAACATTGTTGGATTAGCAAGCCAGTTATCAATGAGGGGAACACAATCGGGAGTTTGAGAGCGTATGACCTTGCATGCTTTACCAGATGGTCAATCACAAATGAACCAAAGTCAAGGGGAGAGTTTGTACCTATCTGGTAAATGAGCTTGGCGAGCTCTGCCCTAATGCTTGACCCATTGGAGAAAGGAGTCCAGTTAGCTATGCTAATGCGATAGAGAATGGAATATTTGGCAGTTATCTCTGAGGATGTCATAGTTCCTTTTGAGGGCCACACCTTCTTTCTCCCACCAGAGATTTCCTTAGCAATCTCATCCATGGTTGGGACATCTGGATTGACATCTGTAGCATTCCTTCCCAGAAATTCCCTGATCGCCTCAAGGGTAATATCAAAGCAGTGACCTCTTACATACACCCTAATGAACTTTGAGTCCTCTAGATCATCAAATACAGAGGATAGGTTCACAACAAACTCTTTCACTAGAGAGGGATATAAGGTACCGATACTGGTGAGCGTCTTTACTAGGACAACCCCTCGTAGCAGTTCCATTATGACCTCTATTTCTTGAGCCTCGATAGAGAGCTCTCTTTCAGGATAGATAATGTGTTGGTACACATACCTCCACTTAATGGCTCCATCTACAGTGTGGAAGGACACATTATCCAGAGGTGCATCAGGTACGTTTTTAGGGAGCTTGTGGGCACCCACATATTTTTTGGTGCCATGGACAGGGGGCACCACCAGATCGTCCTCCTCCTTCTCCGGTTCTTCTTCTTCTTCGGGGGTAAACAGTACATCAACAACATGCACAGTGGCCTTCTTCTTCTTTTTCTTCCCTGAGGTCGGGACAAATGTCCAACCTTTCTCTGTGGCTTTCCTCCTTTTCTTCTTCTCCTTAACTGAAGGCACTTCTTACTCGTCTTGTAAATAGAACACCTTCTTCCTTTTCAGCAGCTTTTCCTTCTTTTTCCCTTTCTTTTAAGCCAAAATTTTTTCCAATGTAGCCTCCTCCTCACTCTGAGGCTCTACTTCTTCAGACGTTTCCTCTTCAACCAGCTCCACAGTATCGTCAGGAGTGACATGAGATGTTGGAGCGTTCTGTTCAGCATCTTGTTCTTTCTCAATTTCAGTCTCGAGTAGAGACTCCTCAGGTGTTTGAGCATTAGACATATCTTCTTGACTATAGTCTGGGATTTCTCCTTCAAGAGAAGTTTGCACAATCTTCTGATTTAGATCAGGTTCAACATATGGGGTTGGAGAAGTGATTTTAGGGTTACCTGAGCTTTGTGCAGGAGATGTCGTCTCGTCTCTGACTTCTTCTACGACATGAGAAGGTGTAGCTGAAGGTTCAGGCTGTGGGTTTGTAGATCCCTCGCCCAAGTATATCCCTCCTCGTATCTTGACCCCGTATTTGTTTCAAGATGCTCGAAGATCTGAGTTCTTCTTCGCGATGGACTTGATCCTCATCTTTGCTGGTGGTTTCTTCGACTTGGCAAGTATGCTACCG
This sequence comes from Geranium rotundifolium, assembly GCA_963920655.1. NCBI lineage: Eukaryota > Viridiplantae > Streptophyta > Magnoliopsida > Geraniales > Geraniaceae > Geranium > Geranium rotundifolium. The sequence goes on from OY987314.1 coordinate 15,556,865, forward strand.
CTTCTTGTGCCCACCATTGGTATGACTTTGGTTTATAGTTGAGGAGATGCATATCGTGGATAATGGCAAAACCTAATTTTTTGGAAAGGCCGAGGAAATAGGGAGAAAATGTAGAGACGTCTGCTTTCTTCTACATGTAGCTGAGAAGTGCGGGCTTCGTGATTGGCCAATTGTCATATCACAATATGACAAATCAAAGATCTTGTTTCCCCTTTTTGTTTAAATTTTCAAATAAAACTGAAACGGGCTATAGTAAGCGTTTTGGATCCAGATCTGATTTTGTGGACCCTAGCTGTCCTTTTAGAGAGAGAGAAAAACAAATCAGCAAAAACTCCCTCCATTTTTTTTTTCTTGATGATCATTGTTCAAGTAAACAAAGTCCAATGGAGGACCTTAGACTTTCAAACCTATTTGCATCCAACGCCTTTGTGAAGATATCAGCAAGTTGTTTTTCAGCGGGGAGATACTCTAGCTTAATCTTCTTTTCTTCTACAAGCTCTCGAATAAAATGATGTCTGATGTCGATGTGTTTATTCTTGTTGTGTTGAACATGATTCTTCGAGATGTTGATCACACTGATGTTGTCACAGAAAAATGTCATGACATCTTGCTTGACACCATATTCAACAAGAATCTGCTTCATCCATAGAAACTGAGTGCAGCTACTTCCAGCTGCAATTTACTCAGACTCAGCTGTAGATAGGTCAATGCAATTTTGCTTTTTGCTAAACCAAGACACAAATGAAGGAATTCCATGGGGTCAAAACAATTAATTTCACGCGGAAGCGAATTAACCATGGATCACAAAAGGATGATTATGATCTTCATGCTAAATAGATTTTAGCACTGAAAGAGATCACCACGGGTTCCAATCGATGAATATCATGCAGCGGACGTTATGTAACCGTGGTGATCGAAACAAGCTATGATCTTAATGTAAATTCAACATGTTATATATACCTTTTGAATCTGAAAATTACCTCTTCTAATCGATGAAAACACAAGCTTAGTGTTTCTCTATTAGGTCCACACAAGCACCACAACCGAAGAAGGTTTTCACTCAAATTTTTTCTATGAATTTTGAGAGAAACTTGACAACAATGGAGGATGAGAGGGGAGAGAGAATTTGGCAATGAGGAGAGAGGATGAGGGAATTAGTTGCTGAAAATTAGAGAAGATAATGGAAGATATATTGTAATTTTAATTTGAAAATTAAAATTGCATATCTATCCTTCATAAACTCTTATTTGCATTTGTTCCCATTCATAACTTAAATCCCTAAATGGGCTTTAAGCCCGTTTAACTAAAACCCAAATTAAACCCATTAACTTGAGTTCTAATTTCGGTTTAGACAAAACGGCTCAATTTCCTCGAATTGATTTCTTCAACCGTCTGGTTAAAACCTTAAGCCAGAAAACTAGTGAATCGTTCTCAATTTTCATCCATAATTGTTGTCATGTATCGTGCTTAATATTACTATTTTACCCTTTCCATCATAAGTGGTCTCTAGCAAGACATTATGATTATCCAATGTTCGTGATTATCGATTATTTGACTTAACCTGTTATCGTATATGTCACTGTCCTTTTATCAAACCGATAACCAGATTGATCAATAGGCATAGAATGGTCATCCTAATTTATCAATCACTGTTTCTTGATATCTGAGATGACTAAAAACTGATAATGAGGTATCACCTGAACGGCCGTGCTATTCCTTCAGTCATACTCATCAAGTGGCCTAAACGGATATCTTTCTCATACCGAAGTATGAGTGATAAATCCCTCAGACGCCTTTCGAGTTCACTAGTGCAACAAATATCAAAGCCAATCGAAACCGTTATAGTTACCCTTTTACAGATAACGTTAGACTAGGTCAAACTTAGGTATTCGTTACATAGTGTACACAAAGACTCCTTGGTCTTAGGATATAATGACGAGCTACGATATGTGAGTATCTCATGACTGGATCTATGCAGCATACTCACAATCGGGTTGTCCGATATCATCGTCCTGATGGTATCTATGATATAAATCCGGCACGCACTTTGCCATGATCAGTAGAGCATGATCACAATGAGTTAGTTTCATACTGATCGCTTCAGAAGAAGCTTAGCTGATCAGGGACTTTATCGAATGCAATTCTTTCTGATCTATAGTTTTACTATAACTGGTTACGCACATTATGACATAGATCAAATCACATTAGATATATTACTACAACACATTAGTAATATTATGCCTTTTATTATGTAGAATAATGATGTCCGTTACAATATAGATTGAGGAATTATATTTGACTAGGGCACAAACCTAACAATCTCCCACTTGCCCCTAGTTTCTACCTAAGTTCCAATCTATCCCCATAAACTTCACGTGCGCCTCATGCTTAGGCTGCGGTAAAGCCTTTGTCAAGGGATCAGCAACATTGTCATCAGTCGGTACATAAGTAATCTCCACATCACCATTATCTATATATTCTCTGATAATGTGATACTTCCTCTGTATGTGTTTAGTTCTGTTGTGGAATTTTGGCTCTTGAGCTAATGCTATGGCCCTAGTGTTGTCACACAACAAGCTTACCGGATCAGACGCTCGCGGCATTACATCTAATCCGGTTAGAAAGCTTCTAACCCATACGGCTTCCTTAGGTGCTTCTACTGCAGCTATGTATTCAACCTCTGTTGTAGAATCGGCAGTCGTGGCTTCCTTGAAGCTCTTCCAGTTGAATGCTCCGCCATTTAACACGAATACAAATCCTGCATGTGATTTGAAATCATCAGGATCTGTCTGAAAACTAGCATCAACATATCCTTTGACTGCTAGTTCTCCATCCTTCCCACCATACACTAGGAATGCGTCTTTAGTTCTCCTTAGATATTTAAGGGTACTCTTGACAGCAGTCCAGTGCTCCTGGCCTGGGTTAGATTGATATCTGCTGGTACAGCTTAACGCGAACAAGATGTCTGGTCTCGTGCAAATCATAGCGTACATGATAGATCCCACAGCCGAAGCATATGGGATCTTACTCATTTTGCTTAGCTCATCAGGAGTCTTAGGACTCTGTTGTTTGCTAAGCTTAATGCCATGCCGCATGGGTAGGTATCCCTTCTTAGAATCAAGCATTGAGAATCTTCTCAACACTTTATCTATATAAGTGCTCTTACTTAGGCCTAATATTCTTTTGGGTCGATCTCTGTGGATCTTGATGCCCAGAATGAAAGCAACATCACCTAAGTCCTTCATCGAGAAGCATTTCCCTAACCAAGCTTTAACTTCAAACAAGGTTGGGATGTCATTCCCGATGATCAGTATGTCATCGACATATAGTACTAGGAATACTATTTTACTCCCACTCGCTTTCTTATATACGCAAGGGTCACTTTCGTTTTTGATGAAACCGAATTCCCTTACGGCTTCATCAAAACGAATGTTCCAACTCAGTGAATCGGGCTTTAATCCATAAATGGATCTAAGCAGCTTACAAATCTTTCCGGGATTCTCTGGATCAACAAAACCCTCGGGCTGTGTCATATACACATCCTCTTTTAAGTTCCCGTTAAGGAAGGCGGTTTTGACATCCATCTGCCATATCTCATAGTCGTAGTATGCTGCTATGGCTAGAATGATCCGGATAGATTTGACCATAGCCACAGGTGAAAAAGTCTCGTCATAATCGATACCTTCGATCTGGCTATAACCTTTCGCAACCAGTCTAGCTTTATAGGTCTGAGGTTTTCCATCCATGTCGGTCTTAATTTTTTAGACCCATTTGCAACCGATGGGTTTCATCCCAGGGGTTTGATCCACCAAGCTGATAGCATTTGTGCCGTAGTCCAATTGGTATTAGCCTGTAAACGTCTATGTACAAATATCATCGTTTGTGATGTATAAATATAAACGGCTTTATATTACTTATATGTTGAAGTAATATGTTAAGCATGATCTGATTTATGACCACTAAAGTAGTAGAACCATAAATCTGTACGGATCACACTTAACAAGTCCCTGGTCAACCTATGCTTCCTTGAAAGTGACCAGTATGAGGAATGGTTCTTAATGACGTAGTTCTACTTGTCATAAGGATGTGGGATCCTGGAACCATATCATAGATATCATGAGGTGATTGATATCGGACGACCCGCATTGAATAGTGTTTTCATAGATTAAGCCATAAACATATTCAAATGCGATAGCTCGTCACGACGTCCTTAGACCAAGGAGTCTTTGTGATCACTATGCAATGAACGTACGGCTTTAACTTGCGCCAAACGCTTTCTGTAAAAGGATTGCTATGAAGGGCATGATTGGGTGGCGGAACGGGTTGCATGAGTGACACGAAAGACGGCTAAGGGATTTATCCCTCATACTACGGTATGGGAAAGATATCCGTTAGAAGGCCTCTTGATGGAGACCGAATGAGAGAAAAGCATGGCCATGCAAAATGATACGGGTTATCATTTCTCAGTCATCTCGCATATCAAGTAACAATGATTGATTAAACAAGGGAGACGACTCTATGCCTTGTGATCAATCGGGATATCTAGAGATAAAAGGATGGTGACTTGTACGCACAAAGGTTAAGTCGAATCATCGATCATCATGCACCTTGGGTAATCATAATGTTTTACTAGAGACCACTTATGATGGATCGGGCAAGAGCAATTCTTGCGCCGATCTGCCAACGGTGGCATGAGCCTAGAGGGTCACACACATACAAGACGGATAACTTGAGACAAGGAAACATGGATGTTTCTTAAGGAGAAGTATATGGACAAAACTGGAGGTTTTGTGCCATAGGTTCGGTTTGAGAGAATAATTAGCGAATCGAGAAAAATTGAGTTTTTCGTCGATATCGCGTCGGACTTTGTTTGATAAGTAGCGACAAAAGGGTCGGGAAACTTTTGGACGCGGCATGAGACAACACGGGAGGGCCCATTGGGCTCGGCCCATGAAGCCTCATGGCCGGCCCAATAAGGGCCCAATAAGGCCATATGGCCGGCCCACTTGGTGGGGCCAATGTGGGGGCCACACAACACCATGCTTAGTTGGTAGTTGTGGATTAAGAGGTGAGTGATTTAAGGGGTATGGGTTAAAGCTCCTTTAAGCCCATACCAATCACTTTTAACCCATACTTGTGAGTTGGATGATGAGATATATTGCAAGACATTATTTCATTAATTGATTAAGTCACAAAACTCACAAAAACCTCTCTTTCTCTCTCATTGTGGCCGGCCACCTTGGTGTTCTTCCTCCATCTTGCTCTCTTGTTCTTCATTTAATTGTTCTAGTAGGCAATTAAGTGAAGGATCTTGAAGATCATTCTCTTGGTGTGGACTTGCTTTAGAGAAGAAGATCCGAACGTTCTTCTTTATCGATTCAAACAAGACTTAAAGGTAAATATCTTGTGGAATAGATTTTGCTTTGGGATTTAATGGTTTAAATGTTCTTGGACAAGGTTTGGAGTAGATTATCTTTTATTGCTTCCGCTATCTCGATGACGATCTAGAACGCTCCAAAACCCTACAGTGGTATCAGAGGGTTGGTTACCCTCTTAATCTTTGTCTTGTTGAATTTATTTCGGTTTTGTGATTATTTTCATGCCAAAAGTTGATAACATGATTTTAATGCTTTTTGGGATATTTGCATGAAATATGTTACTTTTGAAAAATATATTAAATTTGGAATTTTTCGGAAATTATTGGATTTGTCGGGTCCGAGAAGAGACTCACGGGGAGCCGGATCGGAGGTACCGGACGGAGGTCACCGGAGGCCGGGGAGGCCGGCGGTGACCGGGCCCGTCCCCACTCTCAGCCGAGGCCGAGAGTGGCGGCAAGCCGGGTTTGGGCCTTCCAAGGCCCAAACCGGGCCGTGCATGGTTGGGCTCGGCCCAATGGGCCCTCGGCCCATTGGCTTGGCCCAACTTGGTTCGTGTGTGGTGTTTGATCCATTTCACGAACCCACGATCCAATATTTCGAAAACTTTCAAAATTTGATCGGTTTCGATAAACCGTTTTTCGAAAAGGTCTAGTTTCGATAAACCCGACCAAGCAACTTGGCAAAAGAAAAACCGGAATTATTGCATATTATTTGATAACATGTTTGTGTGATAACATGTTGGATGATGTGATGAAATGTATGATGCTTTAGTAGCCCATTAGATTTATCGCTTTCACGGTTTGCATACCGTTAGTGTTAGCGTGTAATTATTCTTTTATTCGAGCCCATAAAGTGTAATTATTTTTTATCCGGTTTACGAACCGAGTATTAATTGTAATTATTACTCAAAGACGAGAAGGATGGAAAATCGAGCACGATGACGGTCTTGGAGGAAGTCCAAGAGCTAGTGGGAGCCCGAATGAGAAAGACGAGAAGATGTGAAGACTCGTAGATTCCTAAGATTAGGATGGGCTATAAAATGCATATTTAACGCTTTATGGTTGCTTGCTTGAATCATTTAAATTAATTGCATGGTTGCATGATTAGTTTATAAGTTTATAAGCGATCACCTCACATGCAAAGATTAAAAACAAACTTTAATTGTTTGCATGTTTAAAGCGTTGTGAACTATCACCACACGGGTTGTGATGGATGAGTTCAAGTTTGAAACGTATTTTGCATGGGTTGCAAATGACGGATTCAAATGAAGATAGTATGTGATACAATTAGAAACATCACAACACGGGTTGTTGGTGACGGATTCGTAATTGTACCAAATACTTTCGAATTATTAAACACAACCAAATTACAAGTTAATTTGAGTCAAGTGAGATGCCACCCTAATTCACACCCATGTAGAAACATTTTATCGGTGTCGTGCGCCTTAGCGGAGCATCGATCGAATGGGTTCTAGATGGGAATGGTAAACTTTGTGGGATGTCGTGCGCCTTAGCGGAGCATCTGCACAAAGTTAACTCGTTAGTGAAAGTTGGTTGACTCAACCACGATTCTTGGCCTGAGGTCGAGCTGGGGCATCGGAAGGGTAAGCCGTGTGTTTTACACATACCCTGACTAAGAGTTACACGGGTTGTAATTGGACGGATGTCCTACCTAAATAAGTCAATTGGAGCGGTGCGCCTTAGCGCACTTCAAATGACGAATAAGGGATCTTGGTTTAAAGATTCTAATTTTAGAATCTAATGGTTGGTGTTTAATTCGGATCTTCGTAAATTTATTCAACTATTCTGATTAAATTTACTTTCTTCGTGTAGAAATGGCTAGTAATTCAACAAATTCGTCTAATTTGTCATTGAGGACTATACTCGAGAAGTGTAAACTCAACGGAACAAATTATCTAGACTGGGACAGAAATTTACGACTTGTATTAAAAATGGAACGCAGGGAGTACGTCCTTGATAAGGCTATCCCTGAGGAGCCAGCTGCCAACGCAACAAGGGTCGTTAAGGATGCGTACCAGAAACACCTTAGCGACTCTATCGACGTTGCGTGTGTCATGCTGGGCTGCATGGAGGCGGACCTCCAAAAGCAGTTTATGGAGCTATCCCATGATCCGTTTGCAATGTTTGCACAGATCAAGGATATGTTCAAGGAGAAAGTACGTATTGAAAAATACACTGTTCTCCGAGAACTCATAGCCTGCAAGATGTCAGCAGGCAGCTCCGTAGGTCCTCACGTCCTACAAATGAAGGGGCATTTTGACCATATGACTAGTATCGGTATGTCTATGGAAAAGGAAATGGCAGCGGATTTTATTCTGCAATCCCTTCCTCATGCATATGGTGGGTTCGTCATGAACTATCACATGCATGATATGGACAAGACCGCGTCGGAGTTGCACAGCATGCTAGTAACTGCCGAGAAGAGCATAAGGGGCAGTTCGTCCAAAAATGTCTTCATGGTCAAGAAGGGACCCAGCTTCAAAGCTGTTGGTGGCAAGGGTAAAGGCCCAAGACACCTGGGAGGGAAGAACAGACGACCATTTATTCCTAGACCTCACATGCCCGTACAAGGCAAAGGGAAGGCAAAGGAGTCGGTCTGTTTCTATTGTCAAAAGCCTGGTCATTGGAAGAAAGACTGTCAGCAGTTGAAGGAGGATCAGAAGAAGGGCGGTGGGGCCGCCACTTCATCAGGTATTCCATTAGAGCTATATCTTTCTACAATAAATACCTGGGTACTAGATACTGGAGCTGAGTCTCATATCTGTGCCGATGTGCAGGTGTTACACAGTAGAAGAGATGGTGGGGAAAGCGAGGTGGACCTAAGAGTTGGGAACAATACCAGAGTTGCCGCAACTGCCGTAGGTTCTGTGAACCTTGCTTTGCCCAGTGGGCTTGTAATTGAACTAAATGATGTTTTTTGCGTACCTGCTTTCAGCAGGAATATTATCTCAATTTCTCTTCTAGAGAAAGAAGGTTATTATTTCAATATTAAAAACGGGTTTTTTGATATTATGCGCAACAACATATATTATGGCAATGCTCACACTGTTGGAGGATTATACATATTGAATATGCAAAACTCGAAATCCAACATGCTCTATAATATAAATGCTAAGAGGTTTAAAACTAATGATTTAGACCAAACTCTAATCTGGCATTGTCGTCTGGGTCACATAAATGAGAAACGCATCTCAGCGCTTCATAAGCGCGGACTTCTAAGTCAATTCGAATTCCAAGCGATTGAAAGATGCGAAGCTTGTTTAATGGGCAAGATGACTAAAGCGCCCTTCACTGGTTTAGGTGAGAGGGCAGGTGACTTATTAGGTCTAATACATTCAGACGTATGTGGACCAATGAGTACGCATGCCAGAGGTGGTTTAGGCTACTTTATCACATTTACTGACGATTTCAGTAGATATGGTTATGTCTATCTCATGAGACATAAGTCCGAAGCTTTTGATAAATTCAAAGAGTTTAGGACTGAAGTAGAAAACCAACTCGGAAAGAGTATCAAGGCACTCCGTTCTGATCGGGGTGGAGAATACTTATCCGAGGAGTTTCTTAGTTATCTTACTGAAGGTGGAATACTATCTCAGTGGACTCCGCCAGGAACACCGCAACTTAATGGTGTGTCCGAACGGAGGAATCGGACATTGTTAGATATGGTTCGATCAATGTTAAGTCTCACTAATCTCCCGATCTCCTTCTGGGGTTATGCTCTGCAAACGGCCGCTTTCATAATAAACAGGGCTCCGTCGAAAGCAGTGGAAGGGACATCATTTGAAAAATGGTACGGGAAGGAACCCGTTTTGTCCTTCCTTAAAATCTGGGGTTGCGAGGCTTATGTTAAAAGGTTGCTTGCAACCAAGCTCGAACCAAGATCAGATAAATGCACTTTCGTCGGATATCCAAAAGAAACAAAAGGATACTACTTCTATAAGCCGAGCGAAAATAAAGTTTTTGTCGCTCGAGGTGGGACGTTCTTGGAAAAAGAGTTCATTTCCAAGACAGTCAGTGGGAGGGCTATTCATCTAGATGAAGTTCTAGATGAGATGGTCACTCGGGAACCACGAGAGGCCCCACTAGAAGAGGTAGAGCCAGAAGTGGTCATTGAGCAAGAACCAATAGCTGCAGTTAATGAGGACGGTCCGAGGCGCTCTGAAAGGATAAGTCATGCACCTGTCAGATACGGGTTCTTAGTAACTGAAGGTGATGGTTTAGTACTAGTGGACAATGATCCAGCTACCTTTCGAGAGGCTTTGGACGGAACCGACTCTGAGAAATGGCTGGACGCCATGAGGGAAGAAATGCAATCCATGTCAGATAATCAAGTGTGGGACTTGGTAGATCATACCCCTGATGTTAAGGTCATAGGGTGTAAATGGATCTTTAAAATAAAGATTGACATGGATGGCAAACCTCAGACCTATAAAGCGAGACTGGTAGCAAAAGGTTATAGACAAATCCACGGAATTGACTATGAAGAGACCTTTTCTCCAGTAGCTATGGTCAAATCTATCCGCATTCTTCTTGCCATAGCAGCGTATCACAACTATGAGATATGGCAAATGGATGTCAAAACCGCCTTCCTCAACGGGAGGTTAGCTGAGGACGTTTATATGTCTCAGCCTGAGGGTTTTGAGGATCCAAAGAATAAGGGAAAGATTTGCAAGTTGCTCAAATCAATCTATGGTTTGAAGCAAGCATCTCGGAGTTGGAATCAGCGTTTTGATGAAGTAGTAAAACAGTTTGGCTTCGTCAAGAACGATGATGAACCCTGTGTGTATAAAAAGGCAAGTGGGAGCAATATAATCTTTTTAGTGCTTTATGTTGATGACATACTGCTCATTGGTAACGACGTCCCTACCTTGCTCTTAACGAAGACTTGGTTAGGTGAGTGTTTCTCAATGAAGGACTTAGGCGAGGCCTCTTACATCTTGGGAATCAAGATATATAGAGACCGTGCCAAGCGGGTCTTGGGCTTAAGTCAAAGCACTTATATAGACAAGGTGTTGAGACGATTCTCAATGCAAGATTCAAAGAAAGGATTGCTGCCCATGCGTCATGGCATAAAGCTTAGCAAGAAGCAGGGTGCTGAGACACCTGCAGAGCTAGCAAGAATGAATGAGATCCCATATGCTTCGGCTATAGGGTCCATAATGTATGCCATGATATGCACGAGACCGGATGTCTCGTTTGCCCTAAGCTGTACCAGTAGACATCAATCCAAACCCGGTGAGGCACACTGGATTGCTGTCAAGGCGATTCTCAAATATTTGAGAAAACCCAAGGACGCTTTTCTTGTATACGGGGGCAGAAATGATGATCTCGTCGTCAAAGGATATGTCGACGCTAGTTTTCAGACAGACCCCGATGACTTTAAGAGTCAGTTGGGATATGTGTTTATGTTGAACGGTGGAGCATTCAGCTGGAAAAGCAAGAAGCAGGATACCATTGCCGACTCTACAACGGAAGCTGAGTACATTGCCGCATGTGAGGCGGCAAAAGAGGCTGTATGGATCAGGAGTTTCATGGCTGGGTTAGGTGTAATTAAAAACCCGTCTAACCCAGTAGACTTATATTGTGACAACACCGGGGCTATTGCGCAAGCTAAAGAACCCAGGGCACATAACAGATCCAAACATGTACTCAGAAAGTATCACATCATCCGCGACATAATTGCTAGAGGTGACGTGAAGATCCAATACGTTGCAACTGATGATAACACAGCCGACCCATTGACCAAGGCTCTTCCTCAAGATAAACATGAAAAACATGTTAGGTCAATGGGTATAGACTGGGACTTAGATTGGAGCTAAGGGCAAGTGGGAGATTGATAGCATTTGTGCCGTAGTCCAATTGGTATTAGCCTGTAAACGTCTATGTACAAATATCATCGTTTGTGATGTATAAATATAAACGGCTTTATATTACTTATATGTTGAAGTAATATGTTAAGCATGATCTGATTTATGACCACTAAAGTAGTAGAACCATAAATCTGTACGGATCACACTTAACAAGTCCCTGGTCAACCTATGCTACCTTGAAAGTGACCAGTATGAGGAATGGTTCTTAATGACGTAGTTCTACTTGTCATAAGGATGTGGGATCCTGGAACCATATCATAGATATCATGAGGTGATTGATATTGGACGACCCGCATTGAATAGTGTTTTCATAGATTAAGCCATAAACATATTCAAATGCGATAGCTCGTCACGACGTCCTTAGACCAAGGAGTCTTTGTGATCACTATGCAATGAACGTACGGCTTTAACTTGCGCCAAACGCTTTCTGTAAAAGGATTGCTATGAAGGGCATGATTGGGTGGCGGAACGGGTTGCATGAGTGACACGAAAGACGGCTAAGGGATTTATCCCTCATACTACGGTATGGGAAAGATATCCGTTAGAAGGCCTCTTGATGGAGACCGAATGAGAGAAAAGCATGGCCATGCAAAATGATACGGGTTATCATTTCTCAGTCATCTCGCATATCAAGTAACAATGATTGATTAAACAAGGGAGACGACTCTATGCCTTGTGATCAATCGGGATATCTAGAGATAAAAGGATGGTGACTTGTACGCACAAAGGTTAAGTCGAATCATCGATCATCATGCACCTTGGGTAATCATAATGTTTTACTAGAGACCACTTATGATGGATCGGGCAAGAGCAATTCTTGCGCCGATCTGCCAACGGTGGCATGAGCCTAGAGGGTCACACACATACAAGACGGATAACTTGAGACAAGGAAACATGGATGTTTCTTAAGGAGAAGTATATGGACAAAACTGGAGGTTTTGTGCCATAGGTTCGGTTTGAGAGAATAATTAGCGAATCGAGAAAAATTGAGTTTTTCGTCGATATCGCGTCGGACTTTGTTTGATAAGTAGCGACAAAAGGGTCGGGAAACTTTTGGACGCGGCATGAGACAACACGGGAGGGCCCATTGGGCTCGGCCCATGAAGCCTCATGGCCGGCCCAATAAGGGCCCAATAAGGCCATATGGCCGGCCCACTTGGTGGGGCCAATGTGGGGGCCACACAACACCATGCTTAGTTGGTAGTTGTGGATTAAGAGGTGAGTGATTTAAGGGGTATGGGTTAAAGCTCCTTTAAGCCCATACCAATCACTTTTAACCCATACTTGTGAGTTGGATGATGAGATATATTGCAAGACATTATTTCATTAATTGATTAAGTCACAAAACTCACAAAAACCTCTCTTTCTCTCTCATTGTGGCCGGCCACCTTGGTGTTCTTCCTCCATCTTGCTCTCTTGTTCTTCATTTAATTGTTCTAGTAGGCAATTAAGTGAAGGATCTTGAAGATCATTCTCTTGGTGTGGACTTGCTTTAGAGAAGAAGATCCGAACGTTCTTCTTTATCGATTCAAACAAGACTTAAAGGTAAATATCTTGTGGAATAGATTTTGCTTTGGGATTTAATGGTTTAAATGTTCTTGGACAAGGTTTGGAGTAGATTATCTTTTATTGCTTCCGCTATCTCGATGACGATCTAGAACGCTCCAAAACCCTACACAAGCACCAGACTTGGTTGTCGGACATGGATTTCATTTCCTCATTCATGGCGTTCTGCTATTTTTCGGAGTTTGGACTGGCCAAAGCTTGTCTGTAGGTTTCTGGATCATTCTGATCCACCAACATCAAGTCATTTCCTTCAGTGGCTAGAAAGCCATATCTGATAGGAGCTTGACGAGATCTCTCAGACCTTCTTGGATCATCTGGAATAGGTGTGGGGATTGGTTCTTGATCAATGACCTCTTCTGGCTCTTGTATTTCTACATTCGGCATAGTAGGTTGTTCCGTATCTTCTTGAGTTTCTTCAAGATGCACGGCACTCCCACTAGCACTTTTGGAAATAAATTCCTTTTCCAAAAATACCCCTCCTCGAGCAATAAAAACTTTGTTCTCGCTGGGTTTGTAGAAATAGTACCCCCTTGTTTCCTTGGGGTACCCTACAAAGACACACTTGTCTGATTTGGGTTCGAGCTTATCGCCTAGCAGACGCTTGACGTAAGCTTCACATCCCCAAATCTTAAGGAAAGCTAATAAGGGTTTCTTCCCGTTCCATACTTCGTATGTAGTGCTTTCCACAGCCTTTGTAGGAGCCCGATTCAATATGAATGCGGCCGTTTCTAAGGCATAGCCCCATACAGATATAGGGAGGTCAGCCTGACTCATCATTGATCGAACCATGTCAAGCAGGGTACGATTTCTCCATTCGGATACACCATTCATTTGAGGTGTTCCAGGTGGAGTCAATTCAGAGAGGATCCCACACTCCTTTAAATGACTGTGAAATTCTTTGTCCAAGTACTCACCGCCTCGGTCAGATCGAAGCGCCTTAATACTTTTACCAAGCTGGTTCTGTGCTTTGTTCTGGAACTCTTTGAACTCGTCAAAGATTTCCGATTTATGTATCATAAGACAAACATACCCATATCTACTGAAGTCATCAGTAAATGTAACGAAGTAGTGAAAACCTCTTCTGGCATGAGTGCTCATAGGCCCACAAACATCGGAATGTATGAGACCCAGTAAGTCACTCGCCCTTTCACCTAAACCGGCAAAAGTTGCCTTTGTCATTTTGCCCATAAGGCATGACTCGCATCTCTCAATTGAAGTGAATTCAAACGGACTTAGAAGTCCACACTTGTGAAGTGTTGAGATGCGTTTCTTGCCTATATGGCCTAAGCGGCAGTGCCATATCACATTCTGGTTTAAATAATCGGATTTAACCCTTTTGTTACTGATATTAAAAATCGAGCTAGTGTCAGTGTTTCGAATATTAAGAATATATAAACCACCAACCAATGAAGCATTGCAATAAACATATTATTCTTGAAAATATTGAAAATTCCATTATCAATAGAAAAACAATATCCTTCCTTGTCTAGCAACGAAATAGAAATAACATTTCTGCGAAACGCAGGTACACAATGAACATTGTTTAATAACAACGCCAGCCCACTAGGCAAACTGAGACTAATATCTCCTACAGCGGTTGTCAAGACTCTATTGCCATCGCCAACTCGTAGGTCCGCCTCGCCCTTGCTCACTTCTCTTCTACTTCCCAGAGCCTGTACATTAAAACAAATGTGAGATTCTGCACTGGTATCAAGTACCCAAGAATCTGAAGTAGATAAACTAAGATTGAGCTCAATAACAAAAATACCTGATCCTGAAGATGTGTTAGCTCCACTCTTCCTAACAAACAACTTGTGTTTCTTACAATCCTTTTTCCAGTGCCCCAGCCCTTTGCAATAGAAGCAAATGACATCCTTCTTAGGATTCTCAACAACCTTTGGAGCTGCTGGACCCTTAGGTTGTCGAATCTTTCCTGTTAGGTGCATAGGAGCCTTACCCTTGCCCATGTTGGCTTTCTTGAAGCTCACTTGCTTGTTGACCATAAGAACCTCTTTGGTCTTGCCCTTCAGATTCTTTTCAGCAGTCACGAGCATACCATGAAGCTCTGTCACGGACTTATCCATGTCATGCATATTGTAATTTCCAACGAAATCACGATATGTCTCTGGAAGTGAATGCAGCACAAAGTCTACAGACATTTCCTTGTCCACAGGATGACCGAGTCTGGTCAAGTGTTTCAAAAGACATTTCATCTTAAGGACATGTGGACTGACAGGAGCTCCAGCCTTCAGCTTGCAAGACATCAGTTTACTGAAAGTATCGTATCTTTTGACACGTGCTTTCTGATAGCATTTGTGCCCTAGTCCAATTGGTATTAGCCTGTAAACGTCTATGTACAAATATCATCGTTTGTAATGTATAAATATAAACAGCTTTATATTACTTATGTGTTGAAGTAATATGTTAAGCATGATCTGATTTATGACCACTAAAGTAGTAGAACCATAAATCTGTACGGATCACACTTAACGAGTCCCTGGTCAACCTATGCTTCCTTGAAAGCGACTAGTATGAGGATGGTTCTTAATGACGTAGTTCTACTTGTCATAAGGATGTGGGATCCTGGAACCATATCATAGATATCATGAGGTGATTGATATCGAACGACCCGCATTGAATAGTGTTTTCATAGATTAAGCCATAAACATATTCAGATGCGATAGCTTGTCACGACTACCTTAGACCAAGGAGTCTTTGTGATCACTGTGCAATGAACGTACGGCTTTAACTTGCGCCAAACGCTTTCTGTAAAAGGATTGCTATGAAGGGCATGATTGGGTGGCGGAACGGGTTGCATGAGTGACACGAAAGACGGCAAAGGGATTTATCCCTCATACTACGGTATGGGAAAGATATCTGTTAGAAGGCCTCTTAATGGAGACTGACTGAGAGGAAAAGCATGGCCATGCAAATGATACGGGTTATCAGTCCTCAGTCATCTCGCATATCAAGTAACAATGATTGATTGAACAAGGGAGACGACTCTATGCCTTGAGATCAATCGGGATATCTAGAGATAAAAGGACGGTGACTTGTACGCACAAAGGTTAAGTCGAATCATCGATCATCGTGCACCTTGGGTAATCATAATGTTTTACTAGAGACCACTTATGATGGATCGGGCAAGAGCGAGTCTTGCGCCGATCTGCCAACGGTGGCATGAGCCTAGAGGGTCACACACATACAAGACGGATAACTTGAGACAAGGAAACATGGATGTTTCTTAAGGAGAAGTATATGGACAAAACTGGAGGTTTTGTGCCATAGGTTCGGTTTGAGAGAATAATTAGCGAATCGAGAAAAATTGAGTTTTTCGTCGATATCGCGTCGGACTTTGTTTGATAAGTAACGACAAAAAGTTCGGGAAACTTTTGGACGCGGCATGAGACAACACGGGAGGGCCCATTGGGCTCGGCCCATGAAGCCTCATGGCCGGCCCAATAAGGCCATATGGCCGGCCCACTTGGTGGGGCCATTGTGGGGGCCACACAACACCATGCTTAGTTGGTGGTTGTGGATTAAGAGGTGAGTGATTTAAGGGGTATGGGTTAAAGCACCTTTAAGCCCATACCAATCACTTTAAACCCATACTTGTGAGTTGGATGATGCATTAAATGCAAGACTTTGATTCATTAATCATTTAATCACAAAACACTCACAAAACCTCTCTCTCTCTCTAGTGTGGCCGGCCACCCCTTGTTCTTCTCCTCCATCTTGCTCTCTTGTTCTTCATTTAATTGTTCTAGTAGGCAATTAAGTGAAGGATCTTGAAGATCATCCTCTTGGTGTGGACTTGCTTTAGAGAAGAAGATCCGAACGTTCTTCTTTATCGATTCAAACAAGACTTAAAGGTAAACATCTTGTGGAATAGATTTTGCTTTGGGATGTAATGGTTTAAATGTTCTTGGACAAGGTTTGGAGTAGATTATCTTTTTATTGCTTCCGCTAACACGATGACGATCTAGAACGCTCCAAACCCCTACAGTGGTATCAGAGGGTTGGTTACCCTCTTAATCTTTGTCTTGTTGAATTTATTTCGGTTTTGTGATTATATGCATGCCAAATGCTGATAACATGATTTTAATGCTTTTTGGGAAATTTGCATGAAATATGTTATTTTTGAAAAATATATTAAATTTGGAATTTTTCGGAAATTATTGGATTTGTCGGGTCCGAGAAGAGACTCTCGGGGAGCCGGATCGGAGGTACTGGACGGAGGTCACCGGAGGCCGGTGAGGCCGGCGGTGACCGGGCCCGTCCCCACTCTTGGCCGAGGCCGAGAGTGGCGGCAAGCCGGGTTTGGGCATTCCAAGGCCCAAACCGGGCCGTGCATAGTTGGGCTCGGCCCAATGGGCCCTCGGCCCATTGGCTTGGCCCGACTTGGTTTGTGTGTGGTGTTTGATCCATGTCACGAACCCGCGATCCAATATTTCGAAAACTTTCAAAATTTGATCGGTTTCGATAAACCGTTTTTCGAAAAGGTCTAGTTTCGATAAACCCGACCAAGCAACTTGGCAAAATTAAAACCGGAATTATTGCATATTATTTGATAACATGTTTGTGTGATAACATGTTGGATGATGTGATGAAATATATGATGCATTAGTAGCCCATTAGATTTATCGCTTTCACGGTTTGCATACCGTTAGTGTTAGCGTGTAATTATTCTTTTATTCGAGCCCATAAAGTGTAATTATTTTTTATCCGGTCTACGAACCGAGTATTAATTGTAATTATTACTCAAAGACAAGAAGGAAGGAAAATCGAGCACGATGACGGTCTTGGAGGAAGTCCAAGAGCTAGTGGGAGCCCGAATGAGAAAGACGAGAAGATATGAAGACTCGTAGAATCCTAAGATTAGGATGGGCTATAAAATGCATATTTAACGCTTTATGGATGCTAGCTTGAATTATTTAATTAATTGCATGCTTGCATGATTAGTTTATATGTTTATAAGCGATCACCTCACATTCAAAGATTAAAATCAACTTTAATTGTTTGCATGTTTAAAGCATTGTGAACTATCATCACACGGGTTGTGATGGATGAGTTCAAATTTGAAACGTGTTTGCACGGGTTGCAAATGACGGATTCAAATGAAGATAGTATGTGATACAATTAGAAACGTCACAACACGGGTTGTTGATGATGGGTTCGTAATTGTGCCAAATACTTTCGAATTATTAAACACAACCAAATTACAAGTTAATTTGAGTCAAGTGAGATGCCACCCAAATTCACACCCATGTAGAAACATTTTATCGGTGTCGTGCGCCTTAGCGGAGCATCGATCGAATGGGTTCTAGATGGGAATGGTAAACTTTGTGGGATGTCGTGCGCCTTAGCGGAGCATCTGCACAAAGTTAACTCGTTAGTGAAAGTTGGTTGACTCAACCACGATTCTTGGCCTGAGGTCGAGCTGGGGCATCGGAAGGGTAAGCCGTGTGTTTTACACATACCCTGACTAAGAGTTACACGGGTTGTAATTGGACAGGATGTCCTACCTAAATAAGTCAATTGGAGCGGTGCGCCTTAGCGCACTTCAAATAACGAATAAGGGATCTTGGTTTAAAGATTCTAAATTTTAGAATCTAATGGTTGGTGTTTAATTCGGATCTTCGTAAATTTATTCAACCATTCTGATTAAATTTACTTTCTTCGTGTAGAAATGGCTAGTAATTCAACAAACTCGTCTAATTTGTCATTGAGGACTATACTCGAGAAGTGTAAACTCAACGGGACAAATTATCTAGACTGGGACAGAAATTTACGACTTGTGTTAAAAATGGAACGCAGGGAGTACGTCCTTGATAAGGCTATCCCTGAGGAGCCAGCTGCCAACGCAACGAGGGTCGCTAAGGATGCGTACCAGAAACACCTTAGCGACTCTATCGACGTTGCGTGTGTCATGCTGGGCTGCATGGAGGCGGACCTCCAAAAGCAGTTTATGGAGCTATCCCATGATCCGTTTGCAATGTTTGCACAGATCAAGGATATGTTCAAGGAGAAAGTACGTATTGAAAAATACACTGTTCTCCGAAATCTCATAGCCTGCAAGATGTCAGCAGGCAGCTCCGTAGGTCCTCACGTCCTACAGATGAAGGGGCATTTTGACCATATGACTAGTATCGGTATGTCTATGGAAAAGGAAATGGCTGCGGATTTAGTTCTGCAATCCCTTCCTCATGCATATGGTGGGTTCGTCATGAACTATCACATGCATGATATGGACAAGACCGTGTCGGAGTTGCACAGCATGCTAGTAACTGCCGAGAAGAGCATAAGGGGCAGTTCGTCCAAAAATGTCTTCATGGTCAAGAAGGGACCCAGCTTCAAAGTTGTTGGTGGTAAGGGTAAAGGCCCAAGACACCTCGCAGGGAGGAACAGACGACCATTTATTCCTAGACCTCACATGCCCGTACAAGGCAAAGGAGTCGGTCTGTTTCTACTGTCAAAAGCCTGGTCATTGGAAGAAAGACTGTGAGCACCTGAAGGAGGATCAGAAGAAGGGCGGTGGGGCCGCCACTTCATCAGGTATCCCATTAGAGCTATATCTTTCTACAATAAATACCTGGGTACTAGATACTGGAGCTGAGTCTCATATCTGTGCCAATGTGCAGGTGTTACACAGTAGAAGAGATATGGGGGAAAGCGAGGTGGACCTAAGAGTTGGGAACAATACCAGAGTTGCCGCAACTGCCGTGGGTTCTGTGAACCTTGCTTTGCCCAGTGGGCTTGTAATTGAACTTAATGATGTTTTTTGCGTACCTGCTTTCAGCAGGAATATTATCTCAATTTCTCTTCTTGAGAAAGAAGGTTATTATTTCAATATTAAGAACGGGTATTTTGATATTATGCGCAACAACATATATTATGGCAATGTTCGCACTGTTGGAGGATTATACATATTGAATATGCAAAACTCGAAATCCAACATGCTCTATAATGTAAATGCTAAGAGATTTAAAACTAATGATTTAGACCAAACTCTTATCTGGCATTGTCGTCTAGGTCACATAAATGAGAAACGCATCTCAGCGCTTCATAAGCGCGGACTTCTAAGTCAATTCGAATTCCAAGCGATTGAAAGATGCGATGCTTGTTTGATGGGCAAGATGACTAAAGCGCCCTTCACTGGTTTAGGTGAGAGGGCAGGTGACTTATTGGGTCTAATAGATTCAGACGTATGTGGACCAATGAGTAAGCATGCCAGAGGTGTTTTAGGCTACTTTATCACATTTACTGACGATTTCATTAGATATGGTTATGTCTATCTCATGAGACATAAGTCCGAAGCTTTTGATAAATTCAAAGAGTTTAGGACTGAAGTAGAAAACCAACTCGGAAAGAGTATCAAGGCACTCCGTTCTGATCGGGGTGGAGAATACTTATCCGAGGAGTTTCTTAGTTATCTTACTGAAGGTGGAATACTATCTCAGTGGACTCCGCCAGGAACACCGCAACTTAATGGTGTGTCCGAACGGAGGAATCGAACATTGTTAGATATGGTTCGATCAATGTTAAGTCTCACTGATCTCCCGATCTCCTTCTGGGGTTATGCTCTGCAAACGGCCGCTTTCATAATAAATAGGGCTCCGTCGAAAGCAGTGGAAGGGACATCATTTGAAAAATGGTACGGGTAGGAACCCGTTTTGTCGTTCCTTAAAATCTGGGGTTGCGAGGCTTATGTTAAAAGGTTGCTTGCAACCAAGCTCGAACCAAGATCAGATAAATGCACTTTCGTCGGATATCCAAAAGAAACAAAAGGATACTACTTCTACAAACCGAGCGAAAATAAAGTTTTTGTCGCTCGAGGTGGGACGTTCTTGGAAAAAGAGTTCATTTCCAAGACAGTCAGTGGGAGGGCTATTCATCTTGATGAAGTTCTAGATGAGATGGTCACTCGGGAACCACGAGAAGACCCACTAGAAGAGGTAGAGCTAGAAGTGGTCATTGAGCAAGAACCAATAGCTACAGTTAATGAGGACGGTCCGACGCGGTCTGAAAGGATAAGTCATGCACCTGTCAGATACGGTTTCTTAGTAACTGAAGGTGATGGTTTAGTATTAGTGGACAATGATCCAGCTACCTTTCGAGAGGCCTTGGACGGAACCGACTCTAAGAAATGGCTGGAAGCCATGAGGGAAGAAATGCAATCCATGTCAGATAATCAAGTGTGGGACTTGGTGGATCATACCCCTGACGTAAAAGTCATTGGGTGTAAATGGATCTTTAAAATAAAGATAAACATGGATGGCAAACCTCAGACCTATAAAACGAGACTTGTAGCAAAAGGTTATAGGCAAATCCACGGAATTGACTATAAAGAGACCTTTTCTCCAGTAGCTATGGTCAAATCTATCCGCATTCTACTTGTCGTAGCAGCGTATCACAACTATGAGATATGGCAAATGGATGTCAAAACCGCCTTACTCAACGGGAGGTTAGCTGAGGACGTTTATACGTCCCAACCTGAGGGTTTTGAGGATCCAAAGAATAAGGGAAAGATTTGCAAGTTGCTCAAATCAATCTACGGTTTGAAGCAAGCATCTCGGAGTTGGAATCAGCGTTTTGATGAAGTAGTGAAACGGTTTGGCTTCGTCAAGAACGATGATGAACCTTGCGTATATAAAAAGGCAAGTGGGAGCAATATAATCTTTTTAGTGCTTTATGTTGATGACATACTGCTCATTGGAAACAGCGTCCCTACCTTGCTCTTAACGAAGACTTGGTTAGGTGAGTGTTTCGCAATGAAGGACTTAGGCAAGGCCTCTTACATCTTGGGAATCAAGATATATAGAGACCGTGCCAAGCGGGTCTTGGGCTTAAGTCAAAGCACTTATATAGACAAGGTGTTGAGACGATTCTCAATGCAAGATTCAAAGAAAGGATTGCTGCCCATGCGTCATGGCGTAAAGCTTAGCAAGAAGCAGGGTGCTGAGACACCTGCAGAGCTAGCAAGAATGAATGAAATCCCATATGCTTCGGCTATAGGGTCCATAATGTATGCCATGATATGCACGAGACCGGATGTCTCGTTTGCCCTAAGCTGTACCAGTAGACATCAATCCAAACCCGGTGAGGCACACTGGATCGCTGTCAAGGCGATTCTCAAATATTTGAGAAAAACCAAGGACGCCTTTCTTGTATACGGGGGCAGAAATGATGATCTCGTCGTCAAAGGATATGTCGACGGTAGTTTCCAGACAGACCCCGATGACTTTAAGAGTCAGTTGGGATATGTGTTTATGTTGAATGGTGGAGCATTCAGATGAAAAAGCAAGAAGCAAGATACCATTGCCGACTCTACAACGGAAGCTGAGTACATTGCCGCATGTGAGGCGGCGAAAGAGGCTGTATGGATCAGGAGTTTCATGGCTGGGTTAGGTGTAATTAAAAACCCGTCTAACCCAGTAGACTTATATTGTGACAACACCGGGGCTATTGCGCAAGCTAAGGAACCCAGGGCACATAACAGATCCAAACATGTACTTAGAAAGTATCACATCATCCGCGACATAGTTGCTAGAGGTGACGTGAAGATCCAATATGTTGCAACTGATGATAACACAGCCGACCCATTGACCAAGGCTCTTCCTCAAGATAAACATGAAAAACATGTTAGGTCAATGGGTATAGACTGGGACTTAGATTGGAACTAAGGGCAAGTGGGAGATTGATAGCATTTGTGCCCTAGTCCAATTGGTATTAGCTTGTAAACGTCTATGTACAAATATCATCGTTTGTAATGTATAAATATAAACGGCTTTATATTACTTATGTGTTGAAGTAATATGTTAAGCATGATCTGATTTATGACCACTAAAGTAGTAGAACCATAAATCTGTACGGATCACACTTAACGAGTCCCTGGTCAACCTATGCTTCATTGAAAGCGACTAGTATGAGGATGATTCTTAATGACGTAGTTCTACTTGTCATAAGGATGTGGGATCCTGGAACCATATCATAGATATCATGAGGTGATTGATATCGGACGACCCGCATTGAATAGTGTTTTCATAGATTAAGCCATAAACATATTCAGATGCGATAGCTTGTCACGACGTCCTTAGACCAAGGAGTCTTTGTGATCACTGTGCAATGAACGTACGGCTTTAACTTGCGCCAAACGCTTTCTGTAAAAGGATTGCTATGAAGGGCATGATTGGGTGGCGGAACAGGTTGCATGAGTGACACGAAAGACGGCTAAGGGATTTATCCCTCATACTACGGTATGGGAAAGATATCCGTTAGAAGGCCTCTTGATGGAGACTGACTGAGAGGAAAAGCATGATCATGCAAATGATACGGGTTATCAGTCCTCAGTCATCTCGCATATCAAGTAACAATGATTGATTGAACAAGGGAGACGACTCTATGCCTTGAGATCAATCGGGATATCTAGAGATAAAAGGACGGTGACTTGTACGCACAAAGGTTAAGTCGAATCATCGATCATCGTGCACCTTGGGTAATCATAATGTTTTACTAGAGACCACTTATGATGGATCGGGCAAGAGCGAGTCTTGCGCCGATCTGCCAACGGTGGCATGAGCCTAGAGGGTCACACACATACAAGACGGATAACTTGAGACAAGGAAACATGGATGTTTCTTAAGGAGAAGTATATGGACAAAACTGGAGGTTTTGTGCCATAGGTTCGGTTTGAGAGAATAATTAGCGAATCGAGAAAAATTGAGTTTTTCGTCGATATCGCGTCGGACTTTGTTTGATAAGTAACGACAAAAAGTTCGGGAAACTTTTGGACGCGGCATGAGACAACACGGGAGGGCCCATTGGGCTCGGCCCATGAAGCCTCATGGCCGGCCCAATAAGGCCATATGGCCGGCCCACTTGGTGGGGCCATTGTGGGGGCCACACAACACCATGCTTAGTTGGTGGTTGTGGATTAAGAGGTGAGTGATTTAAGGGGTATGGGTTAAAGCACCTTTAAGCCCATACCAATCACTTTAAACCCATACTTGTGAGTTGGATGATGCATTAAATGCAAGACTTTGATTCATTAATCATTTAATCACAAAACACTCACAAAACCTCTCTCTCTCTCTAGTGTGGCCGGCCACCCCTTGTTCTTCTCCTCCATCTTGCTCTCTTGTTCTTCATTTAATTGTTCTAGTAGGCAATTAAGTGAAGGATCTTGAAGATCATCCTCTTGGTGTGGACTTGCTTTAGAGAAGAAGATCCGAACGTTCTTCTTTATCGATTCAAACAAGACTTAAAGGTAACCATCTTGTGGAATAGATTTTGCTTTGGGATGTAATGGTTTAAATGTTCTTGGACAAGGTTTGGAGTAGATTATCTTTTTATTGCTTCCGCTATAACGATGACGAACTAGAACGCTCCAAAACCCTACACTTTCTCTTTGAACATTTTCTTGATCTCAGCCATACAAGCTTTGGGATCATCGGAAATGTCCAAGAACTGTTTCTGCAAGTCAGGCACCATACTGCCTATCATGATGCACTGCACGTCGATCCGGTCGCTAAGGAGTTTCTGGTAGGTATCCCTTAGCGCCCTTGAGGCGTTCAGTGCTGGTTCAGTAGGTGCTTGTTCCTGGGTAAGGATGTAATCCTTACGTTCATGCTTGAGAACGAGTCTCAAGTTCCGGTCCCAATCGAGAAAGTTTACGCCGTTAAGCTTATCATGCTCGATTAGTGACCTAAGCGCGTTGTTACCAGAATCTGAACCAGGATCCCATCATACTCTCAATTGAAGTGAACGGAGGCTCACTGCTCCAATTGAGGGCATCAAGGTAGGAATACATCCACCTACAAGACCATGTAGTTCCTGGCTAGGGTCTGTACTTGTAAGTACGTGGCATACCCTATAGAGATACCCTAGGTCAGCCCTAGCTGACAATCGTAGACAAGTCTACCAAGCTTGAACTATGAATAGAACTAATGTGACTACTATGCAGAGGCACACGCTCCCACACAGAACTACCCATCTCATCCAGACCTCTTCTCTATCAATGTTACGCGGATGCGTACCGACATCCATAGGGTTAAAGCCCTTCTGAGTGTCCAAACTTGGATGGTATCACGCTTGACTTGTAATTATTTGCGATTAAGTGAATTATAAAAGTCTGATTGCATATCGATACAATCTTAAATTGGAATCATCAATTGCAAATCCATGCAAGGATGATCCCTTAGCAGGTTACATGTGATAGCATTTGTGCCCTAGTCCAATTGCTATTAGCCTGTAAACGTCTATGTACAATATCATCGTTTGTAATGTATATATAAAACGGCTTTGTATTACTTATGTGTTGAAGTAATATGTTAAGCATGATCTGATTTATGACCATTAAAGTAGTAAAACCATAAATCTGTACGGATAACTTAACGAGTCCCTGGTCAACCTATGCTTCCTTAAAGCGACCAGTGTGAGGATGGTTCTTAATGACGTAGTTCTACTTGTCATAGGGATGAGGGATCCTGGAATCATATCATAGATATCATGAGGTGATTGATATCCGACGACCCGCTTTGAATAGTGTTTTCATTGATTAAGCCATGAACATATTCAAATGCGATAGCTTGTCACGATATCCTTAGACCAAGGAGTCTTTGTGATCATTATGCAATGAACGTGCGGCTTTAACTTGCGGCTAACGCTTTCTGTGAAAGGATTGCTATAAAGGGCATGATTGGGTGGCGGAACGGGTTGCATGACTGACACGAAAGACGGCTAAGGGATTTATCCCTCATACTACGGCATGGGAAAGATATCCGTTAAAAGGGCCTCTTGATGGAGACTGACTGAGAGTAAAAGCATGGCCATGCAAATGATACGGGTTATCAGTTCTCAGCCATCTCGCATATCAAGTAACAATGATTGATTAAAAAAGGGTGACGACTCTATACCTTGTGATCAATCGGGATATCTAGAGATAATAGGATAGTGACTTGTACACACAAGGTTAAGTCG
This sequence comes from Geranium rotundifolium, assembly GCA_963920655.1. Classification (NCBI taxonomy): domain Eukaryota; kingdom Viridiplantae; phylum Streptophyta; class Magnoliopsida; order Geraniales; family Geraniaceae; genus Geranium; species Geranium rotundifolium. Next base: position 15,582,677 of record OY987314.1, read on the forward strand.
AATCATCGATCGTCATGCACCTTGGGTAATCATAATGTCTTAGTAGAGACCACTTATGATGGATCGGGCAAGAGCGATCTTTTGCGCCGATCTGCCAACGGTGGCATGAGCCTAGAGGGTCACACACATTCAAGACGGATAACTTGAGACAAGGATACATTAACGTTTCTTGAGGAGCAATACATGGACAAAACTGGAGGTTTTGTGCCATAGGTTCGGTTTGAGAGAATAATTAGCGAATCGAGAAAACTGAGTTTTTTTCGTCGATATCGCGTCGGACTTTGTTTGATAAGCGACGACAAAAGGGTCGGGCGACTTTTGGACACGGCATGAGACAACACGGGAGGGCCCATTGGGCTCGGCCCTTGAAGCCTCATGGCCGGCCCATTAAGGGCCCAACTAGACCTCTTGGCCGACCCACATGGTGGGTCCATGTGTGGGGGCCACACAACACCATGCTTAGTTGGTGGTTGTGGATTAAGAGGTGAGTGATTTAAGGGGTATGGGTTAAAGCACCTTTAAGCCCATACCAATCACTTTAAACCCATACTTGTGAGTTGGATGATGGATTAAATGCAAGACTTTGATTCATTAATCATTTAATCACAAAACCTCTCTCTCTCTCTAGTGTGGCCGGCCACCCCTTGTTCTTCTCCTCCATCTTGCTCTCTTGTTCTTCATGTAATTGTTCTAGTAGGCAATTAAGTGAAGGATCTTGAAGATCATCCTCTTGGTGTGGACTTGCTTTAGAGAAGAAGATCCGAACGTTCTTCTTTATCGATTCAAACAAGACTTAAAGGTAAACATCTTGTGGAATAGATTTTGCTTTGGGATGTAATGGTTTAAATGTTCTTGGATAAGGTTTGGAGTAGATTATCTTTTTATTGCTTCCGCTATAACGATGACGATCTAGAACGCTCCAAAACCCTACACTTTCTCTTTGAACATTTTCTTGATCTCAGCCATACAGGCTTTGGGATCATCGGAAATGTCCAAGAACTGTTTCTGCAAGTCAGGCACCATACTGCCTATCATGATGCACTGCACGTCGATCCGGTCGCTAAGGAGTTTCTGGTAGGTATCCCTTAGCGCCCTTGAGGCGTTCAGTGCTGGTTCAGTAGGTGCTTGTTCCTGGGTAAGGATGTAATCCTTACGTTCATGCTTGAGAACGAGTCTCAAGTTCCGGTCCCAATCGAGAAAGTTTACGCCGTTAAGCTTATCATGCTCGATTAGTGACCTAAGCACGCTGTTACCAGAATCTGAACCAGGATCCCATCATACTCTCAATTGAAGTGAACGGAGGCTCACTGCTCCAATTGATGGCATCAAGGTAGGAATACATCCACCTACAAGACCATGTAGTTCCTGGCTAGGGTCTGTACTTGTAAGTACGTGGCATACCCTATAGAGATACCCTAGGTCAGCCCTAGCTGACAATCGTAGACAAGTCTACCAAGCTTGAACTATGAATAGAACTAATGTGACTACTACGCAGAGGCACACGCACCCACACAGAACTACCCATCTCATCCAGACCTCTTCTCTATCAATGTTACGCGGATGCGTACCGACATCCATAGGGTTAAAGCCCTTCTGAGTGTCCAAACTTGGATGGTATCACGCTTGACTTGTAATTATTTGCGATTAAGTGAATTATAAAAGTTTGATTGCATATCGATACAATCTTAAATTGGAATCATCAATTGCAAATCCATGCAAGGATGATCCCTTAGCAGGTTACATGTGATAGCATTTGTGCCCTAGTCCAATTGCTATTAGCCTGTAAACGTCTATGTACAATATCATCGTTTGTAATGTATATATAAAACGGCTTTGTATTACTTATGTGTTGAAGTAATATGTTAAGCATGATCTGATTTATGACCATTAAAGTAGTAGAACCATAAATCTGTATGGATAACTTAACGAGTCCCTGGTCAACCTATGCTTCCTTAAAGCGACCAGTATGAGGATGGTTCTTAATGACGTAGTTCTACTTGTCATAGGGATGAGGGATCCTGGAATCATATCATAGATATCATGAGGTGATTGATATCGGACGACCCGCTTTGAATAGTGTTTTCATTGATTAAGCCATGAACATATTCAAATGCGATAGTTTGTCACAATATCCTTAGACCAAGGAGTCTTTGTGATCATTATGCAATGAACGTGCGGCTTTAACTTGCGCCTAACGCTTTCTGTGAAAGGATTGCTATAAAGGGCATGATTGGGTGGCGGAACGGGTTGCATGAGTGACACGAAAGACGGCTAAGGGATTTATCCCTCATACTACGGCATGGGAAAGATATCCGTTAAAAGGGCCTCTTGATGGAGACTGACTGAGAGTAAAAGCATGGCCATGCAAATGATACGGATTATCAGTTCTCAGCCATCTCGCATATCAAGTAACAATGATTAATTAAAAAAGGGTGACGACTCTATGCCTTGTGATCAATCGGGATATCTAGAGATAATAGGATAGTGACTTGTACACACAAGGTTAAGTCGAATCATCGATCGTCATGCACCTTGGGTAATCATAATGTCTTAGTAGAGACCACTTATGATGGATCGGGCAAGAGCGATCTTTTGCGCCGATCTGCCAACGGTGGCATGAGCCTAGAGGGTCACACACATTCAAGACGGATAACTTGAGACAAGGATACATTAACGTTTCTTGAGGAGCAATACATGGAAAAAACTGGAGGTTTTGTGCCATAGGTTCGGTTTGAGAGAATAATTAGCGAATCGAGAAAACTGAGTTTTTTTCGTCGATATCGCGTCGGACTTTGTTTGATAAGCGACGACAAAAGGGTCGGGCGACTTTTGGACACGACATGAGACAACACGGGAGGGCCCATTGGGCTCGGCCCATGAAGCCTCATGGCCGGCCCATTAAGGGCCCAACTAGACCTCTTGGCCGACCCACATGGTGGGTCCATGTGTAGGGGCCACACAACACCATGCTTAGTTGGTTATTGTGGATTAAGAGGTGAGTTATTTAAGGGGTATGGGTTAAAGCACCTTTAAGCCCATACCAATCACTTTTAACCCATACTTGTGAGTTGGATGATAAATTCAAATACAAGACTTTAATTCATTATTCATTTTAATCACAAAACTCACAAAAACTCTCTCTCTCTTCTTGCTTGGCCGGCAACCTCCCTAGCTCCTCTTGTTCTTGCTCTCTTGTTCTTCATTTAATTGTTCTAGTAGGCAATTAAGTGAGAGAACATCAAGATCATCCCCTTGGTGTGGACTTGCTTTAGAGAAGAAGATCCGAACGTTCTTCTTTATCGATTCATACAAGACTTAAAGGTAAATATCTTGTGGAATAGATTTTGCTTTGGGATTTAATGGTTTATGTTCTTGGACAAGGTTTGGAGTAGATTTTCTTATAATGCTTCCGCTATCTCGACGGTCTAGAACGCTCCAAAACCCTACAGTGGTATCTGAGGGTGGTTACCCTCTTAATCTTTGTCTTGTTGAATTTATTTCGGTTTTGTGATTATTTGCATGCCAAATTGTTGATAACAAGATTTTAATGCTTTTTGGGATATTTGCATGAAATATGTTATTTTTGAAAATATATTGAATTTGGAATTTTTCGAAAATTATTGGATTTGTCTGGTCCGAGAAGAGACTCTCGGGGAGCCGGATCGGAGGTACCGGACGGAGGTCACCGGAGGCCGGTGAGGCCGGCGGTGACCGGGCCCGTCCCCACTCTTGGCCGAGGCCGAGAGTGGCGGCAAGCCGGGCTTGGGCCTTCCAAGGCCCAAACCGGGCCGTGTTAAGTTGGGCTCGGCCCAATGCGCTCTCGGCCCATTGGCTTGGCCCGACTTGGTTCGTGCGTGGTGTTTGATCCGTGTCACGAACCCGCGATCCAATATTTCGAAAACGTTTAAAATTTGATCGGTTTCGATAAACCGTTTTTCGAAAAGGTCTAGTTTCGATAAACCCGACCAAGCAACTTGGCAAAATTAAAACCGGAATTATTGCATATTGTTTGATAACATGTTTGTGTGATAACATGTTGGATAATGTGATGAAATGTATGATGCATTAGTAGCCCATTAGATTTTATCGCTTTCACGGTTTGCATACCGTTAGTGTTAGCGTGTAATTATTCTTTTATTCGAGCCCATAAAGTGTAATTATTTTTATCCGGTCTACGAATCGAGTATTAATTGTAATTATTACTCAAAGACGAGAAGGATGGAAAATCGAGCACAATGACGGTCTTGGAGGAAGTCCAAGAGCTAGTGGGAGCCCGAATGAGAAAGACGAGAAGATGTGAAGACTCGTATAATTCTAAGATTAGGATGGGCTATAAAATGCATATTTAATGCTTTATGAATGCTTTCTTGAATTATTTAACTAATAACATGCTTGCATGATTAGCTTATAAGTTTATAAGCCATCACCTCACATGCAAAGATTAAAATCGACTTTAATTGTTTGCATGTTTAAAGCGTTGTGAACTATCATCGCACGGGTTGTGATGGATGAGTTCAAATTTGAAACGTGTTTGCACGGGTTGCAAATGACGGTTTCAAATGAAGATAGTATGTGATACAATTAGAAACGTCACAACACGGGTTGTTGATGACGGATTCGTAATTGTGCCAAATACTTTCGAATTATTAAGCACAACCAATTTACAAGCTAATTTGAGTCAAGTGAGATGCCACCCAAATTCACACCCATGTAGAAACATTTTATCGGTGTCGTGCGCCTTAGCGGAGCATCGATCGAATGGGTTCTAGATAGGGAATGGTAAACTTTCTGGGATGTCGTGCGCCTTAGCGGAGCATCTGCACAAAGTTTGCTCCTTAGTGAAGGTTGGTTGACTTGACCACGATTCTTGGCCTGAGGTCGAGCTGGGGCATCGGAAGGGTAAGCCGTGTGTTTTTGCACATACCCTGACTAAGAGTTACACGGGTTGTAATTGGACGGACGTCCTACCTAAATAAGTCAATTGGAGCGGTGCGCCTTAGCGTACTTCAAATGACGAATAAGGGATCTTGGTTTAAGATTCTAAACCTTAGAATCTTATGGTTTGTTTTTAATTCGGATCTTCGTAAATTTATTCAACTATTCTGATTAAATTTACTTTCTTCGTGTAGAAATGGCTAGTAATTCAACAAACTCGTCTAATTTGTCGTTGAGGACTATACTCGAAAAGTGTAAACTCAATGGAACAAATTATCTGGACTGGGACAGAAATTTACGACTTGTGTTAAAGTTGGAACGCAAGGAGTACGTCCTTGATAAGGCTATCCCGGTGGAGCCAGATGCCAAAGCAACGAGGGTCGTTAAGGATGCGTACCAGAAACACCTTAGCGACTCTATCGACGTTGCGTGTGTCATGCTGGGCTGCATGGAGGCGGACCTCCAGAAGCAGTTTATGGAGCTATCCCATGATCCGTTTGCAATGTTTGCACAGATCAAGGATATGTTCAAGGAGAAAGTACGTATTGAAAAATACTCTGTTCTCCGAGAACTAATTGCCTGCAAGATGTCAGCAGGCAGCTCCGTAGGTCCACACGTCCTACGTATGAAGGGACATTTTGACCATATGACTAGCATCGGTATGTCTATGGAAAAGGAAATGGCTGCGGATTTTATTCTGCAATCCCTTCCTCATGCATATGGTGGGTTCGTAATGAACTATCACATGCATGATATGAACAAGACCGCGTCGGAGTTGCACAGCATGCTAGTGACTGCCGAGAAGAGCATAAGGGGCAGTTCGCCCAGAAATGTCTTTATGGTCAAGAAGGGACCCAACTTCAAAGCTGGTGGTGGTAAGGGTAAAGGCCCAAAGCACCTAGCAGGAAAGAACAGACGACCATTTGTTCCTAGACCTTCCATGCCCGTACAAGGCAAAGGGAAGGCAAAGGAGTTGGTCTGTTTCTACTGTCAAAAGCCTGGTAATTGGAAGAAAGACTATCAGCAGCTGAAGGAGGATCAGAAGAAGGGCGGTGGGGCCGCTACTTCATCAGGTATTCCATTAGAGCTATATCTTTCTACAATAAATACCTAGGTACTAGACACTGGAGCTGAGTCTCATGTCTGTGCGGATGTGCAGGTGTTACACAGTAGAAGAGATATAAAGGAAAACGAGGTGGACCTAAGATTTGGGAACAATACCAGAGTTGCCGCAACTGCCGTGGGTTCTATGAACCTTGCTTTGCCCACTGGGCTTGTAATTGAACTTAATGATGTATTTTGCGTACCTGCTTTCAGCAGGAATATTATCTCAATTTCTCTTCTTGAGAAAGAAGGTTATTATTTTAATATTAAGAACGGGTTTTTTAATATTATGCGCAACAACATGATTTATGTCAATGCTCACACTATTGGAGGTTTATACATATTGAATGTGCAAAACCCGAAAACCAACATGCTCTATAATATAAATGCTAAGAGGTTTAAAGCTAATGATTTAGACCAAACTCTTATCTGGCATTGTCATCTAGGGCACATAAATGAGAAACGCATCTCAGCGCTTCATAAGCGTGGACTTCTAAGTCAATTAGAATTCCAACCGATTGATAGATGCGAAGCTTGTTTAATGGGCAAGGTGACTAAAGCGCCCTTCGCTGGTTTAGGCGAAAGGGCAGGTGATCTATTGGGTCTAATACATTCAGACGTATGTGGACCAATGAGTACACCAGCCAGAGGTGGTTTAGGCTACTTTATCACATTTACTGACGATTTCAATAGATATGGTTATGTCTATCTCATGAGACATAAGTCCGAAGCTTTTGATAAATGCAAAGAGTTTAGGACTGAAGTAGAAAACCAACTCGGAAAGAGTATCAAGGCACTCCGTTCTAATCGGGGTGGAGAATACTTATCCGAGGAGTTTCTTAGTTATCTTACTGAAGGTGGAATACTATCTCAGTGGACTCCGCCAGGATCACCGCAACTTAATGGTGTGTCCGAGCGGAGGAATCGGACATTGTTGCATATGGTTCGATCGATGTTAAGTCTCACTGATCTTCCGATCTCCTTCTGGGGTTATGCTCTGCAAACGGCCGCATTCATAATAAACAAGGCTCCGTCGAAAGCAGTGGAAGGGACATCATTCGAGAAGTGGTACGGGAAGGAACCCATTTTATCCTTCCTAAAAATCTGGGGTTGCGAGGCTTATGTAAAACGGTTGCTTGCAACCAAGCTCGAACCGAGATCAGATAAATGCACTTTCGTCGGATATCCAAAAGAAACAAAAGGATACTACTTCTACAAACTGAGCGAAAATAAAGTTTTTGTCGCTCGAGGTGGGACATTCTTGGAAAAAGAGTTCATTTCCAAGACAGTCAGTGGGAGGGCTGTTCATCTTGATGAAGTTCTAGATGAGATGGTCACTCGGGAACCACTAGACAACCCACTAGAAGAAGTAGAGCCAGAAGTGGTTGTTGAGCAAGAACCAATAGCTACAGTTAATGAGGACGGTCCGACGCGGTCTGAAAGGATAAGTCATGCACCTGTCAGATACGGTTTCTTAGTAACTGAAGGTGATGGTTTAGTATTAGTGGACAATGATCCAGCTACCTTTCGAGAGGCCTTGGACGGAACCGACTCTAAGAAATGGCTGGAAGCCATGAGGGAAGAAATGAAATCCATGTCAGATAATCAAGTGTGGGACTTGGTGGATCATACCCCTGACGTAAAAGTCATTGGGTGTAAATGGATCTTTAAAATAAAGATAAACATGGATGGCAAACCTCAGACCTATAAAACGAGACTTGTAGCAAAAGGTTATAGGCAAATCCACGGAATTGACTATAAAGAGACCTTTTCTCCAGTAGCTATGGTCAAATCTATCCGCATTCTACTTGTCGTAGCAGCGTATCACAACTATGAGATATGGCAAATGGATGTCAAAACCGCCTTACTCAACGGGAGGTTAGCTGAGGACGTTTATACGTCCCAACCTGAGGGTTTTGAGGATCCAAAGAATAAGGGAAAGATTTGCATGTTGCTCAAATCAATCTATGGTTTGAAGCAAGCATCTCGGAGTTGGAATCAGCGTTTTGATGAAGTGGTGAAACAGTTTGGCTTCGTCAAAACCTTGCGTGTATAAAAAGGCAAATGGGAGCAGTGTAGTCTTCTTGGTGCTTTATGTTGATGACATACTGCTCATTGGAAACGATGTCCCTACCTTGCTCTTAACAAAGACTTGGTTAGGTGAGTGTTTCGCAATGAAGGACTTAGGTGAGGCCTGTTACATCTTGGGGATCAAGATATATAGAGACCGTGCCAAGCGGGTCTTGGGCTTAAGTCAAAGCACCTACATAATGTATGACGTCCCATATGCTTCGGCTATAGGATCCATAATGTATGCCATGATATGTACGAGACCGGATGTCTCATTTGTCCTGAGCTGTACCAGTAGACATCAATCAAAACCCGGTGATGCACATTGGATGGTCGTCAAGGCGATTCTCAAATATTTGAGAAAAACCAAAGACGCCTTTCTTGTATACGGGGGTAGAAATGATGATCTAGTCGTCAAAGGATATGTCGACGCTAGTTTCCAGACAGACCCCGATGACTTTAAGAGTCAGTTGGGATATGTGTTTACGTTGAACAGTGGAGCATTCAGCTAGAAAAACAAGAAGCAGGACACCATTGCCGACTCTACGACTGAAGCTGAGTACATTGCCGCATCTGAAGCGGCAAAAGAGGCTGTATGGATCAGGAGTTTCATGGCTGGGTTAGGTGTAATTAAAAACCCATCTAACCCAGTAGACTTATATTGTGACAACACTGGGGCCATTGCGCAAGCTAAGGAACCCAAGGCACATGACAGATCCAAACATGTACTCAGAAAGTATCACATCATCCGCAACTGATGATAACACAGCCGACCCCTTGAACAAGGCTCTTCCACAAGCAAAACATGATAAACATGTTAGGTCAATGGGTATAGACTGGGACTTAAATTGGAACTAGGGGCAAGTGGGAGATTGATAGCATTTGTGCCCTAGTCCAATTGCTATTAGCCTGTAAACGTCTATGTACAATATCATTGTTTGTAATGTATATATAAAACGGCTTTGTATTACTTATGTGTTGAAGTAATATGTTAAGCATGATCTGATTTATGACCACTAAAGTAGTAGAACCATAAATCTGTTCGGATCACACTTAACGAGTCCCTGGTCAACCTATGCTTCCTTCAAGCGACCAGTATGAGGATGGTTCTTAATGACGTAGTTCTACTTGTCATAGGGATGAGGGATCCTGGAATCATATCATAGATATCATGAGGTGATTGATATCGGACGACCCGCTTTGAATAGTGTTTTCATAGATTAAGCCATGAACATATTCAAATGCGATAGCTTGTCACGATATCCTTAGACCAAGGAGTCTTTGTGATCACTATGCAATGAACGTGCGGCTTTAACTTGCGCCTAACGCTTTCTGTGAAAGGATTGCTATAAAGGGCGTGATTGGGTGGCGGAACGGGTTGCATGAGTGACACGAAAGACGACGAAGGGATTTATCCCTCATACTACGGTATGGGAAAGATATCCGTTAAAAGGGCCTCTTGATGGAGACTGTCTGAGAGTAAAAGCATGGCCATGCAAATGATACGGGTTATCAGTTCTAAGCCATCTCGCATATCAAGTAACAATGATTGATGAAACAAGGGTGACGACTCTATGCCTTGTGATCAATCAGGATATCTAGAGATAATAGGATAGTGACTTGTACGCACAAGGTTAAGTCGAATCATCGATCGTCATGCACCTTGGGTAATCATAATGTCTTACTAGAGACCACTTATGATGGATCGGGCAAGAGCGATCTTTTGCGCCGATCTGCCAACGGTGGCATGAGCCTAGAGGGTCACACACATTCAAGACGGATAACTTGAGACAAGGAAACATTAACATTTCTTGAGGAGCAATACATGGACAAAACTGGAGGTTTTGTGCCATAGGTTCGGTTTGAGAGAATAATTAGCGAATCGAGAAAACTGAGTTTTTTCGTCGATATCGCGTCGGACTTTGTTTGATAAGCGACGACAAAAGGGTCGGGCGACTTTTGGACACGGCATGAGACAACACAGGAGGGCCCATTGGGCTCGGCCCATGAAGCCTCATGGCCGGCCCATTAAGGGCCCAACTAGACCTCTTGGCCGCCCACATGGTGGGTCCATGTGTGGGGGCCACACAACACCATGCTTAGTTGGTGATTGTGGATTAAGAGGTGAGTGATTTAAGGGGTATGGGTTAAAGCACCTTTAAGCCCATACCAATCACTTTTAACCCATACTTGTGAGTTGGATGATGAATTCAAATACAAGACTTTAATTCATTATTCATTTTAATCACAAAACTCACAAAAACTCTCTCTCTCTTCTTCCTTGGCAGGCAACCTCCCTAGCTCCTCTTGTTCTTGCTCTCTTGTTCTTCATTTAATTGTTCTAGTAGGCAATTAAGTGAGGGATCATCAAGATCATCCCCTTGGTGTGGACTTGCTTTAGAGAAGAAGATCCGAACATTCTTCTTTATCGAATCATACAAGACTTAAAGGTAAATATCTTGTGGAATATATTTTGCTTTGGGATTTAATGGTTTATGTTCTTGGACAAGGTTTGAAGTAGATTTTCTTATAATGCTTCCGCTATCTCGACGATCTAGAGCGCTCCAAAACCCTACAACATGCGAGTATGATTAAATTCCGATTTTAATCTTTGCACGTGGGTGATAGGAAATCATACATAAAATTGTATATTTAAACTATCATACATTCATACATTCAAACATATAAATGTAACGATAAAATATGCATAGCTAAGCCCATCTTAAGTTCCTAAGAATCTAGCAATACTGATCCTAAAGACATGGTCTTCAAGATCCAAACTTGATTCTTGTGAACTCCCACTGGCTTCGAGTCTCCTTCAATCCGAGTCTTCCTCTTGACTTGATTCTTGTGTCGGTTTCCGTGATTACAATTTAAAATAAATAAAATGAAATACAAATCACGACACGCAGACCGTATTTACTACAACCCACATTTAAACAACACGCATGTTGCAAAACCGAAATTAAAATACAAATCTAAAGGGCTTAGCTAGCATCATGTGGAAAACATCATGTTATCAAAGATCATGTTGCTACGTTTAATTGTTGGCATAATTTTTTAACGCAAATGTAAGAAGTCGTGCAACATGTTACATGACATGTGGAGCGACTTGTTGCGATCCAGATTAGGAAAGAACTGAAGCTTTCCTATTTCGACGAAGCTTGGAGCGAAAGAAGAAAGGCCCCACGAAGACTTGGAGCGCAAGAGAGTGACGTCGTAAAGTCAGACGACTTCTAGCTGGCAGTTACACGTCAGCAATAGGCGGCAACTCGACTTGCCTGATTTCATCAGGAAGTCAGAACAGGCAAGACGACTTCCACCTGTCGTGGAAGGCGGCAACAACTTGCCTGACTTTCCTGTTCCTGATCCGAGAAGGATTAGGAATGTGAGCTGCTATAAAAAGCCCTTGGCTTCCCATTAGCAGTTTATCTGTTCTTGTTCTAACAATTGCAAGATTTCTCAGAGCTCTTAACCGTGCACCATCGGCGTGTTGAGAGGCTGATTAAGATTCGATAGAACGGATCTTTGCTCCGGTCAAACATCAAGTCGCGAAGACTAAGTGTTTGGCTCGGTTAGGCTTTTTATTTGTGATTGAAGATTCACAACTCCGTCCAAGAAGACAACGACACCGAGCATAGGCTTGCTCGAAGGGTGGAATTGAGGGAATCTCAAAGACAGGGGGAGAGGCCCTTGGTCGAGGTGATTCACGGTGTGATCTATAGTAGCTTAGGACAATAGCTTGTGTGATAGCTAGTTGGTGCTTGAAGTTGTACTATTGACTACCTATAGTGAAAAACCTTTCCACTAGCAAAGTGCCCCCAGACGTAGGTGCGGAGTCACCGAACTGGGTAATCATCTCTGGTGTCGTTATTATTATATGTCTATTACTTTGCTTACGGTTTCCACAAGAAGTCGATACACAAGTTAAAGACTTTGTGTTCGACTTCCTGACTCGGCTACGATTCAAAATTTCAATTGGTATCAGAGGGGGCACCTTAATCTCTTAGGTGTTTTTCCTGCAAAATTCTGAGTAGCTAATATGGATTCAAAGGAAGGAGGATCTGTCAATCGTCCGCCGGTGCTTGACGGAACAAACTATGGATATTGGAAAGCACGGATGTGTGCTTTCCTGAAGTCTCTCGACAGCAAAACCTGGAAGTCTATCATCAATGGATGGGAGGAACCTTACTATGCTGATGCTCATGGAAATCAAACTAGCATCAAACCAGAAAAGGAGTGGAGCATGGAAGAAGATGAAGCCGCCCTAGGTAAATCTCGTGCACTCAATGCTATTTTTAATGGAGTAGACAAGAATGTGTTTCGACTCATCAACACATGCACAAGTGCCAAAATTGCCTGGGACACGCTTGCGGTTGCTTACGAGGGTACTTTCAAAGTCAAAGAGCAGAAGTTACAGTACCTCACGACTAACTTTGAGGCCCTGACCATGAATGAAGACAAAACGATTGCGGAGTTTAATGTGCGCATCAAGGATCTGGCTAATGAATCATATTCACTTGGCAAGCCTATGACTGATGAAGATTTAGTCAGAAAAACGCTAAGAGCTCTAAGTCCCAGATTCAAGATGAAGATAACAGCCATAGAAGAAGTCCATGACTTGAAGACACTGAAGTTTGATGAGCTCATGGGCTCACTAATGACTTTCGAGCTCTCCCTACCTCCTATCGAAAAGAAACATAAAAGTGTGGCTTTCAAAATATCTAATCAAAAGCAGAAGAACTCAACGCACTCTGAGTCGGATAGTGACATTGAGGAAACTATCGCCATGCTGGCCAACAACTACAACAAAGTCATGAAAAGATTTGGCCAGATGACAGGAAGAAAAGTCACCCGAGAAGTCAGAGACAAGCCACAGCAGAAGTTTCAGAAGCTCGAAAACACAGCTAACGATGGAGGACGAGGAGAACGATCAGGTAAAGGAGCTCAGTGCTTTGAATGTGAGGGGTATGGACACATGCAGAGAGAATGTCCCAACTTCTTAAAGAAACAGAAGAAGGGATTCAATGCCTCTCTAACTGACGATGAAGATGAGGAAGACAGTGACCTTGAGCATACAAGTAACTATGTTGCTTTTACTTCATCTACAATAGATCAACTTGGTATCCAATGAGACTCTTAACAACGCTTACAACTGATGATGAGCTATCCAATGAGACTCTTAACAACGCTTACAACGAATGGTATGTCAAGTGGCTTGAAGACTCTCAGGTAATCGAAAAACAGAATGCTCTCATTCTTACTCTTAATGAAGACAAGTCAAGACTTCTTGAGACGACTATTGATCTCAAAAAGGAAGTTGCTCGACTCTAAGGCGAGTTAGAGCAGGTCACGAAGTCAGTGAAGATGATGAATCCAAGCACGGACACTCTAGATCAAATCCTGTCAATCGGGAAACCAGCCAGGAATATGGAAGGACTTGGATACTCAAAAGATGCCTCATCATCACACACCATCTTCGTCCCTCAGAAGTCTGTCGCCCAGAAGCCCCGTCAGAAGTCACCTAACTTCACGGCTGACCAAGCGACCAAAAAGCCTCTTACTCTGGCCGCTTCAAAAACCCAGACCAAAAGACACAACTGGGTTTGTCATCACTGTGGACAAAGAGGACATATTCGACCCTTCTGCTATCAGCTATATGGGAAGAGCTTGGTCAAGAAAAGGACCACCATCAAGAAAAGCCAACCACGGAAGGAATGGCGAGTCAAAGAGGTCAACTATCGAGCTAACATCGCGTACACCGCTTTAAAGGCCTCAACCAGCAATGATTGGTACTTCGATAGTGGATCCTCTCGACATATGACGGGTAATAGCTCTTTCTTGGTCACTTTAATACCATGCACAAATAGCTTCGTCACTTTTGGAGATGGAGTAAAAGCTAGAGTGCTCGGGAAAGGAAAACTCAATCTTCCCAACTCTCCATGTCTGAAATAAGCCAAATATGTGATTTAAATCTGGATGTCCACTTCACTCGTGACAAGTGCTCGGTCAAAGACGAACAACAGAAGGAAGTCATGACAGGCCACAGGTCCCTTGACAACTGTTATCTATGGTCTCCAACAGTCAGTACCTTGCCAACCAAGTGCCTTTTATCCAAAGCTCAAGAGACAAAGCTATGGCTTCAAAAACTTGGTCACATCAATTTGAGGAGCATGCAAAAGATTCTCTCTGAAAAGGCGATCATTGGAGTTCCCAACCTCAAGATCATTGAAGGAAAAATCTGTGGAGAATGCCAGATTGGGAAACAGGTCAAGACGTCACACAAGAAGGTACAACATCTTACTACTTCTCGTGTTCTAGAACTTCTTCATATTGACCTTGTGGGACCCATGCAAGTAGAAAGTCTAGGAGGGAAGAAGTACATATTTGTATGTGTAGACGACTTCTCGAGGTACACCTGAGTGGACTTTATCAGAGAGAAGTCAGACACCTTCTTAGTCTTTGAAGCCTTATGTCGAAGAGTTCAACGAGAAAAAGGAGAAGTCATTGGGAAAGTCGTCAGACTTCGGAGCGATCATGGAAAGGAGTTTGAGAACATCAGCTTCGCAAACTTTTGTGATGCTGAAGGAATTGCACATGAATTTTCTGCTCCCATCACTCCTCAGCAAAACGGGATCGTTGAAAGGAAGAATCGCACTCTTCAAGAGATGGTAAGAGTCATGTTGTTAGCCAAAGACATCCCGCAGCACTTCTGGGCTGAAGTTTTGAATACGGCATGCCATATTCATAATAGAGTGACCCTCCGCCCTGGAACTGCGCTTACTCTTTATGAAATATGGAGGGGGAGAAATCCGAATGTCAAATACTTCCTTGTCTTTGAATCAGTCTGCTACATACTCGCAGATAGGGAACCTCGACGCAAATTCGAGCCTAAAAGCGACGAAGGCATCTTCCTCGGATACTCCAGAAATAGTCGGGCTTTTCGTGTATTCAACAAACGCACCCGGACTATCATGGATCAATCAATGTCGTGATCGATGACAGTAAGGAGCAACCCAGTGACGAGGACGAAGAAGTCCTAAATCTCTCAGGAGAAGTCAGACCAGACGTCAGAGGAGAAGTCAGACCAGAAGTCAGTGGCGATGAGTGCAACAAAGAGTCTGAAGACGAAAGCCCAATCATCCCGGATAAAGATGCATCTCCTATAAGGTAAAGAGCTCCATCAAGAAGAATTCAGAAGTATCATCCACCCCAGGATGTGATTGGAGACATTAATGAGGGAGTTCGGACTCGAAAACAGGCATCTCTTGACCACCAAGAGATGATAGGTAACATTTGCTTTATTTCCAAAATTGAGCCAAAGAATGTACAAGAGGCCATCAATGATGAGTACTAGGTCTGCGCGATGCAAGAACAATTGGTTCAGTTTGCAAGGAATGAAGTCTGGGAACTTGTACCCAAACCTGACAATGTCAATGTCATCGGGACAAAATGAATATTCAAGAACAAGTCTGACGAGCAAGGAAACATCACTCGAAACAAAGCGAGACTGGTGGCTCAAGGGTACACACAAGTCGAAGGAGTCGACTTTGAAGAAACCTTTGCTCCGGTAGCCAGACTAGAAGCCATACGACTTCTTCTCGGCATCGCATGTCATCTACGTTTCAAACTCTATCAGATGGATGTAAAGAGTGCCTTTCTCAATGGAAATCTGAACGAAGAAGTCTATGTAGCCCAACCAAAGGGATTCGAAGACCATGACTCTCCGCACCATGTCTACAAGCTAAAGAAAGCTCTCTACGGACTCAAACAAGCCCCACGAGCATGGTATGAACGTCTTACCCAATTCCTTGTAAAGAATGCTATATTCGAGGGGGAGTAGACAAAACTCTCTTTGTGAAGAAGGAAGGAAGGGACATCATGATTGCTCAAATATATGTCGACGACATTGTATTTGGAGGGAAGTCAGACAACATGGTGGAACGTTTCGTCCAACATATGCAGTCTGAATTTGAGATGAGTATGGTCGGTGAGCTCACATACTTCCTAGGCTTCCAGATCAAGCAGATGTCAGATGGAATATTTATCTCCCAAAGCAAATATGCAAAGAACATTGTCAAGAAGTTCGGGTTAGAAAAGGCTTCGCATAAGAGGACTCCTATTGCCACACATGACAAGTGCACAAAGGACGACCCGACATCGCTAATAGGAAGCATAATAGGAAGTCTCCTCTATCTAACCGCAAGTCGACCCGACATCGCTTACTCTGTGGGAGTCTGTGCTCGATACCAAGCCAATCCAAAAGTCAGTCACTTGGCCCATGCAAAGAGGATCATAAGGTACATCTCAGGAACCTCTGAATTGGGTTTGCTATATTCCTTTGATACCTCTCCTACTCTGGTTGGATACTGTGATGCTGACTGTGCGGGAAGCACACCAGATCGAAGAAGCACCTCTGGAGGTTGTTTCTACTTGGGGAACAATCTTGTATCGTGGTTTAGCAAAAAGCAAAATTGTATTGCTTTATCTACTGCTGAGTCCGAATATATTGCAGCCGGAAGTAGCTGTACTCAGCTTCTTTGGATGAAACAAATGTTGGCAGAGTATGGAGTCAAGCAAGAAGTCATGACTTTATTCTGCGACAACATCAGTGCAATCAACATCTCGAAGAACCCAGTGCAACATAGCAAGACAAAGCATATTGACATCAGGCACCACTTTATTCGAGAGCTTGTAGAAGACAAGAAAATAAAGCTCGAATACCTACCCACCGAGAAACAAGTCGCAGACATCTTTACAAAGGCGTTAGATGCCAACAGGTTTGAAAGTCTGAGGTCAACCCTCGGACTTTGCTGTCTAGAATAGTCAGAAGTCAAGCAAGAAGAGGGAGAGCTTTTAGTTGATTTTACTCTCTCTCTTGATCAGGACCAAACAGGGTCCACAAAATCAAGCCGGGCCCAAATTCTTTTATCAAAAGCCCGTTAGTCTTATTTGAATTTTAAGAATGATTACACTCTGACAATCCACCTATCAGAAATCATTCTGTTCAACTCCCACGCAGAAAAGACTCTGCACCTCCTCCACCATTTGAAATCGCTAGGGTTCCACAAATCAAAATTTCAGCAAAGAATCTGCTCACTCCTCTCAAAGAACAAATCCTAGCTAAATGGTTGGTACTCGAAGCGGACGTATACCATCTGCCTCAAAAGCGCTACGAGCAAAAATGAGGGCAAAAGTTATTGCCAAGAAACTGTCAGCCTCAAAATCCTCAACGAACAAGCATGGAGTGAGGATTCGAGGAGGAAAAATCTCAGGGGAAAGTTCGGCAGCGCCTCAGGGAGTAACGACCTCACCTCCGTCTACCACACCAGAAGAGGCATCTCCCGTCGTTGAAAAGGACGACACTTTAGCCGAAGCTGCGAACAAAGAAGAGGAAGCTTC
Source organism: Geranium rotundifolium (assembly GCA_963920655.1). Classification (NCBI taxonomy): domain Eukaryota; kingdom Viridiplantae; phylum Streptophyta; class Magnoliopsida; order Geraniales; family Geraniaceae; genus Geranium; species Geranium rotundifolium. Next base: position 15,600,188 of record OY987314.1, read on the forward strand.
TCTCTCTACTCTGACTCCAACAAAAGGTAAATCTGCTATCCTCCCTAACGAAAACACCGAAGATAAAAGCCTGCCTGTAGAGGGTTTAGAAATCCTTGTGCCTGAAGTCCACGGTACTAGCACCAAGGACCAATCCAGTCCCTCTAAATCGACACCCGCACCAGAGAAATCTCCTCTAAACGAGGACTTGCAGAAAGAAGGAAGTTCCCATGTCGCCCCGAACAGTGATTCAGGTCTTAATGAAAATACTGAAGCCATTCCAGAAGTCACTCAACCTTTAGAGGAACTTGCCAACAACGAAGAAAGTGTCGACATTGAAACCATGGAAAAGGAAGAAGCTGCGCCCAAAAGGGCTGAGAGAAGGAAGCTACCAACACGAAGGTTGGTTGATGAAGAAGAAGAACCTCAAATTCCGAGGAGATTGACCCCAAAGAGGAAAGCCACAGAGAAAGGAGGAGCTTCGGCATCTAAATAGCCGAAGAAGTCAAGAAGGAAGTCACTGACTACTGTAGTAACCTCTGAACCTGAAGAAGAGGAATCTGAAGAAGAAGACACCCAGATTGTGCTACCACGAGTCAAAAAGGCGATGGGAGGGCAGAAACTCCCCAAGTATGTGCCTAAAGCGCCTACAGACAATGTCTCCTTCCACTCTGTAGAAAACGCAGTTAAGTGGCAGTATGTCTACCAACGCAAGATCTATCCAGAAAGAGAACTCTCCACAGAAGCGCAGGGGATAAACTCAATTGTAGAACTTATCCGAAGAGCAGGTCTGACCAACACCGTCATAAATATTGGGCCATTCTACCCAGCATTGGTCAAGGAGTTTATTGTCAACCTCTCAAGCGAGTTTGATGAACCAGAAGACGCTGAATACAGAAAGGTGTTCGTTCGGGGAGAATGCTTTGAAATCTCTGCCTCAACCATCAATGCCTACCTTGGCAGAGAAGACCCAGAAGTCCCGTACTTGAACAAAGTAGCGGTCGAGATCACTGGAGGACGAAAGAAGATCTGGCCCGTCAAAGACACCATTGCGGCTACTGAGCTTACAGCAAAATATTCAATTCTCTACCGCATTGGTCTGGCTAATTGGGCACCTTCTACGCATGGGTCAAGCATCAAAACCGAGCTGGCTAAACTCATTTACCAAATAGGTACGCAGTCTTCTCTTGATTTTGGCGCTTATGTTATTGAACACCTAGTCAAACACGCCAAATCATGTGCTATCAAACTTCCTATCGGGTTTCCTTCGTTGATCACCGGTATCCTTCTCCAACAATGTCCTCACATTGTTCGAGAATCGGATATTCCGGGCAAGAAGCCACTGCCCCTTGCTATCAACCTCAAGAACTTCGAAAGGAAGCAGTTGAAGGACCTCGGACTTCCTATGGCCAAAGCATCAGGAGCTGGATCAAGCTCTCGACCCTCAGGACCAATTGGCTCTAGGATGGAGGAAGAATTGGTAGAGATGATCGATGATCTGGAGAAGTCGATTGCGATGCTATCAACCCGCAAAGTCGCCTGTGAAGCTCTTCTCAATGACCACCACTCTGTTGCTGCTGCTGAAGATGATATTGACGACTCCACGTCGTTTTAAGTATTTTCTCTGAATTTACTATGATAACTCTGTTCCACACACACTTTTAAATCCTCGGGGTCTGTCCGAGTTATTCTCCGCACATTATGATTGTTTTTTTTTGGGATATTTGCTCTTGATTGAGCTGGTTATTTGCTCATGTTTGAGCTGTTTATGTTGCTCATGGTGTGAGCTGGCTTTTTACCCTACTGTTTAGTCGAATTTCATTATAGGATTGCCTTTGGCAATATTATTAGACAAACAAGGGGAGATAAATGTGATACGACAGAAGTTACGCCAGAAGTTATGCTTAGATGTCGCGCCAGAAGCTACACCAGAAGCTACACCAGAAGTCGCGCGCCAGAAGTTGTGCATAAAAGAGGACCGCTCCAGAAGCCGCTCTAGAAGATAAACCAGAAGCCGCACAAGAAGTCGCATCAGAAGTCACATAACTTGCTGTGTGCGTAACTTCCTCAAGGTAACGACGATGTGCCTGCTTGGAGTAAAGAAGTCACATCACTTGATGTGCGTAACTGCCACAAGATAAACCACTTGCTGTGCGTAACTGCCACAAGATGACGATGGGCTTAAAAAGGTGTTTGCCTAAAAAATTGCCAAAGGGGGAGATTGTTGCTACGTTTAATTGTTGGCATAATTTTTTAGCGCAAATGTAAGAAGTCGTGCAACATGTTACATGACATGTGAAGCGACTTGTTGCGATCCGGATTAGGAAAAAACTGAAGCTTTCCTATTTCGACGAAGCTTGGAGCGAAAGAAGAAAGGCGCCACGAAGACTTGGAGCGCAAGAGAGTGACGTCGACAAGTTAGACGACTTCCAGCTGGCAGTTACACGTCAGCAATAGGCGGCAACTCGACTTGCCTGATTTCATCAGGAAGTCAGAACAGGCAAGACGACTTCCACCTGTCGTGGAAGGCGGCAACAACTTGCCTGACTTTCCTGTTCCTCATCCGAGAAAGATTAGGAATGTGAGCTGCTATAAAAAGCCCTTGGCTTCCCATTAGCAGTTTATCCGTTCTTGTTCTAACAATTGCAAGATTTCTCAGAGCTCTTACCCGTGCACCATCGGCGTGTTGAGAGGCTGATTAAGATTCGATAGAACGGATCTTTGCTCCGGTCAAACATCAAGTCGCGAAGACTAAGTGTTTGGATCGGTTAGGGTTTTTGTTTGTGATTGAAGATTCACAACTCCGCCCAAGAAGACAACGACACCGAGCATAGGCTTGCTCGAAGGGTGGAATTGAGGGAATCTCAAAGACAGGGGGAGAGGCCCTTGGTCGAGGTGATTCACGGTGAGATCTATAGTAGCTTAGGACAATAGCTTGTGTGATAGCTAGTTGGTGCTTGAAGTTGTACTATTGACTACCTATAGTGAAAAACCTTTCCACTGGCAAAGTGCCCCCAGACGTAGGTGCGGAGTCACCGAACTGGGTAATCATCTCTGGTGTCGTTATTATTATCTGTCTATTACTTTGCTTACGGTTTCCACAAGAAGTCGATACACAAGTTAAAGACTTTGTGTTCGACTTCCTGACTCGGCTACGATTCAGAATTTCAGATCATGTATACAATCAACATGCTTATCAAACAAATAAATTTTCCAAATTTTATCTTTCTTAAGTATGGAAAAATTTCGGTTTATCGAAATCGGACGGTTTAATTAATTAATCTTAACCGAACCAAATCTTAAAATTAAACTTTTTAGGGTTCTCGCTGGTTTATCGAAACCGAACCAAATCTTAAAATTAAACTTTTTAGGGTTTCAAAATATTCTCACGAACCAACCGGTTCAGCTCGAATCTGGTCGAGCCGAACCGGCTCAACCGAGGTCGCCCGCGGAGGCAACTACGGTGGCCCGTGAGGGCTGCCGAGGTCGCCCGCGGGGCTGACCGTGGTCGGCCATGGGAAAGACCATGGTAGCCCGCGAGGGCAGCCATGGTCGCCCCTAGGGCAGACCCTGGTCGCCCGCGAGGCAACCATGGTGGCCCTCACGGGCTGTCATGGTAGCCCGCGTGGGAAGACCGTGGTCGCCCGCGGCAGCGACCATGGTCGCCCGCGAGGGCTGCCATGGTCGCCCGTAGGCGACCCTCGTCGGCCCTTGGTGCTGACCATGGTCTGCCCTAGGGCATTCCATGGTCCACCAAGGGTCTTGACCTGGTCGGCTATGGCTCGACCATGGCTAACCCGAAATACCAAAAAAAATATCTTCCAATTTTCCAAAATCAATCAAATCTGAAATTTTTTTGATTCACATGCATGCTAAGGTGATGAACACATATAAACTCAAAAAAAATCAGAATTAAACATGTAGAAGAATATATAACAACCATGGCTCTGATACCACTGAAAGAGATCACCACGGGTTCCAATCGATGAATATCATGCAACGGACGTTATGTAACTATGGTGATCGAAACAAGCTATGATCTTAATGTAAATTCAACATGTTATATATACCTTTTGAATCTGAAAATTACCTCTTCTAATCGATGAAAACACAAGCTTAGTGTTTCTCTATTAGGTCCACACAAGCACCACAACCGAAAAATGTTTTCACTCAAATTTTTGCTATGAATTTTGAGAGAAGCTTGACAACAATGGAGGATGAGAGGGGAGAGGGAATTCGGCAATTAGGGAGAGAGGATGAGGGAATTAGTTGCTGAAAATTAGAGAAGATAATGAAGGATAGATATGCAATTTTAATTTGAAATTCAATTTTAATATACTCCTGTCTGTCATACTGGAGGGCAAGCTTCAGGTTCCTCTTCCAAGCCAGGAAGTTGGTCCCTGTCAGCCTGTCATTCGACAGAAGAGACTTTAAGGCTTCACTGCCAGAACGTGTTGATTTGGGTTGCGACAGTGCCATGATAATTTCAATTCCGGTTTACATGTGGGTGATTAACTTATTATTATTAATCTTTACACATGTGGGTGATGATCTAATTAACATGAACTTTATGAAAATTAAATCACACATTCAACCATACATTCATAAACATAAATGTAAATTTGCTTTAGCTAGCCCGCTAACCCTACGTGAATAAACTAGAGGCTATAATAGGTCTTGTCTTTCCTCATTCTTCTGGACTCCCACTGGCTCCACGCCTCCTCGGGATTACCGTCATTCTCTTCGGTTCTTCTCGTCTTAGGACTTCGTAATTACATTTAATTTAAATAAAATAAATGATGTGACACGCAGGTCACTAATAAATTACAACCCATAAGCAACTCGCAGGTTGCAAACCGAAATTAAATTCTAAATTCGAGCTAACTTAGTAATCATGTTGCAAACATCGTGTTATCAAACAATTATGTTATCAAACAAGCATGTTATCAAGCAAACATATTAATTCCAATTTTATCTTGATTTAAATCATAAAATACGGTTTATCGAAACCGTTTTCTTGAATCGGTTAATTTCTGAATTAAATCGGTTCACGCGCTGGTTTATCGAAACCGAACCGGTCTGAAATTTTAATTAATAATTGCTGAAAAATTCTGGATTTTTCTGGGTCGGATCTGACCCGAATCCAATTGGTTTGACCGAAACAAAATTGACCCGAGGGCCAATTAGGGTTCGGCCAAAACCCTAGCCGCAAGGGCTAGCCGCGCCGTGGCCGACCAGCCCGTGAGGGCTGGTCGTGGCGGGCTGCCTGGCCAGATCTGGTTGGGCCGAAGCCCTCCCCTGGTCGGAGAAGAGAGGCTCGGCCATATCTTCCACGTGCAGATCTGGTCGGCCTTCCCGTTCCGACCGATCGGCCCATGACGCTGGCGGGGTTAGCCTCTCGGCTAGCCTCGGCCTCCCACGGGTCTCGATCCTGATCTTACTCGATCAATTAATATTTTTCAGCAACATTAAAAAATTCCAACAATTAATTCATTAACCAAAACATATAATTTGCAATTTTTCCAATTCACAATACCGAATTAAATCGCAAAATTAATTCTAGCCTATCATGCTCGAATACAAAATCATGCATAACCAGCCTCGGATACCACTGAATGAATTATTTGAGGGTTCCAATCATATAATTTCATGCCCATACAAGAAATTAACCTCAAATATCCTAAATAATTTGGATCTTGCATGATCATGAATTGATCACGAGATCTTAGACTAGAATAAAATTCAATTTTACCTTGATTCAAAATCTCTCTATTACTAAATAATATTTAGTAACCTCTAAAGAACGTTCACACAGAAAGAGCAATCCGGGGATACTCACAACAATCCTTACTAGAAGATCGAAGCAAGCAAAACGGACGGAGCAAGGAGGAGGGAGGTGGCCGGCGGCTAGGAGAGAGAAAAAGGGGAGCTAGGGTTTTGAAAATAATTCACTTAATTTTCAGATCTGAAAATTACCCTTTTATAACCCTTATTTGGACTTTAATTAATTAAAGGCCTTAATGGGCTTAAAGCCCAAAGTTTTTAATTAATTATGTAGAGAAGCCCATTCTGGGTAAGCCCAGTTTAGCTAATTTAATTAAATATATTTAATTAGATTATAATTAATTAGTTCTGCTAAACCTTTCTTGATTTCCGGTTTAATCCTAAACCGAAATCGATCTAATCTGGTTTAATCCAAAACCAGATTTTGTCTCTCTCGTGATTCCTCCATATGATTCCATCCGTTTTACCCAACCTTTAGTGTGTGACCCTCTAGGCTCACGACACGTCGGCGGACTGGTAAAATTACCATTTTACCCTTTCCATCATGAGTGGCCTCTAGCAAGACATCATGATTACCCAACGCTTGTGATTATCGAGATTTGGACTTAACCTTGTCATACATGAATCTATCCTTTTATCCTTTTGATATCTATGACAACCACGAGGCATAGACAAGTCATCCTCGTTCTATTGTCTTGTTTCTTGATTCTGAGTTAACTGAGTTATAACTGATACTACGTATCGACTGCATGGCCAGGCTTTTGTATTTCAGTCATACTCATCAAGTGGCCTAAACTGATATCTACCCACACGTCCGTATGAGGGATAAATCCTTCAGCGATCCATTGAGTCAACTTATGTAACTTGTGATCGAGCCAATCACAGTCGTTATTGTAACCCTTTTACAAGAGACGTTAGACTGAGTCAAACTCGTCACTCATTACATATTGACCTCAATGGTCCTTCTGTCTGAGGATGTGATTTCATGAGCCGACATATGAGCATGTTCATGACTGTGTCTATGTAACATTCTCACGATCGGGTCGTCCTATATCACCCCTGACTGGTGATACTATGACCTAACTCTGGCCCCCTTCTGGCCATGATCAGTAGAGCGTGATCATTTAAAGTTAGCCTCATACCAATCGCTTCTTATGAAGCTATTCTGATCGGGGACTGCTTAAGTAAGATTTTATCTGATCTGTAAATCTACTATTATGTGTTGACACATCAATGATACAAATCAAATCATACTTAAGATATTACTACAACACTTAGTAATATGAATGCCGATTTAATTTCAACTAATAATCTTTATTACATGATTAGATTGAAAATACATTCTGCTAGGGCACAAAAACCCAACACTTCATGCCCAGTCAACATCACAGTACCCAAAAAGTGTAGAGGATGTATTAAAGGAATATAATAACCCTAATTCAGCAATTCCTGATATGTACTTCATGATTCGCTTGGCTTGAGTTAGATGGCTTGCTCTTGGATTTGCTTAATATCGAGCACAAATTCCACTGCGAAGGCAATGTCAGGTCGACTTGCAGTGAGATAGAGAAGACTTCCCATGATGCTTCGATGGAGGCTTTGATCAACAGGTTCGTCTAGATCATCCTGTTAGGATTATGCCCTAGTCCAATATAATAAGTTAATCTACATTGTAATGTTTTATCATCGAATTAATAAAACGACATCATATTACTAATGTGTTGTAGTAATATATGGAATGTAATTTGATCTATATCATTATGTGTATAATCACTAATAGTAGAACTGTAGATCAGAAATAATTACATTTTGATGTGTCCCTGATCAGCTAAGCTTCTTTAAGAAGTGATCAGTATGCGACTAACTTCTTGTGATCACGCTCTACTAATCATGGCAAAGTAGTGTCGGAGTTATATCACAGATATCATCAGGGCGATGGAATTGGACGACCCGATGGTGAGTATGCAGCATAGATACTGTCATGAGCATACTCAAATATCTTAGCTTGTCATTATATCCTAAGACCAAGGAATCTTTGTGTGCACTATGTAATGAATCTCTAAGTTTGACCTAGTCTAACATTACCTGTAAAAGGGTAGCCATAAGGGCTCTAATTGGCTTGGTTATGAATTACATGGGTGAACTCGAAAGACGGCTGAGGGATTTATCACTCATACTCCGGTATGGGAAAGATATCCGTTTAGGCCACTTGATGAGTATGACTGAAGGAATAGCATGGCCATGCAGGTGATACTTTTGTATCTTTTTTCAGTCATCTCAGATATCAAGAAACAATGATTGATAAATTAGGATGACGGTTCTATGCCTATTGATCAATCTGGATATCAGTATAATAAAAGGATAGTGACATGTACGATAACAGGTTAAGTCGAATCATCGATAATCACGGACGTTGGGTAATCATAATGTCTTGCTAGAGGCCACTTATGATGGAAAGGGTAAAACAGTAATTTTACCAGTCTGCCAACGGGTCGTGAGCCTAGAGGGTCACACACTTTAAGTACAGTATACAGCAAAACAGAATTGGATGGAAATTTGGAGAATCTGCTTCTCAATTTAGTCAAATTGAAAACGATTCGGTTGATTTCTGGCCTAGGTTTATAACCAGACGGTTGAGAAAATCAGATTAAAGGGATTTGACCGGTTTAGCTAAATCCTTTAATTAGAACCCAAATTAAATGAGTTTAATTAAACTTTAGCTAATTGGACTTCAAGCCCATTCTTGATGTTAATTGAGATTGGGCTTAAGTTTAATTAAGAGTTTTGTAAGGATTTAATTATGTGAAAAATAATGATAAATAAAATCTGATTTTTTCCATAATTCAACCCTAATTGCAACTCCTTTTTCGACCCCTCTCTCTCTCCTTGCCGCCCCTCTCACTCTCCTCCATATCTAGGGGTTTTGCTATTCTTCTACACACAAAACTAGTAAATTTGTGTGTAGAATCCTTGGTTTAGGTGATAGGCTTGTGTGGACGATCTAGAGAACACATATTCTTTGTGTTTGATTGATTCCCAAAAGGTAATTTTCAGATTTGAATGTTCATATTGCATGCTGAAATTTTTTCACATAAGATCTTTTTTTTCAAATTCCATGGTTAGATTATTGTCCGCTGCATGTAATTAAATCTATGGATCCCATGGAATTCCTTCACATCCTTGGTAAGTTTGATATGAGTGGGAATAGGGGTTCTCTTGTGTGAAGCTTTTTCCAACCCAAACTTCCTTACAATATTCTTAACATACTTGCTTTGAGAGATAAAGATGTCATCAGTCATTTGCTTGATCAAGAAACCTAGGAAATAGTTTAGATCCCCAACCATGCTCATCTCGAATTCAGACTGCATATGTTGAACAAAACGTACCACCAACTTGTCTGAAATTCCTCCAAACACAATGTCATCAACATATATTTTAGCAATCATGATGTTGCTTCCTTCCTTTTTAACGAATAGAGTCTTATCAACTCCCCCTTAAGTATAGCCATTCTAAACCAGAAACTGAGTTAGACCTTCATACCAGGCTCGAGGTGTTTGTTTGAGACCGTATAGGGCTTTCATAAGTTTGTAGACATGATGTGGTGAGTTGTGGTCTTCAAACCTCTTTGATTGAGCAACATAAACCTCTATGTTTAGATATCCATTGAGAAAGGCACTCTTCACATCCATTTTGTAGAGTTTGAATCGTAAATGACATGCAATGCCAAGGAGAAGTCTGATGGCCTCAACTCTGGCAACTAGAGCGAATGTTTCGTCAAAATACACTCCTTCTACTTGTGTGTACCCTTGTGCTACAAGTCTAGACTTGTTTCGAGTGATATTTCCTTGTTCGTCAGACTTATTCTTGAATATCAACCTTGTCCAAATGACATTGACATTGTTTGGTTTGGTTTGGGTACTAACTCCCAAACAGCATTTCTCTCAAATTGAACCAATTCTTCTTGTATGACATACACCCAGTATTCATCATTAATATCTTCTTGCACATTCTTAGGTTCAATCTTTGAGATAAAGTAGAGATTACCTATCATTTCCTTGTAGTTTACCGGAGCCTTTTGACGAATCCACACACCTTCATTGATATCACCAATCACCTCATGAGTCGGATGATTCTTCTGAACTCTTCTGGAGGGGATTCTCTGTTCTATTGTGGTTGAAGGTTCTTTGTCAAGAACAATATTACTCTCATCTTCAGGTTATATGACATGAGCTTTGTCGCTAACATCTGTCCTGTCATCTGGAGTGCTTAGAATCACGTCTTCTTCATCGTTAGATTGATCAGAGTCGTCATCATTAATGACCACATTTATTAACTCCATCATTGATCTGGTACGTTTATTAAAGGGAAAAGGACACTTTTCTGCACCAAAATATACACTTTTGACACTTACATACCCTAACTTTTTTTTTCTCTTTTTTCCATACCTGAATATAATTTTGGACAATTTACCCCTAAAATTTTAAAAATACCGAAATTACCCCTGAGTTGAACCAAAATTAAATCTGGTCTGATGGAGAGAACCGGTCCAACTTTTAAAGAGGGTAAAAAGACGAAATTACCCTCACATATTCATAAAATTTTCAATTGAATGCCCCTCTCTACCTTCAACCCCCCGCCCTTCCCGTCCCGGCCTCAATCAACGGCCACCAGGAAGAATCGCCTCGTCGTCGCCCCAGGCCACCGGCATCTCCTCTATCGAGCAGAACCACCTCGTCGTTGCCTCCAGGGTTCACGACTCCCTCAGCGAATCCTCCATCGACCTCGACGTCGTCGCCTCCTTCGACACCGGCGGCGCCGAGCTCCTCTACGAGATCTGCATCCTCTCCACCCAACATCGCGCGCCACCACCAAATTAGCCCTAAACCATCAAGAATTGAGCTTGTGAAGTTGGCGGCGAAGCCTAGGGTTCCGGAGGCGAGGTCCTCGAGAAGGGGGCGAGGGATGGAGGAGGAGAAGTTGAGGTAGAGGTGGTCGTAGAGCGAGAGGGATGCGTTGGAGATGATGCGGTGGAGGGCTGGACAAAGTAGACAGCGGGGACGTCGTGGACGGAGGCGGACGGTCGACGCGGAGATGGGTGGCTAGGTTGCCGGAGAAGATGATGAACAGTGAGTAGAGAGGGGCATAATTGTAATTTAATAATTTATTTTTCAATTTTTAATTTGTTATTTGAAAAGACCAATATACCCTTAAATTGTGTGATAATTTTGTTATTCCATGGAGGGTAAAAAATTAATTTCATATTAATTAAAATATGGTTGGATCTGGTTGAAATTGAACCGGCTCAATTCAGGGGTAGTTTCGGTATTTTGAAATTTCTGAAGAAAATTGTCCCAAAATGAAATTAAAGTATGAAAAAAAAGAGAAAAAAAAAAGTTAGGGTATGTAAGTGTCAAAAGTGTATATTTAGGTGCACAAAAGTGTCCTTTTCCCTTTATTAAATACACAAAAGGCGCGGCTGTTTCTGGAGTATCCAAGAAAAATAACTTCATCGCTTTTGGGGTCTAGCTTTCGTCGTGGTTCCTATCAGCCAGTAAATAGAACACAGATCCAAAGACATGAAAGTATTTGACATTAGGCTTTCTCCCCCTCCATATTTCATAAAGAGTGACTGAGGTACTTGGACGAATGGTGACTCTATTATGAATATGGCAAGCCGTGTTAAGTGCCTCTGCCCAGAAGTGTTGTGGGATGTATTTGGCCAGCATCATCACCCTATCCATTTCTTCAAGAGTACGATTCTTCCTTTCTATGATCTCATCTTGTTGAAGTGTGATGGGAGCTGAGAATTCATGAACTATTCCTTCAACATCATAGAAATTTGCGAAGCTTATATTTTCAAATTCTCTTTCATGGTCACTCCTAGGTCTGACTACTTTACCAATGCTTTCTCCTTTCTCCCTTTGGACTATTCGGCACAAAGCTTCAAAGACAGAGAATGTGTATGAGTTTGATAGCATTTGTGCCCTAGTCCAATTGCTATTAGCCTGTAAACGTCTATGTACATTATCATCGTTTGTAACATATATATAAAACGGCTTTGTATTACTTATGTGTTGAAGTAATATGTTAAGCATGATCTGATTTATGACCACTAAAGTAGTAGAACCATAAATCTGTACGGATCACACTTAACGAGTCCCTGGTCAAAACATGCTTCCTAAGAAGCGACCAGTATGAGGATGGTTCTTAATGACGTAGTTCTACTTGTCATAGGGATGAGGGATCCTGGAACCATATCGTAGATATCATGAGGTGATTGATATCGGACGACCCGCTTTGAATAGTGTTTTCATAGATTAAGCCATAAACATATTCAAATGCGATAGCTTGTCACGGCATCCTTAGACCAAGGAGTCTTTGTGATCACTATGCAATGAACGTACGGCTTTAACTTGCGCCAAACGCTTTCTGTAAAAGGATTGCTATAAAGGGCATGATTGGGTGGCGGAACGGGTTGCATGAGTGACACGAAAGACGGCTAAGGGATTTATCCCTCATACTACGGTATGGGAAAGATATCCGTTAGAAGGCCTCTTGATGGAGACTGACTGAGAGAAAGAGCATGGCCATGCCAATGATACGGGTTATCAGTTCTCAGCCATCTCGCATATCAAGTAACAATGATTGATTGAACAAGGGAGACGACTCTATGTCTTGTGATCAATCGGGATATCTAGAGATAACAGGATGGTGACTTGTACGCACAAAGGTTAAGTCGAATCATCGATCATCATGCACCTTGGGTAATCATAATGTTTTACTAGAGACCACTTATGATGGATCGGGCAAGAGCGATCTTTTGTGCCGATCTGCCAACGGTGGCATGAGCCTAGAGGGTCACACACATACAAGGCGGATAACTTGAGACAAGGAAACATTGATGTTTCTTGAGGAGTAATATATGGACAAAACTGGAGGTTTTCTGCCAAAGGTTCGGTTTGAGAGAATAATTAGCGAATCGAGAAAAATTGAGTTTTTCGTCGATATCGCGTCGGACTTTGTTTGATAAGTGACGACAAAAGGGTCGGGCGATTTTTGGACACGGCATGAGACAACACGGGAGGGCCCATTGGGCTCGGCCCATGAAGCCTCATGGCCGGCCCATTAAGGGCCCAACAAGACCTCATGGCCGGCCCACATGGTGGGTCCATGTGTGGGGGCCACACAACACCATGCTTAGTTGGTGATTGTGGATTAAGAGGTGAGTGATTTAAGGGGTATGGGTTAAAGCACCTTTAAGCCCATACCAATCACTTTTGACCCATGCTTGTTGGATGATGAATTGAAATATCTAGCATTCATTCATTAATTCAAGAATCACACAACTCTCACAACACTCTCTCCTCTCTTTGCTCTCTTGTTCTTCATTTAATTGTTCTAGTAGGCAATTTAGTGAGGGATCATCAAGATCATCCCCTTGGTGTGGACTTGCTTTAGAGAAGAAGATCCGAACGTTCTTCTTTATCGATTCAACGAAGACTAAATGCAAAATGGAGAAACTGTCCAGATTGTCCAGTTCCGATGACAGACAATGCGTGAGCCATAGCTGCTTCGTTCGAGCTCCGATTGACCTGAAACTTGCGGCGTTGGAAATATACGTCCAAGGGCTACAACTTTTGTGAAATACTCATTTTCAAAAACAGAGCTGGTTTAGGAGATACAAGGCCGATAAGCAGACTGGTCCGCAGAGTCTGTCCAGCAAGACGGGAAAAATGTTTTGCTCCAGACGGAGGTCTTCTTGTCCGAACTGGGTTTAGAGAAAAACACAAAAGGTGTAGGGAATTGGCTGTGGTTTAATCTCCAAAAAGAACCGAAGCAATTGGAGATATGTAGCTCGAGATATAGAGCTTCAAAGTCTCGGTTTTCTGCCGGGCAGATTCTGGTAAAACCCGAAAACTCGATTTCCTAAGGATCTAACTTGGTAGTCGATCTTGCGCAGGTTAGGGGCGGTTTATAGGTTACTTCCGCTGCCATGAACGTAATTAGGATGCCCCGGGACCTAACAGTGGTATCAGAGGCGGTCTACCACTCCGAGATCCTTGTATGTTATTTCGGTTTTGTAATGATACAAATGCCATAATTGTTGATAACATGATTTTAATGCTTTTTGGGATATTTGCATGAAATATGTTATTTTTGAAAATATATTGAATTTGGAATTTTTCGGAGATTATTGGATTTTTCGGGTCCGAGAAGGGACTCTCGGGGAGCCGGATTGGAGGTACCGAACGGAGGTCACCGGAGGCCGGGGAGGCCGGCGGTGACCGAGCCCGTTCCCACTCTCGGGCGAGGCCGAGAGTGGCGGCAAGGCCGGTTTAGGCCTTTCAAGGCCCAAAACCGGGCCGTGCATAGTTGGGCTCGGCCCAATGGGGCTTCGGCCCATTGGCTTGGCCCGACTTGGTTCGTGCGTGGTGTTTGATCCGTGTCACGAACCTGCGATCCAATATTTCGAAAACTTTCAAAATTTAATCGGTTTCGATAAACCGTTTTTCGAAAAGGTCTAGTTTCGATAAACCCGACCAAGCAACTTGGCAAAATTAAAATCGGAATTATTGCATATTATTTGATAACATGTTTGTGTGATAACATATTGGATGATGTGATGAAATGTATGATGCATTAGTAGCCCATTAGATTTTATCGCTTTCACGGTTTGCATACCGTTAGTGTTAGCGTGTAATTATTCTTTTATTCGAGCCCATAAAGTGTAATTTTTTTTTTATCCGGTCTACGAACCGAGTATTAATTTTAATTATTACTCAAAGACGAGAAGGATGGAAAATCGAGCACGATGACGGTCTTGGAGGAAGTCCAAGAGCTAGTGGGAGCCCGAATGAGAAAGACGAGAATATGTGAAGACTCGTAGAATCCTAAGTTTAGGATGGGCTATAAAATGCATATTTAACGCTTTATGAATGCTTGCTTGAATTATTTAATTAATAACATGCTTGCATGATTAGCTTATAAGTTTATAAGCCATCACCTCACATGCAAAGATTAAAATCAACTTTAATTGTTTGCATGTTTAAAGCGTTGTGAAGTATCATCGCGCGGGTTGTGATTGATGAGTTCAAATTTGAAACGTGTTTGCACGGGTTGCAAATGACGGATTCAAATGAAGATAGTATGTAATACAATTAGAAACGTCACAACACGGGTTGTTGATGACGGGTTCGTAATTGTACCAAATACTTTCGAATTATTAAGCACAACCAATTTACAAGCTAATTTGAGTCAAGTGAGATGCCACCCAAATTCACACCCATGTAGAAGCATTTTATCGGTGTCATGAGCCTTAGCGGAGCATCGATCGAATGGGTTCTAGATGGGAATGGTAAACTTTGTGGGATGTCGTGCGCCTTAGCGGAGCATCTGCACAAAGTTAACTCGTTAGTGAAGGTTGGTTGACTCGACCACGATTCTTGGCCTGAGGTCGAGCTGGGGCATCGGAAGGGTAAGCCGTGTGTTTTTGCACATACCCTGACTAAGAGTTACACGGGTTGTAATTGGACGGACGTCCTACCTAAATAAGTCAATTGGAGCGGTGCGCCTTAGCGTACTTCAAATGACGAATAAGGGATCTTGGTTTAAGATTCTAAACCTTAGAATCTTATGGTTGGTGTTTAATTCGGATCTTCGTAAATTTATTCAACTTTTTTGATTAAATTTACTTTCTTCGTGTAGAAATGGCTAGTAATTCAACAAACTCGTCTAATTTGTCGTTGAGGACTATACTCGAAAAGTGTAAACTCAACGGGACAAATTATCTAGACTAGGACAGAAATTTACGACTTGTGTTAAAGTTGGAACACAGGGAGTACGTCCTTGATAAGGCTATACCGGTGGAGCCAGCTGCCAACGCAAAGAGGGTCGTTAAGGATGCGTACCAGAAACACCTTAACGACTCTATCGACGTTGCGTGTGTCATGCTGGGCTGCATGGAGGCGGACCTCCAGAAGCAGTTTATGGAGCTATCCCATGATCCGTTTGCAATGTTTGCGCAGATCAAGGATATGTTCAAAGAGAGAGTACGTATTGAAAAATACACTGTTCTCCGAGAACTCATTGCCTGCAAGATGTCAGCAGGCAGCTCCGTAGGTCCACACGTCCTACGTATGAAGGGATCCAGCTTCAAAGCTGGTGGTGGCAAGGGTAAAGGCCCAATGCACCTGGCAAGGAAGATCAGACCATTTGTTCCTAAACCTTCCATGCCCGTAAAAGGCAAGGGGAAGGCAAAGGAGTCGGTCTGTTTCTACTGCCAAAAGCCTGGTCACTGGAAGAAAGACTGTCAGCAGCTGAAGGAGGATCAGATGAAGGGCGGTGGGGCCGCTACTTCATCAGGTATTCCATTAGAGCTATATCTTTCTACGATAAATACTTGGGTACTAGACACTAGAGCTGAGTCTCATGTCTGTACGGATATACAAGTGTAGAATAGTAGAAGAGATATGGGGAAAGCGAGGTGGACCTAAGAGTTGGGAACAACGTGAGAGTTACCGCAACTGCCGTGGGTTCTGTTAACCTTGTTCTACCTAAGAGGTTTAAAGCTAATGATTTAGACCAAACTCTAATCTGGCATTGTCGTCTAGGTCACATATATGAGAAACGCATCTCAGCGCTTCATAAGCGCGGACTTCTAAGTCAATTCGAATACCAAATGATTGATAGATGCGAAAATTGTTTAATGGGCAAGATGACTGAAACGCCCTTCACTGGTTTAGGTGAGAGGGCAGGTGATCTATTAGGTCTAATACATTCAAACGTATGTGGACCAAATGAGTACACCAGCCAGATGTGGTTTAGGCTACTTTATCACGTTTACTGATGATTTCAGTAGATATGATTATGTCTATCTCATAAGACATAAGTCCATAGCCTTTGATAAATTCAAGGAGTCTAGGACTGAAGTAGAAAACCAACTCGGAAAAAGTATCAAGGCACTCCGTTCTGATCGGGGTGGAGAATACTTATCCGAAGAGTTTCTTACAGAAAGTGGAATACTATCTCAGTAGACTCCGCCAGGAACACCGCAACTCAATGGTGTGTCCGAGCGAAGGAATCGGACATTGTTTGATATGGTTCGATCGATGTTAAGTCTCACTGATCTCCCGATCTCCTTCTGGGGTTACGCTCTGCAAACGGCCGCATTCATAATCAAGGTGGGACATTCTTGGAAAAAGAATTTATTTCCAAGACAGTCAGTGGGAGGGCTGTTCATCTTAATGAATTTCTAGATGAGATGGTCACTCAGGAACCACTGGACGACCCACCAGAAGTAGTCGTTGAGCAAGAACCAATAGCTACAGTTAATAAGGACGGAACCGACTCTGAGAAATGGCTGGAAGCCATGAGGGAAGAAATGCAATCCATGTCAGATAATCAAGTGTGGGACTTGGTGGATCAAACCCCTGACGTAAAAATCATTGGGTGTAAATGGATCTTTAAAATAAAGATGGACATGGATGGCAAACCTCAGACCTATAAAGCAAGACTGGTAGCAAAAGGTTATAGGCAAATCCACGGAATTGACTATGAAGAGACCTTTTCTCCAGTAGCTATGGTCAAATCTATCCGCATTCTACTTGCCGTAGCAATTTTGAGATATGGCAAATGGACGTCAAAACCGCCTTCTTCAACGGGAGGTTAGCTGAGGACGTTTATATGTCCCAGCCTGAGGGTTTTGAGGATCCTAAGAATAAGGGAAAGATTTGCAAGTTGCTCAAATCAATTTATGGTTTGAAGCAAGCATCTCGGAGTTGGAATCAACGTTTTGATGAAGTTGTGAAACAGTTTGGCTTCATCAAGAACGATGATGAACCTTGCATACATATAAAAGGGCAGATGGGAGCAAAGTAGTCTTCTTGGTGCTTTATGTTGATGACATACTGCTCATTGGAAACAACGTCCCTACCTTGCTCTTAACAAAGACTTGGTTAGGTGAGTGTTTCGCAATGAAGGACTTAGGCGAGGCCTCTTACATCTTGGGGATCAAGATATATAGAGACCGTGCCAAGCGGGTCTTGGGCTTAAGTCAAAGCACCTATATAGACAAAATATTGAGAAGATTCTCGATGCTAGATTCAAAGAAAGGACTGCTGCCCATGTGTCATGGCATAAAGCTAAGCAAGAAGTAGTGTGCTGAGACACCTGCAGAGCTAGCAAGAATGAATGAGATCCCATATGCTTCGGCTATAGGGTCCATAATGTGTACCATGATATGTACGAGACCGGATGTCTCGTTTGCCCTAAGCTGTACCAGTAGACATCAGTCCGAACCCGGTGAGGAACATTGGATTGCCGTCAAGGCGATTCTCGATTTTTGAGAAAAACCAAAGACGCTTTTCTTGTATACGGGGGAAGAAATGATGATCTAGTCGTCAAAGGATAGGTTGACGCTAGTTTTCCAGACAGACCCCGATGACTTAAAAAGTCAGTTGGGTTATATGTTTATGTTGAACGGTGGAGCTTTCAGCTGAAAAGCAAGAAGCAGGACACCATTGCCGACTCTACGACCGAAGCTGAGTACATTGCCGCATCCGAAGCGGGAGAAGAGGTTGTATGGATCAGGAGTTTCATGGCTGGGTTAGGTGTAATTAAAAACCCATCTAACCCAGTAGACTTATATTGTGACAACACCGGGGCCATTGCGCAAGCTAAGGAACCCAGGGCACATGACAGATCCAAACATGTACTCAGAAAGTATCACATCATCCGCGACGTTGTTGTTAAAAGGTGACGTGAAGATCCACTACGTTGCAACTGATGATAACACAGCCGACCCCTTGACCAAGGCTCTTCCACGAGCAAAACATGATAAACATGTTAGGTCAATGGGTATAGACTGGGACTTAGATTGGAACTAGGGGCAAGTGGGAGATTGATAGCATTTGTGCCCTAGTCCAATTGCTATTAGCCTGTAAACGTCTATGTACATTATCATCGTTTGTAACATATATATAAAACGGCTTTGTATTACTTATGTGTTGAAGTAATATGTTAAGCATGATCTGATTTATGACCACTAAAGTAGTAGAACCATAAATCTGTACGGATCACACTTAACGAGTCCCTGGTCAAAACATGCTTCCTAAGAAGCGACCAGTATGAGGATGGTTCTTAATGACGTAGTTCTACTTGTCATAGGGATGAGGGATCCTGGAACCATATCATAGATATCATGAGGTGATTAATATCGGACGACCCGCTTTGAATAGTGTTTTCATAGATTAAGCCATAAATATATTCAAATGCGATAGCTTGTCACGGCATCCTTAGACCAAGGAGTCTTTGTGATCACTATGCAATGAACGTACGGCTTTAACTTGCGCCAAACGCTTTCTGTAAAAGGATTGCTATAAAGGGCATGATTGGGTGGCGGAACGGGTTGCATGAGTGACACGAAAGACGGCTAAGGGATTTATCCCTCATACTACGGTATGGGAAAGATATCCGTTAGAAGGCCTCTTGATGGAGACTGACTGAGAGAAAGAGCATGGCCATGCCAATGATACGGGTTATCAGTTCTCAGCCATCTCGCATATCAAGTAACAATGATTGATTGAACAAGGGAGACGACTCTATGCCTTGTGATCAATCGGGATATCTAGAGATAACAGGATGGTGACTTGTACGCACAAAGGTTAAGTCGAATCATCGATTATCATGCACCTTGGTTAATCATAATGTTTTACTAGAGACCACTTATGATGGATCGGGCAAGAGCGATCTTTTGCGCCGATCTGCCAACGGTGGCATGAGCCTAGAGGGTCACACACATACAAGGCGGATAACTTGAGACAAGGAAACATTGATGTTTCTTGAGGAGTAATATATGGACAAAACTGGAGGTTTTGTGCCATAGGTTCGGTTTGAGAGAATAATTAGCGAATCGAGAAAAATTGAGTTTTTCGTCGATATCGCGTCGGACTTTGTTTGATAAGTGACGACAAAAGGGTCGGGCGATTTTTGGACACGGCATGAGACAACACGGGAGGGCCCATTGGGCTCGGCCCATGAAGCCTCATGGCCGGCCCATTAAGGGCCCAACAAGACCTCATGGTCGGCCCACATGGTGGGTCCATGTGTGGGGGCCACACAACACCATGCTTAGTTGGTGATTGTGGATTAAGAGGTGAGTGATTTAAGGGGTATGGGTTAAAGCACCTTTAAGCCCATACCAATCACTTTTGACCCATGCTTGTTGGATGATGAATTGAAATATCTAGCATTCATTCATTAATTCAAGAATCACACAACTCTCACAACACTCTCTCCTCTCTTTGCTCTCTTGTTCTTCATTTAATTGTTCTAGTAGGCAATTAAGTGAGGGATCATCAATATCATCCCCTTGGTGTGGACTTTCTTTAGAGAAGAAGATCTGAACGTTCTTCTTTATCGATTCAACGAAGACTAAATGCAAAATGGAGAAACTGTCCAGATTGTCCAGTTCCGATGACCGACAATGCGTGAGCCATAGCCGCTTCGTCTGAGCTCGGATTGACCTAAAACTTGCGGCGTTGGAAAGATAAGTCCAAGGACTACAACCTTTGTGAAATACTTATTTTCAAAAAGAGAGCTGGTTTAGGAGATAAAAGGCCGATAAGCAGACTGGTCCGCAGAGTCTGTCCAGCGAGACGGGAAAAATGTTTTGCTCCAGACGGAGGTCTTCTCGTCCGAACTGCGTTTAGAGCAAAACACAAAAGGTGTATGGAATTGGCTGTGGTTTAATCTCCAAAAAGAAACGAAGCAATTGGAGATCTGTAGCTCGAGATATAGAGCTTCAAAGTCTCGATTTTCTGCCGGGCAGATTCTGGTAAAACCCGAAAACTCGATTTCCTAAGGATCTAACTTGGTAGTCGATCTTGCGCAGGTTAGGGGCGGTTTATAGGTTGCTTCCGCTGCCATGAACGTGATTAGGATGCCCCGGGACCTAACAGAGTTTTCACGAATAAAGTTAACCTAAGTATACCTTGAGAAGTTGTCGACACACACAAAGATATACTTGTTTCCTCCAAGGCTCTCGACTTCCATAGGTCCCATGAGATCGACATTCAATAGTTTTAAGACTCAGGATGTGGTAAGATGTTGTACCTTCTTGTGCGACGTTTTGACTTGTTTTCCTATATGACATTCTCCGCAGATTTTTCCTTCAATGATCTTTAGTTCTAAAACTCCAACGACGGCCTTTTCAGAGAGAATTTTCTGCATACTCCTTAGACTTATGTGTTCAAGCTTCTGGTGCCAAAGTTTGGTTTCTTGTGCCTTGTATAGGAAACATTTGGAGGATACGGAAGCTGATGTTGGAGACCATAGATAGCAGTTATCTCGTGACCTGAATCATTTCATCATTTCTTCATGGTGCTTATTTATTACTACATACTTATCATGAGTAAATTTAACAGATTGGTCTAGATCGCATAGTTGACTGATGTTGATAAGGTTGGCAGTAAGTCCTTCTACTAACAATGCTTCTGTTAGGCATGGTGAGTTGGGTAGGTTAAGCTTTCCTTTTCCTAGCACCCTAGCCTTTACACCATCACCAAAGGTGACATAACAAATTGAGCTTGGTGTTTAGGTGGTCAAGAACGAGCTATTACCAGTCATGTGTCGAGACGAGCCACTATCAAAGTACCAGTCATTACTTGCAGAGGCTTTTAGAGAGGTGTAAGAAATATTAGCTCGATATTGTACCTCCTTTATTTGCATTCCTTTTGTGGTTAAGATTGCTTGATGGTAGTCTTGCGTTTGTGAGAGCTCCTTCCATATAGGCAATAGCAGAATGGTCTAATGTGTCCTTTCCGTCCACAGTGATGGCATACCCAGTTATGCTTCTTGTTTGTTGAGCTTGATTGCTTATGGTTGGGTCGATGCGTCTTTTGTTGTTTGTTGTAAGATGTTTGTGACATATGTCGTGGCATGTGGTTAGCAGTCTTTTGAGGGACGAAGGTGGTCTGGGATGATGATTCTCCTTTTAAGTAGCCAAGTCCTTCCATGTTTTAGCTGGTTTTCTGATGATATGATTTCGTCTAGAGTGTCAATGCTAGGATTTATTATCTGGACAAACTTAGTCATGTGATCCAGCTCTCCAGTTAATCGTGCTACTTCTCATTTGAGATCGATAATGATTTCGAGAAGTCTTGTCTTGTCTTTATTAAGAGATAGAATGAGTTGATTATGCTTTTCAAGAACCTGGGAGTCTTCAAGCCATTTGACATACCACTCGTTGTATGCGTTATTTAAGGTTTCGTTAGACAGTTCATCATCAGAAGCATACTTCTTTAAGGACTCAGTAGACTGATAGACCTTGGATGTTGAGGTTGTGAACAAAGCATAGTTACTTGTCTGTTCAGTGTCACTGTCTCCTTCCTCTTCATCTGAAAAGGAACCATTGAATCCCTTCTTTTGCTTCTTTAGGAAGTTGGGACATTCCTTTTGTATATGCCTATAGCCTTCACATTCGAAGCACAGAACCTCCTTTTCTTTTCCTGATCGCTCACCTCTTCTGCCATCTTTTTTGGTGCTCTCAAACTTCTAAAACTTTTGCTGAAGGTTGTCTCTGACATCGTGAGAGACATTCTTCCCTGCCATCTAGTTGAATCTTTTCATGACTCTATTATAGTTTTTGGCTAGCATAACAATAGTATCATCAATTTCGCTATCTGAGTCAGAATGTACTTGTTCTTTCTGGCCATGGGTTGAGTTTTTGAAGGCTACTCCTTTGTGTTTTCTTTTCATAGTTGGAAGAGAGAGCTCATAGGACATGAGAGATCCCATGAGTTCATCAAATTTTAGAGTTTTCAGATCATGAACTTCCTCTATGGAAGTTATTTTCATCTTGTACCTAGGGCTTAATGCCCTTAGAGTTTTTCTGACTAAATCTTCAACAGTCATTGGTTTGCCAAGTGAGTAGGACTCATTGGCTAGATCCCTGATGCGAACATTCAACTCAGATATGGTTTCGTCTTCATTCATCGAGAGAGCTTCAAAGTTGGTGGTAAGATACTGTAGTTTTTGCTCTCGGACTTTGGAGGCTCCCTCGTAAGCAATAGCAAGAGTGTCCCATGATATTTTGGCACTTGTGCATGTGTTGATAAGTTTAAAGACATTCTTTTCAACTCCGTTACATATCGCATTCAGTGCTCGGGAGTTACCTAGGGCTGCCTCGTCTTCTTCATGGCTCCAGTCTTTTTCTGGTTTGGGATCAGTCAGATTTCCTTGAGCATCAGCATACTAAGGCTCCTCTCAACCATTGATAACAGCCTTTCAAGTTTTGTTGTCGAGGGATTTCATGAAGGCACACATTCGTGCTTTCCAATAACCATAGTTGGTTTTGTCAAGTATTGATGGTCGATTGACAGATCCTCCTTCCTTTGAATCCATGTCAGCTACACATAATCTTTTTTGGAAATCACCTAAGAGTTAAGGTGCCTCCTCTAATACCAATTGAAATTCTGATTTGTAGCAGGGACAAGATGTCGAACACAATGTTGTAACAATTGTTTCGGCAACTTGCCTAATCACAGAAAATGGAAAGTTAATAGACAAACAATAAACAGAAGACACACGAGATGTTTACCCAGTACAACTTCAAGCATCAACTAGCTATCACACAAGTTGTTGTCCTAAGCTACTATTACTACTCCATGAAATACCTCGACCATGGACTCCCCCTGTCTTTGAGAACGCCTCAATTCCACCCTTCGAGCAAGCGCTTATGCTCGGTATATCTTTGTCTTCAAGAGTCTTCGTGAATCTTCAATCACGTACACAATCCCTCAAATCACTAACATTCAAACTCCTCGTAAGATGTATAGTAATCGACACCGTTCTTGATAAATTAATCAGTCTCTCAACACGCCAGTCTTGCACTATTAAGAGCTCTGAATACTTAGCACAGAGAAGGTCCAAGTTGATATGGGGGAAGCACATGCTTTTATAGCAACTCCACATGCCTATTTCGGAGTTCTACTCTTTATAGGAAATCTTCTTGCCGCCTTTCAATTTTGGCAAGTTGATCTGGTTGGCGTTGCCGCCTCAATTGGCCTTACTGGCGTGTAATCTTCACAACTCGAAGTTTCCTAAACTTGACGTGACTTAATTCCCTTGCGCGTCATGCTTTTGTGAATTAAATTAGGAAAGTTTCGACAACTTTCCTCATTCTGAGCGTATCATGTCACACTAAATGTATTGCAACATGTTGGTTTGGCATCTTACCTCGCGCTAAAAAATATGACAACACTAAACGTAGCAACAATAATGCCTTAGTAGAGGCCACTTATGATAAATGGACCAAATAGGGATTTGGGGCCATTTGCCAATGACTCGTGAGCCTACAGGGTCACACACAAAGAGCAAGCCCGAAGAATAATGGGTTACGAACCCATTAGGAGATTATGTGGACAAGAAGGATACGTGACCACAAAGGGCCCCGGATCTGTGACCAATGGTTGGTCACGGAGTACCCAAGTGGCCACGTCCCCGTGGTAAAAGTTGACCACGGGACAAACAAAAGGGCCACAGTCTGTGACCAAGCCAATTAGCCACAGGATGGCCAAATGGCCACGACACCGTAGCGGATCAGTGGCCAAGGGGTTGGACACAGGGTGGCTAATCTTCCACGGCCCCATGGTGACAATGTTGTTTCCTTTCACGATTCCTATTTCCAATCTTATTCGGAATTGGAAAGAGGGAATTATGGAGCATGAATTTTTGAGAAATTCTGAATTGAAAAATTCATAATTAGGTTGGATTTTACTAGGAATAAAATCAGGCCTATATATATGTTGCATCGGTTTACAAGAAACATTAATGCGATATTCGCAACATTAGCAACTCCACCAAAACTTAATATCTAACTAAATAGTTAATTAGATCTTATTTGAAAGATCAATTCTACTATATTGATCTTTTTCATGTAAGTTTTTCATGCAATCACTACAGCGGAATTAAGCATACCTCCAGCCATTGCAAGTTCTTCACGAGTTTAAGTAGACAATGGAGATCCCGAAGCCCTTCTTGAGCTTCGGTCTTCCAATTTCTGACACTTTATTCTCACTCTCTTGATGGTGTATTGAGTATTTTATGAGAAAAACTTGTTAAAATTGGGGACCCAAAACCATATTATATAGCCACTCCCTCAACCATTGCATCTCTTCCATCAAAAGACACAACCAAGGGGTGCCTTCTTCTTATGACAAGTGATCATGATAAATTATTAATTGAATATCGATCATATTAGTAAAAACAAGTTTTACATTTCAATGCTTCGATCAAGACTTGTTCGTGTAGATACCAAGAGAGAGCACATCCCGATGGAGACGTTACAAACGAACTACGCGGACTTTTATTCTTGTGGGGACAAGATACGTAGGCCACTCAAATAGTATTTGGGTTCAAGTCCGGATTCGCGAAGAACGCGTTCACTCTCAAAGGTTGTGTAAAACCGAATCTACAAGAGGTAAATAAGAGTTTATATCATTTTCATCGATTAAGCTTAAACATGCAACATATCCTTTCTTAGGAGCGCGGCTAATTTTTTGTATTTCGCTACCACTACTGATGGGCCCGTCAAACAGTAGTCCGCAGGCACACGATTAAGTGCAAGTGCACGCGGTCTTTACAAATAATAATAAACCTGGTAAGCACATGGTCGAATCCACAGGGACCAATGAGGGTTAATTCAATCTAATTTTTGCGATATAACTAAAATAATGATTTATCAAATGTATGTTTAATGTTAAGTATTAAATGGTAATTAGCACGCAGAGAGAACTATTCAAGAAATGAATGACGGGTGCCAGGTCAAATATTTATTTTTATACATTTAATCAACATGAACAAATCATTAAGCAAGCATGGATATGTCTTCAACAATGTCGATTCCTACTCTCGTAGTGAATCAAACCTTTACTAGAATTATTCTCGAACCTCTCGACCTCATGATAATTCCACTCAGATAAACTGGACAACCACGTGATCAGGGTTTAAAATTAAACCCCTCTCGAGCTCGGTATCACAACTCCAAACGAACAACGAATGTTTCTCAACACAAGCTTTAACAATTAAACACCATAATCATACAAAGCATGCAAAGGAATTCAATCAATAAATTAAAAAGTCTAAATATCCATAGCAAAAGACCCAGCACCCATGATTACGGGATTTTAGCCCATAATCATGATGCTAGCAATATAAGTAAGCAAGTTCAATTCAAAACACGGAGTAATGAGATAGAAATCCAAAACCCCTCCAGGTCGAAGATCATGAAATTAATCTAGTTGCTCTGGTCTCGATTGGTGCTTGATGCTTCGATTGATCATCGCACTTGCTTTAGCCATCAACGGTGATGAAGCTCCTCTCGAAGTCTTCAAGATCGCCTTAGGGTCTGCAGAAAATGCTCTATATTTGTCTCTTTGGCGGCACTACTCAAAAATAGGTCAAAATTCGTGTTTATAATGATAAAATCGCGTTGTTAACGGGCTGGGTAACAGGTCGTTAAGGTGCCCGTTAACCCAACCCGTGGCTTCCTTCAAGTTGGACCTTCAGTTTCTCTCAAGACATTGTGTAACGAGGTCCCTAACAGCCCGTTAAGGCTCCCCTTGGCTCTGTCCCTTTTGTTTCCTCCAAAATGCACCAAGTGTGGGTGTAACGGGTAGGCTAACAGTGAAAGAGATCACCACGGTTTCCAATCGATAAATATCATGCAGCGGACGTTATGTAACTGTGGTGATCGAAACAAGCTTTGATCTTAATGTAAATTCAACATGTTATAAATACCTTTTGAATCTGAAAATTACCTCTTCTAATCGATGAAAACACAAGCTTAGTGTTTCTCTATTAGGTCGACACAAGCACCACAACCGAAGAAGGTTTTCACTCAAAATTTTTGCTATGAATTTTGAGAGAAGCTTGACAACAATGGAGGATGAGAGGGAGGAGAGAATTCGGCAATGAGGGAGAGAGGATGAGGGAATTAGTTGCTGAGAATTAGAGAAGATAATGGAAGATATATTGTAATTTTAATTTGAAAATTAAAATTGCATATCTATCCTTCATAAACTCTTATTTGCATTTTTTCCCATTCATAACTTAAATCCCTAAATGGGCTTTAAGCCCGTTTAACTAAAACCCAAATTAAACCCATTAACTTGAGTTCTAATTTCGGTTTAGACAAAACAGCTCAATTTCCTCGAATTGATTTCTTCAACCGTCTGGTTAAAACCTTAGGCCAGAAAACTACTGAATCGTTATCAATTTTCATCCATAATTGTTGTCATGTATCGTGCTTAATGCGTGTGACCCTCTAGGCTCACGAACAATTGGCAGACTGGTAAAATTACTATTTTACCCTTTCCATCATAAGTGGTCTCTAGCAAGACATTATGATTATCCAATGTTCGTGATTATCGATTATTCGACTTAACCTATTATCGTATATGTCACTAACCTTTTATCAAACCGATATCCAGATTGATCAATAGGCATAGAATGGTCATCCTAATTTATCAATCACTGTTTCTTAATATCTGAGATGACTGAAAACTGATACTAAGGTATCACCTGCACAGCCGTGCTATTCCTTCAGTCATACTCATCAAGTGGCCTAAACGGATATCTTTCTCATACCGAAGTATGAGTGATAAATCCCTCAGACGCCTTTCGAGTTCACTAGTGCAACAAATATCAAAGTCAATCGAAGTCGTTATGGTTACCCTTTTACCGATAACGTTAGACTAGGTCAAACTTAGGTATTCGTTACATAGTGTACACAAAGACTCCTTGGTCTTAGGATATAATGACAAGCTACGATATGTGAGTATCTCATGACTGGATCTATGCAGCATACTCACAATCGGGTTGTCCGATATCATCGTCCTGATGGTATCTATGATATAACTACGGCACGCAGTTTGTCATGATCAGTAGAGCATGATCACAATGAGTTAGTCTCATACTGATCGCTTCAGAAGAAGCTTAGCTGATCAAGGACTTTATCGAATGCAATTCTTTCTGATCTATAGTTCTACTATAAGTGCTTACATACATTATGACATAGATCAAATCACATTAGATATATTACTACAATACATTAGTAATATTATGCCCTTTATTATGTAGAATAATGATGTCCGTTACAATATAGATTGAGGAATTATATTTGACTAGGGCACAAACCTAACAAACAGGCCACTTCCTAACCTGTTACACTGTCCAGATTGCAAACCTTCCTCTTACAAAGACGTAGATTATCGAATTCCCTTCAGTTTGATATAGTATGGCCTAATTTGAAGCTCTGTAGCTCAAGCTATGTTGTCTGCAAGTTTCAGCGACGGTTATGCTCAAATTGATTCCGAATTGACCTATTTTTGCACGTCTTCAACAACCTGTGATCGCATAAAAGCATAACAAGATCAGTTAATATACACTCTCGAGGGTAAAAGCATCAAATAGCATGGGAAATATTAATCGAAATGTAAACATGATGCGACCTCATCAACACCTCCACACTAAAGACTTTTTTGCCCTCGAGAAATACAATTTTACAACAATTTTCGTTTTAAACCCCGAGGTTCATCTCGATAGGGAGATTTCTACATCTCCTGAGGGTTCTGAGGTCCAACCCACAATCCCATGCAAATGTTTATGCAATACTAGAATGCCCTCATGACCGGCTTCAGACTTTTTCATTTATATGTAAACAATCAGTTCACAATCAAGCTCACATCAATACATGCGGACATACCAAGAACTACCTTTCCACCAATCAAGCATAAACAAAATGCCTAATGAATCAAAATAAATATCGGGTATGTCAGTTATAGTGTTTTTCTCACACTTTCAAAAATTTAATCAAGGGGGCACTAGTCACACATTAGGTTTTTATGTTTCTCGTGTAAAAAGTAATGTGAACCCGGGTAGTATACCTGAACTTATGTTAGGAGACCGTTATTTTTGGAGTGAGCTTCCTTATTGCTTTTCCCTCAACTTTGCTTTATTTTCCCTCCCCTTTTCAAGGTTTGGGCCTTCACCGTGGTTGCAGAGGCGCTACTTCTTCATTTGCTTTTGCTCATTCGTATTTGATTTGACTGGTATTTCTACGGAGATTCTTCTTTGCTTTGCTTTATTGGCGCTCCTCTAGCACTTTAGTTGGAGACGGTGTGTACATAATTCACTCAGGATTTTCCATCCATACATTAAATTCGCTAGTATGCAGGATAACACTTCCCCCAGGTTATAGTATGTAACTCATCCTCTCATTACACTCGGAAACCCCTCGTCCCACCATTCCCTCAACAGTGAATTATAGTCCAAGTACAATGAATTCTAGTGGATATACAATATGTTTTAGTGGAAACACAATGGAATCAGAGCACTATACATGGGAAATAAGTGTCTTTCTGCGAGAATACATGATTATAGAATTGAAAATCAGCATTCAATACATTCGGACTTTGTTCTTGATTGGAGTTGTTTGCTTCCTCATACACAAATTTGGGCGAGATTCAACTTCATCAACTGCATTGTGTTAATTGAAATCAGTAATCTAAATACTAGTTTATAAATAATTGGTCAACACGGTGAATTAGTGATTAATATATGTATTGTCATCAACATTGACGATTTGCATTGAATTCAAATCATCAAATTTCGTCACCGATTCCTCATCTCTTAATTGAAAAGTGTAAATTCGAGTTCCATAATTGAAATTAATTGATAACCAACCTGAATTTCTCATTTTTTCAAAATCTGTTAATTGAAATAGATCTTCCATAGCTATCTGTCTAAGCTCACCATTCTCCCGCCGTTGATTGGCCATCTTTGTATCGCAAATATGCTTGTGTTTTATCTTCGCAATCGTGATCACGCTGCAATCCTGATTTGTTGGAAGATTTCCATATCGCGCCGCAAATTATTTATTTACGTGTATTGATTTTGATGTCAGTGTCTTTCTAGATTTGTTGTAGTACCGAAAATACCCCCAGCCACGTAAATTGTCGATTCCCTTCTATTTTTAGCGCGCGCATTGCCGCCACGTAAATTGCCAGTTCTCATGATTTAAACATCTATTTTCATATGTTATAAAACAATTAATTTTCAATACTTTACGAATATAATTCATCTTATTAGAAGTTATAAGTTAAACATATTTTATAGGTGAATTTAGTAATTTAAATGAAAAGTAGTGTGGGAAGTCTAGACGTACAAGTAGTGCCCAACTGGCTCTTCTGCCTTCTTCGACTTGCGCTCGAAGGTGACCCATGGGATTGTTGATTATGTCATGTCTCTAGGTGTGTCTTTAGACGGTGACAGGCGATATCTAGTTGATTGGATTGTGAAGGAAATTTTATTTTCGCTACTGTCACGGCCCCTGAATCCCCCGCATAGGGATTCAAACCTGTGAAGTTCTTCTCGTAGAATGCTAAGGCCCAGACTTTTTTATTTCACGAAACGGTGTACAAATTTTCTTTTTCTCTCACTCGATCATGTGGTTGTAATGATGCTTATGAACTTTTATTCGCTCCTTCCCTAGGAGTCTCGGGTGGCCACTTTTCTGTCTGCGTGTATAGTAATGTAAATAAATAAATTAAAAAAGCAAGTAAAAGAACTTTATTGTTAATGGATAATTGTTCGGCTCACCCAAAAATGTTGGGAGACATCAAATACTAAGTTTGCCGAATACAAGTTAGTTCAATAAAGGTTGTAAGTGAGTCGAGTTTTTGATGAGCCGCTCGAACTCGCTCGTTAAATATTTGGTTCGAGCTCGAGGCAAATATTTTAAGGCTCAATATTATAGTGAGTTGCCTCGTTCATTATTTAATTAATTATATATTTAAAATTTTAATAAATATTTATAATAAAATTAGACGAGCGGATTCAAGTCGAGCCAATCTCAAGTTGGCTCATATATTATTTAATAAAATATTTTGTTATTTATTTAATTTTTAATGAATATTTGTATTGAAATTTAAGCGAACTGAATTGAGCCAAGCTCGCGCTTATCTATTTTATTTCAAGCCAAACTTGAGCTTAGTGCACAAACTCGTTCGAGCTCAAGCCGGACACATTTTTTACAAGCCGAGTCATGTTAAAATAATGCTCGATTCGACTTGTTTGCACCCTTAAGTTCAACCATACAACTTTAAAATAATAAAGCGGTCACTATATACATCATTAATTTGAGATTTGAATGTAAGATACTGAAAAACAATCGTACAATCGTTTTAGGTATATATGTAATATCGAGAACTATGACCATGACATGGACTTCACTATTAATTCATGTAAACCATTTCCTAAAGTTATTATTACCATCATAACTTATTTATTCAAGGGATAATTTCAGGTGACTACACTTAAATATTGTTGTTTTTCATCTCGGTACACCTAAAAAAAATTTTCCAGCTGACTACGTCTAGAATGTGCAAAATTTTCACATTACACTTTCCGTCCAATTCTGTTAATTTTAAACGGTTTTTTCATGTGAAATGACTAAAATGCCCTTAAGGTTAAAACAATTATTATAATTGGATTGAAAAGACTAAAATGTCATCATCTAATTTTTAAAAACATGCCACTCACTTTTTTTCTCATTTCATTCATCCTCCCTCTCCCTCAATCACACCGATTCTTACATCAATTTATGTGGATGTGACACGGCGTCGTCGCGGTGGTCCGGGAGTGGCACGACGACGAAGACGGCGATTGAGTGGTGGAGATGGGAGGTGGGTTCGACGGGGACGGTGGAGAGGAACTTGATGGTGACGGTGATGGAGATGGAGAATAGCCGAGCTCTCTCCGGTCGTCGGCGACGGGAACAGTTCGGAGCTGATCTTCAGAGGTCACGAGGCCTATTCCGGCTCGTCGGAGACCTACTCACCTAAGTCGGAGAAGTCGTGGCTCACCGTGGTCCGTCTGATCCGCTACCTTCTTCTCGAGCAGCGCCTCCTCTTCGTTCTCACGGCATTGACATCGCCATTGTCTTCTTCACCATAGCTCCCTCTGGGTCGCCGTCGCCGACCCATATCGGGTACGGGTACAAGTACTTCCTAGAGACCCACTCGTCGGGCGCTCCGAAGGTTCGGGTCGGTGGGGAAGGTGCCGCTGGGGCTGAGGAGGAAGGGGATGAGGGTGGTGGTGACGGGCGGGCCCGGGTTTGTCAGGTCGCACCTCGTGGACCGTCTGTGAAGTTGCAGAGACAAGAGAGGTGAGAGAGAAGAGTGGCATGTATTTGAAAATTAGATGGATAGTTGAGGCCATTTTAGTCTTTTCAATCCAATTATAATAATTGTTTTAACCTTAAGGGCATTTTAATCATTTCACATGAAAAAAACGTTAAAAACTAACAGAATTTGACGGAAAATGCAAAGTGAAAATTTTACATATTCTAGGCGTAGTCACCTTTAAAAAAAATTCTAGGTGTACCCAAGTGAAAAACAGCAATATCTAGGTGTAGCCACCTAGAATTTTCCCTTTATTCAATTATTGGCCATTGTCGATCATGGTTTATTAAGATTACCTAGTTAGTCTCTAAAAAAAAAGATTGCCTGGTTAGTATTATCGTATGTTTCCTATAGAAACTTTCACTTACCACTCTTAACTAATTAATCATAGTAGTAAAGATATCCATTTTACAAACAGTGGATTCAGCTACAACTATAATTTCTCTGTTTGATATAAGGGAAAATGTCACTTACCTCCCTCATAATATACTAGATTTTCACTTACCTCTCTTGTTTCACGAATACGTTCTGACAGGTCCCCGAAATATATGAATTTTTCACTAAGGCCCAAAAGTGTCAGTTTGCTTGTGAAAAGTCCAAAATGTCATCAACTAACCATAAAATTTTCAAAATAATTTGTCATTCATTCTCTCTCATCATTTCTAATTTTTTTCTCTCTTCACCCTCTAATGTCCCATCTCTAACTCTCTCCTCTAATTAATCAAATGGAATTCCTATCATGAAAGCAATGTTCCATCAAGAATTAGAGTGATATCTGAATTGACTATTTACGAGAATCAAGTTTTCAATTAGTTGGAATGTGTTTGGACTAAGTAATGATAATTAGCAATCTAGAACAGCTAAGAATATTCTGAATTCCGGTATATATTCCTAGCCCTCACAAAAGGACATTTTCATTCTAAGAACTAATTTCCCAGTTCCCACCCTCCTCTGGAACAATCGAATCACTCCAACTTTACAAACCCCAATACGCAGCAACCAAAATTATCTCCTTTCGAAAACAGTACAAACAAATTGAGAGAAAGAGAAAAGGAGCACAAGTTCTAATTAAGCTTTTTATGTTTCCTAAAGTATGGGAGAAAAAAGGACAATTGAAATACAGATCCAATAATTACCAACATTTTCTCACAAACTGAGCACGAAAACGCATGATTCGTCAGAGCTGAGAAAAGACCTGAAGTGAAGACGAATTGTCAAGCTGAATTTATGGCCAGAGGTTGTCGAAGATCTCATGGCTGCGGTAGACGGCGCCGGGGAGAGGAGAGGCCGATGAGAGCTGAGAAGGGACCGATGCACATGAGTAGGCCAGAGATGTACAGCAGCGGCAACACGAACAAGTAGCGCAGCCTCCGGCAGAGCGGAATGCAGAGAGCATACCGACGTGACTTGGAATGGAGCAGAAATCAACGGCGTTACGGTGGCGATGACGAAGGCAAGCTCGTAGGTCTTGGCCTTCATCGCTGCTCCATGTAGAAATGCCGCCGAGAGAAAGAAGAGAGTGTCTGCAAATGTGTGAGCAGTGAAGTGTGTGTGTGTTAAATCATAATGGAAGGAGATGAAAGCGACGGTGGGGCTTGGCTTGGAGCCGATGAGATTAACGTCTGTTGATCCCATTAACAGATCTACAATTTTAGAAATGGAGAGAGGCAATTTTTTGAAAATTTAATGGTTAGTAAGGGCATTTTGAACTTTTTACAAGCAAACTAACACCGTTGGGCCTCAGTGAGAAAGTCGTATACTTTGAGAACTTGTCAGAACGTATTCGTGAAACGAGTGAGGTATGTGAAAATCGAGGGAAGTAAGTGACATTTTCCCTTGATATAATCAATGGGTGTGGTGATGATATACCAATCAATGAAGGTAAGATGAGCACTTGAAAATAGGCATTTCAGTTCTGAAACAGTGAAACTGCAAATATGACTATTCATGTGTTTTGTTCAGTACAAGGGACTGTACAAAGTTGACTTGATATGAACAGAGCAAAGAATAATGTACAACTTACCGACTCCTACACTCTAGTCCTGTGATGTAGCAGAATATTCAAACAGGAGACGTTTTGAAGGAGCAGATTGCAGGAGCACTCGCAGTCGGCTCGTGAGCTGGTATATCAATGTCCACTGCATTGCCATCTCCGAGTCCTTCATCTGCCTTACAATAGATGCCTGCAAATGACCCATCGTGGGTATCAATGTCATCGCACAATCTGAAAAATCACAATACAGAGTAAAAATGTATGTATGTATACCTGAAGTCGTTTCCCAAGCTGCACTTCAACTTCTGTACCAAATGAGATATTATTGGCCAGAGACTTGAGAGGATCAATAGAAGGATCTACGGAGAGCAAACTAGGGATCTGTGGTGCATAAACTACCCTCCACCTGGCCTGTCCAAACTCTCCTTTCCCTTCTATTCTAGGCATTAATGTTTCAAGTGTCGCAGTTGCAAGCTTCTTGAATGCAAGTTGCCCATCACCTTCCAATATGGACTCTGCCAACTGACTCTCCACTACTTTAGCAGCCTGCACAAGTGTGTGTGTGACCTCTTATCTTATGTCTGCTACAAACAATACTGGCTATATACGAAATTTAGCAAACATGTGTGCCACAGTGATCTAAGAAGCAATCTCGCAAAAAGAAAGTGCAAACTGTACATTCTTTAAGGAATCTTCTCTGTAATTTGCCATAATATTAACAAACCTATTTGATTGGGCCCCAAAAACATAATTATGGGCAACTAATCTTGGTCTGTACACATATTTGGCATCAGTTTATATAACTGTAAAATCATGTGGCATGTTAAACACCATAAATTCAAGGGAGAATGTCACTTTATTACACCTAACTATACTCGGATTTCACATAATTATATCTAATTATGAAATTGGTTTCTACAGTACCCTAAGTATTTTATTGTTACACTAAATTTTGTCAAATTATGTTCTTTTGTTTTGAAAAGACAAAATCGCCCTTTAGTACCTTTCAAATTTTCAAAACGATGCCCCTCATTTAAAAATACATTCAGTCTCAATCTACACCCCATGTTTTCTACCTTTCTTCTTCGTTTGATTTCTCCCAACAAGACTTTGTTCTCCTTCAACACAACCTCATTGGAAGCCCGTCCCAGCACCTCTACTTCTCTCGCCAGAACCCACTCCTCTGCCGAGAACCGCCTCCGTCTCCAGCCGTCCTCTTTCAGCCACCACCGACCAGACTTCTTCCGTCCCCAAGCCAAGCCTGACCTCAATCAACCACGTCTCTAACCCAAAATTCTTACCGTCCCGAGTCTTCCTCAGCCTATCTCCTCCATCCTTGGTTCCCAGCCAGACTTCGTTGTCCTTCTCAGCCTTTCCCGTCTTAGCCCAAAACCTCTTTCCTGAACACAGCTCTCAGCCCAGATCGACCAGAACCTCAGCATCTACGTCACCGATTAGGCGATTACTACCCTGGCAGGAACATCATCAACCTCCTTCTAGGGTTTCTTAATTTCACATCAATTTTGCTTAATTTGACCTGATTTGGGATTTGTTATTTCCAATCAATTTGAGGAACTGATTTGAGATTGCAATAGTTACGGTTTGAGGAATTTATTAATTGATTTTGGTATTAGAAACTGGGGAAATAAGATAAAGGGGTAATTTTGTCATTTTTCAAAAATACTAATGGAATATCCAAAATTGTAAACACAGTAAGTGTAACAAATAAATAGTTGGGGTAACATAGAAACCAATTTCATAGTAAGTTATAATTATGTGAAATCCGAGTATAATTAAGTTTAGTAAAGTGACATTCTCCCTAAATTCAATTCAATTGCTATATCAGATATTACAATTAATTCCCTTACTGAATATAACCTTATCCCCTTTCATTAGAATCATATACAAACTAAAATTGTATCAATTAGTTAGTTACTTCATGAAGTGTCCCCCGTGGAGGTGGAACGAATGTGGATTTATACATGTTGAGCTTTCCACCTAATAGCTTAAGTTTTGGGTTGGAATACGTTTCACGTGGTATCAGAATTAGTTTGCTACTGGGTATGTGACCCATTTTGCTTCCTTCCCATCATATATTCTTAGCCCATATGTTAAAAGTCCCTTTATGTTGTCCAGTCGTGACGTAACGTAAGGGGAGTATTGAGATGTCCCCCATTGAAAGAATATTAGGAAACTGAATAATAAAATCCAACAAGTATTCGAGTATTACCTCAATGGTTGAGAGGACATCCTGTTCCACAGAACGTGTGGAAGTTACTACCAACTTGTCTTGCCACTTACTGGCTCGACTCTGAATTCTAAATTGCCACTCAGATCCAACCAAAGCTAGGTCTAGCATTGGATCTAACCCCATATCAGGCTCAAATTTTGCAATGTTTAGATGCTCTCGTTTTAGCCTTACCTGAATTTGGAAGATGTAGACGTCAGCACATCCAACAAATAAACAAAATAAGCGTAATTGAAAAAGGGTCAGAGGAGCAAGTGCCATCATGTTCTAAATAAGTAAATAAATCCTCACCTGAGTTGCTACAAGGTTAACATCACCATTTTCAAATGTCAGAATGCCTTTAGGTTTTATCCATTTGGGATGGGCCAGGCCATTTAGTTCAAGCTCTCCACTAACAGCAAAATTAAGAATCAAGGGATAAACTATCCTCAACTCTGGTCCAAGAACAAGCTTCAAATCACTCAACCGAATATCTAGTTTAGTGTTTACTTGCTCCATTTCTTTTTCAACCTCAGTTGATTTATCTGTAATGAGTGAAACATCATGAGGTACTCGTTATATAAAGAGCTACATCATATACAAGAACACATTCAAAATAACTTAACTTACTGAACCAAATCAATAGTTGTCAGATGTATTTCCAATTAGTAATTTGACTCTAATTCCTAGTTTATTGCTATTACTAGTTGTTACTCATTAGTAGTCTTTTCAGATCAATAATATATTTCATATTGTATGCCCATAAAATCAGAATAACGAGCCAAGATCTCAACGATTATTTTTTTCTGGTATTGTCCTGTTAATTTCTCTTCAATGTTATTCACAGTCTACGTACAAGATTCGTGTTACCCGACTTGCACATGAGAGTGAGTGTTAGATTTATTTCATATTCTTTGGACACAACTATAGTATCCTTCAGAAGTCAGAACTAAATTTTGAATTGCCAAATTGATTTATGTGGTTACTTAAATGAAATCAAATATTCTTCCACGAGTATCATATACAAATCATACATTCAGCCTGCACAATCCATGTGTTAAACACACCCCAAAAATCTGTAGGTGACTGGAAAATATGCATATAACCCCTTTTTGGATCTAGTATTCCTATCAGTGGAAAGTTTTCAAGTTATACTTTTAAAAACAAGTCTTTTAATTCACTTAGTTAATTATGAAATGCATAAGACAATTATATTGGGGTGTATTGGAACATCAGCGCATGTTTATACATTCAGAAAGTAAGCACTGAAGTGCAAAATAGGAGTTCTGACAATACTAGTCGAGTGAAAATAGGAGTTCTGACAATACTAGTCGAGTGAAAAAAACAATCCAAATCACCTTCGGACTCAATAACACGTATCCCAAGTGAAAACCTAATATAAGAAGCGAAGAGCTGTCATATCAAGCTGTCATCAATTTCACATTTAGTGATGTGAGATACATTGGCATTCCTCGCATGCTCAAGTGTAAGCAAAACAAACATGTCATGTGCCTAACTCTGAACCAGCTATGATACATGAAGTGCCTAACTTATAAGTATAAACTAATAATATATGAGGATCCAACTAACAGATCAAGTAATCAGAAAACCCTTTTAATTCAATGAGAATCTTCAACACTCCCCACATACAGGCCTACTCTACATAATAAAGAATTACATGATAAAATAAGGGATGACAGGATTTGAACACGACATCTTGTACTCAAAACAAACATGCCTTACCAACAATGGTTACACATTAAATATTACTACAACATCCAAGTTCAAGCATGGAGAGTCTCAAACCCCAGTCTCCAATTAAGTTCATGCACCAAAACAAACATTAAATTCCACTTTCATGTAAATCTTGGAAAAGTTGATAAAAAAACATCAGGTAAAAATTCTTAAGAAACGAGGTTAAAAATATACTGTGAAGTAACGCCAGTGAAGTACAAATATGTTTACCTGAGGGTTGCGGAAATTCAGTCTTTGAAGCAGCAGGTTCTGAGTTAAAAAATCGTGAAACATATCTTGAGGCTATTGCTTGTTTTACGCGACTACTGGGAAGGCTGGATTGGTTTCCAGAAAGTCTATTAAAAGGAGTTGTGCCACTACCCTTATCATGAGGCAAATATGCTTCTCCATGACTCAATTTTATGTTCCCAGAAATTGTTGGTTGCAATATCGAACCAGTTATTTGCATCTGAGTGTCAACCTGCCCACTGTGATTGTAGCCAGATGCGTTATTTTCCATCAGCAGTATTAAAGGAAAAGTAAATATGGTAGAAATAAGCTCAAAGGACAGAAGATCTAGAAATAATAAGCTGTCAAACCCTAAAGTAATTAGGGTTCCCTATTCTTGTTCATATAATACAGTGAGAGCATCCCTTTATATAGGGAATTCACAAACTAACCTAATTAGGAAACTAACAACTAATACAAATAGGTAACCCTAGGAACCCTGATTGACATAAGCAAATAATATTTTCCCTGGGCCCTTGTACCAGGTCAACAATTCCAAACATCTTCCTATAAGTATTATCAGCTAGGCCTTAAAAAGTGAAGCATTCACCGGAAGTTGTAATCCAATCACACGTTTAAGACATGTAAATAAGTTCTATTCATATTTTCAAAAATTCAATTGCTTCAATCATGCTATTGTTGAATTTCAAAAATATAATTGGTATTATTGAGAATAACTTGATTATGAATTACAAGAGGATGTTCCTTTATATAGGGAACAATAGGAAATAAACCAAATTAGGAAACATAATACAAATAGAAATTCCTAATTAATTAAAATTCTAACACTATGGAATGTGACTACCATACAAACTGAGTCAAAAAAAGTAAAGGATTAAAAGGAAGTGCAGAGTATGAAAAGAAAATGTCAAACTCAACTAATAAGGTTGACCTTTTATATCGAAAATTGTTCTCTTATAAGCAGCACTATAGTAAAATTTAGGGGAAAGGACAGATTGAATAGAGTAAAAGGCATCCTATTATATAGATCATTAATATATGTAATCTGAGATTCTAAGATTTACATTTTTTAGATTACTATATAAGTAATCTAAGATTGTAAGAATCCCCCCCCCCCAACAACCATAGAAGAACATCACCGAAAAATATTTTAATGCAATGTCACATACATACCCAAAACAAATCAAGATAAAAGAAGTTTGAAATTAGTCCTATTAAACTTAGGAATGTAGACATCGGTTTCATATTCCTGGTATGTTTCTTTTTCTTTTTACTATTTTAGTGTAAGTCAACTCCCTATGTAGGAGTCTCTCATTGTAATTAAGCATTGCATGTGTGTATTAAAGTATATTCTCTTCTATTTCAAGAAAATTCAGGATGTGTACCTCAAGATATTCTTTGCTCGTACTTCCAGAGCTTCACATTTCAAGTCAATTTTATCACCAAGCGATGCTTCACTTGTTCTGAGGGGCAAGTTCCCTTTAACAAATAGCTTTCCCCTTCTGCTGACCCTGCTCTCTAACATGCTAATGCATAGCCTATTTGATTTTACATGAACTGTACCGTTGAAGTTTGTTAGAGGTTTTCTGAGCACTGGCGAAGACAGAGACGCTCTGTAGAAAGATGCAGATCCATCGAGCACCGGTTGTTCAACTGTACCTCTCACCTATTTATTGATGCAAATGGAAGATTTTGTATCAAAATCTAATTAAACCATTTCAAATTACATGTGCTCTTGTTATCATTAAGAATTTGACTTACCTGAAGCATAATGTCAGCATTTCCATGAAGCCAATTAGCATAAGGAGATAAAGCTGTTAAGAGCATCATTCCCCCATCTTTAATATCAGCATCAACTCGAACTTCCCCTGCATCCAAGATGTTCCAGTTTAAACCTTTCAGACTTTCTGCTAACTGAATGTCCCAACCTTCTTCATTTCTTTCTCTAGAAACTTTCTTTCCGGAAACTTCATCAGCAGACCCTTTCACCCTGTCTCTCGACCAATCAGGAGCTGAAATTGCTTTAATTTCATCTGTTTCTGTATCCTCATCCTCCAAGTTATTTTGAACAAAGGTAATAGGGACACTTCCTTGTACGTGTACATGTCCATTTTGAATGATTGGTTCAAACTTCGCATTGAACAAGAATCGGCTAGTTGACGTTAAAGACGCAACAACTTCAGCTCGACCAAGATCAATGCCCCCAATCGCACCATCCAGGAGCCTTACTTGAACATCGCATTCTGGTTTAGCAAGGCTTCCTCTGAGATCCCCTTCCATATGCAAGATGCCCCTAATCGGTGCTAGTAGTTGCCGCAAAGAATGAACAGCATCATTAGCTGAAGATTCAATAACTTGAACCAGAGTAGGAACTAGACTAACAGGAAAATTTAGAACAGCAAAATGGAGATTGGTTTTTGGCCCTAATAAAGTTCCATCTGCATGGACAGTAGCATCATCCTTTTGGACAAATATTCTTTCAAGACGTAACCCGTCATCATTACTGTATGCACCAACTGCCAGAACCCGCTGTGTCTTATAGTTTCCCCACTCCCAGTCCTCCCCGTGAAAATCAAATTCTGCCTGTAAGATAAGTGAGATAACAGAAAACTTGTCAGAGAACAGAAAAACGTGATGAGAAAATTTCTCTTTCTTCTTGTCAATCAGGGTTATTAAGGTTGCTTATTTAGGATTTCCTAATTTGGTTTAATAGATAGTTTCCTATTTGTAATGTGTATTCCCTATATAAAGGGTTGCTCTCATTGTATTACGAACAACAAAAATATCAATAAATCTTAAGATTGACATGGTATCAAAGACTAGGTCAATTTACGCGTGAGTGTTGTTTTGCCCACTCGTTACTTATGTTTTAGTGGGTGGGCAAGGCATTAGAAATTCCGATTCACCCTATATTCAAACTCTCCTCCCAGTTTTTTTTCTCTCTAAAAATAAAAAACCGGCTATTGTTCATCGGATACTATTCACTGCTACTGTTCATCGACACTGTTCACCGTCATTGTTCATGAGCACTGTTCATTGAATTTTTTTAACAACCTACCTCCTTGGTTCCTCCCAATGTTATCTGATTAGCTTCACTATCCCGGTTGCTACCATTAATTTTTCGGCTAATTTCCTTTTTCATTGACATGTTTTTGATGTTTTCTCGAGATGTTCGGATCTCTGTTTTTTTTGTATCTTAAGCCCCTTTCACTTAAGAATGTGAGAGGATATACTGAAGCCGTAGCGCACTCTGTCTCCGTCTCCGAGGTATGGGTATGAATCCCCATGATCTCCAAGTTGGGTATAAATCCCCAAAGTCTCCGTTTCCGAGGTATGGGTATGAATCCCATGATCTCCAAGTTGGGTATAAATCCCCAAGGCTCCTGTCTCCGTCTTCGAGTTACAAGTTTTCGAAGTCATGAAGTCTACAAGTTCTCCGAGTTCCGAGTTCAAACACCAAATCAACGTCATTCCACCAACATAGTCGTCAAGTGCCACCACCGTATCATTTTTTTATAGTCAAATTGATGTTGGTCGACCCACATCAATTTGAGGGGGTGTCAATAAAGATTACTAAAGTTGCCTATTTAGGGTTTCCTAATTTGGTTTGGTAGATACTATCCTATTTGTATTGTGTATTTCCTATATAAAGGGTTGTTCTCATTGTAGTAACAATAACAATTATCAATAAAGCTTTGAGATTGACACTTCTTTTCGTTGTTGTTCAGCATCCGGATTTGATTTATATGTAATCTGGCTCGGTCCGGTCTGGTCAGTTTACCCGATGGTTCAGGGATTGTAAACCGCGACCGGACCATCTGAGTCATCAGTTCTGTGAGAGACTAACCGAGAAGACCAATTTCTCATTG
This sequence comes from Geranium rotundifolium, assembly GCA_963920655.1. NCBI lineage: Eukaryota > Viridiplantae > Streptophyta > Magnoliopsida > Geraniales > Geraniaceae > Geranium > Geranium rotundifolium. Next base: position 15,642,263 of record OY987314.1, read on the forward strand.
GTTCGGTCGGTTCTCCCGGTCTTCCTGGTTCACGGTCAATTTTGGTCACACCTAGTTGGGTGAGTGGAAAATAACATTTAAAAATTAGGCATAGTGATGTGAAAAACATGTATAGTTGGGATTAGTGATGTGTAATATCCCATCCCCAATTGATATAACCCTTCAACTTGAATAATATATGTGGATAAGCTAATTATCTTTGCATCCCATTCACAGGGATAAACAAGTAACTGCAAAATATGTGTTAACTTTTAAGTGGTAGCAAAACAATAGAACCTTCTCTATCCTGTCAATACTATTTAAATTTTTGCCATTATTTTTCTGATGTTGAGCTTTCTTACCAATGCATGTAAGATATCCAGACTTTAAGACAGTACACAAAAATAGGAATGTACAAACCATTGTGTCTCCATTCCCTCCTCCGCTTGCATCAAGAGAGCCATGCCAGTGACCTCTCAGCTCAGCTAGGCCTGGAAGACTTACGTTATCCAGAATAACTTCGTCTAATGGCACGTGATACCCACGAATTACCTGAAATAACATGTTCACAAAGGTTTTAAGAAAACAAGTGAAACGTTTTTGTTCTCGAGATATCCTCCAAGCAATTTAGTGTTAATGTAAGTGTAAGCAATGTTAGACTTCACTTAAACTTAAAAGATAAATTATTAAGCAGAAGGCCTAATTACTATATCAAGTTGTCACGAATTCCATAGCCTTTAATGTGGAATACTTTTAAAAAATCCTTTCATGCAGGCTACATGGGGACAACATATACGTGCCACATAAACCCAAGACCAAATCAACTCAGACAAGCTTTTAATATGCGAAATTGCAGCATCCATGTATATGCCCAGTTTGAATGTCAACAAAGAATGACATGGAGGAGGAACACATTGGCCACACAAATCCAAGACCAGGCCAACTCTAATACCATGCTAGGATATTCCAACCTGAAAGAATATATTATGGGTGAAGGGCCCGACAACAAGCATATCGATTGATCTCAAACTACATATTTCCAATGAGAGTTCCTTCAATATCCCTCTTACATGCAAGCTTACTCTGCACATGGACCAATAATTATATTTTGTTAATCTTATAAGCCCAAGTACATAAAAGCCCACTTAGCTTGTTTATGAATTAGCCCATATCTAGAATGTTCCTAAGGCCCATATCTAGAGTATTCCTATAGCCCATATCTAGAATGTTCTTATTCTAGATTATTCTTTCTCCTCCTATATAAGGAGAGCTTCTCTTGTATTCTATTCAAGCAAATCTAATATAATACCAACTTCAAAGATTGTCATGGTATCAGAGCTTATTTAGTTTTTTTTCCGTCTCCATCTCCGTTATCAGCTCTAGGCTCCGTTCCCGAGCTCCGGTCTCCACATTTCGGCCCCGATTTCCGTCTCCGAAGCCTCCGTTGGATCTAGTCAATTACCTCCGGCACCGTACCTTATTTTCGGTATCTCTGCGAGTTTCTTTCTGATATTTTTCTTCGGCGCCACCACCAGGTTCTTGCTGTCCCATTTTTTCTGGATTATTCATGGATAAGTTTGATAACATTGTTATTCGGTTTACGGGCAAGAATTACGCCACCTGGGCTTTTCAATTTGAGACATTTGTGACAGGAAAAGGTCTCTGGGATCACATTGTAGAGCCCGGGAAGCCTCCCAATGACTCCGGTGAAGTTAATGAGTCTGCAACGGTTGATCATGTTCGTCCCGCAGACTGGGAAATCAAGGATGCCCAACTTCGTAGCTGGATTGTGGGTTCAGTGGACCCCCAGATTGTCCTTAACCTACGCCCTTATCGCACAGCTAAAGATATGTGGGCCTATCTCCGTCGAGTTTATTACCAAGATAACTCGGCCCGTCTATTTCAATTGGAATTGGACATATCCAACTTCCAGCAAGAAACCCGTTCGGTTCAGGAATACTACTCGGCCTTATTGGTGTTGTGGGCCGAGTACATGGACATCACCCTTGCAGAGGTGCCAGCTGAGTCACTCCTCACCGTTCAGACAAGCTTATTGAGTCACCAGCGGACATTGTTTATGATGCGTCTCCGTCCAGAGTTTGAACCAGTCAGATCGTCACTGCTTAATCGGATTCCTGTTCCATCTTTAGATGTCTGTTTTGGCGAGCTTCTCCGAGAGGAGCAACGCATGCTCACTCAGGGGATATTGGAACAAGGGCATTCATCGATGGCTTATGCTGCTCGGACTCCTTACACCGCTCGGCCCCTTCCTGCCACCAAGACTTCGCGTGCCAGACCTCAGACTGGACCACGGGATATACGGCAGGTTGAATGCTACACATGTCATCAATTTGGGCACTACGCTAGTCAATGCAGTGTGCAATGCAGGTATTGCAAGCAGCCTGGCCATGCTCTCGAGACATGTCCTACGCGTCGACCTCGTGGAGATGTCTCTCGAAGGGAAGTCTCCTATACCCACATATCATGCAGCGATTCCTCCCATGATCCCGGCAGGCAATTCTGCTCCATCTTCTGCACCCCCATGCCCGACACTAACTCCTGATCTGGTACAACAAATTATTGTGTCTGCCTTTTCTGCTCTGGGATTGCAAGGTAAAAATTTATCCTCTCCCGTTACTTGGTTTATGGACTCTGGAGCTGCCAACCATGTCTCCTCTACAACTAAGGATTTACATAATGTTCGTCCATATGTGGGCAATTCCCGGGTGGAGACAGCTGATGGTAGTCAGTTACCAATAACTGCAGTTGGGGATGTTTCTAATAAGATTACAGATGTTTTAGTGTGTCCTAAATTATCTACTAGTCTGTTATCTGTTGGTCAACTTATTGATCAAAATTGTGATGTGAAATTCTCTTCGACTGGTTGTGTTGTGCAGGATCAGGACTCGGGGGAGCTGGTAGCGAAGGGCCCTAAGATTGGACGTCTCTTTCCACTACGGTCGTCTCAACTTAAGCCTGTTTTTCCTGTTTTTTCTTGTTCTCCATCTCTACATAGGATTTGGCATAGGCGTCTTGGCCATCCTAATTCCAAAGTAATGAACCATTTGGTTCGTTCTGGTATTTTGGGTAATAAGATTTTTACTTCTTCGTCTCTTGAATGTGATGCTTGCAAAATGGGGAAAAGTAAAACTCTAATTTTTCCTTTACATGGTAGTCGTGCTTCCCAGTGTTTTGACATCATTCATAGTGATTTGTGGGGAGTCTCGCCAGTTCTCTCTCACTCGCACTATAAATATTTTGTCACATTTATCGATGATTACAGTCGGTTTACTTGGGTATATTTTCTTCGTTCTAAATCTGAGGTGTTTGGAAAATTTAAGGAACTTCTTGCTTATATAGAAAATCATTTCTCTATGAGCATTAAAGTTCTTCGTAGTGATCAAGGTAAAGAATATATGTCTAATCCGTTTTCTGATTTTCTGTCTGAAAAGGGAATTATTGCTCAACACTCCTGTGTTGACACCCCACAACAAAATGGCGTGGCCGAGCGCAAAAATAGACATCTTTTAGACATTGTTCGTACTCTTCTCATTGAGTCTTCAGTTCCTCCCCGTTTCTGGGTTGAAGCTTTATCCACGGCAGTTTATCTGATTAATCGACTTCCATCACAGGTTCTAAATCTCGAGTCCCCTTACTTTCGTCTCCATCAGAAGACTCCGTCATACTCTTATCTCCGTCCTTTTGGGTGTGTCTGTTTTGTTCTCCTCCCTCGTGTCGAACGCACTAAGTTGTCTGCTCAATCCTCTCGTTGTGTTTTCCTTGGGTATAGTACTTCTCAAAAGGGGTTTGTCTGTTTTGATCCTAAATCCAACAAAATTCGGGTGTCTAGGAATGTGGTCTTCTTTGAAAATCAGTATTTCTATCCTCGGTCTACGCCTGATACAGACTCTTATGTTACTTTACCGGAGTTTGAACACATCACAGGTCCACCTCAACCGTCTGTCCCTTCCACCCGCGTCAGATTCCGACCAGGTGTGGTTTACACGAGACGTCGTCCACAGGATACCACGCTCCCTCCGACTGATCCTGGTCCCGATGCACTCTCCTCTGCACTTCCGGATCTCGACCTTACTGAGGTCCCTGCAGACATCTCAGATGACACTGGGGATATGGAAGTTCCAACAGATAATTGTGACTTAGATACAGAGACAGTGGTTCCCCTTCGACGATCCACGCGCCATTCAATACCACCAGATCGGTATGGGTTTTCATCTTCCACTTCTGCTCTTGCTACTACTTTATCCTCTGTTGAGATTCCCTCAGGGTATTCCAAGGCAGGCAAGCTGGATTGTTGGAAGCAGGCAATGCAAGAGGAACTCAGAGCACTGGAGTTGAACCACACGTGGGATATTGTCCAGTGTCCCCCTGGTGTTACTCCTCTCGGATGCAAATGGGTCTACTCAGTTAAAATTCGAGCTGACGGAAGCATTGAACGATACAAAGCTCGGTTAGTGGCCTTGGGAAATCGACAAGAGTATGGTGTAAACTATGAGGAGACGTTTGCTCCGGTGGCAAAAATGACAACTATTCGGACTGTATTGGCCATTGCAGCTTCCCAAGGATGGACTTTGAGCCAAATGGATGTCAAAAATGCCTTCTTACATGGTGATTTAAAGGAGAACATATACATGAAGGTACCACAGGGATTGTTTACTGGCCCGACCTCCAAGGTTTGTAAACTCCGACGATCTCTCTATGGATTGAAACAGGCTCCTCGTGCATGGTATGAAAAATTTAGGTCTGCATTACGCGATTTCTCCTTCCAGCCCAGCAAGCATGATACTTCTATGTTCCTTCGTCATTCATGTGAAGGGGTTGTCATCCTTCTGGTATATGTGGATGACATTGTTATCACAGGCACTGATAGCCAATTGATTGCCCAGTTAAAGCTTCATCTTCACAAATCGTTCCATATGAAGGATCTTGGGCCGCTCACATACTTTCTAGGCCTAGAGGTTCGTACAGGCTCGACGGGAATCTTTCTTAATCAGGCTAAGTATGCCAATGATCTACTTGACTCATCAGGCATTCGAGGCAGTTCCCCAGTTGACACTCCAATGGAGTTGAATGTGAAGTTACGCAAAGAGGAAGGCGATCTCCTCCCCGATCCAACAGTGTATCGTCAACTGGTGGGTAGCTTGGTCTATCTCACTATTAGTCGGCCAGACTTATCATTTGCGGTTCAACAAGTTAGCCAATATCTCCAGTCTCCTCGACATCTGCATATGGCCGCTGTGCGCCGTATTCTACGCTACTTGTTGGGTACAGTTACCAAGGGAATTTATTTTCCTTCGGGCACTTCACTTCATCTCTCCGCATATAGTGATGCAGATTCGGCAGGTTGTGCAGACACTCGACGCTCTACGACTGGTTGGTGCGTATGTTTGGGCCCTGCTCTGATTTCTTGGAAGTGTAAAAAGCAAGATCGTGTCTCCAAATCTTCCACGGAAGCTGAATATCGCGCTATGTCTCAAGCATGTTCGGAGATCATTTGGTTGCGTGGTTTACTATCAGAATTGGGATTCTCGTCTCCCGGAGCTACTCCTCTCCATGTCGATAATACCAGTGCCATTCATATTACAGCGAATCCTGTCTATCATGAACGCACCAAACATATCGAAGTAGACTGTCACTTCATTCGTGATGCATATGACTCTCAAGTGTTGTCACTTCCTCATGTTCCGTCGAATCTCCAGATCGCAGACATCTTCACTAAAGCTCTCCCTCGCCACCGTCATCAGTTTCTTGGAGGCAAATTAATGTTGGTTGATCAACCCACATCAATTTGAGGGGGGGTGTTAATCTTATAAGCCCAAGTACATAAAAGCCCACTTAGCTTGTTTATGAATTAGCCCATATCTAGAATGTTCCTAAGGCCCATATCTAGAGTATTCCTATAGCCCATATCTAGAATGTTCTTATTCTAGATTATTCTTTCTCCTCCTGTATAAGGAGAGCTTCTCTTGTATTCTATTCAAGCAAATCTAATATAATACCAACTTCAAAGATTGTCATATTTTAAGCAGCAAAAATGAGCCACAAAGCCCAAGACCAAACTAGCTCCCCTACCATGTTATGTGTTATTTCAACCTGGCAAGCTAAGCTACTTAGTGAATGTCACAATTAATATATCAAGCAGTCTCAAACTCGATGAAGTTTAACAGGTGCTTAAAACGTAAATTTAATATTGACCTTGAGCAGATCTTGAAGACTTTCAGTATATATCCCCACAGACTGCAAACTTTGCATGAAAATATCCTGCAAATGTCAATGAAAACCACTATTAAGAACTATAATTATTATGCAAAAGCAAGTGATCTAACTGAAATTATTTTTCCAAAAAAATAATTGAAGAACAAATTTATAATCTTGTCTTTCTTTCTTCGCTTACATGTGAAGGTTAAGATAATCCCTATAAAATAATAAAGTAAACGATTAAAATTAACTAAGTATTTAATTTATTAATTTCTTGCTCTTTAGTGTAAATGTGGATATAAAATTATCCAAAAGTTAACAGGTGTTCATAACTGTTGTTGCAAGATCTATTATCTTACAATGCGAAATTACTAGTAGGATTACATTTTAGCTTACAACTCTCTACCCAGAGGTGGATGAAAAGAGAGTTCAGAAAATATTTTATGGCCTGTTGCAAATAGTTGAATCACCCTTCCGTACTTCCTAAAATAACTATATTCACATTCAATAATGTAATGTTAAAGTGTGACTTCAAATCTTATGTGGTTTTAGTTACAACAAATGTTTTAATGCGTTATAATCAGATGGTTGCTACAAAGAATAAGCCTATAAAAATTCAAGGTAAGATACAACCTTAGATATAGATCGGACAGCAGTATATAGGGTTTCCAAGTTCGCATTAGTAGTTAGCTTCCTATCAGTATATGGGTATTCCCTATATAAAGGGATGCTCTCAGTGTACTTGTCAATCAGGGTTAATTAGGGTGATTATGTGCGGCCCATTAGGGTTAATTAGGGTTATATGTTAGGCCCATTAGAGTTAGCTTTTCAATAAACCTTAAAATTAATAATTTGTTCACAACACAATAGAAGGTTCCAATAGGAATGCTAACCCTGATACTCAAACCTAAACCCTAATGGGCATAACATATTAACCATAATTGACCCTGATTGACAGTATTATGAACAACAAGAACCATCAATAAAACATTAGATTCACATGGTATTAGAGTTAGATTAGGTTGTCCTTGGTCCAACCCTTGTGCGAGTGTTACTTTTTAGCGGCTGAGTGAGACATTACAATTTCGATTTCCCTTCAATGTTATCGTTCATGTTTCGATTTCTCCATTTTATAATTTAGATTAGGTTTCCACTTTTTTGGGTTATCGTCTCCCAGCCTCCTCTACAACCAAATCAGCCCTCCAACAGCACTGAGATCTCTTCACGTTCTTTCTGACCGTCAGCCCAACCACTTGCCGCCACGCGCCGCAAGCAATTCCAAAAAGTTTGTTGCTCAAGATTCAAATCTATATCAAACCAGCAACGGTCAAGACTCGGGCGGCACCGATCTACCAAGAATTGTCAATATTGCCGCCAGAAACTTCCCCACGCGTAGTCGAAGATATCACACGCCACCGCCGGCCAAGCTAGCGCGAGTCCAGGTCTAGCGGTTTCCGATCAGTTTTTCTTCACCTCTGCCAAGCTGAGGCTCAGCAAGCGATTCCGACCGATATGTGCAAAGCATTCCAGCTACGGGTCATCGTCCTCTACCATCTAATTTTCATAAATTTCTGACATATCCCAAGTTCCTTGTTGATCGATGTACCCCAGGTTGTTACTGTACTCGTTTGCTACAATAATTTTTTGCTACTTTCCTAGTTTGCCTTCAATTTTGCCGATTGACATGGTTTAGGTGTTTTCTCAAGGCGTTCGGATCTTTGTTTATTCTATTTTGTCCCTCACCTTAGTATGTGAGAGGATGTGTTTTAAGTCGTAGTGCGCCAACTACATTTTATGTTTTGGGTATAAATCCCCATCTCCAAGCTCTGGTCTCCGTCTCTGAGTTATGGGTTCAAATCCCCGTCCCCAAATCATGGGTTCAAATCCCCGCCCCCAATGTCTCCAAGTTCCGGGTTCAAATCCCGAAGTCTCCAAGTTCATATCCGAAGTCATCGTCACTCCACCATTAGTATATGGTATTGCTTATATAAAAGGATGCTCTCATTGAATTATGAATAACATATCATCAATAAAGCATTAGATTGACAATTTTATGGCGTATTGCAAATAGTATAATTATTCACCCTTGCATACTTTCTAAATATTCAATGTTGAAGTGTGACTTCGAATCTTATGTGGTTCCGGTTAAAACCAAATATTTTAATGCATTATAATCATATGGTTGCTATAAAAAATAAGCCTACAAAAATTCAAGTCAAGATACAACCTTAGATCTGGATCGAACAGCAGGATCGGTACTTCGAGAAAGGAGTCTTGCAAGTGGAAGCATCTCGGCAATTTCAGCTCGAGGCACTTCGAGTCTCATTCTCCACCTACCCATAGATGATATGATACTACTTAGGTGGCCAGCCATTGCTCTTTCAAACAAGCCACCTTTTTCCTTTTCAACAGAGTTTCGATGAGTCCCTGGGAACACATATTCACCTTGAAGCTCATAGCGGCTATTACTTTGTTCCAAAATAGTTTTTTCAACAGTGATCTGAGCAATCATCCAGTAAAGAAATGAGAGATGTGTTCAAAAAGTTTAGATATGGAGATTATGTAACTCATGACTTATGGAAAAATAGAATCAGATCCCTCAGAAAAACTAATGCAGTGAGCTAGAAAAGTCCAAACATATCATTCTCCACTTTTTGTCGTGAATCTGTGAAATAATAATTTATGGGTGAATACCTTCCCAATGCCTTCATGGAGGTATTACATACATTTGGTATAACGGTAAAATATATAGTACAGTGAAAATAATATATAGCTTTGGTTGCGACCAAAATAATGCAGGCTTGCCATAGAACTTCACCATCAAATTTTCAAGCAATATAGGGAGGTAAGGAAAGTTTGGTGTTTTATTTTAAAAACGATATTTTTAAGGTAAATCCAAAATAATAAAAAATCAAATTCACATTCTCAAAATAAAAATAATTGTGAAAGGATAAATCAGACTTAAAAGTAAGAAAATGAAAGTAAGGGGATCCTGAAGTACTCACAACATCCCCACTCCATCTAGCCGCCACGTCAAGGGCTTCACCAAGCACTCCACTAAACTTTGGCCGCAGTACCGATAATACGCCATGTCCCCTTCTTTTCTGAAGATTAAGCTGCAGTTCTGCCTGAAAGTAAACAAATATAGCCACAGTAATGCTTTTGTTGGAAAGTGTTAACTTTAACAATAAATGAAAGTATGACTATGGAGTAAATCATGCAATTGGATAGATGGAGCAAATCATGTGATGAAATTAATCTATTAGAGTGATTTGAGCATTTTCTTTTTCACCATGTTTATCTCTAGTCCATTATAATTTATATATAGGAGCTCACTATATAACTAAGTTATTAAATACATATTTAGTCCTTTGGGCATTTGGGTGCGGATGTAGGACTTGTGTTTAAACCACTATTCACTTTCTTCACTTTTTCTTTCCCAGCCTTATCTGCTCTTCCTCCAGCTTCAGTATCAAAGTTCAAAATTACTATATATCATCCCAAAATGTTAAATATAACCTGAACATTTACCAACGCTTGCTAGAACAATTGGTTAAGCACTTGAACTTAGGGCCAAAGGTTCTGGATTCGAGTCACGCAGCGGTATCTCGCCTTTGTTTCCAACTTCTGTTGGACCTCTCTCCCAACTTCTGTTGGGCCTCTCTCTCCCGGTGGGAGTCAAGTGGCAATATTGGGGCCCCTTCTACATAAGGGTGTGTCTTGAGCCCGTTATTGATACAATAATCTTAAGAACTCTTAAGAATCACAAGTTTGGTGCTGTCTTGCTTCATCATAGCATACTCAATCTCAAATCTTGATACAATTTGCCGATCAAAAAAAAATAATAACCCGAACATTCACAATTGCATCAATACTGAACGAAAGAAAATGGAGCAAAGAAACTACTTTAAGACTAAATTTCTCTTGTTTTTCCCTTGACTTTCCAAAATCTAAACCTAGAGTAAATTTCCAGATTGGATTTGAACTGCTGTCCATAGGGCTTTTGGACCTATCTAGAGACAAGTCAGAGCAGAGGATAAAGGACTAAGCATAAAACAGAAAAGAATCATCTTTAACAGCAATGTCAAGTAGGTCTGGGTGGCTTACCCTCTGTACTGTTCCACGAAGTGAAGCGAGTTCCAATTCATCAAGAGGTAAATGTCGTACCTGCGCAAAGGAATACAGTCTACAGAGAGTGGAAACCTAATGTTAGGAGCAAGAGTATTTTCTTAAAATATGGCTGATACCTCCAAACTTGCAGAATGAAGTGGCTGATAACAAATGTTAGCTCTCAATTGCCCCTTTTGAAGGGTAAGAGATAACAATTTTTCACTTTGCAGGTTATCTTTCCCACTAGGTTGTTGTAACAGTCCTGTTATCTCCAATGCAAGACATTCATCTGGTCGACCTGTGGCATCCAACTGCATTACCACAAAGAGCTATGGTTTCAGAACAACCCCAGTAGGACATTTACCCTGCCACTTATAAGTGGCGATAATCCCTATATGCATCTAATATAACTGCTTCAATATAGCAGCATGGCAGTTTTCCTGCACAGTGATGTGCATAGAAAGATAGCTATTCCCTTGCAGATTTCGTGATTGTGATATTTTACCATAACATGTAGGGTAATGATTATTGATCAAACAAAAGCAACGCTGTGGGAGAAGTTTTCAATACATAAGAAAATTATTCTCTGCTAAATAATTAACAAAGTCAATGTCTTCTAACAATATCAATAGATTACTTTTTTTCCTTGGCCAGGAAAACTATTTTTAAACGTAGAAGTTTTGCAGGAATACCTTGATACGCTCGTGAGAAATGCTCAAGAGTCCAGCCAGCTGAGGTGCCAGCATCAATTGATTAAGCTTGAGACCTGATATTGATACATCTCCAACAAGACTAGGTGCGTCACCTTTATTTGACATTTTCACTTGTTGCATTTTCCTCTCAGATGCATAGTTCTCACTAGTAGCATTAATTGTTCCCTGAAACTTGATTCTCCCAGTTGCTTTTAAGTGTGTAGGTCTAGGAGAATCAAAGGGATATGATACCAAACTGAAAAACTCAAAGTTACGCATACGTAGATCTAATTCAACTCCCTCGACAATAAATGGAATGGGATTCTTTGCATTCAACTCGACCCTGTTTAGCCAGTACTCATCTAGGTAACATGTTTGAACTTTTGCCCACAATTCAAAAGCAACTGATGAAGAAGAAACACTAATATAATCATGTGAGATAATGATATCTCCTCGAGCATCAGAGAATGACCCTTCAGCTTTTGGCGCAACCCACTTTATGTCAAACCTCCTATGGTTAAACATAATGCTTGATGTTAGCCAACATGAATATTAACAGACAATAATAATAGAAGAATTACAGAACTTGAAAATGAAACCAGCAATTTGTCATAGAAATGAAAAATAAAAAAACATTACGGTTTCAAGAGAGATCCAGAAAGTTTTGTTTCTCCATTTAATTCCCCCAACTTGAGTGGCAATGCATTCAGATAACCTGGCATATACCGATGCATAATCTTATCAAATGACAAGTTCCCAGAGAAATTCACATCTACTGATGTATCATCCATTTCACCCTGTGAATACAAGGATTTTATCAGAATAAATTATAAACTATGATAAAAAATATAACAGTATATAACTTTCCTTATTAAGGCCAGCTAAGATAACTCACACCACGAATGTTATATGGTACAAAAATAACAACAGCAACTCTCCAAATGGAGAAACGTGGTTCGGCAAAAATGTTACAGGAAGAGGTATATTGTCCTAATAACCAATGGAAACACAAGAATTATAAAGCAAACGTAATTGCAAATCTGAAGCGCCACAATGAAGGAAAACAGCTTTTACTCCTAGTTGTCAACAAAACCGCAATAATTAGAAAATACATCAGAATGCAATGAGAAAATAAGTGGTAAGAGAAGAACACAAATAACAATTGATAAGAAACTACAAAATGATGTCATATTTCATACCAAAAGAGAAAACGCGTTCTCATAAACCTAAAAGATCATTCCCATTCATTTATAAGACTGTCTGGTCTGGTAGCAGACAGCAATATACCTCTGGACAAATCCATGCATTCCCTGCTCCTCGAATTTCACCACCATCAACAAGGCTAGCTCTAATTCCATACAAGTCAGCAACCTATCATGTGCAAAATAAACATTATAGGATTGGAAATCAATAATGACTTGATGTCTTTATGGCATGCATATGATAAGTTAACACTACAAACTTACACAATTATCAGTGTTGAAAGTGAAATTGGCTGACAAATACGAAAATGGCACACGGTCAAATGCTGCTACTGCACCAGCTTCTTTACTCTTCAACACAGCTTCAGATGCAGATGATGTAGGAAAACTAGAAGAAACTGAATGGGCTAGCTTCCGTGAAACCATCCCACTTCCTACAAATACAGGAGCATCCAACGGACCTTGACAATTAAACACAGCGGTGACAGAACCAGCCAACTACAGAAAACAAAGTAGGAAATAAAATAAACAACAATCATCAGGTTGAAGTCATATACTATCAGCACAAAAGAACTGCAGGACTGAAATGCAACAATGTCAACATAGGCATACCGGGAACAATAGAGGTTTCATCTTGAAAGTCTTCATCAAGGCATTAACTTCAACACAGGGAACCTGGAAATATATGAAATAATATTGACGAAAAGCTAATGATGACTTAATGAACGGTATGCCTTTTGATCTATGATAACCCCCACTACCCCCAAAGAAAATACTGTCAGCAAATATCATAACCAATTATACATCATCCAATGTTTAAGTGTTCAATTCTAAAACGTAGGCTAAATCATGGAGAAATTTTAAACAAGATTATACCTGACACATAAGATGAAACTCTCCTTCCTCGGGATGAATGCCAAAATCTCCAGAAGCTTCTAAAGGGACATTACCAAACAAGCCACTTGTGTTGTGCAAGAATATGCGTTGACCACGGAAACATAAACTTGCCGAAACATCCTGCAATACATGTCCAAGTTAGAAAAGGGGAAATGTTAATGACTGAATTCAATATGATGAATAAAAACCAACATGGCATTGAAAATGTTAGTAGGGGCCTGAATCATTGCATAAGGAATCATATTGGACACAATGTAAACAGTAACGAAGAGAAGATTTCACTTCTCAATGCTACAAAAACGCAAGGAAAACGCAAAACAAAACAAAAACTACTGTTTCCTGTAATTTAAGCATTTGGTGACTATATGCAACTCAACAGAAAATGATGAAATGCCAATCAGAAAAGCTAACTAAACAGTAGGCCACCATGTTTTCCCTAGTATCAACCAACAAAAACCAGACCCTTGAACTAGATTAGGTTGGCTACATGAAACCTTTGGTAAAACCAAAACTCTTTGAGGCACTCGTATTATCGTATAATCCTTCTGCACTCCAGTTTACCTAGAATATATCATGTGTTAACTTGCATTATCGTGTTTGTTTTTATCAAACCTTTACATGTGAACCTTAGGTCACCCTTTAGTCATTTTAGTTGATCCTAATTGAATTCTCTTATCATTATAACCTCTGTACTTTGTACATGCCCAAATCATCCTGATCCTATACAGATTTATCTCATTTTATCTTCAATTAAAGTAACCTCGCCACCAATCCAAACAGATCCAATCCTAACTTCATCCTTCCAAACATCTCTATAGCTATTATCCTGATGCATATTGCCATTTTCCCAATAAAGTACTTGTGTCCTTAACTAATTATCATTTACGTACATTGCCATTCTATCCTTGTGCACTACTATTTTTCTTTTAAGCTCCAGCCACTGGTGCTAGAGATTTTTAGTACATTTTCTTTTCTAAACACTTTTGGAAGTGGAAACCTAATACAGCTCTCTAATATTGTGTTCCTAACCATTCCTTGGTGATTACATTGTGATCCTTAATACATTTCACATCCCTTTTCTGTGTTAGCATGTAGTCTATTTGAAATGTGCTAAAGCCAATCCGGAATCTTGTTTCTTAAACCAATTGTTAACCATGCACAAATAATATGACGGAAAATTTTCTAGATCTACAACATTATTGTCAATCAGAATATATTAGGGCTAGTATTAGGACTAGCATTATTAAAAGCCCATTAGGGTTTAGGTTTGAGTATTAGGATTTACTAGTTTGGTTTATATTACTATTGTTCCCTATATAAAGGAACCTCCTCTATGTAATTCAAAGGACTTCGAATTCACATGTGGACATAACAATCTCCCCTTCCACATTGAGTCCCATCACATCGGGTTGGCTCCCCCTCCACATTGAGTCCCATCACATCGGGTTGGCTCCCCCTAAGTCCACATACTTTACCTTGGTCTACTCCCTCACAAGGGCCCTTTTCATCCAATCTGACCATCCGTTTTCGTCATCCATCATCTGTCATCCGCCCTCTAGTGTCATCCACGTATCCGCCCTCTAGTGTCATCCGCATCCGATTCGGTCATCCAGCATCCGATTCGGTCATCCAGCATCAGATCATCCGTCAACCAGCATCCAGAGTCATCTGTCATCCATCATCCATCATCCAATTTCAGTTTTTTCCGCTGCCTCTTTTGCTCCACTGCCTCTTTTGCTACCGAGATTTTCGGCCAATTTTCTTTTTCATTGACATGATTTTGGTGTTTTCTCGAGATGATTTAGTTTATTTTTTATTATTAGCCTCTTTTAAATGTGGGAGGATGTGCTAAAGCCGCAGCGCATTCGGTGTCTATCTCTAAATTCGGTATCTAACTCTACTTCGGTATTCAACTCGGTATCCGTGGTCTCCGTATTCGGTGTTCAACTCGGTCTCCATGGTCTCTGTATTCGGTATTCACATCGGTTTCCAGCTCTGATTCTAGACTCCGTATTCAGTCCATCTCCGGCATCTAAGTCAGGTCTCAAAATTGGGTATCAATCCCCAAAGCCTTAAGGCTCCGGTCTCCTTCAGATATGGGTATAAATTCCCAAAGCCTTCAAGCTCAGGTCTCTGTCTTCGGGTTTCAAGTTTCGAGTTCAAGCACCATTCATCATCACTTCAGCATCATTTGCCGCCACTGCATCAATTTTTTTCGTAGTCAAATTGATGTTGG
Organism: Geranium rotundifolium; assembly: GCA_963920655.1. NCBI lineage: Eukaryota > Viridiplantae > Streptophyta > Magnoliopsida > Geraniales > Geraniaceae > Geranium > Geranium rotundifolium. The sequence continues at coordinate 15,657,595 of OY987314.1, forward strand.
TCGACCCACATCAATTTGAGGGAGGGTGTCAATCAGGGTAAATTAGGGCTAGTATTATGTCAAACCCATTAGGACTAGCATTATGGAAAACCCATTAGCGTTTAGGTTTGAGTATTAGGATTTACTAGTTTGGTTTATATTACTATTGTTCCTTATATAAAGGAATCTCCTCTATGTAATTCAAAAGCAAGCAAATCAATTTGAATCGTTTCATAAAGATTGTCAACTATGCTTCACCATATCTTTGAAAAGTATTATCTTTGGCAAAGCAAGAATCTCACAAGGTCTGAACCAATTTGCACGTGAACCTTATCTTAGTGCAGCTTCCATTCTGCACATCATTCGTCTTTTGAAAGAGGACAAAAGTGTGGTCCACTTTTCCATTGATGACAATAGAAAGAAAGGTTGTAACACATTCTGACTACATATCAAATTGGAATGTTATACAGACATAGCTAAGGAGACCTGTAGGACATCGTCAATATTTAGAAACCAGATAAATCGAGCACACCACTAATCATCTCTGAACCTTTTATTTCCAGTTCTCTCTTTATTGCAGATGATCAAAGTAATCTCTGCCATGTAGTTCCTTACTTATGACACTACAACTTGTCACAAAGACAAACTATTGAATTTCGTATTTTAGCTTTAAACGTTTAGTCATGTGTATCGTTACCAATAAATAAGTAAAAATAATCTTGAGCCTAAGCCTAAGCATCTCCTCCAGAAAAATGTATTTAACCACAGTGAACAAAGTACATTAAAAAGTGGGAGGAATCCTGAAATGGGATCTGCATGCTCTCGTCCCAAAGGCAATACAATGGGACCCCTAAGGGCTGATTTGATTATAACTGAATGGTCCACATTTCTATGCATAAAATTTAAACAGCACCAAACAGCGAACACAGCCTCTAAATGGCACATTTAACTAAGAAAATGAGAAATTAAAATAAATACACGACCACTTCAAAAGAATACTGGAAAAAGTAGCGAGTTGAAGAAACTATACGGAAAATGATGACGGGGCATCTAATATTTGAAAAGCCAGCCCTGTCACATCCAATTGTCCGTAAAGATTTGGAAAGGTTTCTCCTCTTGACATGCATACATGAACCTGAAAATAGAGTAATATTGTAATTTCAGACGGCATACCATATGTGAGTATAGCGGTAATAAACTTGCAAAAGTTATAAGGAATATCAGTTTACGTTTAAATTGTAAAATATATATTGTTAAAGCCCAGCCCACCTAAAAGCTCAAGGTGATAGGTTGAGCACTCAAGATGTTTATCAAGTGCTCAATCAATCCACATTCTTTAGATGTGGGACTTCACACCATGGACCGGGGATGCAACACAAATAGATTGTAAAGGTTAAATACTTTACATTAATTTTCTATGATACTAAGTACAAATATAAACACTACTCTCCCCCTAACCTAATAGGAAACAATCCCTAATTGATATACTTTCCTAATGTACAAGTCTATTTGTTACATACCCCTCAAGCTAGTACATATATATGAATCATGTCCAGCCTGTTACAAGGATAATCAACTCGAGTCCCATGCAGTGCTTTTACGTAGCTCACGCGCGGCTGTTGGCGGTAGCGCGTGTATCTCATATGCGGTTGTCAGCGGCGGCACGTGTGGCACACGCACGGCAAAATGCGGATTTTATTTTCACATATTGGCCAAAAACCACGTGTTAGCGTAGATTTGGACGTGGCTGAACTAGAATGACAGAGTGGAAAGGCACATTTTTTATCAGAAATAAAACTTTTATAGAATGAGAAATAATGGAGTCAAAGTCCCCCAACGAGAGTACAGAACTGAAACCAAAGAAACTGAAAGGAAAGTGGGTTTGCAAGCCACGCTTCAAAAGACACTTCATTCGAAACGCCCTCTGATCGTAGTAAAGAGTAAGTCCAATGTTGGACTTTGAGCAATATGATCAAGTTAGCAGTAAGTTGTGTATTAAGATTTGGGCTCGACTATATTATGATGAAACAAGTCAGCACCAAACTTGTGATTCTTAAGAATTCTTAAGATTATTGTATCAATAACGGGCTCAAGACACAACCTTATGTAGAAGGGGGGCCAAGATTGCCACTTGACTCGCACCTTAAGAGAGATTCAACAGATGTTGGGAAAGAGGTCCAACAGAGGTTGGGAGAGAGGTCCAACAGAAGTTGGAAGGGAATAAAGGTGGGATATAAATACCGCAACGAAACTCAAACTCAGGTCCCTTGGACCCAAGCAAGCGATGGTAGTAGAGAGGCGTGTGAGGTCGTTTTTGGGCCAAAAAGAGGCGTGTTTGCTGAATTTACACTAGTTTGGACAGCCTAAACATGAGATTAATGGTTGTGACGGAAATTGAACGTTGGACGGTTGTTGGAGTGACAAATAGTGTCGGAAGTAGAAAAAAGTTAGGTTTGTTGATGGAATACTCACTTGGGAAGATCATTAACATTAGAGCACAAAAAAGGGTTGTGGTTGCACGACAGGGCAAACCATGAGAGATACGGCTACACACTTGTGTAGCTCGATACCTAAATCAGACTACACTCGAGAGTAGACAACACTCAAAAATTGAAATAATGTTGGCTCAAGGATTGAATCTAACCCTCCAATGCCATGTAAGAGTTAATACTTTTCCATTGATTTTCTACACATACACAACTCTCCCCCTCACCTAATAGGAAATAATCTCTAATTCATATATTTTCCTAATGTACAAGTCTATTCGCTACACCAAGCAAAAGTCGCATGCTGTGTGTTCTTATCAACTATCTTTTATTCAAATAAATTAACGAAAAAAGACAGTAAATCTGTAAATCAAATAAATAAGCTTGAAACCTAAGTCAATACATACGTAAATTGGTCCTAATCAGTAAAACTGTAAAACCATAATACATTGTATTTTGTTATAGAGGAATGAGAAGATTCAAACTGAAGTTAGGTAAGCACCTCACCACTGGCTCTCCCTTTCAACCACGTGATTGGAATTTCTAGAATTCTTTCGAAAAGCTGCAAGGTCAAAACAAGAAATGAAGCGTATAAGCAATTGTTCTGCAAATAGTGTTCTATGATCTATCACTGTCCATAAATATCTTACCGGAACAAAAAGGTTTGCAACCTTTAAGTTAGCATGCCACTTCTGCTCAACTATGTCAACAAAAACATCAGCAGACAACCAACCACCATCTTCAGACATTAGATCTGATCTCCACGTCCTGCAATTACCACTCAGTTGCACATGCACACGACCATAGTCATCTTGGAACTTCACATATCCATTGACATTCTCCATCTCTCTGAAAAGAATTCATTGCATGGGTAAATGCTATTATAAAAAAATTACACATGCATTGTTCATGTGAAAACTCGAAGGTGCCATCATATTAACCTTTTTGGGCCAACATTTCAGATAAATCTCTTTTATTAAGGGTGAAATTTGTTCTGTTACCGAAACTTGAACACTGATCAGCAAGTCTAAGATCCGAGCACTTGTTCACTTGGCCATATGAGACCATTTGCAAAATCAAACAATAAAAATCACGAGTAGAAAATAGATTTTTCTTACCTCTTCATATTCTTCTCTTAAGTAGTTATAGGAACATACACCAAAATTTTAAAACAAAAGCAAGAAAGCTATGATATATTTGGAAATATCTTGATTCTCGCTATATTACTTTAAAATCAAACTCAATGAATTTTGTTTGTTGTCGCTTAGGTGATTTTAGAAATGAAACTTAATGGGTTACCAAAATTGTTTTAAACTTCAATAGTAATAAAATTAACTTTGCTTGAACATACACTTCCTTCTCTGTTTTTTTTCCAATTTCATAAACCATATGGATAATTACAAATAAACACTCAAGTATGCCTCTTTCTCACATAACTAAACCCAACTATAAGAAGATTTCCCAACTATCCTAACTATTGTTTTGTCTCACGGCAAGCAACAACCTTTTGAGATAATGGCAGAGTGACCATTCATAAATAATTCTTAAATGACACAAATGTACTTCTGTTCATCTTCTTCCGCTTCTTTCGTTTCTTCTTTAAATTGTCCTCTTCATGGCACTCTCTCTACCTCTTCTCTTCCCCAAAACTCCATTTCTCATTTTTTTCCTAAATCTCTCAAATTTTCACTGCAATAGATATTAAGCCCATACCAATCAGACCCTTTTTAGATTGTATTTCCAAAAATCAAGGACTGAGAAATCAAAGTCATGGTGTTCATCTTAATTTCTACATCCACTGATTTTTCAATGCGACTATGATACAAGAACCAAGGTTGTGAGTTTTATTTGTCATAGACCCTACATAATCAAACAGATCTTATAACTTACTCACTTATGTCTTCTGTACTGCTATCAACTTGTTCAATGAAATTACCGACAATTAATCCATAAACTGAAAACAACCATAAACAAATCATTCAAACCGATCAATTTGCAGACTTCTGCAAATGTTTAGGTAAAAAAAGAGATAGAACAAGAACATGATAACAGGAGGCAGTTTTATGGGCTCTGCCAGCAAATGGGGCAAAATTAATTGTGTACGATAAATGACATAAGCTTAAAAATTGTCCCAAGTATAATATCAAGAAATTAGTATGTTATTCTAAAGTCCAAATGATCATGCTCATAACCACATGAATATTGGACCAAAGCACCTTCTCCATACTGAAATAGTACTGGCTTAACCTTATTTACTACCATGGAGTTGGAATATAAATTACTATTCCATTATCAAGGGAAACTAGATATTTTCGATATGATGAATGATTACATGGTCATACAGAATCTATTTCTCAAGCTATTTCCCTTTATTCATGTAGCAGCATCAGTGTAAATAGATAACTAAAACAATTTTTTATCATCAATAATTTAAATAGCAATACTGTCGCCTTGGGGATTGGAACCAGCGACCTCGTGCTTATTACATGAGGTCTCTGCCACTTCACCCACAGCCTTTGGTAATAACTAAACCAAATTCTGTATTAGATTATTTTATCTTGTTTTCACTTTTTTGTACTTTTATTGCATTTTTGAAGTCCATCTTGGCATGTCAGTCCAATCTTGAAACTACGAATCAGGAGATTAATAAGCGCAATAAATAAGGCTAGACTGCAGTATGTATGTAAACATGTTCGCAAGTTTCAAGTCACTGAATATTTTTACAAGAGTGAAATAGCAGAATATATAACAAAAATTACTCTCACCTGGGTTCCCTGTCGCCATATGCGAGTAGCATTAGTGTTCCTCCTTTAAAATGAACAGAATCCAGGGTAACTGGAAACATCTTCTCAATGCCTTTATTCTGCCCTACATTTACCCCATCTACAAATTTTGTAACAATATCATCAACCTTTCGACCCATCTCTGATTTTAGCTTTTGGATTGGCAAAGCAAAAAGGTAAAATAACATCTCCCCGACATTTCCAGAAAATGAGGGTAATACAGACTTCAAACTCAAAGGCCACATGGGAACTGAATGATGCATTACAAGCCATTCCTCGAGCTTAGTGAAAGTGGCATTTTGGGTTGAAGGATCATTTTTACTATCGGATGAACCATCACCAGATGCATCCTTATTTACGACACTAACATCTAAATCTTTCTTGTGTGCATTAACACAATCAAATTTAGCAGCTCCAGGAACATCATGCTCGGATGGGAAATGTTCGCAGGAATCTTGGGCTCCTCTTATAAAATTGAAACCATTAACATTTCTATTTACTGTAGAAGGCTTTCCATGTTTCTCCACATTATCTTCAACTTCCAGATGTTCTTCTCCACTAACCTTGGTCAAAGTGTCAGCATTAGAATCACACTCATATTTTATAAAATTGCTCCCAACATTCATACCAATATAATGTTGCACGGATGACTCTGAAGACTTACCAAACTTCCCTGGTAAGGCATCCTGGAAATATGCAAGTGCTGCCACAGCACTACGCTTCAGGATTCTCTTTTTGGCTGGAGTACAGGTCGCGGAAGTATTTCTCCCATTGGACTTCCTCTTGAATTTTAGTCTTTTAGACCCTTTTATTACTTTGGACCAGAAATTCAATCCCGAACCAGGAATTTTTACACCAAATGATTTTTCTATATCTGCATGCTTCATGTCATAATCAATACCAGTGTCCATGCAATGATGATCCCTCCAATGCATCTTCTCATCCATACACAAAAAGGATTCAGTGCCAGCTGAGCCCCTTGAAGATTCAGTCGAAGAACCTCCATCAGATGGACTGAAAGATTTCTCGGAAACAATGTAACCCATCTGTGAAGCTTCTCTAGCTGCATTATCCCTTTTGGTAGCCCAGTGAGCTGCTGCTTCCTCTCTAGCAATCCTCCTGGTTTTTGTGCGGTAATCAATCCCTTCTTCGGATGACAATCGCCTATGTATACCCCCTTCAGAATAAGGTATCCCCATCCAAGTGTAATCTTTCTTTTGCACAACCAACAAGCTAGGATGAGACAACACGGCATCAATTACAATCTTTCCCCTCTTCAAACTTGCAAAAGGGCAAATACGAAGTTTGACGGTGGGGATCTCACCACAAGACAACTCATCATTATGAGGCCCCACCGAGCATGACTCCAATGTAATGCTTAAAAGAGAAACTCTTCGAACCTTTCCAAAATCAAGCTCACGATGAATACGTTCACTTAGAACTGAACATACTGAAGGCAAAAGTCTGGCTTCAACAATACCCTTGAACTGCCCATACCATACCATTAGGCACACCCCAGATATCAGAATAGTAAAAACGGAGCATCTAATCAGAAGCAGCCCCTCTCTTAACATTAAGGAAGAATCCAAAAACTTCATTCGCGCCATACCTTGGAATAAAGGTTCTTTTACACATTTTACCTCCAGCCCAGCTCTCGAACCAAATTTCAGCCTTAACAGCTCCATGCTTCTCCCACAAAAATGTGAGAATCTAATCGCTTGAGATATCCAAGGGTTCTGCTTTTCAGATCTACACTTGCGAAAGGCCTTTCTCGTAACTCTCCCTCTATCCAGATTAACAAAGCTCCGATTGTTTCTTCCATTAATAGAGTTAAGAAGCTGAATCCCAAGAAACGGACTGTGAAGATGTATGCTCATTTTATTTCTTATCTTCTTCCAGTATGTTGCAATTCATCAGCTGGGGACTAAGAATAAGCTCTCAGTCCCCCTTCAATCAAAGACCAATACAGAGTCCAACACCTGTTAAGAATGAAAAAACAAACACTTTCAGTTGATGGTTCATTTAAAACCATAAATTCAAATGCAATTAGGTAGAATTCTAATATCTGTTAAACTGTATATACATACGAACCTCACTTCTCACATTCCATCATTCCCATCCGTACACAATTTCAGACCTGGAATACTAACCACATACAACAACTTAGTCTGGGCTACATGAACCATACGCGCGCATAGTAACAAAAGAAGCATCGGAATAAGCATAAATCTTATCTAACCAACCTGTTCAACTCAAAATTTTCACGAATTGACAAAATATAAACGAAAAACAATTAAAACCCTTACCTGATCATAAAATCTCAAATCTTCAAGTTTTTGGAGCCCATCAAAGGACGAGACACGTGTCTCGGAGCGAATTTGAGTAGAAGCCCTAATTGATTTTCGATATCCCGAATCAAATATCAAGAAATTAGAAATTTTCCGTCAGATTTTTCGTTTCCAGAAGAGCAGGGGTTTAGATTGAAAATAAACAAAAATGTAATTCCTGCAATATAAAATGGCAAGTCATGAACTGTGAGCAAATGTGTCAGAAAACGAGTTTTCTCATGAACCAAAGGGAGAGCGGAAAAAGAAATAGGAACCATTTATAGTGAGATTGCTTGCGAGGCTGTCATTGGTATACTTGTGTGTTTCTCTACTTTAGAGAAGTCAGCAAAATCAACAGAAAAGTAGCAAAAGAGGTTGCGAAAGAGATCTTACACATGGATTCTGGAGGTGAATGAAAATTTCCAGCAGACCCGTAAGCCCTCTCCGGTCACTTGACTCTCTGGGAATTGGGGTTTTATGGGTTTGGGGAGGGGAGAAAGAATGAGTGCATGGCGAGCAGACGGTGGAGGAGGAGGAAAGAATCCCGTAGTTGCTCAACCAGGAAGAATAGCGCTGATGTCACTGCCCTATCTAAATTTTGTATAATTATAATTAAACTTTTAATTGTTTTTACTTTATATGGCAGGGATATTTGTGTCATTTTCAAAATATGATATAAAGATGCGCAAACCAATTTAAAGTTGAGTGTATTAATATAAGACAGGGTAATTACGTATCAGTACATCCGTTCAAACCTCATTTCAGAATTACTACGTCAAGTTGAAATTTTTTTTCTCGGTCTCCTAAGTTTAAAACGTTAGCACTTTAGTCCAAATTCAGTCAAATTTAACACCAATATTGTTTATATTTTTATTAATACGCAAAATGCCCCTATTATATTTTACGTAGAGTATAATTATTTTATAATTGTAAAATTACCATTGTACCCCTTATTTGAATAACAATCTTAACTTAAGTTAAAGGGTAAATTAGTATTTTCAAAGTACAAAATAAAAAATGCAAGTGAAATTACCATAATGTCCCCTTCTTCAACCTCCCATCTCTCACTCTTTGGTTCATCAAAACTGAACCATCTTGCCTCTCACTCTCCCCTCTCTCCATTATTCATGATTGAATGATAATAGTATTTTCAAAAAAAATGGAAGCCATGAATGTGTTTTGGGTTTTTGATTCTTCATTCAAATCGGGAAGGCTCATAGCGCGCTTGATTGGGCTGGGGAGCAGCGACAACCTCTAGATCTCATGGCAACTTCAATTGCTCATGATGATGACAAAACCTCTTATACCCAAAACCATAACCCACAAAATAATGAGGGGAATCACGAATCAGAACCCTCCTCCCGAACCCCTAACCCTCGAAGAAGAGGCGACCTCACGGAACCAAATGACCCAGTGGTTTTGAAGCATCGCCTCTGCTGGCGCCGTCAATGCGCGTACTCGATCTGGACCACCCCTGGTTTGGCTGGAACAGCACGTACTTTATCTAGATGTGCCTCGAGCTCGCTTTGTACGCGAAGTACGGGTACACATTTATCATGAAGACAGATCTGGTCCTCGAATGAAAATCGAGGATCCTAGACACAGATCTGGCGAGATCTCGCCGAAAACTCCCGACGACGGCGGGTACGAGGACTCAAGGGTTGCGAGCGAGTGCGCGGTGGTGACAGAGACTTGTTTGTCGAGGCCGAGGCTCGCGAGAACGGAGTGGATCGATTCAATGGCCGGGAGGAGGGAGGAGCTGAGGGAGTTGCCGACTGTCACGCTACTCACGCAAGCTACAGAGAGATTGAGGTGTTGGGTTGAAGAAGAAGGATAGAATGAGAATGTGATAGGTTTCTTTTTAATTAATAATTATTTAAATTATTCACCGAAAAGACATATTTTTCCTTTACCCGTTAGTTAATCTAGTCATTTAATTAAAGGCAAAATTAATATTTCATAATTATGCTATTAATTATATACAATTGGAAATTTTATTAGCGAGGGCATTTTGGACTTATTACAAAGCAAGTCAGTTAAATCTAACAGAATTTGACTTAAATGTAACGTAATGAAACTTGGGGTACCGAAAAAAAAAATTCAAATTTGGGGCACCAATTATGAAATGAGGTTTCGACGGGTGTATTGATCTGTAATTACCCCTATGAAACACTTTCACAAATTCACGATAACGTGACACAAATTTTTTCTTAATTTATTTTGGAAAAATTAAAGTTTAAAACTAGGGATAATTTTCTTTCAGCATGACTAAGCTGACACAATTACTCCTATAAAAAAAAGTTGCCACAATTATTACTTAAAGTTTATTAAAAAAAATTTCTCATTTTTAGTATAGAAGTGACTAAAATATCCTTCTTTGACTTTAAATTTTCAAACTCGTGCATTTTTTTCAAGGGTAATTTCATGTTACCAAAGTCCACTTTATAATAAAATCGTGTTGCTAGGGTAAACTTTGAGTTTGATCAAGTTACTACGGTGAACAATATTTTAGTTTCATGGTTATAATTGCCGTTAAAAAGAAATTGATTTGTCAAATTTACCCCTCAAAAATAAAATTATATTTCTCCTTCACCTTCGTCTACATTGATCTTTTTAGCCAAAAATATTAGTTCAAACACAACCAAAGATTTGAAAAGGAAGAAGAAAAATCGATAAAGAAAAGTAAAATGTTGTTGAATTAATGATGAGAACTGAGGCACAACTCTAAAATAAATTATGATTTCATTATCATCAATGACCAATAAATTCAATAAATTTGCTGAAATTAATTATGTGGACATAGAGTCTTAAAATTTACATATCAAGTTTACTCCACGTTTGTTGTCATTTCTTCTTCATTTTCAAATGTTCTACATATAAAACTAGCACTTATTGTTTGACCAATCAGACCAAGAGTATACTTCATTCTCATATAAGAATAGTACAAATTATTTATAACCATAATAGGATAACAGTGAGGAAGTCGAGTGCAAAGTAAGGCTATAAATATTCATATGGATAAAAGTCGCCAGCAAATCTGGTCTACGGCATGGAGGTGACCGTCGTGACGTGTCGCCGACAGTTTTAACCCTCAACATATTCGTCTTTAACTTTTTCTTACAAAAAAAATCTATTTCTTACTCTTTTATTTTGATGGCAATTTAGACATTTTCAAAAAAAGTTGTGGTCATGTGACTAACATGTGATTTATTTTTAGATGATTTCCATCTATTTTGATGGCTAATAAAATATGAAAATAATTTACCGTAGTAACTTGATCAAATTCAAAGTTTATCGTGGCAACACGATTTTAGTGTAAAGTTGACCATGTTAACATGAAATTACCCATTTTTCAATTTAACCTCCCTTCAAAAACGGGTGAGTTTCACACACTTACAGATTTTGAATGATTTTGGGGTTTTCATTAGATATGTAGCTGACTTTCGTACCTTTCTAAAATACTCGGTTTTACAAAATTCGAAGATTATTTCGTAAGTCAAAAGTGGGTTCAAACTTTCTACTGAACACATGAATTTTTTAAACTAGAAATTTTCCAGCAGAAAATTTGAATCCAGTTTGACTTACTAAATGACCTCCAAATTTCGTGAAACTTAACATTTTAGAAAGGTATGAAAGTTAGTTACGTGTCTAATGAAAATCTCATGCAAGTTGGGACTTTTCCCATGCATATCTCATATGGTGTACCTTCCATTGCCTTCGTTGGAGCCCTATTCATGATGAATGCGACTATTTGCAGAGCATAACCCCAAAATGAGATTGGTAGATCCGCTTGACTCATCCTGGAACAAACCATATCCAATAGAGTTCGATTTCTCCGTTCGGACACACCATTTAATTGTGGCGTTCCGGGCATAGTCTATTCTAATATGATCCCACAATCACCAAGATGATCGATAAAATCTTGGGTTAAGTATTCTCCACCTCAATCCGATTAGAGTGCTTTAACACATTTCTCAAGTTGATTATGTACTTCATTCTTAAAATTTTTCAAAAGCTTTAGATTTATGTCTCATTAAATAGACATAATAATATCTACTGAAATCATCAGTAAATGTTGTTTCGATAGATATTAAAAGACCATTATTTATAGAAAATTTAAATCCTTGCTTGTTCAAATAAGAAATCGAAACAATGTTCCTACAAAAATATAAGTACACAATAACAGTTATTAAGTGCCAAAATAAACCCTGAGGGCAAAGATCGATGGCCCCTACAACAATTGCAGAAACATTAATTCCATTGCCAACTTGTAGGTTCACCTCATCCTTGGTCAAATATCTTCTACTTTTGAAGTCCTGGACATTAGTACAAATGTGAGATTCAGATCTGGTATCCAATACACAAAATTCATCATTCGATAGATTAATTTCTGTAAAGTAAATACTTGAAGATGTGGACCCTCCACTCTTCTTCAATTCATCTTTTTTTATACAGTCTATTTTCCAATGATCAGCCTCTTGACAGAAAAAGCAAACGACATCTTTTTGCTTGGATTTAGCCTTTCCTTTTCCTTCAATGTCTTTAAGAGCCTTGTCTTCTTAGTACTAGCTTTCTTAAACTTATCCCCTTATTGACCATTTAAGCATCCTTAGTCTTACTCTTGATGCTCTTCTCAGCAGTTTGAAGCATCACATGCAACTCTGAGACGGTCTTGTCCATGTTGTGCATGTTATAGTTCATGATAAACCCATCATACGCAGCAGGGAGCGATTGGAGAACAATATCTGCAGCCAACTCTTGTTGGATGCCAAGATCTAGTCTTGCTAAGTGCTCAAGATAACCCTTCATCTTTTAGGACAAGAGGACTCACAAAATTTCATGTTGACATTTTGCAGGAAAGCAATTCTTTGATGGAATTGAATCTTTCGATCCTAGCCTTTTCCTGTAACCTTTCCTTGATGTGGCCCACCATTGCAAATGCATCAATTCCTACGTCCATCAGTTTCTTTTGGAGGTCAGCCTCCACGCAACCCAACATTATGCAACCCACATCTATAGTCATTAGTGTGCTTTTGGAATGCATCTCTAATGGCCCTTGTGGCATTCGCTGCTTTTTCCTCGGGGAGAGGTTGGTCAAGGACATATTCTTTTCTCTCGTGTTTGAGAACTATTCTCAAATTTATATCTCAGTCCAGAAAATTAACGCCGTTGAGCTTATCATTCTCCAAGATGGATCTCAATGAGACAATATGTGTTTAGTTTGTTGCCATTTAAACTACACTGATAGATAAACTTAACATTAACATATATAAATTTTAATTTAAAGATCTTTATCAAACAACGTGAAGGAATCCATGGGGTTCAAATAAATAAACCCATGCATAGCGGAAGCAATATAACCATATATTCGATAATAAAACATTTAAAGATCATCATGTGACAAATAATTTTAGCATATAAACATGGATAAAATCTGGAAATTATACCTTTCCAATGAATCAAATCACCAAGTATAGAGATCTATACCCTCTAATTGTATAAACACTAGTAAACTCTCTAAAAATACTAGAGTTCTTCAACACTTTTACTAGAAGATGATGAAGAAGAAAGCAAAAATGAGAAGGGATAGAGAAGAGAGAGTGGTTCGGCTAAGAGAAAATGATGGGGAGTTAGAATAGTTCATGAAGAACTAAAAATAACTCTCATTTTTTTCATTTGTTTTATTATTTTCCAAAAAATAATAAATCAAATGGGATTTCTTGCAAATCCATTTAATTAAACCATTCAAGTCCATTAAGATTTTGGTTCTAATTAAATGATTTAGCTAGACCGACTCAAATTCACTTACACCAATTTCCTCAACCGTCTGGTGTAAAATCTAGCCCGGAAATTGTCTATTCCACTCCGATTTAACTAAACCGAAAGTGAATTTTCCCACTTCTCAAACTTCTCGTATACTGACTTTACAAGTTCTTTTTCTATATATAACTTGCTTAAAGTGTGTGACCCTCTAGACTCACGACCCGTTGGCAAACTGGCAAAATTATCATTTTTCCTTTTCCATCATAAGTGGCCTATAGCAAGACATTATGATTACCCAACGTCCGTGATTATTGATGATTCGATTTAACCTCTTATCGTCCATGTCACCATCCTTTTATCACCCGATATCCAGATTGATAATAAGGCATAGAGTCGTCACTCTTATTTATCAATTACTGTTTCTTGATATCTGAGACGATTGAAAACAGATACTATGTATCTCCCGCATGGCCATGCAATTTCCTTTAGTCATACTCATCAAGTGGCCTAAACAGATATCATTCTCATACTGGAGTACGAGTGATAAATCTCTTAGCCGTCTTTCGAGTTCACTCATGTAACTTATACCTAAGCCAATCAGAGCCCTTATGGCTACCATTTTACATGTAATGGTAGATTAGGTCAAACTTAGATACTTAATACATAGTGATCACAAAGACTCCTCGGTCTAAGGATACAATGACAGACTACGATATATGAGTATGCTCATGACAACATCTATGCTACATACTCACCATCGGGTCGTCCAATATCATTCCCCTGATGAAATATATGATCTAACTCCGGCACACGCCTTGCCATGATCAATAGAGCGTGATCATAAAGAGTTAGCATCATACTGGTCGCTTCTGATAAAGCTTAACTGACCAGGGACGCATTAAATATGATTTGTTAAGATCCGCAGTTCTACTATTAATGATGACACACATAATGATACAGATCAAACCATATTTAATATATTACTACAACACATTAGTAATATAATGCCGATTTATTTATTCGAAAGATGATAAAACATTACAATTGTAGATCACTTTTACATTGGACTAGGGCACAACTCTAACAATCTCCCACTTGCCCCTAGTTCCAATCTACTCCCATATACCTTGCATGTTCCTCATGCTTAGGCTCCAATAGAGCCTTCGACAAGGGATCGACCATATTATCACCAGTCGAAACATAACTAATCTCCATATCACCTCTATAAATGATATCTCTAATAAGGTGATACTTCCTGAGTATATGTTTAGATTTGTTGTGGAATCTGGGCTATTGTGCAATTTCTATTGCCCCCGTGTTGTCACACAATAAGATTATCGGATCAGACGCTCGCGGCGTTGCATCTAATCCGATCAAAAAGCTTATAATCCATACGGCCTCTTTAGCTGCTTCCGCTGCAGCTATATACTCAGCCTCCATTGTAGAGTCGACAGTAGTGGCTTGCTTAAAGCTCTTCCAGCTGAAAGCGCTACCGATCAACACAAAACATATCCTGACTGAGTTTTGAAGTCATCAGGATCTGTCTGAAAACTAGCGTCAACATGTCCTTTGACTGCTAGTTCTCCATCCACACCCACATACATTAGGAATGCGTCCTTAGTCCTCCTCAAATATTTAAGGATGGGCTTGACAGCAGTCCAGTGTTCTTGGTTGGGGTTAGACTAAAATCTGTTGGCACAGATGAGTGCTAACGAGACATCCGGTCTCGTGCATGTCATGGCATACATGATAGATCCTACAGTCGAGGCATATGTGATCTTCTTCATCCTGCTCAGCTCATTAGGAGTCCTAGGACACTGTTTCTTGCTGAGCTTAATGTCCTGACGCATTGGTATGCATCCTTTTCTTAGTTTCAAGCATTGAGAATCTTCTCAACACTTAATCTATGTAAGTACTCTAACTTAGGCCCAAAAATCCTTTTAGAACGATCTATATAGATCCTGATGCCCAAAATAAATGCAGCTTCACCTAAGTCCTTCATTAAGAAGTACTTCTATAACCAAGCTTTGGTGGCAAGGTCGGGATGTCATTCCCGATGAATAACCACCAGGAATACAATATTACTCCCACTCGCTTTCTTATAAACGCAAGGTTCATCTTCATTCTTGATAAAGTCGAATTCTCTAACAGTTTCATCAAAACGAAGATTCCAACTCCATGAAGCTTCCTTTAATCCACAAATGGATCTTTGCAGCTTACATATCTTTCCGGGATTCTTTGGATCTACAAAACCCACAGACCATGTGATATACACACCCTTTTGTAAGTTCCAGTTAAGAAATGTGGTTTTGACATCCATCTGCCATAACTATGGCTAGAATAATTCGGATCGATTTGACCATTGCTACTGGTGAAAAGATTTCATCATAATCCTTACTTTGAATCTGACGATAACCTTTTGCAACCAACCTAACCTTATAGGTTTTAGGTTTTCCGTCCATGTCGGTCTTGAGCTTATAGACTCACTTACAACCGTTGGGTTTTATCCCAGGGGTTTGATCCACCAAGTTCCAGACTTGGTTATCATACATGGATTTCATCTTCTCATTCATGGCTTCCTGCCATTTATTGGAGTCGGTACTGGTCAAGGCTTGTTGAAAGGTTGCTGGATCATCTTTATCCACAACTATCAAGTCATTTCTCTCAGTGGCTGTGAAGCCATACCTAACAGGAGCTTGACGAGATCTTTCAAACCTCCTTGGACCATCTAGAATTTCTGTAGGGATTTGTTCTTCATCTACGACCATCTGAGGCTCCTGCACTTCTACATCTTACATAGTATGCTCCTGAATTACTTCAGGCTGTTCGATACCCTCTCGAATTTTTTTTGAGATGTATTGCATTTCCACTAGCTTTTTTGGAAATAAACCCTCTTACTAAAAGTACCCCACCTCGAGCAACAAAACCTTGTTCTCGCTTGGTTTGTAGAAGTTGAATCTCTTAGTTTTCTAAGGATACCTTATGAAGACATACTTATCTGATTTGGATGCAAGCAACCCTGCAACCCAAATCATTAGGAAAAACATATTAGGATGTTTCCCACACCTTATATGACTATGGTTTAGTTATTATTTTGCTACTACGCGTAGGCGCACACATCCAAATAGAACTGACCATCTCATCCCGCTCGCATCCCAATGAATACTACGCGAAGGCGCATGCATCCACTGTAACGGGAGTCGTAATGAGTGTCATGTGGTGTACCTTCCGTGACTCTGATCCAATTCTTATTTTGCTACTAAGTGGAGGCGCACCCATCCAAATAAAACGGATCGCCTCATAGAGCTCGCGTCCCAATAAATACTACGCGGAGGCACACACATTCACGGTAATGGGAGTCAGAATGACTGTCACAAGGTGTACTTTTATTGTCTTCGTCAGTGCCGATTCAAAATGAACGCGGCCGTTTCCAAGGTCAAGTATTCACCACCTCGATCGAAACGAAGTACCTTGATACTTTACCCAGGCTGGTTCAATACTTCACTCTTAAAGTCTTTGAACTTGTCAAAGACTTCATACTTATGCCTCATAAAATAGACATACCCAAATTCTTACAGAAAACACCAGTGAACGTGATGAAGTAGTTGAAACCTTTCCTGGCGTGAGTACTCATAGGTCCACATACGTTGGAATGTATTAGACCTAACAAGTCACTCGCCCTTTCACCTAAACCCGTGAAAGGTGCCTTTGTCATTTTCCCATTAGCTAAGACTCGCATCTTTCAATTTGAGTGAATTCAAACGGACTTAAAAGTCCACACTTGCGAAGTGTTGAAATGCGTTTCTCACCTATGTGCCCTAAATGAAAATGCCAGATAATAGTCTGGTTTAAATCATCAGATTTAAACCTTTACTTATTTACGTTATAGAGGTTAAGCTCAACAACGTAAATACCTGATCCTAAAGAAGTGGATGCCCCACTCTTTTTCACATAATCCTTGTATTGTTTGCACTCTCTCTTCTAGTGTCATGGCTCATTGCAGTGATAGGATACGTCCGCCACCTTGTCTTTAGCCTTCACAGTACCTTTGGAAACTGCTTGAACCTTTGGACCCTTGGGGTGTCTGATCTGCCCTGCAATGTTCTCAGGGGCTTTATTCTTACCCTCCACAGCTTTCTTGAAGTTGACGTTCTTGTTGACCATAAGGACCTCCTTGGTCTTGCCCTTGAGGTTCTTTTCAGCGGTCAAAAGCATCCCATGGAGCTCTGCCACAAACTTGTCCATGTCATGCACATTATAATTCATTACGAAATCACTATATGCATCTGGAAGTGACTGCAACATAAAATCTGCGGCCATTTCCTTCTGAACACCAAGACCGAGTATGGTTAGGCGTTCCAGAAGATGTTTCATCTTCAAGACATAAGGACTGACAGGGGCTCCAGCCTTGAGCTTACAAGAGATAAGTTCTCTAAAAGTATCATATCTTTTGACACGAGCTTTCTATTTGAACATTTACTTGACCTCTGCCTTTCAGGCACGAGGGTCTTCTGAAATGTCCATGAACTGATTCTGCAACTCTAGCACCATTTTGCCCATCATAATGCATGACACGTCGATTTGGTCACTAAGGAACTTTTGATAAGTATCCTTAGTGCCCTAGTGGCTTTCAGTGGTGGCTCAGCAAGTGGTTTCTGGGTAAGAATGTAATCCTTACGTTCATGCTTGAGAACTAGTCTCAAGTTTCTCTCCCAATCAAGGAAGTTCACGTCATTGAGTTTGTACTGCACGATAAAAGCCCTCAATGCACTGTTTGAAGGAATTATTTGAGGGTTCCAATCAATTAATTTCATGCCCATACAAGAAATTAACCTCAAAGTTCCATATTTAATAAGGATCTTACATGATCATGAATTGACCATGAGATCTAGGCTAGAATAAAAATTGAATATTACCTTAATTCAAAATCTCTTTGTTACTATATAAGATTTAGTAGCCTCTAAAGATCGTCCACACAGGAAGAGCAATCCTGGGATACTCACAACGATCCTTACTAGAAGATCGAAGCAAGCAAAACAGAAGGAGAATGAGTAGGGGTGGCCGAATCGGCTAGAGAGAGAGAGGGGGAGAGTAGCTAGGGTTTTGAAAATAATTTTCCTTAATTTTCAGATCTAAAAATTTTCCTTTTATAGCTCATTTTAGGAAATAATTAATTAAAGGCCTTAATGGGCTTAAAGCTCAAAGCTTTTAATTAATTAATGTAAAGAAGCCCATTCTGACTTAGCCCATTCTGGCTAGTCCCTGTTTAGCTAAATTAATTAAATCTATTTAATTAGATTATAATTAATTGTTCCAGCTAAACCGTTCTTGATTTCCGGTTTAATCCTAAACCGAAATCGGTCTAATTTGGTTTAATCCAAAACCGGATTTTGTCTCTCTCAAGATTCCTCTATATGATTCCATCCGTTTTACTCAACCTTTAGTGTGTGACCCTCTAGGCTCACGACACGTCGACGGACTGGTAAAATTACCATTTTACCCTTTCCATCATGAGTGACCTCTAGCAAGACATCATGATTACCCAACGCTTGTGATTATCGAGATTTCGACTTAACCTTGTCGTACATGAATCTATCCTTTTATCCTCTTGATATATTTGACAACCACGAGGCATAGACAAGTCATCCTCGTTCAATTGTCCTGTTTCTTGATTCTGAGTTAACTGAATTGTAACTGATACTCCGTATCGACTGCATGACCATGCTATTATATTTCAGTTGTACTCATCAAGTGGCCTAAACTGATATCTGCTCATACGTTCGTATGAGGGATAAATCCTGCAGCGATCTATTGAGTCAACTCATGTAACTCGCGATCGAGCCAATCACAGTCGTTATTGTAACCCTTTTACAAGAGACGTTAGACTGAGTCAAACTCGTCACTCATTACATAGTGACCTCAATGATCCTTCCGTCTGAGGATGTGATTTCATGTGCTGACATGTCAGTATGTTCATGACTGTGTCTATGTAACATACTCATGATCGGGTCGTCCTATATCACCCATATCTGGTGATACTATGACTTAACTCCGGCCCCTTCTGGCCATGATCAGTAGAGCGTGATCATTTAGAGTTAGCCTCATACCGATCGCTTCTTACGAAGTTATTCTGATCGGGGACTGCTTAAGTAATATTTTATCTGATCTGTAGATCTACTATTATGTGTTGACACATCAATGATACAAATCAAATCATACTTAAGATATTACTACAACACTTCGTAATATGAATGCCGATTTTATTTCAACTAATAATCTTTATTACATGATTAGATTGAAAATATATTGTGCTAGGGCACAAAAACCCAACACTGTTGCCAGAAAGCGTTGTGTTTGTCATTCAATTTTACAAGGTAAAGAACATTAATTTGTTTGAAAGTTCAAGTTGGAGATTGAGCTTTAAAACACTTGTCTGATTCTAAACTATAGGATCTGAACCAAGATCCTCGCATACACTCGATTGAAGTTGAAGGTAGGCTCACAACTCCAATCCGAGTTACCAAGGTAGCATAACTCATCCAGTTACAAATCCATGTAACTCCTGGCTAGGGTTTGTACATAAAATGTACACGGCATACCCTATCTGATACCCTAGGTCAGCCCTAGCTGACAATCGTAGACAAGTCTACCAAATCTCAACTATAACTCAGTTCTAATGTGGATGCTCCGCGTAGGCGCACGTCATCCATATCAAACTGCCCATAGGCGCACGTCATCCATATCAAACTACCCATCTCATTTGACACTCTCCCCTATGAGTACTCCGTGTAGGCGCACCCACTCACAAGTTCAAATGCTTTTTGAGTGTTGAGATTTGGGTGGTATCTCGCTTGACTTGTAATTACTTGAGAATAAATGTTTTAATACTCCTGATTGTATATTGATACAATCTTGATTGGAATCATCAACTACATATCGATGCAAAGATGATTCCAAGTCCAATACATGCAAATCTGATTAAATTCAAGTACGCATGTTGCAAAAATTACAATGAAACGCAGGTCAGAGTTAAATTACAAACCATAACCAACTACGCAGGTTGCAAAAAGACCGAAATCTAAACGGGCTAAGCTGCACATCATGTTGAAATCAATCATGTTATCAAACAATATGCTTATCAAACACAAAATTAATCCCAAATTTTATCTTGCTTAAATGTGGGAATATTTTGGTTTATCGAAACCGGACGGTTTAAATTAATTAGTCAAAATTGAACCAGCTTACCCTCGGTTTATCGAAATCGGACCGGGTCTGAAAAATCTGATTTTTGGGAAAATTCCCAGAAACCGACACGGGACAAGGACCGGCTGATCAGCCCCCGACCTGGTCTTCCCCTCGGCATCGCCCATGGACAGCCTACGGGCCATTCCATGGTCGAGCCGAGGGCTGACAGATGGTCGCCCGCGACAAAGCCCATGGACGGCCAGCGGGCCATCCATGGTCTCCCACGACATCGACCTGGTCTGCCCCTCGGCATCGCCCATGAACTGCCCACGTGCCATTCCATGGTCGAGCCGAGGGCTGACCGTGGTCGCCCGCGGCAGCGCCCATGGACAGCCCGCAGGCCATCCATGGTCGCCCGAGGCGACCTGGTGGGCCTTTGGTGCTAACCATGGTCGGCCCGAGGGCTCTCCATGGTCCACCAAAGGGCTCGACCCTAGTTAACCATGGCTCGGCCATGGCTAACCCAAAACAACCCCAAAAAGTCGATTTTTCAGTTTTCAAAATCAACTCAAAAAATTTCAGATTTTTCATATTCATGCAATTCAAATACCGAAGAACACACATGAATTTATATAGGATTTAATTCTAATCCTAACATGCTCAAAAACTAATCACAAATCAACCTGACTCTGATACTACTGAAGAAATCAATAGGGTCCAAATCAATAAACCTCATGCATAGCGGAAGCAATATAACTATGGATTCGATAATAAAACAATTAAAGATCATCACGTGACAAATAATTTCAGCATATAAACATGGATAAATTCTGTAAATTATACCTTTCCAATGAATCAAATCACCCAGTATAGAGATCTATACCCTCTAGTTGTATCCACACAAGCAAGCTCTCTCAAAAAACTAGAGTTCTTCAACACTTTTACTAGAAGATGATGAAGAAGAAAGCAAAAATGAGAAGGGAGAGAGAGAAGGGAGTGGTTCGGCCAAGAGAGAATCATGGGAAGTTAGAATAGTTCACGAAGAACTAAAAATAACTCTCATTTTTTCATTTGTTTTATTATGTTCCAAAAAATAATAAATCAAATGGGCTTTCTTGCAAATCCATTTAATTAAACCATTCAAGTCTATTAAGACTGTGGTTCTAATTAAATGGTTTAGCTAGACCGATTTAAATTCACTTAGACTAATTTTCTCAACTGTCTGGTGTAAAACCTATTTCGGAAATTGTCTATTCCACTCCGATTTAACTAAACCGAAAGTGAATTTCCCAATTCTCAAACTTCTCGTATACTGACTTTACAAGTTTTTTTGCTATATATAACTTGCTTAAAGTGTGTGACCCTCTAGGCTCACGACTCGTTGGCAGACTAGCAAAATTATCATTTTTCCCTTTCCATTATAAATGGCCTATAGCAAGACATTATGATTACCCAACGTCCGTGATTATCGATGATTCAATTTAACCTCTTATCGTCCATGTCACTGTCCTTTTATCACCCGATATCTAGATTGATCATAAGTCATAGATCCATCATCCTTATTTATCAAAAATATTTCTTGATATCTGAGACGACTGAAAACAGATACTAAGTATCTCCCGCATGGTCATGCAATTTCCTTCAGTCATACTCATCAAATGGCGTAAACATATATCATTCTCATACCGAAGTATGAAGGATAAATTTGTTAGCTGTTGTTGCTACGTTTAATGTTGGCATAATTTTTTAGCGCAAAAGTAAGAAGTTAGTGCAACATGTTACAAGACATATGGAGCGACTCGTTACGATCCAGATTAGGAAAGATCTGAAGCTTTCCTATTTAGAGTCGCTTGGAGCGAAAGAAGAATGATGTCACAACAAAAGACTTGGAGCGCAAGAGAATGACGTCAACAAGCCAGGCGACTTCCAACTGTCATTAACACGTCAGCAAAGACGGCAACTCTGCTTGCCTAATTTATTCAGGAAGTCTGAAACTTCCTATTCCTAATTCGAGAAAGATTAGGAATGTGAAGCTGCTATAAAAAGCTTGGGCTTCCCATTAGCAGCTTGTCCGTTCTTGTTCTATAATTTGCTAAATTTCTCAGAGCTCTTAACCGTGCACCATTGGCATGTTGAGAGGCTGATTAGTTTGCTAGAATGGCTTTACTCCGAAAAGTCGCGAAGATTGAGTGTTTGATCGGTTAGGGTTCTTGTGTTCGTGATTGAAGATTCACAAATCCGTCAAAGAAGACTACGACACTGAGCATAGGCGCTTGCTCGAAGGGTGGAATTGAGAGGATCTCAAAGACAGGGGGAGAGGACCTTGGTCGAGGTTGTTCACGGTGAGATCTATAGTAACTTAGGACAATAGCTTGTGTGATAGCTAGTTGGTGCTTGAAGTTGTACTATTGACTACCATATAGTGAAAACCTTTCCACTGGCAAAGTGCCCCCAGACGTAGGTGCGGAGTCACCGAACTGGGTAATCATCTCTGGTGTCGTTATTATTACCTGTTTATTGTTTAAATTACGAATTGCGTTTTAGGAAAGTTGTCGATACAAAAGTTACGACTTTGTGTTCGACTTCTTGACTTGGCTACGAATCAGAATTTCAATTGGTATCAGAGGAGGCACCTTATCTCTTAGATGATTTTCCTGCAAAAATTATGAGTAGCTAATATGGACTCAAAGGAAGGAGGATCTGTCAATCGACCACCGGTGCTCGACGGAACAAACTATGGGTACTGGAAAGCACGGATGTGTGCCTTTTTGAAGTCTCTCGACAGCAAAACATGGAAGGCTGTCATCAATGGATAGGAGGAACCTCACTATGATGATGCTCATGGAAATCAAACTAGTATTAAACCAGAAAAAGAGTGGAGCGCGGATGAAGATGAAGCCGCCCTAGGTAATTCTCGTGCACTCAATGCTATATTTAATGGAGTAGACAAGAATGTGTTTCGACTTATCAACACATGCACAAGTGCCAAAATTGCTTGGGACACTCTTGCTGTTGCTTATGAGTGTACATCCAAAGTCAGAGAGCAAAAGTTACAGTACCTCACGACCAACTTTGAGGCCCTTACCATGAATGAAGACGAAACTATAGCTGAGTTTAATGTGCGCGTCAAGGATCTAGCCAATGAATCATATTCACTTGGCAATCCTATGACCGATGAAGATTTGGTCAGGAAAACGTTGAGAGCCCTAAGTCCCAGATTCAAGATGAAGATTACAGCCATAGAAGAAGTTCATGACTTGAAGACGCTGAAGTTTGATGAACTCATGGGATCCCTAATGACCTTCAAGCTCTCCCTACCTCTTATCGAAAAGAAACATAAAGGTGTAGCTTTCAAGAGTTCTACCTAAAAGCAGAAAAACTTGACGTGTTCTGATTCGGATAGTGACATTGATGAGATTATCGCTAAGCTGGCCAAAAACTACAATAAAGTCATGAAAAGATTTAACCAGATGACAGGAAGGAATGTCACCCGAGAAGTCAGAGACAAGCCGCAACACAAGTTCCAGAAGTTCGAAAGCACAAATAGCGATGGTAGACGAGGAGAGCGATCAGGAAAAGAAAAATGATTTCAGTGCTTTGAATGTGAGGGGTATGGGCACATGCAGAAAGAATGTCCTAACTTCTTAAAGAAACAGAAGAAGGGATTCAATGCCTCCCTAACTGACGATGAAGATGAGGAAGATAGTGACTCTGAGCATAAAAGTAACTATGTTGCTTTTACTGCCTCCACAATAGATCAACCATCCAAGATTTCAAAGAAGTATGACTCTAATGACGAGCTATCCGATGAGACCCTCAACAACGCTTACAATGAATGGTATGTCAAATGGCTTGAAGACTCTCAGGTAATCGAAAAACAGAATGCTCTCATTCTTTCTCTTAATGAAGACAAGCCAAGACTTCTCGAAATTATTGTTGATCTCAAAAGGGAAGTGGCTCGATTAAAAGGCGAGTTAGAACAAGTCACCAAGTCAGTAAAGATGATGAATCCAAGCACTGACACTCTAGACCAAATTCTCTCGTTCGGAAAACCAGCTAGAAATATGGAAGGTTTTGGATATTCGAAAGAAGCTTCATCATCACACACCGTGTTTGTTCCTCAGAAGGCTGTCACCCACAGGCCCTGTCAAATGTCTACTAACTTCACACCTGACCAAGCGACCAAAAAGCCTCATACCCTGGTCGCTTCTAGGACAAAGAACAAAAGACATAACTGGGTATGTCACCACTGTGGACGAAGAGGTCACATTCGACCTTTCTGCTATCGTCTATATTGAAGGAGCTTCGTCAAGCAAAGGACCACCATCAAGAAAGCCCAACCACGTAAGGAATGGCGAGTCAAGGAGGTAAACTATCGAGCAAATATTGCTTACACCGCTCTAAAAGCTTCAACTAGCAATGATTGGTACTTTGATAGTGGATCCTCTCGACATATGACTAGTAATAGCTCATTCTTAGTCACTTTAATACCTTGCACTAATAGTTTTGTCACTTTTGGTGACAGAGTACAAGCTAGAGTACTCGGGAAGGAAAAACTCAACCTTCCTAACTCACCATGCCTGAAAGAGGCTCTACTGGTAGAAGGTCTTACAGCCAACCTCATCAGCATCAGTCTAATATGCGATCTGAATCTGGATGTCAACTTCACTCGTGACAAATGCACACCAAGGACGAACACCAGAAGGAAGTCATGACAGGTCACAAGTCTCTTGATAACTGTTATCTATGGTCTCCAACAGTCACAACCTTGCCAACCAAGTGCCTTATATCGAAAGCACAAGAGACGAAGCTATGACACCAAAAACTCGGTCACATCAATTTGAGGAGCATGCAGAAGATTCTCTCTGAAAAGGCGATCATTGGAGTTCCCAACCTCAAGATTATTGAAGGAAAAATTTGTGGAGAATGCCAGATTGGCAAACAAGTTAAGACGTCACACAAGAAGGTACAACATTTTACTACTTCACGCGTTCTAGAACTTCTACATGACTTCCTAAAAGCGATGAAGGCATCTTCCTTGGATACTCCAGAAATAGTCAGGTTTTTCGTGTATTTAACAAACGCACCCGGTCTATCATGGAATCCATCAATGTCGTGATTGATGACAGTCATGAGCAACCCAGTGACGACGAGGAAGAAATTCTAAATCTCTCAGGAGAAGTCAGACCAGAAGTCAGAACCGAAGATCGCAACAAAGAATCTGAAGCCGCAAGCCAAAACATCTCTGACAAAGAGGCACCCCCCGTCATAGAACAGAGAGCTCCGTCAAGAAGAATTCAGAAGAATCACCCATCCCAGGATGGGATAGGAGACATCAATGAAGGAGTGCGGACTCGACAAAAGGCACCTATAGACTACAAAGAGATGATAGGTAACATTTGCTTTATTTCTATAAATGAGCCAAAGAATATACAAGAAGCCATCAATGATGAATACTGGGTCTACGCCATGCTAGAAGAATTGGTTCAATTTGCAAGGAATGAAGTCTGGGAACTAGTACCCAAGCCAGACAATGTCAATATTATTGGAACAAAGTGGATATTTAAAAACAAGACTGACGAGCAAGGAAATATCACTTGAAACAAAGCAATACTAGTGGCTCAGGGGTACACACAAGTAGAAGGAGTTGACTTCGAAGAAACTTTTGCTCCAGTAGAAAGACTGGAAGCCATCCGACTTCTTCTCGGCCTAGCATGCCATCTGCGTTTCAAACTCTATCAGATGGATGTAAAGAGTGACTTCCTCAATGGAAATCTCAATGAAGAAGTCTATGTTGCTCAACCAAAAGGATTTGAAGATCATGACTCTCCTCATCATGTCTACAAACTAAAGAAAGCTCTCTACGGCCTCAAACAAGCACCACGAGCATGGTATGAACGTCTTACCTTATTCCTAGTACAGAATGGCTATATTCGAGGGGGAGTAGACAAAACTCTCTTTGTAAAGAAGGAAGGAAGGGACATCATGATTGCCCAAATATATGTCGATGATATCGTATTTGGAGAAAAGTCAGACAAGATGGTGGAACGTTTCGTACAACATATGCTTTGGAACGTTCCCAAAGCAAATATGCAAAGAATATTGTGAAGAAATTCGGGTTGAAAATAGCCTCACACAAAAGAACCCCCGTTGACACTCATGTCAAATGCACAAAGGACGATCTTGGAGAACCAGTTGACCAAAGCCTCTATCGAAGCATAATTGGAAGTCTTCTCTGTCTAACAGCAAGTCGACCCGACATTGCTTTCTCAGTAGGAGTCTGTGCTCGATATCAAGCCAATCCAAAAGTCAGTCACTTAGCTCATGCCAAGAGGATAATAAGGTACATCTTAGGAACTTCTGAATTGGGTTTGATATACTCTTTTGATACCTCTCCTACTCTTGTTGGATACTGTGATGCTGACTGGGCGGGAAGCACACCAGATCGAAGAAGTACCTCTGGAGGTTGTTTCTATCTGGGGAACAATCTTGTGTCTTGGTTCAGCAAAAAGCAAAATTGCATTGCTTTGTCTACAGCTGAGTCCGAATATATTGCAGCTTGATGTAGTTGTACTCAACTTCTTAGGATGAAACAGATGTTGGCAGAGTATGGGGTCAAGTAAGAAGTCATGACTTTGTTCTGTGACAACATTAGTGCAATCAATATCTCGAAGAACCCAGTTCAACACAGCAAAACAAAACATATTGATATCAGGCATCACTTTATTCGAGAGCTTGTAGAAGATAAAAAAATTCGATGAGCTAATGGGGTCTCTAATGACCTATGAGTTCTCTCTGCCCAATATCGACAAAAGGAATAAGGGAGTTGCTTGCAAAAGCTCAACACACAAGCAACTAGAACCTGAGGATTCTGATTCCGAAGAAGATATCGATGCTACAATGGCACTTCTCACAAAAAAATTACAACAAAGTCATGAGAAGATTCAGTCGAATGGGTGGACGGAATGTCACAACAAATGCCAGAAACAAAGCTCCACAAAAAGCTCAAACAGGAGGAAGTCTTGACAGACCAAACAAGAGTGGGGAAAAAAACAACAAGAACAAAGGACTTCAATGCCGTAAATGTGAAGGATTCGGCCATCTTCGCAGAGAATGTCCAAATTTCCTCAAATAACAAAAACGAGGATATAATGCCACCCTATCAGATGATGACAATGAAGATAGTGGTTCTGAAGAGGTAAGCAACTTTGTTGCATTCACTACTACCATTCCTATATGTAACCTTGATAACTATGCCAATATCAATGATGATCACCACCATCCAACTCCAAATGAGAATTGGACTAAAGAGCAACTGGTCGAGGCATACAAAAGCTTACACACCAGATGGATCAAGGAAAGTCTGATCCTTGACCAACAAGGAGAACGGATCATCAGTCTTACCAACGACAAGTCTAGATTCCTAGAGATGATCGTGGAGCTAAAACACAAAATCACCAGACTTAATGGAGAAATTAGTCTTATGACTAAATCGGTAAAGATGATGAATCCTAGCACAAAAAGCCTTGACAAAATCCTATCAGTAGAAAAGTAGTCCAAGGATATGACGGGACTAGGGTACACACACAATATCCCCTCGTCAGCAGTCACGAAGTTTGTCCCACAACAAGCCATGGTTGACAAGAAACCACTGGATGCCACAACACATCCTACAGGACGACCTACAACAAATGTCATGACATCGTCTATCACATGTTCTTGTCAAGCAACTATCAAAAGACATCCTCCACGCAGACAACAATACTATAGAAAACCAGCTTATCAATATCAGTGGATATGTCATTACTGTGGTCAACGAGGTCACATCAGACCATTTTGCTTTCAACTTTATGGGAAGAAGCAAGCTTAGCTACCAAAGAGACAAAGGAGACATCAAAAACATCTCTCAACTCCTCAGAAAACATCCCGCCTTGAATGAAGACCGAAGAATCTAGTCTATCGAGCTAATGTTGCATATACATCCTTAAGTGCCTCAACAAACAAAGACTGGTATCTCAACAGTGGATGTTCTCGACACATGATAGGTACTCCAGAGTATCTTTCCAATCTCAAATTATATACAGACTGCTATGTTACTTTTGGAGATGGGATTCGAGCTCGAATCATTGGGAAAGGAGTACTCAAGCATCCAGGAGCTACTTGCCTAACTAAAGCATTACTTGTAGAAGGACTTAAGACAAACCTAATTAGCATCAGCCATATCTGTGATCTGGATTCATAAGTGAAATTCACTAAAGAAGCCTGTATAGTAAAAGATTTCGATCAAGTCACTATTCTACAAGGAGTCCGCTCAATGGATAATTGTTACATCTGGTCGCCCGAATCACATATCGAAGCGGCAAAGTGTCTTGTCTCCAAAGCAGAAGAAACCAAACTGTGGCACATAAAGCTTGGATATCTAAATCTTCGAAGTATGCAGAAGGCAATCTCAGAACAGGCCATTACTGGAATTCCAAACCTGAAAATCATGGAAGGAAAGATATGCGGAGAATGTCAAATTGGAAATGGAAAGCGAACTAAGATGTCACACAAGAAGCTGCAGCATATCACCACCTCTCGAGTGTAGGGTTATGGAGCGTTCTAGATCGTCGAGATAGCGGAAGCAATAAAAGATAATCTACTCCAAACCTTGTCCAAGAACATTTAAACCATTAAATCCCAAAGCAAAATCTATTCCAAAAGATGTTTACCTTTAAGTCTTGTTTGAATCGATAAAGAAGAACGTTCGGATCTTCTTCTCTAAAGCTAGTCCACACCAAGAGGATGATCTTCAAGATCCTTCACTTAATTGCCTACTAGAACAATTAAATGAAGAACAAGAGAGCAAGATGATGAAGAGGAGAGGGGTGGCCGGCCACCATGAGAGAGAGAGAGGATTTTTGTGTGTTTTGTGACTTAATGAATTAATGAATTAAAGTCTTGCATTATAATTCATCACCCAACTCACAAGTATGGGTTAAAAGTGATTGGTATGGGCTTAAAGGTGCTTTAACCCATACCCCTTAAATCACTCACCTCTTAATCCACAATCACCAACTAAGCATGGCATTGTGTGGCCCCCACAATGGCCCCACCAAGTGGGCCGGCCATATGGCCTTATTGGGCCGGCCATGAGGCTTCATGGGCCGAGCCCAATGGGCCCTCCCGTGTTGTCTCATGCCGCGTCCAAAAGTTGCCCGACCTTTTTGTCGTTACTTATCAAACAAAGTCCGATGCGATATCGACGAAAAACTCAATTTTTCTCGATTCGCTAATTATTCTCTCAAACCGAACCTATGGCACAAAACCTCCAGTTTTGTCCACATACTTCTCCTTAAGAAACATCCATGTTTCCTTGTCTCAAGTTATCCGTCTTGTATGTGTGTGACCCTCTAGGCTCATGCCACCGTTGGCAGATCAGCGCAAGACTCGCTCTTGCCCGATCCATCATAAGTGGTCTCTAGTAAAACATTATGATTACCCAAGGTGCACGATGATCGATAATTCGACTTAACCTTTGTGCGTACAAGTCACCATCCTTTTATCTCTAGATATCCCAATTGATCTCAAGGCATAGAGTCGTCTCCCTTGTTCAATCAATCATTGTTACTTGATATGCGAGATGACTGAGAAATGATAACCCGTATCATTTGCATGGCCATGCTTTTTCTCTCAGTCAGTCTCCATCAAGAGGCCTTCTAACGGATATCTTTCCCATACCGTAGTATGAGGGATAAATCCCTTAGCCGTCTTTCGTGTCACTCATGCAACCCGTTCCGCCACCCAATCATGCCCTTTATAGCAATCCTCTTACAGAAAGCGTTTGGCGCAAGTTAAAGCCGTACGTTCATTGCATAGTGATCACAAAGACTCCTTGGTCTAAGGACGTCGTGACAAGCTATCGCATCTGAATATGTTTGTGGCTTAATCTATGAAAACACTATTCAATGCGGGTCGTCCGATATCAATCACCTCATGATATCTATGATATGGTTCCAGGATCCCACATCCTTATGACAAGTAGAACTACGTCATTAAGAACCATCCTCATACTGGTCGCTTTTAAGGAAGCATAGGTTGACCAGGGACTCGTTAAGTGTGATCCGTACATATTTATGGTTCTACTACTTTAGTGGTCATAAATCAGATCATGCTTAACATATTACTTCAACACATAAGTAATATAAAGCCGTTTATATTTATACATTACAAACGATGATATTTGAACATAGACGTTTACAGGCTAATACCAATTGGACTAGGGCACAAATGCTATCATCGAGTGCTTAAGCTAATACATGTTGACCCCAGGGGGCCAATGTAGGTAGAAAGTCTTGGAGGAAAACGCTATGTCTTTGCGCGTGTAGATGATTACTCACGATACACATGGGTTGACTTTCCTCATGACAAATCAGACACCTTCTCGATCTTCAAGAATCTATGCATCCAAGTCCAACGAGAAAAAGGAGAGACAATTGGCAAAATAATTCGTCTTCGTAGTGATCATGGTTGAGAATTCGAAAACAACAAATTTGCAGAATTCTTTAACTCAGAAGGGATAGCCCATGAGTTCTCAGCACCAATCACTCCCCAACATAATGGCATTGTTGAGCGCAAAAGCAGGACTTTACAAGAGATGGCTAGAGTTATGATGCTGGCCAAGGACATACCAACTCACTTTTGGGCAGAAGCACTTAACACTGCTTGCCATATCCACAATCGAGTCACTCTCGGACCAGGTATGTCAGTAACTCATTATGAAATATGGAGGGGGAGAAAGCCCAATGTTAAGTACTTCCATATCTTTGGATCCACTTGTGATATTCTGGCTGATAGAGAGCCTCGTCGAAAGCTTGATCCAAAGAGTAAAGAAGGCATCTTCCTTGGTTACTCAAGGAATAGTCACACGTACCGGGTCTTGAACAAACGAACCAAGACCATGATGGAATCAATCAATGTTGTTGTTGATGATGACTGTGAAGATGCCTCAGAAGATGCGACAGACGAAGACGGAGTCTATCCCAACAATGGTAGGAAGGATGCTATTACGGATGTCAGAGAAGATGTTAGTAGCAAATCAGAAAACAATGATGATAGTCCAAATGTCAATAATGATGAGACAGTTCCTGAAACCAACAATAAAAATCCCTCGCGAAGAATCCAGGCTAATCATCATATCTCTGGAGTAATTAGAGACCTAAATGAAGGCATACAGACTCGGTCAAAAACTCCTGAGAACTACAACGAGGTGATAGGTAATATATGCTTCGTTTCAAAGTATGAACCCAAAAATATCAATGAAGCCATCAATGATGAGTATTGGGTCAATGCTATGCAAGAGGAACTGATTCAATTTGAGAAGAACTAGGTGTGGGAACGGGTGCCCAAACCAAGTGAAGGAAATATCATTGGCACAAAATGGATCTTCAAAAATAAGTCTGATGAGCTTGGTAACATCACTCGCAACAAAGCAAGGTTAGTTGCTCAAGGGTACACTCAAATTGAGGGAGTCGACTTCGATGAGACCTTTGCTCCTGTAGCAAGACTTGAAGCAATCAGACTCCTACTAGGGATATCATGCCAGATTAAGTTTTACCAGATGGATGTCAAAAGTGCTTTCCTGAATGGAGATCTCAACGAAGAAGTGTATGTGTCACAACCCAAAGGATTTGTTGACCCTCACCCTCCTGATCATGTGTATAAACTCAAGAAGGCCCTTTATGGATTGAAACAAGCACCAAGGACCTGGTATGAAAGGCTCACAAAATTTCTGATTCAAAGCGGCTACACAAGAGGGGGAGTCGACAAGACTCTATTTGTGAAGAATGAGGACGGGAATTTGATGATAGCCCAAATATATGTCGATGACATTGTCTTTGGAGGGATGTCGAAAAGGATGGTAGAGCAATTTATTCAGCAAATGCAATCAGAATTCGAGATGAGCATGGTGGGAGAGCTT
This sequence comes from Geranium rotundifolium, assembly GCA_963920655.1. Lineage (NCBI taxonomy): Eukaryota > Viridiplantae > Streptophyta > Magnoliopsida > Geraniales > Geraniaceae > Geranium > Geranium rotundifolium. Next base: position 15,690,077 of record OY987314.1, read on the forward strand.
ACCTATTTCCTAGGCTTTCAAATCAAACAGCTAAAAGACAACATCTTCATATCTTAGAGCAAATATGCGAAGAATATTGTCAAAAAATTTGGGCTAGAGAAAGCTTCACATAAACGGACACCTAAAGCTACACATATCAAGCTAACTAAAGATGATCCAGGAGAAGCCGTCGACCAACACCTATACAGAAGCATTATTGGTAGTCTTCTCTACCTTACTGCCAGTCGACCAGATATTGCCTACTCTGTGGGAGTATGTGCACGATATCAAGCTAATCCTAAGGTTAGTCATCTATCCCAAGCTAAAAGAATTATAAGATATATCTCTAGGACTATAGACTTGGGTTTATTATACTTATTCGACACATCCTACCCTGATGGGGTATTGTGATGTTGATTGGGCTGGAAACACAGCAGATAGGAAGAGCACATCTGGAGGATGCTTATTCCTTGGCAACAACCTCATATCATGGTTTAGTAAAAAGCAAAACTGTGTTGCCCTGTCTACTATTGAATCTGAGTATATTGCTGCTGGGAGTAGCTGCACGCAATTACTATGGATGAAGCAGATGTTAGTTGAATACAATGTCAGACATGAAGCCATGACTTTATATTGTGATAATGTCAGTGCCATCAATATCTCCAAAAATCCTGTCCAACACAGTAAGACCAGGCACATTGACATTAGACACCACTTCATTCGCGAGCTGGTCGGAGACAAGAAGATCATCCTAGAGCACATTCATACAGAAAAGCAACTTGCTGACATTTTCACGAAGGTATTAGATGCGAGTAGATTCGAGTACCTCAGGACGTCACTCGGTCTGTGCACCATCAACGAGCAACAGAAGTTGCAAAAACGGTTGAGAGGAGTTGGTTGATACCTCTTCATGAACCGGTCCAAAATCCCAACACATGCCATTGGGCCAAGCATACCAAAAGCCCATATGAAAAAAAGGAAAGGTCACAAGATACGCTCGGTCTCCAACAGATTTGATTTCAATCGGCCTGTTTTCAAAAACAAAACTTAGCCTGCCTCTTCTCGTTTTCGCTCTCATCTCCCTCACCTCTCACACTCTGTGACGAAAACCTCACTACCTACACAAACATGGTGAAGACACGGAGCACTCTAGCACCAAAGAAGGCAACTGATAGGCGACGATCCGAACCAAAGAAGGCAGAGGCAAAAAGCTCCAAGAGCAGCAATCCAAACACCAACAGACATGGAGTCCGAATCAAAGGACTAAAAACGCAATAGAAAGCCGAGGAATCTCCCAAATAAACTCCACCGGAGGAAGCACCAATGCCCATTTTTTCTCGAGTTCCCAAACGGTCTCGAACCGGAAGCTCTGCATTCTCCATGACAGACCTAACAGGGCCAGAACGGGAGACTGATCTTGGCCAAGGAAGTCGAGAAGCTTCTATGCAGATTGTTCCTGTTCCAGTATCAGCAAGTGTCCCAGGTATCGACTCCTCCATTATTTCAAACACTGATACCTCTAGTAATAGTGACTTGTTAGAGTCGCCACTGGAAAACCAAGATCCTCCGCAAGAAGGTGTGGTTGAGGAACTGATAAATCCTGAAGGGGAAAAGAATGAATTGACCCCGGTCAGTCATGAGTTGGAACGTATTGCTGAAGGTGAAGGAGAAGAAGAAGGTGTAAAAGATGTCATTCCTGAAGCCACAAAGGAGGCTGTGGTAGGAGAAGAAGAAGTCGCTGACTCGGAAGAAGCCGAGGAAGAAGTTGAGAAAGATGGAACCAGAGACGGGGATACCGATCTGGAAGAAGCAGAGAAGGACAACACTGTCGCCGCCAATAAAACAGAAGAAGCACCTCTGGATGCTAGAGAAGATGTGACAGAAGATGCTACTGAGACAACACACACAGTGTTGTCATCCCTGAAAAAGAAGGTATTAGAAAAGAATGAAAGTCTAGCAGTGATGGTTGGAAAACTCAAAGAAACCAAGAAGAGGAAGGAGGTAGAAGATGCTGGAGGCCCCAGCAAGAAGAAGAAAAAGATGTCCGTCAAAGAAAAAGGGAAGAAAGTTGTCTTCAAAAGGAGATTAGTGGATGAAGAAACTGATGACGATGTAGAGGAGGTTACTGCAAAGGAAGCAAAGAAGGGAAGAAGCCTGAAGACGGTCAAGAACACCTCGAGTGTTCCTTACGACAATGTGTCGTTTTACTCTGCGGACAGCGCGAAACGATGGGAATTTGTGTTCCAGAGAACGCATATCCCGAGAAGACCCTGTCGTCGGAGCTACTGGGACTAGAAGTCATTGTCCAACTCCTGGAGCAGGCAGAACTTATGAAGACCGTCACTGACATTGGTAACCACTATCCCCTCTTGGTCAAGGAATTCATTGCTAATTTTCCTACTGGGTTTGGGACTCCGGATGATCCGGATTGTGATAAGGTATATGTCAGAGGCCTGCGCTTCAACATTTCCTCTGACATCATTAATGCCTTCCTGGGGAGAAAGTGTGTTCGTGCTATACCTCCACCTGACCTGAACAAGGTTCTCAAGGAGATTACTGGAGACAAAAGCAGAATGTGGCCTACTAAGGGTACCGTGGCAGCCTCGGACCTCACATCCAAGTACTCCATCCTATTTCGTATCGGAGTAGCGAACTGGGCTGCCTCCACACATGCATCCTCCATCAAACCAGAGCTGGCGATACAGATCTTCCAAATAGGTACTGGTTCCACGCTTGATTATGGGCAGTTTGTTATTGATCATCTTATTAGACATGCCAGATCTCTAGCTGTGAAGATACCTATTGCCTTTCCCTCCCTTATCTCTGAGTTACTAGTACATCAACACCATGGAGTGTTGAAGACAACTGGTAAGGCTGGCAAACGCGGGGGACTGATTGTGGTGAGCCACAAGCTGTTCGAGGGCAAGCATGCTCCTGATCTTGTCAGGCCAGAAGTCAAGCTGACCAAGGCGACGACCAGTCGAGCCACAAGTGCCGCCCCTTCAACCAAGACCACCAGCAGGGATGCAATCATGCTTGAAAGAGAGATAGCTGTACTGGAGAAGGACATCGTCAATCTAAAGACAGCTCTGAAGCATCTCTCCCAACGACGATCACACTGTGCCAACCTGCTGAAGTCAATGTCCCTTCTAGGCTCAGAAAATGATGATTCCACCTCTCTATCCAATGCTACTGAAGACACTCCTCAAGATGCCTCAACCGAAGCTACAGAAAAAGAGACTGCTTGTTCCAGCAGCAGCTCTATTTAATTTTAAGTACTTTCTAGTTTCCGAACAAACTGAACACCGTTTAATTTGTATTTGTTTTGAACAATGTTTCATATGTATTCTCGACTGCTGATCGAGGATATGTATGAGTTATGTTTGTGTTTTTCTTATTACCCTATTTGTTAGAAATATTTGTTTAAACTTTGGCTCTTTTTAAGCCAGAAGGGGGAGTAAGATAAGATGACGACGAAACGACGCATTGATACGCGCGATGATACGCAAGGCGGCTGAACGACGCAATAACTTGCGAAACGCGAACGAACACTTAAAGGATGCCATAAAGAAAGATGTCGACAAATACAACGCGGAACGCGACGAAGAATGCGACAAAGATTGCTGACCTTAAAAATAGCCAAAGGGGGAGATTGTAGTTACGACGGTTTTAGAAATTGGCTTATTTTTAAAGGAACTAGAGAACATGTCACAAAGAATGTCGAAACATCCTATGCAAAATATTGTGTGACATTGTTGACAGCGTCTCGGCAGACATCCTGATCGACAGAAATCAGGAAAGTGCAGTTTCTGCAGAAAGTACGAAGACGATTAGGAAATTCCAGAACGACTCCAATTCTGGAAAGAAGAAAGACGGTGATTAAGAGGAAACCCATTAGGGTTAGTACTCATCCTCGATTGCTATAAAAGCTTAGGCTACCCCCTTAGCAATCGTGTGGTTCTTTATTTGTTTCCTAGCAATAATTTGCAAAGCTCTTAGACGTGAAGGTTTGCGGGCTGAGAGGTTGCAGATAGTGCTAAGGATATTGTGTATCACCATAACTATTGAGAGTTAGGTTATTGAGGGTTTACTGATCGCGTGAGTGAAGACTGCACGCAACCACCAAGTTCAACGAAGACTTGAACCGACAGAGCAAGGCGATTGCTCGAAGAGTGGAATCAAGACGGAGTCTTGGATTCAGGGGGAGACCCTGAGATAGGTTGCACTCTAAAACATAGCATAAAGTATAGATCTAGGGATGATCACATGTACTTGTATGTTCTGACGAATTACTGATAAGTGAAACCTTTCCACTAGGCTGAGAGCCCCCAGACGTAGGTGACGTTGCTCCGAACTGGGTAAACAATCTGCTGTGTCATTGTTTATTTAGCTTCATATTTACTGTCCTGCATTATCTACACAAGAAGTCATACTGATAGCATTTGTGTGCCCTAGTCCAATTGCTAGTAGCCTGTAAATGTCTATGTACGTTATCATCGTTTGTAATATATATAAAACGGCTTTGTATTACTTATGTGTTGAAGTAATATGTTAAGCATGATCTGATTTATGACCACTAAAGTAGTAGAACCATAAATCTGTACGGATCACACTTAAGGAGTCCCTGGTCAATATATGCTTCCATAGAAGCGACCAGTATGAGGATGGTTCTAAATGACGTAATTCTACTTGTCATAGGGATGAGGGATCCCGGAATCATATCATAGATATCATGAGGTGATTGATATTGGACGACCCGCTTTGAATAGTGTTTTCATAGATTAAGCCATGAACATATTCAAATGCGATAGCTTGTCACGATATTCTTAGACCAAGGAGTCTTTGTGATCGCTATGCAATGTACGTGCGGCTTTAACTTGCGCCTAACGCTTTCCGTCACAGGATTGCAATAACGGGCATGTTTGGGTGGCGGAACGGGTTGCATGAGTGACACGAAAGACGGTTAAGGGATTTATCCCTCATACTACGGTATGGGAAAGATATCCGTTAAAGGCCTCTTGATCGAGACTGACTGAGAGTAAGAGCATGGCCATGCCGGTGATACGGGTTATCAGTTCTCAGCCATCTCACATATCAAGTAACAATGATTGATTGAACAAGGGTGACGACTCTATGCCTTGTGATCAATCAGGATATCTAGAGATAATAGGATAGTGACTTGTACGCACAAGGTTAAGTCGAATCATCGATCGTCATGCACCTTGGGTAATCATAACGTCTTACTAGAGGCCACTTATAAAGGATCGGACAAAAGAGATCTTTTGCGCCGATCTGCCAACGGTGGCATGAGCCTGGAGGGTCACACACATTTAAGACGGATAACTTGAGACAAGGAAACCTTAATGTTTCTTGAGGAGCTATGCATGGACAAAACTGAAGGTTTTGGGCCATGGGTTCGGTTTGAGAGAATAATTAGCGAATCGAGAAAACTGAGTTTTTTCTTCGATGTCGCGTCAGACTTTGTTTGCTAAGTAACGACAAATAGGGTCGGGCAACTTTTGGACACGGCACGAAACCACATGGGCGAGCCCATTAGGCTCGGCCCATGAGGTCACGTGATCGGCCCAACAAGGGCTCATTATGGGCCCAATAAGCCTAATATGGCTGGTCACATTGGTGGGTCCAAGAGTGGGGGCCACACAACACCATGCTTGGTTGGTGATTGTGGATTAAGAGGTGAGTGATTCAAGGGGTATGGGTAATGACACTTTAAGCCCATACCAATCACTTTTAGACCCATGCTTGTGAGTTGGATGATATAGGAGAAATATCTAATATTGATTCATTACACAAAATAATCAAATAACTCTCACAAGCTCTCTCTCTCTCATAGTGGTCGGCAACTGCCCTCTCTCCTCTCATCTTGCTCTCTTGTTCTTCATTTAATTGTTCTAGTAGGCAATTAAGTGAAGAATCTTCAAGATCATCCCCTTGGTGTGGACTTGCTTTAGAGAAGAAGATCCGAAAGTTCTTCTTTATCGATTCAACAAAGACTTAAAGGTAAATTTCTTGTGGAATAGATTTTGCCTTGGGATTTAACGGTTATTCCATTAGAGCTAAATCTTTCTACTATAAATGCTTGGGTGCTAGACGCTAGAGCTGAGTCTCATGTCTGTGCGGATGTGCAGGTGTTGCATAGTAGAAGAGATATGGGGGAAAGCGATGTGGACCTAAGAGTTGGGAACAACGTGAGAGTTACCGCAACTGCCGTGGGTTCTGTTAACCTTGTTTTGCCCAGTGGGCTTGTAATTGAACTTTCTGATGTGTTTTGTGTACCTGCTTTCAGCATGAATATTGTATCGATATCTCTTCTTGAAAAAGAATGTTATTATTTTGATATTAAGAACGGATTTTTTAATATTACGCGCAACAACATGTTTTATGGAAATGCTTACACAGTTGGAGGTTTATACATATTGAATATGCAAAACTCGAGATCCAACATGCTCTATAATATAAATGCTAAGAGGTTTAAAGCTAATGATTTAGACCAAACTCTAATCTGGCATTGTCGTCTAGGTCACATAAATGAGAAACGCATCTCAGCGCTTCATAAGCGTGGACTTCTAAGTCAATTCGAATTCCAAACGATTGATAGATGCGAAGCTTGTTTAATGGGCAAGATGACTAAATCGCCATTCACGTGTTTAGGTGAGAGGGCAGGTGATCTATTGGGTCTAATACATTCAGACGTATGTGGAACAATGAGTACACCAGCCAGAGGTGGTTTAGGCTACTTTATCACAATACTGATGATTTCAGTAGATATGGTTATGTCTATCTCATGAGACATAAGTCTGAAGCCTTTGATAAATTCAAGGAGTTTAGGACTGAAGTAGAAAACCAACTCGGAAAGAGTATCAAGACACTCCGTTCTGATCGGGGTGGAGAATACTTATCCGAGGAGTTTCTTAGTCATCTTACTGAAAGTGGAATACTATCTCAGTGGACTCCGCCAGGAACACCGCAACTCAATGGTGTGTCCGAGCAAAGAAATCAGACATTGTTGGATATGGTTCGATCGATGTTAAGTCTCACTGATCTCCCGATCTCTTTCTGGGGTTACGCTCTGCAAACGGGATGGATCGGACAATAGAGGCCACTTATGATGGATCGGACAAGAGAGATCTTTTGCGCCGATCAGCCAACGGTGGCATGAGCCTGGAGGGTCACACACATTCAAGACAGATAACTTGAGACAAGGAAACCTTAACGTTTTTTGAGGAGCTATGCATGGACAAAACTGAAGGTTTTGGGTCATAGGTTCGGTGTTAGAGAATAATTAGCAAATCGAGAAAATTGAGTTTTTTCGTCGATGTCGCGTCAGACTTTGTTTGATAAGTAACGACAAATAGGGTCGGGCAACTTTTGGACACGGCACAAAACCACATGGGCGAGCCCATTGGGCTCGGCCCATGAGGTCATGTTGGATGATGAAGGTAAATATTTAATATTGATTCATTACACAAAATAATCATACAACTCTCACAAGCTCCCTCTCTCTCTCTAGTGGCCGGCCACCCTTTCTCTCTCCTTTCATCTTGCTCTCTTGTTCTTCATTTAATTGTTCTAGTAGGCAATTAAGTGAAGGATCTTCAAGATCATCCCCTTGGTGTGGACTTGCTTTAGAGAAGAAGATCCGAAAGTTCTTCTTTATCGATTCAACAAAGACTTAAAGGTAAATTTCTTGTGGAATAGATTTTGCCTTGGGATTTAACAGTTCATGTTCTTGGACAAGGTTTGGAGTTGATTTTGTTAAACGCTTCCGCTATCTCGATGATCTAGAACGCTCCAAAACCCTACACATACACGGTGTTATAGCTTCATACATAACATTGTGTGTGGCATCTTGCACGACTAGCTGATCAGAATTTTAATTTCTATCCGTTTGCTTTGTATTTAATATGTTGTTTATGTGTGTTCTTGCTTTAACCATGATGTTGCTAGACTTGAGCACCATGGTTGAGGGCTAAATCCCTTAGCCATAGGTACTAGACAATATGAAACATGATTATAAAGTTTATTGAGAATTAGTTCTATGAATGATAAATTTGTTGTGTGGATTGTTGTTTGAAGGGAAAATGACACTTTTGTGCACCTAAATATACACTTTTGACACTTTCATACCCTAACTTTTTTTTCTCTTTTTTTCATACCTGAATTTCATTTTGGGACAATAATTCCAAAATACCTAAAATACTCATGAATTGAATCAAAATGCAGGGTACTTCTGGACCATTTTTTCAACATACCAATGAATTGAACCAAAATACTTATGAATTGAACCATATACCCATGAATTGAACCAAAATTCAGGGTCAATTTTTGTAAGTAAATGACAGTTGTCCCAAAATGAAATTCAGGTATAGAAAAAAGAGAAAATAATTTTTAGGGTATGAAAGTGTCAAAAGTGTATATTTAGGTGCACAAAAGTGTCCTTTTCCCTTGTTTGAATGCATGTGTTGTTTAATTGACTCTTTACAATATGTGTTTGAGGAGTTCTGTCCGATACCGAAAGTGAAGGAATAGACTCCGGACCTATCATCCACCGAGGGTTGTAGGCTCAAGACCGTGTCTTGGCACCTTATAGTAACCATTAGCTTATCATTGTCGATTGTATGCGGTCTCGAGTTATTCTCAATACCGAAAGGGCACGAGGAGACTCGGGATTAGGCTAACCTCAATACCGAAAGGCGAGGTCGGCACTTAAGACATAGGCGTTTTAAACCATCCGTTATCACTATCGCAATTTGTTATCTTTGTCAAAACCGCAAACACGTTCATTGATTAATCGTAGACCCCAGATTATTCCCTATGGACCGACTCGGTATCTTACCGGATCTTATAAATTATATTACTTGCGAACCGTGTGCACTTGCACGTGGAAACCAATGTGCGACGTTTTCACATCACATTTTGGCCCAACAAGTTTTTGGCGCCGTTGTCGGGGATATAATGAATAATCATATCTACTAAAATTATCAATAGATATAATGAAGTATTGAAATACTCTTCTAACAACCGAACTGAATGATCCACTTACATCAAAATGTATCATGTGAAAAGAACTTTTTTCATTTAATTCAAAATCAAATGAATTCAAAACTCCACATGTGTGCACTTTTGATATGTGTTTCTTATTTATGTGGCCTAAACAGTGCTATAGTTTATTTTAAATTATCATATTTAAACCTTTCCATGTATATGTTATAGATTGACTTTTCATTAGTGTCATCTACGTACAATACAGAGAGACCACTAATCCTCAAAACACTTTCATAATAAATGTCATTTTGGTGGATATCGCAAATGTTATTCTCAATAGTAAACTCATGTCCTTCCTTGTCCAAACAAGAAACCGAAATTATGTTCCTACTAAAAGTAGGTATATATAAGAAATTATTAAATGCCAAACTAAGTGCATTGGGTAAAGTTAATTCGATGATCCCTACAACAACTTTCACAACGTTTGTGTCATTGCCTACTCGTAGGTCCATCTCTCGCTTGGTCAGATTTCTTCTACTTTTGAGACCTTACACATCAAATGTGCGATTCAGATCCGACATCCAATACTTAGAAATCAGAAGTAGTCAGATTTATCTTTGTAACACAAATGGCTGAAGATATGGACGTTCCACCATTCTTCATCAACTCATCTTGGTATTTCTTACAGTTCCTTCTCCAATGACTCACCTCATCGCAGTGAAAGCAAATTGCATCATTTCGCTTGGATTTAAAAATTTTGAATTTATCCTTGGCCTTGCAGACCATAAGAGTCTTGCCTTTACCTTCAAGACACTTAAGAGATTTTCTTTTATTTGTTTCAAACCTTTTGAAACTTATCCCTATCTTGACCATGAGAACATTCCGAGTTTTACTCTTGATGTTCTTTTTAGCAATTTAAGGCATCACATGCTTCTCTGAGACGGTCTTATCCATGGTATGTATGTTCTAGTTTTATCATGAACCCATCGTACACAACATGAAGCGATTGAAAGACAATGTCTACAACCAACTCTTTGGATGTTCAGGCGTAGTCTTTCTAGTTGCTCAAGATGACTCTTCATCTCTAAGATATAATGACTAATGGAATTTCTTGCTGGCATTTTATAGGAAAACAAATCTCTAATTGTGTCGAACATTTTGATCATAGCCTTCTCTTGGAACGTTTCCTTAAGATGGCCAATCATTGTACTTGCATCCATGTTCATCAGTTGCCTTTGGAGATCATATCTCCTTGCAATACATCATAGTGTAACCCACATCGATAGAGTTAATATAGTGTTTCGTAACTGCATCTTTAAGAGCTCTAGTCGTGTTAGCAGCTGGTTCTTTAGGGATTGTCTGTTCAAGAATATCTTTCCTTGTATGAGAACAATTCTCAAATTTCTATATCAGTTCAGAAAATTCATATTATTAAGTTTATTCTTCTTAAGGATATATCTCAGTGACAGTGTATGTTTGATTTGCAGTCATTCTCTACACGAATAATAGATCTAACTTTAATATATTTTAATTTTGAAGATTTTGACAAACATAGACCATAAGATTCTATCATATAATCTAAATCAAGATCCATAAATCACTACTCTTGGAGTGGACAAGGGCCCATCGCCCCAATCGTAGCTATATAGGTGGGAACTCTTTCCAATTACATCTCTATGTAACTCTTGGATATACTATGTATATCATATATACACAACACATTTTATCTGATACCCTATTTTAGAACCGTTTTGACGATCGAAGTTAAGTCAACCAAATTCAACTATGGAAAGCTAGGTCATAACCGTTTTAACAATCGTAATTTCCATCTCTACTAGCTCGCATGTCTATGGACACTGTTGCTACGTTTAATAGTTGACATGATTTTTTAGCACAAATGTAAGAAGTCGTGTAACATGTTACATGACATGTGGAGCGACTTGTTACGAGCCGAAGATTAGGAAAGTCTTAAGCTTTCCTATTTCGACGAAGCTTAGGCGCCACGAAGACTTGGAGCGCAAGAGAGTAACTTCGACAAGTCAGGCGACTTCCAGCTGGCAGTTACACGTCAGCAAAAGGCGGCAACTCGACTTGCCTGATTTATTCCGGAAGTCAGAAACAGGCAAGACGACTTCCAGCTGTCGTGGAAGGCGGCAACAACTTGCCTGACTTTCCTGTTCCTGGTCCGAGGAGGATTAGGAATGTGAGCTGCTATAAAAAGCCCTTGGCTTCCCATTAGCAGATAATCCGTTCTTGTTCTAACGCTGCAAGATTTCTCAGAGCTCTTAACCGTGCACCATCGGCGTGTTGAGAGTCTGATTAAGATTCGCTAGAACGGACCTTTGCTTCGATCAAACCTTGAGTCGCGAAGACTAAGTGTTTGGATCGGTTAGGGTTTTTGTTTGTGATTAAAGATTCACAACTCCGTCCAAGAAGACAACGACACCGAGCATAGGAGCTTGCTCGAAGGGTGGAATTGAGGGAATCTCAAAGATAGGGGGAGAGGCTCATGGTCGAGGCGATTCACGGTGAGATCTATAGTAGCTTAGGACAATAGCTTGTGTGATAGCTAGTTGGTGCTTGAAGTTGTACTATTGACTACCTATAGTGAAAAACCTTTCCACTGGCAAAGTGCCCCCAGACGTAGGTGCGGAGTCACCGAACTGGGTAATCATCTCTGCTGTTGTGATTATTATCTGTCTATTATTTTGCTTACGGTTTCCACAAGAACTCGATACACAAGTTAAAGACTTTGTGTTCGACTTCCTGACTCAACTACGATTCAGAAAAGGAGTGGAGCATGGAAGAAGATGAAGCCGCCCTAGGTAATTCTCGTGCACTCAACGCTATTTTTAATGGAGTAGACAAGAATGTGTTTCGACTCATCAACACATGCACAAGTGCCAAAATTGCCTGGGACACACTTGCGGTTGCTTACGAGGGTACTTCAAAAGTTAAAGAGCAGAAGTTACAGTACCTCACGACTAACTTTGAGGCCCTGACCATGAATGACGACGAGACTATTGCGGAGTTTAATGTGCGCATCAAGGATCTGGCCAATGAATCATATTCACTTGGCAAGCCTATGACCGATGAAGATTTGGTCAGAAAGACACTGAGAGCTCTAAGTCCCAGATTCAAGATGAAGATCACCGCCATCGAAGAAGTCCATGACTTGAAGACACTGAAGTTTGATGAACTCATGGGCTCACTAATGACTTTCGAGCTCTCCCTACCTCCTATCGAGAAGAAACATAAAGGTGTGGCTTTCAAAAGTTCTAATCAAAAGCAGAAGAACTCAACACACTCTGAGTCGGAGAGTGACATTGAGGAAACTATCGCCATGCTGTCCAAAAACTACAACAAAGTCATGAAAAGATTTGGCCAGATGACAGGAAGAAAAGTCACTCGAGAAGTCAGAGACAAGCCACAGCACAAGTTTCAGAAGCTCAAAAACACAGCCAACGATGGAGGACGAGGAGAACGATCAGGTAAAGGAGCTCTGTGCTTTGAATGTGAGGGGTATGGACACATGCAGAGAGAATGTCCCAACTTCTTAAAGAAACAGAAGAAGGGATTCAATGCCTCTCTAACTGACGATGAAGATGAGGAAGACAGTGACCTTGAGCATACAAGAAACTATGTAGCTTTCACTTCCTCCACAATAGATTAACCAGCTGAAAGCTCAAAGAAGTATGACTCTGATGATGAGCTATCCGTTGAGACTCTCAACAACGCTTACAACGAATGGTATGTCAAGTGGCTTGAAGACTCTTAGGTAATCGAAAAACAGAACGCTCTCATTCTTACTCTTAATGAAGACAAGTCAAGACTTCTCGAGACGACTGTTGATCTCAAAAAGGAAGTTGCTCGACTAAAAGGTGAGTTAGAGCAGGTCACGAAGTCAGTGAAGATGATGAATCCAAGCACTGACACTCTAGATCAAATCCTATCAATCGGGAAACCAGCCAGGAATATGGAAGGACTTGGATATTCAAAAGATGCATCATCATCACACACCAGCTTTGTCCCTCATAAGTCCGCCGCCCAGAAGCCCCGTCAGAAGTCACCTAACTTCACGGCTGACCAAGCAACCAAAAAGCCTCTTACTCTGGCCGCTTCAAAAACCCAAACTAAAAGACATAACTGGGTTTGTCATCACTGTGGACGAAGAGGACATATTCGACCCTTCTGCTATCAGCTATATAGGAAGAGCTCGGTCAAGAAAAGGACCACCGTCAAGAAAAGCCAAACTCGGAAGGAATGGCGAGTCAAAGAGGTCAACTATCGAGCTAACATCGCGTACACCGCTTTAAAGGCCTCAACCAGCAACGATTGGTACTTCGATAGTGGATCCTCTCGACATATGACGGGTAATAGATCTTTCTTGGTCACTTTAATACCATGCACAAATAACTTCGTCACTTTTGGAGATGAAGTAAAAGCTAGAGTGCTCGGGAAAGGAAAACTCAATCTGCCCAACTCTCCATGTCTGAAAGAAGCTCTGCTAGTAGAAGGCCTCACAGCAAACCTCATCAGCATAAGCCAAATATGTAATTTAAATCTGGATGTCCACTTCACTCGTGACAAGTGCTCGGTCAAAGACGAACAACAGAAGGAAGTTATGGTAGGCCACAGGTCCCTTGACAACTGTTATCTATGGTCTCCAACAGTCAGTACCTTACCAACCAAGTGCCTTATATCCAAAGCACAAGAGACAAAACTATGGCATCAAAAACTTGGTCACATCAATTTGAGGAGCATGCAGAAGATTCTCTCTGAAAAGGCGATCATTGGAGTTCCCAACCTCAAGATCATTGAAGGAAAAATCTGTGGAGAATGCCAGATTAGGAAACAAGTCAAGATGTCACACAAGAAGGTACAACATCTTACTACTTCTCGTGTTCTAGAACTTCTTCATGTTGACCTTATGGGACCCATGCAAGTAGAAAGTCTAGGAAGGAAGAAGTACATATTTGTATGTGTAGACGACTTCTCGAGGTACACCTGGGTAAACTTTATTCGAGAAAAGTCAGATACCTTCTCAGTCTTTGAAGCCTTATGTCGAAGAGTTCAACGAGAAAAGAGAGAAGTCATTGGGAAAGTCGTCCGACTTCGGAGCGATCATGGAAAGGAGTTCGAAAACATCAGCTTCGCAAACTTTTGTGATGCTGAAGGAATTGCCCACGAATTTTCTACTCCCATCACTCCTCAGCAAAACGGGATCGTTGAAAGAAAGAATCGCACTCTTCAAGAGATGGCAAGAGTCATGATGTTAGCCAAAGACATCCCGCAGCACTTCTGGGCTGAAGCTTTGAATACGGCATGTCATATTCATAATAGAGTGACTCTTAGACTTGGAACTTCGCTCACTCTTTATGAAATATGGAGGGGGAGAAAGCCGAATGTTAAATACTTCCATGTCTTTGGATCGGTCTGCTACATACTCGCAGATAGGGAACCTCGACGCAAGTTGGATCCTAAAAGCGACGAAGGCATCTTCCTCGGATACTCCAGAAATAGTCGGGCTTTTCGGGTATTCAACAAACGCACCCGGACTATCATGGAATCCATCAATGTCGTGATTGATGACAATAACGAGCAATCAAGTGACGAGGACGAAGAAGTCCTGAATCTCTCAAGAGAAGTCAGACCAGAGGTCAGAGGAGAAGCCAGACCAGATGTCAGAAGAGAAGTCAGACCAGAAGTCAAGGACGATGAGCGCAACAAAGAGTCTGAAGAAGAAATCCAAATCATCCCGGATGAAGAGGCAACTCCTACGAGGCAAAGAGCTCCGTCAAGAAGAATTCAGAAGTATCATCCACCCCGGGATGTGATTGGAGACATTAATGAGGGAGTTCGGACTCGACAAAAGGCATCTCTTGACCATCAAGAGATGATAGGTAACATGTGCTTTATTTCTAAAATTGAGCCAAAGAATATACAAGAGGCCGTCAATGATGAATACTGGGTCTGCGCAATGCAAGAAGAGTTGGTTCAGTTTGCAAGGAATGAAGTCTGGGAACTTGTACCCAAGCCTGACAATGTCAATGTCATCGGGACAAAGTGGATATTCAAAAACAAGTCTGACGAGCAAGGAAACATTACTCGAAACAAAGCGAGACTGGTGGCTCAAGGATACACACAAGTCGAAGGAGTCGACTTTGAAGAAACTTTTGCTCCCGTAGCCAGACTAGAAGCCATACGACTTCTTCTCGGCATCGCATGTCATCTGCGTTTCAAACTCTATCAAATGGATGTAAAGAGTGCCTTCCTTAATGGAAATCTAAACGAAGAAGTATATGTAGCCCAACCAAAGGGATTCGAAGACCATGACTCTCCGCACCATGTCTACAAGCTAAAGAAAGCTCTCTACGGATTCAAACAAGCTCCACGAGCATGGTATGAACGTCTTACCAAATTCCTTGTACAGAATGGCTATACTCGAGGGGGAGTAGACAAAACTCTCTTTGTGAAGAAGGAAGGAAGGGACATCATGATTGCTCAAATATATGTCGACGACAATGTATTCGGAGGGAAGTCAGACAAGATGGTGGAACGTTTCGTCCAACATATGCAGTCTGAATTTGAGATGAGTATGGTCGGTGAGCTCACATACTTCCTAAGCTTCCAGATCAAGCAGATGTCAGATGGAATATTTATCTCCCAGAGCAAATACGCAAAGAACATTGTCAAGAAGTTCGGGTTAGAAAAGGCTTCGCACAAGAGGACTCCTATTGCCACACATGACAAGTGCACAAAGGACGAGATGGGAGAACTAGTTGATCAAAGTCTTTATCGAAGCATAATAGGAAGTCTCCTCTATCTAACAGCAAGTCGACCCGACATTACTTATTCTGTGGGAGTCTGTGCTAGATATCAAGCCAATCCAAAAGTCAGTCACTTGGCTCATGCAAAGAGGATCATAAGGTACATCTCGGGAACCTCTGAATTGGGTTTGCTATATTCTTTTGATACCTCTCCTACTCTGGTTGGATATTGTGATGCTGACTGGGCGGGAAGCACACCAGATCGAAGAAGCACCTCTGGAGGCTGTTTCTACCTAGGGAACAATCTTGTATCGTGGTTCAGCAAAATGCAAAATTGTATTGCTCTGTCTACTGCTGAGTCCGAATATATTGCAGCAAGAAGTAGCTGTACTCAGCTTCTTTGGATGAAACAAATGTTGGCAGAGTATGGACTCAAGCAAGAAGTCATGACTTTGTTCTGTGACAACATTAGTGCAACATAGCAAGACAAAACATATTGACATCAGGCACCACTTTATTCGAGAGCTTGTAGAAGACAAGAAAATAAAGCTCGAATACCTACCCACTGAGAAACAAGTCGCAGACATCTTTACAAAGGCGTTAGATGCCAAAAGGTTTGAAAGTCTGAGGTCAGCCCTCGGACTTTGCTGTCTAGAATAGTCAGAAGTCAAGCAAAAAGAGGAAGAGCTTTTAGTTGATTTTACTCTTTCTCTCGATCAGGACCAAACATGGTTCACAAAATCAAGCCGGGCCCAAATCCTTTTATCAAAAGCCCGTTAGTCTTATTTGAATTTTAAGAATGATTACAATCTGACAATCCACCTATCAGAAATCATTATGTTAAACTCCGACAGACTCTGCACCTCCTCCACCATTTGAAATCGCTAGGGTTTCTCAGATCAAAATTTCAGCAAAGAATCTGCTCACCCCCCACAAAGAACAAATCCTAGCTAAATGGTTGGTACTCGAAGCGGACGAATACCATCTGCCTCAAAAGCGCTACGAGCAAAAATGAGGGCAAAAGTTATTGTCAAGAAATTATCAGCCTCCAAATCGACAAGAAACAAGCATGGAGTGAGGATCCGAGGAGGAAAAGTCTTAGGAGAAACTTCGGCAGCACCTCAGGAAGTAACAAGTTCACCCCCAACGATCACACCTGAAGACACAATTCCCGTCGTTGAGAGGGACGACACTGTAGCCGATTCTGCGAACGAAGAAAAGGAAGCTTCTCACTCTACTCCGACTCCAACACGAGGTAAATCTGCTATCCTCTCTGAAGAAAACATAGAAGAAAGCCTGCCTGTAGAGGGTATAGAAACCCTTGTTCCTGAAGTGCACGGCACTAGCACCAAGGACCAATCTAGCCCCTCTAAGTCGACACCCGCACCAGAGAAATCTCCTCTAAACGAGGACTGGCAGAAAGAAGGAAGCTCCCATGTCGCCCCGAACAGTGATTCAGGGCTTAATGAAAATCCTGAAGCCATTCCAGAAATCACTCAACCTTTAGAGGAACTTGTCAACAACGAAGAAAGTGTCGACATTGAAAACATGGAAAAGGAAGAAGCTGTGCCCAAAAGGGCTGAGAGAAGGAAGCTACCAACACGAAGGTTGGTTGATGAAGAAGAAGAACCTCAAATTCAGAGGAGATTGACCCCAAAGAGGAAAGCCACAGAGAAAGGAGAAGCTTGGGCGTCCAAACAGCCGAAGAAGTCAAGAAGGAAGTCACTGACTACTGCAGTAACCTCTGTCCCTGAAGAAGAAGAATCTGAAGAAGAAGAAGACACCCTGATGGTGCTACCACTGGTCAAGAAGACATTAGGAGGGCAGAAACTCCCCAAGTATGTACCTAAAGCGCCTACTGACAATATCTCTTTCCACTCTGTAGACAATGCCGTTAAGTGGCAGTATGTCTATCAACGCAAGATCTATCCAGAAAGAGAACTCTCCATAGAAGCACAAGGGATAAATTCGATTGTAGAACTTATCCGAAGAGCAGGCCTGACCAACACCGTCATAAATATTGGGCCATTCTACCCAGCTTTGGTCAAGGAGTTTATTGTCAACCTGTCAAGCGAGTTTGATGAACCTGAAGACGCTGAATACAGAAAGGTGTTTGTCCGGGGAGAATGCTTCGAAATCTCTGCCTCAACCATCAACACCTACCTAGGCAGAGAAGACCCAGAAGTCACTCCAGAAGTCCCGCACTTGAACAAAGTAGCGGTCGAAATAACTGGAGGACGTAAGAAGGGCTGGCCAATCAAAGACACCATTGCGGCTACCGAGCTTACAACAAAATATTCAATTCTCTACCGCATCGGTCTGGCTAATTGGGCACCCTCTACGCATGGGTCAAGCATCAAAACCGAGCTGGCGAAACTCATTTACCAAATAGGTACGCAGTCTTCTATTGATTTTGGCGCTTA
This sequence comes from Geranium rotundifolium, assembly GCA_963920655.1. Taxonomy (NCBI): domain Eukaryota; kingdom Viridiplantae; phylum Streptophyta; class Magnoliopsida; order Geraniales; family Geraniaceae; genus Geranium; species Geranium rotundifolium. Next base: position 15,708,255 of record OY987314.1, read on the forward strand.
CGTTATTGAACATCTAGTCAAGCACGCCAAATCATGTGCTATCAAACTTCCGATCGGGTTTCCTTCACTGATTACCGGTATCCTTCTCCAACAATGTCCTCACATTGTTCGAGAATCGGATATTCCGGGCAAGAAGCCACTGCCCCTTGCTATCAACCTCAAGAACTTCGAAGGGAAGCAGTTGAAGGACCTCGGACTTCCTATGGCCAAAGCATCAGGAGCTGGTTCAAGCTCTCGACCCTCAGGACCAATTGGCTCTAGGATGGAGGAAGAATTGGTGGAGATGATCGCTGATCTGGAGAAGTCAATTGCGACGCTCTCAACTCGCAAAGTCGTATGTGAAGCCCTTCTAGAAGACCTCCGCTCTGCTGCTCCTGCTGAAGAAGATGTTGACGACTCCATGTCGTTTTAGTATTTCTCTGAATTTGCTATGATAACTCTGTTCCACACACACTTTTAAATCCTTGGGATCTGTCCGAGTTATTTTCCGCACAATATGACTATTTATTTTTTTGGGATATTTGCTCATGTGTTGAGCTGGATTTGTGCTCATGTTTGAGCTGTTTAGTTTGCTCATGGTGTGAGCTGGTTTCTTTTACCCTGCTATTTAGTCAAATTTGATTATGAGATTGCCTTTGGCAATATTATTAGACAAACAGGGGGAGATAAATGTGACGCCAGAAGTCGCGTCAGAAGTCGCGCCGAAAGCCACTCAGGAAGTTAAACTCCAGAAGCCGCTCAAGAAGTTAAGCTCCAGAAGCCGCTCAAGAAGTTAAGCTCCAGAAGCCGCTCAAGAAGTTAAGCTCAAGAAGTTAAGCTCAAGAAGTTAAGCTCCAGAAGATAAACTAGAAGCCGCACAAGAAGTCGCATCGGAAGTCACGAAACTTGTTGTGTGCGTAACTGCCTCAAGGTGACGACGATGTGCCTGCTTGGAGTAAAGAAGTCACATCACTTGTTGTGCGTAACTGCCACAAGATAAATCACTTGCTGTGCGTAACTGCCACAAGATGACGATGGGCTTAAAAGGTGTTTGCCTAAAAAATTGCCAAAGGGGGAGATTGTTGCTACGTTTAATAGTTGGCATGATTTTTTAGCACAAATGTAAGAAGTCGTGTAACATGTTACATGACATGTGGAGCGACTTGTTACGAGCCGAAGATTAGGAAAGTCTGAAGCTTTCCTATTTCGACGAAGCTTGGAGCGAAAGAAGAAAGGCGCCACGAAGACTTGGAGCGCAAGAGAGTAATGTCGACAAGTCAGGCGACTTCCAGCTGGCAGTTACACGTCAGCAAAAGGCGGCAACTCGACTTGCCTGATTTATTCAGGAAGTCAGAAACAGGCAAGACGACTTCCAGCTGTCGTGGAAGGCGGCAACAACTTGCCTGACTTTCCTGTTCCTGGTCCGAGGAGGATTAGGAATGTGAGCTGCTATAAAAAGCCCTTGGCTTCCCATTAGCAGATAATCCGTTCTTGTTCTAACGCTGCAAGATTTCTCAGAGCTCTTAACTGTGCACCATCGGCGTGTTGAGAGTCTGATTAAGATTCGCTAGAACGGACCTTTGCTCCGATCAAACCTTAAGTCGCGAAGACTAAGTGTTTGGATCGGTTAGGGTTTTTGTTTGTGATTGAAGATTCACAACTCCGTCCAAGAAGACAACGACACCGAGCATAGGAGCTTACTCGAAGGGTGGAATTGAGGGAATCTCAAAGACAGCGGGAGAGGCTCCTGGTCGAGGCGATTCACGGTGAGATCTATAGTAGCTTAGGACAATAGCTTGTGTGATAGCTAGTTGGTGCTTGAAGTTGTACTATTGACTACCTATAGTGAAAAACCTTTCCACTGGCAAAGTGCCCCCAGACGTAGGTGCGGAGTCACCGAACTGGGTAATCATCTCTGCTGTCGTGATTATTATCTGTCTATTACTTTGCTTACGGTTTCCACAAGAAGTCGATACACAAGTTAAAGATTTTGTGTTCGACTTCCTGACTCGGCTACGATTCAGAATTTCAGACACTACGCTAGGGCCTACCCACCCATAGCAATGGTAGTCCAGTATGAGTGTTGAATATGATGGGAGGTATCTTACATGACTTAGTATTAAGTGATTGATTGTGTTTGTTCGAGTATTGTATCGTATACAAAACTCTCTTTAAAACAATCCCTTGCATCACATGCAATGATATGTTTTATAATCTTTTTAACATACATATTATTAGAACTGTTTTAACCATACATCTCTAAGCCTATCATACATCACATATATATAAACTTATCATCCATTCTCATACATTATCATATAAGCATAAAGTAAACGTGCATAGCATAACCCATAACTAAGTTGATCTTTATAGGGTCGGTTTATAAAGATTAAAGGTCAATCCTAGGGGTGAATAACACTTGGTGCCAAGAGAACACTTCTCCTTCGCATGCCACCAACGAGCCTCTATTCATGACGATCTCTACGCCATCTTTAGTCACCTTTAGTCATCATTAAGACCAACATTGCCGACCTCTTTTTTGTTGTGTTTCTCTAGGGAATACCGTAGTAAAATAATTACAATAAAATAAACAACACACATACCATATTTAAATTACATTCCCAAAACTCGAATAGCAACACGCATGTCATAAAATTAATTACAATCCTTAAAATTAAAATAAAGCGACAAACATTCATATAGCTCTTAATGAACTATGCTTTGTACTATACAATGGCATTCATCGCAGATCTAACACTATCATAATGTTATCAAACAATGAATTAAATATTAATCTCAATTTTAATTTTGTTAACAAAATATAATCACTTGGGCTTGAAAACTTGAATTCCAAATTCGAATACAATTTAGAATTCCTAATTCCATATTTTTCGAAAAATACCAAAGTTCCAGATTTTTGAAAACATCCAAATTTCCAAAAAATCCCAAATTTTTGAAAAATCTTTGATTTGGATCTAGTGTAACAATTACACACTCCGGATCCAAAAATTACTACTCTAGAGTTTAGATTCTTGTTCCGATCAAATCAGATCTAATCTCCAATTTTCGAATAAGATCTAGTGTACCAATTACACACTCTAGATTTTGAAAATTATAATCTTTTATCTTGGATAAACTCTTTTATTCAAGATTGTGATCGTGCATATTAAAAAGTAACCTATTTATATAAATATATATACGAGATTGAATCTCTATTCAATTTATTCATGCAAATCCATTCAATCAAACATGCATACAATATCTCATATTATCATGCATATTTCGATTAATCTTAAATTGCAAATTGCCTCTGATACCACTGTTGAGAAACGCAGGATCTCATACACGCAGCGGAAGCAAATATTAAAAATTAACCGCATTGCCCATCACAAGGATCTATAGCAAATTTAAGATTAATCGATGAAAGGGAATGAATAAATTTACCTCTTATAGATCTGGCTTTAAACAGCATTTGAGAGATGCAACAAGTTCTTCGTGAATCAATGAAAAGCGTTTCCAGCGGGATCCGCTCACTACCAGTATCCACACGAGCAACTCTTGATCGAAGCAAGAAGGAACTCAATATACTAGAATCGAAAACCTTCAGTTTAGATATAATAACCTATTTGATTAGGACTTCGGAATTTTAAGTGATTGCTAATATTGCGAATTTCACATTAGGTTTCAAGTAAATTGTTGCAATATTTATAGACTTGTGTGTAGAAATTTTATTCCTGATAAAATCCTACTTTATTTTGAATTCTTAATTCATAAAATACCCTAAAATTCAAATTGCCAATTCGTATTTTTCTAAATTGTTTAAGATTCGAAATCTGAAACTAGAAAGGAGTCAGCGCTGTGGCCACGGGACCGTGGCCACTTTGGTCATTCTGTGGCCAACTTTTAGTCACCCCGTGGTCAACTTTTGGTCACGGGCCCATGGCCAGTTCGGTCATTCCGTGGCCATCTTTTGGGCACAGATCTGTGGCCCCCATGGTCACGTGTTTTTCACTTATTCTTTTAATGGGCTTCGTAAACCCACATTGATTCGGGGCTTGCACTTTGTGTGTAATCTTGCAGGTTCATGAGTCACTGTCAATGACCCAAAATTTCTATTCGGTCTATTAATCATAAGTGACATCTAGTAAGACATTATGATAAACCCAATGATCATGATGGACTGGTCGATGTGTCACCATTCGGGTCTTCGGCGACAAATTTACTACTCTACACTTGGATCTGTAAACAAACAAACACGAATTAAAGTGGCAAAATCCTAGAAAATGAAGGAATACATATTCTCAATCTAAAATAAAAAAAAATCTTTCAATTTTATGCTTTCAATTAACTAGTTCTGAACATGGTGGTTTTGATGACTTCAGAGAGAATTCAGAATTGTAATTATCAGGTTAGATTTAGGATTGCATGGTGGGAATTGGTGATGGTTGTCGGAATCGAGATTTTTTTGGTTGGACAACGGTGGTGTCAGAATGTAGATTGTTTGGTCAGAGATTTTTTGATGAGTTACTGGATGAAACTTTTTTTTTGAGGAAAGAATACTTTGGTAAATCCAAAATTTTACGTTTTCAACTTTGATACATAAAAGTATTATTTTATCTTTTTCTGCAAACTCAATATGCCATTTTTTTTCATATTTAGTCACGATTTGAGGTAATTAAATGGGCAAAAGAGATATTGGGTGCACGAAAAAATAAATTAATACTTGAGCGTATCAAAATTTAAAACACAAAACTATGGGTGTAACATTATGAAATTGTTGTTTCTTCAAATATTTTGGTAAGTTGGGTATGCGGAAATGATAAAATTAAACTTGAGCGAAGTATGTCATTGTCCTCTCTCTAAACTTTCTCTCTCATACTTTCAGACTTTTTGGGTCGCCGTCGGAGCTATCGATCTCCGACGAGGATCTCTGGCGACCATCATTATTATACTCAGCGTTTTTTTGTTAAGGAAGGGGAAGAGACATTGGCGTGAGGATTGTGGTGGTGGTTCTAGTTTTTTCGGTGTTCAGAGTTTCAAACTGAGTAGAAAGGGATTTTTGGTTAGGCCACATTTTCAGCTGGTTTAGGCGAAGGGCGACCTTTTTTTGTTGGTCATTTGCTGGTATGTAGGACTTGAAGGGTCCAAATATGGTTTTGCTTCACCAGATCTGTCTTTGGATTAGGGAGACATTGTAACCGAGGGGGTGGGGATTTCCTTGCAGGTCGAAGAAAGATGGGTGGCCTTTGGGACTCTGGCAGCATTGCCAGAAGAGTCCAAAAACTCAATCAGTCTCAACTCCGACGAGATGACCTAGAAGAGAAGGAGAGGCATGCATTTTCTCAGGTGAGCCAGAGTTGTTCTCGTTTCGTGGAGTGTTAGACCTGCCTCGTCCTCCATGGAGGCCTTCGATAACTCCATTCCAAAGTTTGCTAGGAGCTGCAATAGCATATTTGGCTTCCCCCTCATTAGAGATATTTGTTGGGTTTTGTTTCAGGTGAGTTCATGATTAGCTGAGTTTTCTTTAGAGACATCGAACCTCCTCGGTGGTGGAAGCTGGACGAGGAATTTTCCTCCATCCTCTCGTGCAATGTTTGTACTTTTTAATGTTTTTATAAAATTATTTCTTGCTGATACAAAAATAAACTTGAGCGTATCAAAGTTGGAAACATACAGTTTTGGGTGTATAAAGTGTCATTTCCCCAATACAATAAGTAATAAATATTAAGGATATTTGTTGTCATGTATGAAAAGTACTTTTAAAAGCTAATTAATAATTGAATATTTTTAACATTGTTATGACAATTTGAGTGTGTGGAAATAGGGATGGCAATGGACATGATATGGATCGGGTATGACCTTATCTGTCCCCGTATCCAGTGGCTTGATCGGGTATCCAATCCGTTCAATATCGAGTGGATATGGATAAATTTTCTTATCTGTACCCGAAAGTAAATATATAATTAATCAAAAATTAAAATAAATACAAAACATGATAAAGTCTTTCATGCAAGTTACAAAACACAATAGAATTTCCAATTCAAGCTAACAAACATAATAAAATTCACAATTCGTGCTCCTAAACACGATAAAGTTCACAAGTCAAGTAGCAAAACATAATAAAGTTCATAATGCAAGTTTCCAAACATAATAAAAGTCATAATTTCCAAAAAAAAAAAATCAAAACTCAATAGTGTTTAATCATGCTCAAGTGTTCATCGAAACCATATATTCTCAAGCATGTTCCATCCCCACATTGTTTTTCTACATTAAAGAAATTGGGGCTAAAACCAGCGCCGAGGGAGTCGGGACGAAATGAGGCCAGGTAAACAGACGGAACGGCCACACCCAATGTGCCTCTAGTCTGCGACTGTGCTTCTAAAGCTTTTTGTCTGTGATTGTGTCTTTGTGACTTTGAGTCTACAATTGAACTTAAAAGAAATTGATTGAATTGAAAATTTTGAAAATCTAAAAGTAAAGAATCGTAAGTATATGACAGTTTATATTTGAGACTATTAATTAATAAAGAATAAAAACTACGCCTACCTTAAAGAATAAAGAAAGTACCTTAAAGAATAAAGAAAATAGTAGATATAGGACATACTACGTTTTGCAATATTAATTGTTATTTCTTTTTTCGATTCTGAAATGTATGTACACGAGATTTCGTATGGTATGGTATGAAATTATTATTTTACTATAAATACTACCGGTACGGGTACGATACGGGTAGGATATAAGTCTATCCGTACCCGATCCGTATTCGATGAAATATCTGTGAAAATATCCGTATCCGTTCGCCTTCGGGTATATCTGTTCCGATCGGATAGCGTACATGGATATCCATTGGATAGAATTTTTTTACCATCCCCATGTGAAAACATCAATTTTAAAATTGAATGTATCAATATTAAAAAGGGTAAATTCCACATAACCCCCCTTAACTATACGTGTGTCTCACATGCCCCCCTTAACTATACACGTGTCTCACATGCCCCCCTTAACTACAAAATCAATTTGTTAATTAATAAATAAGGGTAAATTCCACATGACCCCCTTTAACTATACACGTGTGTCACATGCCCCCCTTAACTACAAAATCAATCTGTGAGGTGCCTTAACTATCCAAAAATCCCACTTTACCTTTTTTTGTTGACTTTTTTCAAAATCCTGTTAAGTTTTTTGTGAAATGACAAAAATACCATTGTATCTGAAAAATTAAAATAAATAAATAAAAATGATTTTGAACTTTTTTTTTCTATTTTCTTGTTGTACAAAATAAAGAATAAAAATAATATTTTAGTATTAATTTTTTATTTTTTTTAAAAAATTATTCATAAAAATAAAAAACGATGTTTAAAAGTAAATTTTTATTTTTAAATTTTTTTTATAAAAAAATTTTTTAAAATTATTTTTACTATTAACAAAATTTTATTCTTTATTTTGTACAACGAGAAAATTAGAAAAAAAAAGATCAAAGTCATTTTTATTTATTTATTTTAATTTTTCAGATACAAGGGTATTTTCATCATTTCACAAAAACTTAACAGAATTTTGAAAAAAGTCAACAAAAAAGGTAAAGTGGAATTTTTGGATAGTTAAAGCACCTCACAGATTGATTTTGTAGTTAAGGGGGGGGGGGGGCATGTGAAACACGCGTATAGTTGATGGGGGTCATGTGAAATTTACCCAATAAATAATAAAGACTACGCCTACCTTGAAGAATAAAAAAAATAGTAGATATAGGACATACTCCGTTTTGCAATATTAATTGTTATTTCTTTTTTCGATTCTGAAATGTATGTATACGAGATTTCATATGGTATGTATGGAATTATTATTTTTAAATGGGAAAACTTCACTTAACCCCCCTGTAGTATACCCGATTTTCACTTAACTCTCCTGAAAGATAAAAGTGGTTTGTGGAGTCCCTGAACTATACTAAAGTTTCACTTAGCACTAACGGTGTTAGTTTGTTTGTAAGAAGTCCAAAATGCCCTTCACTAACCATTAAATTTCAAAAAAATTCCACTCATTCTCTCTCTTTCAGATCTCTCTCTCTCTCTCTCTCTCTCTCTCTCTCTCTCTCTTCAAAACTCAAAATAATTAATAACAATTTACATTTTTAAAATAATAGCTCCCTCCTCCCGATCCTTCCCTGCACGACCCCCCGTCGTCGTCGTCCCTCAACCTGGACCTCCACAACATTCCCATACACGACCAGATCGACTACCACCTCTCTGGCAGCCCCTCGAGCCTCCTCAACCTCATCTCCATAGTCCACTGTTGCTCGCCATTCCACCCCTCCTCCCGCGCGTGCCTCGCCCGAATCCTCCACCGCCACTCTAACAACCTTCTCGCTGCGCCCTCCCCCACTACCTTGGCTGAGAATCGGTCGTCCCTCACCTCAAATACTTCCTCATCCTCTGTGCCCGCAACGCCTTGATCTTAGAATATAGGTTTTTCGTCAATCTGGGCTCGTCAATCTGGTCTGGTCGGCAGCGCAAAAACCAAGAAATCTCACCGGAAACCTATTTTTCTGCAAGTTCCGAAGCTGGGAGAGGCTCGCCAAGTCGGACGGGACCGACCCAGAAAGCGCATTGTAAAGGCGAGAGCGTGTGAAGCTCCGTGAGGTGCCCGATGACCCCAACCAGAAGCTTGCCGGAGAGGGTTGTGCCGAGGAGGGGCAACTCCACCACACAACGCTCAGAGCACTATACTCCCTACAACGCACATACTGAATCGAATCCCTCGAAATTGGTCTCCGATTTCCAAGTCTTCCTCTTCGCAGACCCAATAATTGGGCTCTGTCTCACGACCCTCTCATCGCCATCGACCGACCCAGCTGGATCCAAACCCACCGAACCCAGATCGTCTCCGCCGCCATTGAAGACCCCGACCCCACTTCTCACTTTGTCGAGCTTCATCATGCTCTCCCACACCGACCCTGACCTCGCGCCCGAACCAGTCGCTCTCTGAGCCCTCCCCTCCATAGCCAAAGATCCAAGCTCTTGAAAATGGTGTCTCTCTCTCACATGCAGGTTGTGGAGGTAGGTGGTGCCATTTTTTTTCTTCATGTGATTTGTGTTCTACTGATTTGAGCGATTCCAATTCTAAACCACTGTTCGATGTTCCTCAAATCAAACCCACTGATTATGCTTGTATGGCTGTTTAGTTGGAAGCATCAAGAAATAAGGAATTAAATCAAACCAGTGGTTGAATTAAAAAAAAGAAAAAAAAATACCAGTGGTTGAATTTAAACCATAACTCAGAGAGAGAGAGAAAAGGGTATTTTGGCCATTTTCATAAAGATTAGTTGACTTTTGACCACAAACTAACTCCGTTAGGGTTAAGTGAAAATTTAGACAACTTTAGGGACTCTACAAATCACTTTTATCTTTCAGGGGGAGTTAAGTGAAAATCAGGTATAGTACAGGGGAGCTAAGTGAAGTTTTCCCCTTTTAAATTATTATTTTACTTTAAATACTATCGGTACGGGTATGATACGGGTAGGATATAAGTCTATCCGTACTCGATCCGTATCCGATGAAATATTTGTGAAAATATCCGTATCCGTTCGCCTTCGGGTATATCTGTTCCGATCGGATATGGTACATGAATATCCATTAGATAGATTTTTTTTGCCATCCCCATGTGAAAACATCAATTTTAAAATTGAATGTATCAATATTAAAAAGGGTAAATTCCACATAACCCCCCTTAACTATACGCGTGTCTCACATGGTCCCCTTAACTACAAAATCAATATGTGAAGTGCCTTAACTATCCAAAAATCTCACTTTACCTTTTTTGTTGACTTTTTTCAAAATTCTGTTAAGTTTTTTGTGAAATGACAAAAATACCCTTATATTAAAAAATTAAAATAAATAAAGAAAAATGATTTTGAATTTTTTTTTCTAATTTTCCGTTGTACAAAATAAAGAATAAAATTTTGTTAGCAATAAAAATAATTATTTTAATTTTTAAAACTTAATACTAAAATATTTTTTTTATTCTTTGTTTTTGTAAAAGAAAATAGAAAAAAAAGTTCAAAATCATATTTATTTTAATTTTTCAGATACAAGGGTATTTCGTCATTTCACAAAGAACTTAACAGAATTTTGAAAAAAGTCAACAAAATGATAAAGTGGGATTTTTGGATGGTTAATGCACCTCATATATTGATTTTGTAGGGGGGTATGTGAGACACGCGTATAGTTATGGGGGGTTATGTTGAATTTACCCTATTAAAAATGTATCTTCTAAATGTATCAAGGTGTCTTTTGTCACGTAAATTTACTTATTAATAGTTATTTGCGATCCCTAAAAAAATTATTATTTCAGTTCCCTAAAATTATAATTAAGGAATAATTCCAAATTACTACACCTGGATAATTGTCATTTTGGTGAAAGAGGGGTATTTTTTTGAAAATTAAATGAACAATGAAGGGTATTTTAGTCTTTTCACACGTTAAAAATGTTAAAAACTAACGAAAATAGACGGAATGAGTAACGGTGAGAAAAATAAAAATTCTTGAGTATTTATCTTAGCATGAAAAATTATAGGTGTAGTTATGGGAATGGTCCCTAAAATTAATTATTTGCTTGTATCATAGGAATGGTTCTCCCAAAATTATACATATAATATAACAGTTTTTGGTTTGGCCGGACAAAAAAGCATTTTAGATTTGTACAGAAATGTCCGTTACAACCGGTTTGGCCGGTTAGTTCCGGTTCTGGGTGGACAGTAAAGGTCATGCGATGCGAGGAACCAGGCCAAGGTTTTGGAGAGCTTTTTGTTTCTCTCTTTCTGCTTCAGCGTTTCATGGTAATCACCACTATCGATGGCTTCACTCAGAGCAGTTGGTGCAGTCGTTTATAGATTTTCAAATCGGCTCTCCCCTAAATTTCTCGAGGGTAAAAGCATTCTCAACTCTTCAATCTGTCCCAGCATTTGTAACTGTTGAAATGGTGCTTTTTTTGATTCAGGGAATGCTTTGGTATCATCCATAGTACCAAATACTTCACGGGTTTGCTTGCATAAACCTGACTATGTGACTCATCAACAAGCTATGATGTTCCGTACATTCTCTCCTCTTGGCATGGGTAGGCGTTCTTTGAAAATCGCAGGGCGAAAGGTACCCTCATCTCTTGATATTTTCATCTATTTTAGTGATGGAGTGAAGTGAAAATTGTACTTTGTTTGATTATTGGCTTAGATATATTCATTTTCTCTGTGTTTCAGAAATTATGCTGGTTTAATTGTCTGACTCTGTTGGACAAGTACAATGTTTAGCATCACAGTCTGTTGATGCTATGCTCCAGACAAATATGAGATCGATTCTACCTCATTTCTCTTGTTTGCTAAAACCCTTAAGTATAGGTGATCTGAGTAGCCTTGTTACAATTTAAATGTTGATAATTTGTAAGATTTTGTATGGGGATTTCATCTTATTGTCTAGAAATCTGTTGCGATGATGTTACCGGGATCTCTTGCATCGGATATTTGAATTTGGCTCATGTTCAGGGAAATCAAGATGCAAAGAAGGCAAAGTTGCACTCTAAGATCGGGAAGGAAGTTGTATCAGCGTAAGCCACTCCCTCTGCCGTTATATAAACGCGATAAAACTTAAATTTAGTTGAAAATGAAACAAAAAATTATAGACCAATTGTATATTGTTTTTGTAATTCTCTTATTGATTTATCATTTTTGTTGTTCCACGCGGTTTTCTGTATTTACTTTTATACGAGATATAAAGTGATTCTGTGGCTTTATTCTTATTCATTGGTCACTATTTATTGAAGTTATTATATGTCTTTTGTATTGTTGATTCAGTATAAGGAGAGGTGGTGGTCCAATTCCATCCTCAAATGCAATTTTGGCTGCTGTGCTTGAGAAAGCTAAGGAGCTTGATGTACCTAAGGAAATTTTGGATCGGAATATTAAGAAAGCTTCTGAGAAAGGACAAGAGGTGTATATTGAGAAAATTTACGAGGTTCGTACTAGCATTCTTCTATCATACCGATCCCGGTGCTTCTCAGATGTTGAAACATTTAGGGTAGTTTTCATCTTATTAGAATTATTATTAAATTGAAAAGAAAATATAGATATAAATCTAATAGTTTACCTCATGTATGTTGGCAATGTGAGCTTTCTAACAAAATCAATGTATCTTCTACTCTCAGGTATATGGTTTTGGTGGAGTTAGTATAGTAGTTGAAGTTTTAACAGATAAAATAACTCGGTCAGTGGCAGCTGTGAGAGAGGTAGTGAAGAACTATGGAGGGAAGATGGCAGATCCAGGATCCGTTCTGTTTAAGTTCAGACGTGCTCGAGCTGTTAGTATCAAAGTCACAGATGTCGATAAGGATCTGCTCTTTGCAGTCTCATTGGATGCTGGGGCAGAGGACGTCATTGAACCTCTGATTTCTGAAGATGATACTGAAGAAGATAGAACAGAAAGGTAATACTCCATAGTTTCCTTCCAAATATTATGCTTCTGAAATCTATGTCCTTTCTTTACTCTTCTTTTTCACGTGGATGAAAAAGAATGCAACATAGTTTGTCAAATGTGAAAGATTTGAGAGGCCTTAGGGTTGACATTTAATTGTGAAAGCTATAGTTATTGGATGAAAAATTACATGACGCGGAAGAGAAAAGACAAGCCGAAACCAAATGGTTCAAAATCACAATTTTCATATATTCTAGGGATAGCTAATACAATGACTTTGATCATAATTTCAATAAATCACAAGCTAGCTATATTTCTTAATTGCATTATATTCTTATTAGCTTATTAGCAAGTAAAAATTTGTCAAGTGGTCAGAAAAACTGTTACTATTGTGATTGCGCTGTCATTGTCACTGCACAATGCTAGTGAATCAGCTGTATTGCTCATGAATAAGGCACTGCAACACAGCTATCATTCATGTTGGAAATAGATATTTTCTAGTTAAAGGATTTGTCCATTTTTACATGCTGCTCTAATAGTTGCTATGGAACATATAGAACAATATCTATCCCCATGTATAGTCTGAGGAACTTTTGCAGTTCAGACATGCCCTAGGTTTCTTGATGATGACATGGGAGCGGTCTGCTCAATTCTATTCATGTTAAGATCTTTTGTTTAACCTATTTCTGTTTTCTGCGCTTGTTTCCTAAATTCTTACTTTATTCTGGAACACTTTCGCTGTTCGGTTTTCAGAATAAATTTGTTGGTTTAAATTTTTTCCAGTATTCTTGTAGAGATGATACATTTATGAATCTTCTTATGTTTATACTTCTCTGTTGCTTGAAGAAATGTAAGATATAAAAGCTATTTGTTTTCATTTTCCGATCAAGATATTGAAGTGGAATCAACACTATCAGCAATATGCAACTTTGTAGTTAAGCCAATATACTTGAAAGTGGGTTATTAATGAACTTCCTAGCCTGCTTTGACATTAGCCCGTGGTAAGAATATTTTATAGCAACTTGTCGTCATGGTTTAGTTTAGGATTTGATTCCAGCAAGTAAATGAGGATACTATGCAGAATGGATGTTCATCAAGTGTTTAGCCGAGCTCATCAATTAAAATGTATCTGAGAGAAAGGTTTCTTGATTTAAGAGAGTGTAGTGTTGACTATCAGTCTCAGTGAATATGGAAAACAAGATATATGCTCATGGACCCTAATCATCAGAATGTTGGTAATTGGTAAGGAATATTAATCAAGTTGTATATGTGTGTTAATTGGTCATTATCATTTGTCTTTTACATTCATCTCCTGTTATTTACTAATCCCTCTTTCAAAATTTTGTTTGATGTATAATGATAATGAGATTTAAAGTACTTCAGAATGCAGTCTCTTGGATATATATTTCTTAGAATAAAATTGCCCTTGTGGGATTTTCAAACTTGGTTGATTTTTTTTTGCAGCTATTACAAAATTGTATGTTCTTCAGAAAACTACAGTACAATAATATCAAAACTACGTGAAGAAGGAATAAGTTTCGAGACTGATAATGGTTCAGAGTTAATTCCTATTGCAGCTGTTGAGGTATGACTGATGTTAGTGCTGTGTCTCCCCTTTTGAACTTTAGTTGCCAGTGTTTCTTTTTTCTGCAGTTTCTGTACAGTCTGTTTTTCATGTTGACTATATGATTTGTTGCATATCTTGTTGAGACAGTTTATCTCAAATGGTAATAATATAAGAAAAGGCCATTGGAAATACCTACCTTGTATTGTAGTGTTGACCAGGAACAGATGGTTACCCTAAAGGATTTTCCACAACACATCACTTCTTTTAAGTTTAGTTCTCCCTGTTTTCAGTCATTTATAAAAGAAATTTGTGCTCTCTAACCACACGATCTCGCATGATATACTAATGAATTATAATAACTAAAATGAAAAAAATGATTGGGTACGGGCAGTACATGTGACGAGAAAAAGTAGAAATTTTCTCTTAAAATTGATTATAAAATCGATAACTGAATTTAAGGTGAGGGTTGTGAATCTCTTTTAGGATAAACACTTGTTAATGGGAAATACCAGTGTTCTAAAAAAAGCTAGGTGCTAGTTGGGCTGAGAGGGACTTCTGGGGACTAATCAGGGATTAATCGGTTTAAAGGATTAATCGGGGATTGATAGGGGACTAATCGGGGATTTTTAGAACATTGGGAAATACTGTATGGCAGTTATGGGAAATTACTCAAAAGAAATTCTATGCAACAATATAGATAATGATATCCAGGCTTACACGTATAAGATTTGGATGAACGACTACATGTTTTGGTATCTGTATGTATGTGTCATACAATGAAATTTAATGAAAAGGTAACACATAAAAGATTGAGGGTAGAATCAGCGGTGAACAAAAATAGTTTTGTCATCTAAGTTACTTACTATAACATCTATTTTGGGTTTATTAAAAAAGTACTAAAGGTTGCGTATGGATAAGCGTTTGGGAATGATAATCATCCTTCTTGTGTGTGATATAAGCTCATTTTGACCCCATTGCCATTTCCTAGTCCTAAAGTTCAAATGCAACCTAAAGTCAGAAGCAAAGTTTTGTACTAGACTTTGTTGTCCCGTACGAAGGATTATGGCAAATTTTCAGGGAAGTCTTATGATGGGTACTAAATAGAAATGGATTAATCTCATATTGAACTACGGATATGTATGAAGTAGCATCAACTACTGTACCAGAATAAAATAATGTTTTGGTGTGAATAGGGTGATGGTATATTTTTTTAAATATACCTCCACAATTTTTTTCTTCATAACGTGGGGTCAAATGACATCCCATTAAACCACTTTGGTCTACATGACCTCTTTAATAGAAAGAACCATTGGTTCATAATCTGTACAAATGATAATATATTAGTGGATTCGCTATTAAAAGTTAACACCAAATGAAATAGATAAAGGAAATATTAGGTAAGATTTAGATTAAGTTTGATAAGAAATAATGGTATGTAGTGTAACTTTAGCAAGAAATGGGTTGCTGAGGACTCTAAATCCTTAAAGACCGGGAAGTTCACCATCCCCTAGTGCTTTGGGTAACTTGGATTTCTGTTATAGAATGATGGAGAGATTGATAAGGATGTTCAAACTAGGATTAGTGTGGGAGGAGTGAATGAGATGTGGGATTTCGATGGTTGAAGATGATGTTTTAGAAATGTTTTGGTGGTACATAGGTTTTATTGGTATGACATTAATTACACCTACACAAAGTTCTAACATTTGAGATTGGGGAGAACTAGGCGATGTGACAAATAAGTAGTTTTGAGAATTTGGGGAGAACTTGACAAAACTTGTTTTGTAATATATGTAATCTTAGGCTCGCCTGATACAAGGTTTTTACCTGAGTAATATCCTACCAACCGAGCCTAAGATTAAACATTTATTTGAAACCATATGTAATTTATGCAAAAATTAAATTTATTAAATCTTTAATGACATGTTTTAATATTACCCCTATATTTTATCAATCTAATGATTTGAAATGGTTATTTTCACCTGAATGATTCTCTCTCTCTCTCTATATATATGTAGAGGACAAATCAAGTGAGAACCAAACTCATTCGTTATAACCTGAGAACATATATTGACCTTTGGATTAAATCAATCTTACACACGATCAGATGGTAAATTTTTGGAAACAAATCATGCAATTGAGGGCACAATCGTCATTATATACATTTGACATAAATAATATCACTTAATTAATTATTTCCTTTTTTATCTCTACTGAATAATATACATCAAATTCAGCATGAATAATATCTCTTAATTAATTACTTTCTTTTTTAAGATTGTTTATGTTATTCTAACTCTTTTGATAGACATGATTGTTTTTCATTATATTTTGGTGGACGCACTTTGAACCGATATGGGTATAGTTCACTTACTAACGGACAACTGTAGTATTCATACATGTATGATCATTTTTTCACACAATTCGTGATAAGACATACCTGTTTTGGTGTGGACATAGTCACCTTCTTGTGAAAATATCAATGACTTGAGTGATAAGTATGTACCTTGTTTTTTTCAATATTTTTTAGGACACACCTATGTAGGGGTGTGCATTCTCGGTTAACCGGAACCGGTGCCAGAAACCAAGAATCGACCGGAAAATTGCCGGTAAATTACACCGTTTTTTCGGTGTACCCAAAACTGGTACTATATTTGAATTAAAGAGAGTTTAACTTTAAGTTATTTTAAAATTAAGCATGATCCATTGGTTGTGAATCCAAATTTTTTCTGAGAAGTTGCAAGTTCGACCCTTAATGCAACCTCTTTATTTTTCGTTTGTTTGTGCCCATACTCCGAAGAGATGTGAGGAAGGAGGAAGATGAGAGGGAGGAGAGAGAGGGAACGAGGAACAAAAGAGAGGTGGAAGAAGGGAGGTGAGGAGGAAGAAGAAGAGAGGAGAGAGAACGGTGGCGAGAGGAAGAAGGGAGGCAAGGAGAGAGAACAGTGGTGAGAGAAAGAAGGGAGGTGAGGAAGAAGAAGAAGAGAGGAGAGAGAACGGTGGTGAGAGGAAGAAGAAGAAGGGAGGTGAGGAAGAGTAAGAAGAGAGGAGAGAGAACGGTGGTGAGAGGAAGAAGAAGAAGAGAGGTGAGGAACGGAGGTGAGAGGAAGAAGAAGAGAAGAGAGATGTGAGAGAGAGTGACTAATCTGACTCTTAGTTGTTTGTGAGAGTGACTGAGTGAGTGGAGAAGAAAAGGTGAGAGAGTGGAGGACAGGTCACAACAGATAAATGGTAGGAGAGCAGCCGCGTGGAGTGACGACAACCATTGATGAAGTTTTATCAACCGCTGTAATTAAAACACGTGTACATATACGATTATACCGGTTTTGGCCGGTTAACCGCGGACCGACTGGCTCACCGCCCGTTATTGAAAATTTGAACCGAATTTGTGCTGGTTTATCCCGGTTACGGTTTCTCCCGGTCCGGTTCTGCCTGGTTCCGGTCGGTTTGTCGGTTCCCGGTTTATTTTGCACAGCCCTACACCTATTCAACAATGGACGCAATTCATTTAGTTGTGTTTAATTATTTTCAGGTGGACAATCGTTGTTCCGGTATGAACATAGTTAACTTACTAACGGACGTTTATAATGATCAGAAATGCATGACCATGTTTTCACATAATTTGCTGTAGGACATACATGTTCTGATAAGGACATACATGTTTTGTTAAGAACATAGTTCTCTTCTCGATGGTCAATATTAATATATTGAGGGATAAGTATGAACTATGTTTGTCATAATCTTTGGTAGGACATACCTGTTCTTTTATGGACATAGTTCACTTCGAGTTAGACAATAGTAATACTCATAGTTGTAATGATGGATCATGTTTTCTTTGTTTGTTAATTTAGAGAACATTCATATTTTGTGTTTGACATAGTTCACTTAGAGATGGACAAAAATAATAATCATTGTTCTTTAATCGTAGAAATTAAATTTACAGATCTACTATATTTCACATATAATACAGTTAAATCTAAAATTACATGTAATTAATCTAATTTGATTAAATCTAGGAATTAGATTTGATCTTACCTGTAATTGTGTTTGATTACTACAAATATATTTGTTATTCCTATATTAACCCTCGTTTAATACATGTGTTATTTTTTCCTAATTTAAATACATGAATCTGAAATGTTGGATGTGCATAAATCCAATAGCTAGTGTTTATTCTCATGTTCTCATTCCATATAAGGTTCTTAGTCGAATGCATCCCTACATATATATAGCTAGATGAGATTCTTGAACAATGAAATTATTAATTGCAATAGATAAAAGAGCTCCATAATGAAGTACTTGTTATACAAATGATTCAATACATGATCTAACCAACATACATGGAGAGGACCACAAGTAATATGTTGTGCTATTGTTCTGAAAACGTTCCAATTGTAATGTAAAATAATCAATGTTAAAATATAATAAATTAAGAAAATTGTGCACTCAATTTTTTTTCAGAATATTTATTAAAAAATTGACCGAGTTTACTCGTGTTTGACCAAATTTCACCGCGTTGATCGAGTTTTAGACCGATTTCCCCTTCTCTCAGTAGTTGTTCTCCCCGAGTTCTAGAACACTGCACCTATAAGATTATAGGATAGTGCTTCATTCATCCTGTTATGTTGGATGTAACTATTCTCCTATATCATTTTAGTTAACTATGACGATTATAGGATAATGTTGTCTACAGATTGTAGTTTCTTGATTCCTATATTGGGTGGACAACGATTGTTACGATTCCCTTTCCATTAGTTTCATATGCAGTCTGTTCCTTTCTTAACTCTATGATTCTGCTCTCATGACTTCTCAAAGGATTTCATAAAGATTCCCATTTCTGTTTTATAATTATGAAATGCTTGCTGATGCCAGGTGGATGATGAAGCTATGGATTTGAACAAGCTATTTATCTCCAAATTACTTGAACTTGACGATGTCGATGCAGTTTATACAGATCAGAAGTAAGAAATTCAAATATCTGGTCACACCATCCCAGCAGCTCAACAACATAAAGAGGCTCGCATTATTTGCTGCTACTGATTCAATTTCTTGTTTTTACCTTTTATATGAAAGAGCTGAAACTAATTATTTGCAATCTTCTGTATTACCTGGATTTAAATTTGTTGGTAGAATGAGAATTTGTGGTGCAAGAGTGATTAAATTGTATCCCAACCCCCTCCCGATATCGACAACGATTTTGTTGCAGCTTATGTAAGATCCATGTTTATCAGTAGCACTTGACCTTTTAAGGTTACTATCAGCATTTTCTCAAGGAAATATATACAGTGCAATTGTCTCATTCCAAAGTGTGAATTGTTACATCGTTTCAAAAATGAAATCAGAGTGGTCATGCTGGTTTCCTGGTTGATTTTTTTGTCAGCAAAAGTAATTTATTTATTGCAGCCCAAAAAAATGGGAGATAAACACAAAATTGCATGGAACACATGCAAACCAAGAAATAACAGTTACAGATGAGTTTGAAACCATGACTGCAAGTTAACCAAACCCCACCAAACAGTGCAAGAATACAGAAAACCACAGTAAAAGAACACTAAAAATTGCTAACAGTTTTTTCCTTCAGTAAAGACGCATAATTTGTGCAGTTACAAGCATTTTGTGCGCATAAATGAGCGTTTTTTGTGCGCCGTGACAAATACGTTGTTACACTTTGTAACGATGCACACGTGCGTCGTTACAATTTGCGACGGCACACATTATATGTGCGCACCGTCAGTGTGTGCCGTTAGTGTGTGCCGTTAGCATTGTAACGGCTCACAAACTCGGTTGCGCTGTTACAAAAGTAAATGTGGCCGTCAGTTTAAGGGCACAGTGACGGCAGTTTTGTGACGGCGCACGTTCCGTGTACGCCGTCACAACCGTAACGGCGTACACTGAACGTGCGCCGTTACTATTGTGACGGCGTACATGACCTGTGCGTCGTTACATTTGTAAGGACACACATTGTAAGTACATCTGAGTGAAGGTGACCAACTCTTGTATCAAGTATTGTTGCGCAATACAACTTTCCGGATACCGCGGGTTGCGCACACTTTTCTTGTATACGCCAAGTTGTCTACAATGGTAATTATGTGTCAATGTTAGATTCAATGATATTTGTAACGACATATCTTATAATTCCGGTTGTCAGTTAAGGAACATACCGTTCTATTGGAAACATCCATGTGAAATGGACTGGGCCGGCCCGCAATATTTGATCCGGAAGGTGCAGTAAAAGGTGAACCATAATTGTACAAAATGAAGGAGGGAAAATAGTCTACAGCTTACAAACTGGAACCACTATATCTTCCCACAACTTTTTCAGCGTTTTTTTCCTCGTCTCCCTCGTGCACAACAACTGGAACGCTTTGTCCAGCTCTGCTAATGCTTCCGCCACATGAGGCGGACGTACTTCCGAATGATAAGGGGGAAGATACATTGCATCAACACGTGACAATCGTGGGTCTTTAATTCGAGAAACTTTTTCTCATCGGCATTCACCTTGCTCTTTAGACTTCCCGCATATCCAGAGGGAAACTTAACTGCTCGGATATGCTACAGTACTTCCTTCTGTTCAACACCCGCCAAGCCATAAAATGCATATGGGAGCTCCCCGTCTTGCAACCACTGGTCTTGCCGGATGTTCTGTTTCTCGTAATTTCTCCTGACTTTCATGCCATCCTTAGCCTTCCCCGCAATTCCAAGAACTGTACCTATGAAGTTGTCGCATACGTTCTTCTCTATATGCATCAAGTCCAAGGCATGTCTAACTTGATGAGTTTTTCAATAAGACAACTTCCAGAATAAGCTTTTATAAGACCAACATATATGACCATCACCACTTTTTCGTTTACTGAATTTCCGATGCAGACTAGGCGGTGGATATTTATGACGTAGAATCGCTTTGAGTACAACTACCTATGAATGTCTTTTAGGCCTTGAGTAGGTCTCTATTTGACCTTTAAAGACCTCTATTTGACCGTTAAAGGCCTCTATTTGACCGAGAAACGCCTCAGCCTCAAATCTGATAGCATTTTGTGCCCTAGTCCAATTGCTAGTAGCCTGTAAACGTCTATGTACATTATCATCGTTTGTAATATATATAAAACGGCTTTGTATTACTTATGTGTTGAAGTAATATGTTAAGCATGATCTGATTTATGACCACTAAAGTAGTAGAACCATAAATCTGTACGGATCACACTTGACGAGTCCCTGGTCAATATATGCTTCCATAGAAGCGACCAGTATGAGGATGGTTCTTAATGACGTAGTTCTACTTGTCATAGGGATGAGGGATCCCGGAATCATGTCATAGATATCATGAGGTGATTGATATCGGACGACCCGCTTTGAATAGTTTTTTCATAGATTAAGCCATGAACATATTAAAATGCGATAGCTTGTCACGATGTCCTTAGACCGAGGAGTCTTTGTGATCACTATGCAATGTACGTGCGGCTTTAACTTGCGCCTAACGCTTTCCGTAACAAGATTGCAATAACGGGCATGATTGGGTGGCGGAACGGGTTGCATGAGTGACACGAAAGACGGCTAAGGGATTTATCCCTCATACTACAGTATGAGAAAGATATCCGTTAAAGGCCTCTTGATCGAGACTGACTGAGAGTAAGAGCATGGTCATGCCGGTGATACGGGTTATCAGTTCTCAGCCATCTCACATATCAAGTAACAATGATTGATTAAACAAGGGTGACGACTCTGTGCCTTGTGATCAATCGGGATATCTAGAGATAATAGGATAGTGAATTGTACGCACAAAGTTAAGTCGAATCATCGATCGTCATGCACCTTGGGTAATCATAACGTCTTACTAGAGGCCCCTTATGATGGATCGGGCAAGAGCGATCTTTTGCGCCGATCTGCCAACGGTGGCATGAGCCTGAAGGGTCACACGCATTCAAGACGGATAACTTGAGACAAGGAAACCTTAACGTTTCGTTTCTTGGGAGCAATGCATGGACAAAACTGAAGGTTTTGGGCCATGGGTTCGGTTTGAGAGAATAATTAGCGAATCGAGAAAACTGAGTTTTTTCGTCGATGTCGCGTCAGACTTTGTTTGATAAGTAACGACAAAAAGGGTCGGGCAAACTTTTGGACACGACACGAAACCATATGGGCGAGCCCATTGGGCTTGGCCCATGAGGTCACGTGACCGACCCAAACAAGGGCCCATTTTGGGCCCAATAAGCCTCTTGTGGCCTGCCCACATTGGTGGGTCCAATGGTGGGGGCCACACAACACCATGCTTGGTTGGTGATTGTGGATTAAGAGGTGAGTGATTTAAGGGGTATGGGTGATGACACTTTAAGCCCATACCAATCACTTTTGACCCATGCTTATGAGTTGGATGATGAATTGAAATATCTAATATTGATTCATTACACAAATTATCAAACAACTCACAAAAACCCTCTCTCTCTCTTGCTTGGCCGGCCACCATCTCTCTCTCCTCAATCTTGATCTCTTGTTCTTCATTTAATTGTTCTAGTAGGCAATTAAGTGAAGGATCTTCAAGATCATCCCCTTGGTGTGGACTTGCTTTAGAGAAGAAGATCCGAAAGTTCTTCTTTATCGATTCAACAAAGACTTAAAGGTAAACATCTTGTGGGAATAGATTTTGCCTTGGGATTTAACGGTTTATGTTCTTGGATAAGGTTTGGAGTAGTTTTTATTAAACGCTTCCGCTATCTCGATGATCTAGAACGCTCCAAAACCTTACAAAATCGCAGTGGGTGGTTTTCTGGCAAGGACCTATGCGCAGCTTGGTAAGAGATTCTTGAGTTACTGCGTGAAGAATCGATCGCGTCCAAGTATAGAGGACACGCCTTGTAGCCTTTAGTCTGGATGCCCCTCAACATTCCCAAACCCGGGAAGTCACTTATTGTCCACATCAAAGTAGCCCACATTATAAAAGCCTATTTCTTATAACCATCACACGTGACAGCTCCGTGCTCCCACAGATGGTTCAACTCATCAATCAGCGGACACATGAAGTTATTCAAGCATTTCCCATGTGATTTTGGACCGGAGACCAACATGGTGACGATGTTATACTCATTTCGCATAGCCATCAAGGGGGTAAAATTCAACGGTACATGCCACAAACTATAACTCGATGCATTAGGCCCATATGAGGAGAACCTGTCGGATGATAGTGCCAACTGTAAGTTGCGGATTTCGCCAGAAAATACCGGGTATTTCTTATCAAACTTAATCCAATCTGCACCGTCCGATGGATGTACTAATATGTCACTGTCCTTATTCTCCCGCTCCCCGGGCCATCACATCCACTCAGCCCTCTTTGGGCAAGATATAAACATTGAAGTCGAGGAGTTAATGGGAAGTACCACAACGTCTTTTTCGGAACTAATTTTTCTCCACTTTAGCGTATCGTGCTTCTCCACAAATGCCACATATCTAGAATTGCGATTGTGTCCCGTAGTCAAAGTGCACCCGTACATGCATGCATCATATTTCACGTGTGGCATTTCAATAGCCTTTATCTTCTGCTTTGTTGTTGCGTAGCTAGATGGATACGTATTAGGTTGGGGTAATGTACGACAATAATATTTGGCTACCTTGGTAAAAGCCGCGTCAGAAATCCCGGTGCTCTACTTGATGGACAACATCCTTAACAACGCCGCTAAAGAAGTGTTCCTCACTAGTCACGGCGCACGTCGTTTTGTACAACGGCTTTTGCGACTCCGTCACCAACCGGTTGTATGCCGTCATGGTTTCCTTAGCGACTCCTTCCTCGACTTCGGTTATTATATTAATGTTCTCTCATTCCTCGTCCTCGTCCTCGTCAACCCTTATATCTCTAGTTGGGTCTACATCATCCACGAACTGCTGCATTGGATCAACGTCCATGAACTGTTGCACGGGATCAACGTACATTGGATTGTTTTCCGACGTCGAACAACGTTGAGTCCCCGATGTTGGCATCATACTCATATCCTAATTGTGACTTGAAATAGCTTCTTCGACTTCGCCGTGATGGAACTACACATTATACAATCTAAGACAATTTTTCTTAAGTATATGATCGCAAATGGTGTCCATATCGTGCCAAGCTGAATTACAACACCTTGTACATGGACACTTGAAACGTTATACACCATCTCTTGGAGCGTTTTGCTTCGCAAGGTTTACAAAACTACTTAGTCTGCGCATCCATTCCTCACTCATTTTTACGGATCCTATCAATCGCTGATCCATTCTATGTAGTATATATAAATTATTATAAAATAATAATATACATCATATCTGTAAATTAAATGACATGAACTAAAATACTTTAACTTAAACACATTATTTTAAAATGTACATACCTTATAATTCCCGCAATTCCGAATCCAATAGCTAATATAGAGAGAGATAATAAGAGGCTAGTATTTGTGGGGGAGACTTAATATAGGGTACTCGGAAAATTTAAAAATAGTCGGGAAACTTTCACCAAAATTACGAAAATACCCTTATCGGGAGGAAAACATGTGGGAGAGAAAAGTGGAGGTTTTGTGGGAGGTGCTGCCAACATTTATAGATTTTGTTTGTAACGACGCACATAGGAGAGTACGCTGTTACAAAATTAATGTGTTTACAGACTAATGGTAACACCAACGGCTCGATTTCCGACCGTTAACGTCTAACGGTAAAGTTTTGGTCAACGGTCAATCTTTTGTAACGGCGCATAATGGAATGTGTGCCGTTACAAAGTGAAATTACTAACGACGTACAATGTTTGTACGCTGTTACTGGGTTATTGACGACGCACGATTATTATACGCCGTCACTGATTTTTGTGACGGCGCACATTCAACGTGCGCCGTTACAAACCATAGTTGTAACGTCGCACTTTCCATACATGTGCTGTCACTAATGCAAAATCTGATAGTGAAATGATCCTTCTTCCAATTTCCAAGCGTGATACAGCTAGGACATCAAGTGTAAGTATGGAGAACGCCAGGCTATGGACCTTATTAACAATCCCCTCTGACGACACAGCCACACCCTTAAATATAATGTCATTCTGCACCAGCCACAAGCACCATAACCCCACAAAAAACAATGAGTCCACACCCTCTTCTCCTTCCTTCCTCCATCCCGCAACAACTCCTTCCATCCCAACAACATAGCACTCTGATCCCCATCCAGAGCTGTATTGAAATCCCACCACCTTAGGGAGTCCCATCCAAAATATCCAATCTGAGTAACATAAAACCAATAAATGAGTGCTAACCTCTGAAAACTCTTCACATAACAGACAAAGACAACTCGTGGCAGCTAGGATTTTGTGGAGCCACCGCACCTAGCCCTTTATGGTCTAGGTTCATGATCCCCTAAACCACCCTAATTTACTATAGAGAGCTCCTTGTGCTAAAATTTTAATTTCATTCAAGATCATACCCAAACGCTGCCGAAATCTCTACACTAGTATTTTTCATTCTAGTAGGTGGTTTAGACTAAGTTTACTAAACTTGTGTTTGTGTTGATACATATAGAGGGATGGACGTAAAATTTTCTCCTCTTCGTTGATCCGGTTCATCGATTAAGGTAAAATCGAAATCTCAAGTTTTAAGGCTTTTTGTAGATCTATCACATAGATAAGATCCTGACAGATTCAGGGTTAATTCTATTTATTCTTCCGATGTGCAAATCTAATTTGGACCCCCCCGAATCCCAACAAGGTATAGTCCAAAAAAATAACTCCTTTCCTTTCCAAAAACACTCTCGTTTAAATAGCGTCATGCATTACCAACCACACAAGGAATTGGTACTTCAGTGGAATGGAAGCACTCCAAAGACAACTTGTCCAACCTATACGATGCTCTCTACTCGATCCCTATAGGGGACCATACGCCCGACGTATCGAATACCCCGCCGAATCATGAAACCAACATAATTTATCCTCCACTTACGGCCTACATCTTACTCATGAGAGGCGATTTATCTCAACATTTGGGCGAAATGGCCTGGACAGGACAAAACAATAGTCCATGTCACGTTTAGTAGTTTTTTCACCTTATGCTAGTTTTAGATGTTATAATAGGACTTTAATACTATCTTTTAAATTTAAATTTTGTTTTAGCTTTAAATGTAAATAAAATGTGCTTTAGGCGGGTTTGTTCAAAATGAGACCTACCCAAAACAAAAGAACCGGTTCATGTCATGTACACTACAAGTTTTTCTATTTTATTTTATTTTTAACTTATATAATAATAGATTTTTTTCAAAATAAATGTTTTTAATTAAAATAAATAGAGAAATAAGTTACTATTAAACTTAATTTAGAAATTTTGACATGTTTTGTTCTTTTTTATTTTAGCACCCGTACATGCTTGGGTTCCTAAGTGGATCAGAACCACTGTCACTTCCTTTACCAAAAAACACTAGCAAGTAGCAAGACAAACTAGTGAAACCAAGAAGTAACTTTCCAAAGTATTAAAACCAAAAAGACACTCCAGCAAACACCAACTATGAATTTGAAAAACACTATACGGTTCAAACTCCATTCCGCAAAAGAAGTATCCCAAGCTCCATCAACATCCAGAGCTAACATTAAAAACAGACAAAACTGAACCTTCCCCACCACCTCACCACACCATTGAAGACTGTTATTACGAGCCAACCGTAAACACCATAGTTTTACAAAGAAACGTCGAATCCATGCCTTGATCATGTGCCAATTTCTACTCAACAAGAGATCCCTTCAACCTGCTAAAAAAATCATTTTACCATATGGAAGCACCAAACTAATACCTCACCACCCCAAAATACTCATCCAAAGCTTTTATGACCAACTACAATGAAAAAGTAAGTGCGAACTAACCACCGAGTATTCCCTGCAAACCAGACACAAACTTGTCGACAAAGCACGGGCATCCCACAATATCATGAGCTTACCATTTAAAAGCCACAAATGATAAAAATTCAAGTGTCTTAGGCAGACATTATGAAAACGGCTTGGTTTTGGACCTCAATCAACTTCCATAGGGCTTAACAACACCGGGCGAAAGATCCGGGGGCACGCGAGGGAGCCCATGCTGAATAGGAGACCCAAATAAGAATATATAGCAGGTTCGGTGAATTCAAGAAATGATCGAGTCGGCTTGCTTTCGATCCATGACCAAAACAGGTGAACCTTTTACTATCCAATGGTATGTCAATCAAACAAGACGAGAACAATTAGTCATCTTCTCTTCACACCGCACAAAATTATAATCCCCCCAATTAAGAATACTGAATCACCTTTCACACTCACACCAGGCAAAGACAGAACCTAACACTTCATATAGGAATATGAAGCATAACCATAACAAAGAGACAATCTATCAACTAAGAAATCCATTAACCAACCACATAATCAAGTTACCTTGCACCTCCGACCACAAGCATCCAACTGAGAGGCAGTCACCGAAACAACCCAGAGCTAGAGCATACACAAAGTCAAATTCATCCGAAAAGCCACAAGAAGCAATAAAAATAACCTGTATATACATCAACTTAGTTTCCTGAATCAGAACAAAATTTGGAGCATGCTTTCGAATTGCAGCCCCTAGCACCCGCCGCTTGGCAGACGAACACCTGCAGGCCACGTGCGTTCCAAGACAAAAACTTCATTGGCCGGACAAGTCCGGTCCCTTTGCCAACGGATGCCGCTCCCTCTTAAGCTTTTCTAGGCGACGAAAAATATCTGTTTCCGGTCCATTGTATGTAACACCCTTAGATTTTGCATATTCCCAAACCAATTCCTTTTCGGTATGCGTCCGACTAGAGGAGACGGAAGGGACAAACTCTACATTATCTTCTAGTTTCTCTTGATTACTAGACCCTGCATCCATCCTAGAGTCTTTAATATTCGAGATTAAAAAGTCCTCATGCAAGGGATTACTTCTTTGATCACCCCGTGTTGACCCAAAAAAGAAGGGAACCACTTCCACGCTATATGAATGTGCAATTATAGCCTCACTGTCACCGGGAGCTGCGCCTCCACCTCCGGGATCTGTGAGACATCGATCGCTGTCAACTGGACTTGGCATCGAGCACCCTTGAAACTTAAATCCAATTCCTACTCCACACGGCCACAGTCTAAAACATGAACTAGTGCCAATGCGCGATCAAATTTTTTACCATTCACTGAAGTCGGGTGTATCGTCACTAACGTTCCAAGCTAATAGAGAACGTCTGCCATCGTGTCCGTTGACCAGGCCAATAAAGGAAGACCCACTAGCTCCACCCAACGCAGGCGACCCCACATATCAGACGGTCCGTACACTCATTGTATGCAAAAAGCCAAGGGTTCAAGAACTCCCAATTCTCACATCTAACAACATCTATCGCTTGCGGCTTAGGGAATGATACCAAAAAAGTTTCTCGCAACTGCCACCACGCAACACTGTAATACTTGTTCCATGTGTGGATTAATTGTGCAATGAATACCACAGTCCTTCTCCTTTTCTTTCAACGGTGGATCCCTCGTTGCTATCTCAGGAGCCACCACAAGCCTCTTCTCCCGCATCCAGATGCCCTTCATGGTTGAAATTGCATGATCCACGTCTGCCTGGCAACGAGAATGGACCATCTAGTTTGGCTGGGATGTCTGTCCCTGTGATCACACCATACCAACCAGACGTTTCCCAACCCCTATCTTACGTGAATTTCTATCCCTCCTAGCTCCTGCCGCCTCCGCACCACGTCCGTTATCCCTTTTTCTCTCACTCTCACCATTTTTCGAAATAGGTTAATTTAGGTGTGATTAATCCATGTGATATTATTATATTGGGAATTTCTCAAAATTTGTTAATTCATATTGTTTTTCTAATCTAAAAATCATGAATTTCATATTACACCAAAACTAAACTAATTTTTTCCTTCGTTCCTTCAATTTGAAAATTATAATTTCACAAATAATTTTAAAAATAAGAACCAATAAATTAATAAATAAACAAACAAAACCAATGAATTACAAAATGAGAGTTTCATCTAGGGATGGCAAAAATACCCAAACCCGACGGGTAACCCATAGACCCAACCCAATTAGAAGCGGACGGGTCAGTGATTTTGGGTAACGGGACGGGTAATGGGCCAAACAAGCGGGTATCTAGTCGGGTCAAGGTCGGGGTGACCACAACCCGCCCTGCCCCGTTGTATGTTAAAATAAGTATGATGTTATATTTATAATTAAAAGAAAACATTACCAACTAATTAATGCTAATTATGTTTCTCAAAAAAAATTTATAACCAAGTTACAAATTTTATTCGTTTGTTTCTCTATATATATATATTTCTTTGTTAATTTTGACTTTTCGCACAAACATGATCTACTGAGTTCTCATAATTGGTTTTAGTTGCACAGTGAAAAAACATCACACACTTCAAATATATTTTACTATATCATGTTTTATATACAAATTTTGCTATTTGTATGTAAAATTAATTGAGAGAGGATCATATAATGCTAGACGGATTGTAAGAGAATATTGAAATAACGTCTGATTTCGGGACGGGTCCGGGACTTGCAAATTACCTGTACCCGTCGGGGCGGGTTTCGGGACGGGTTTGAAAGAAAAATATCGGGGAATGGGACGGGTTCGGGACATGGACCTAATTTTTGGGTTGGGTCTGGGATTACTAGACCCGCCCCAGTGCCATCCCTAGTTTCATCGTCAACATAAGCAACAAATAATTAACTTCATCTTTTTCTCTTTTTAAATTTTGCGTTTATTGTTTAAATAGTAAATTACATTGAATTTTTTGCCATTGTTGACAATGGAGATTTTAGGGATGACAATAGAACAGGTTCAGGGCGGGTTTTATAATTCCATTCCCGTCCCGATTTCAAACACCTTGCCTGATCATCACCCCATTCTCCGATTTTTACCTATTTCCCCCGCCCGACGGGAATAGGAAATCCCCAATCCCCAAAAATTTTCCGAGTTGATTGTTTTTTTTAATCGGCAATTTTTTTTTTGTATTTTTGTATTAGTATAAAGACATATGTACAAAGCAAAAAAATGTCCACAGTCACCTGAGAAGAGAAAAAAGGCCTAAAATCACCATCACAATAAGGATCGAAGGACCGCCTTTGAGTCGGACACCTAAGCAGGAAATGACCGGCCTCCCTCCCATGAGTATGTAGTTCTGCCTTAATAAGACTACATCAAAGTGTAGGGGAAAAGTTGGGCAAACCTGAGCACATCGCTTGGTGTCCTGGTAACCTTCTCGAAAATACGTTCATTTATGCAAAATCCATATGAACCAAAGGCTGAGGTAAAAAATTCTAATCCAAGATCAGCATAGTCCCACCTCCCTAATCTTTTCCGGTCAGAGATTAAAGAATTCTAAAGCCGTGTCCTAAATTACCAAAGGTTCTGCCCACCATAGATGAATTAATTCCCAAATCTTCTTGGTCAAAGAGCATGTGATGAAACAATGCCCCAAATCCTCCGTTCTTCTGCTAGTACAAATTGAGCATCTCCATTTAATAAGAGGAATACCTCTAGACACCAAAAATAGGGTCGTAGGAACCGCCTCCCGCAAGACTAGCCAAGCGAAGCATCGATAGTTGGGTGGTAAGGGGTTGCCTCAAACTTTCGATGCCCAAGCCACTCGATCTTGTGCCTCATTACGTGCAAAATATTGAAAACCTTTCGAAACTGTATAACCTTTTGGGTGGGGGACCTAAAACAATGTGTCATCACGATTGGCGCTTTAAACCAAAAGAGAGGTTTCTTGCTTGCATAATGATAATTTTATTTTGAAATTAGAGATGACAGGTTCACAAGTTGAAAGGCTCCTGAGATCAGCTCCCAAAGAAAAATCGAGGTAAGGGAATGGAAATTCTCCTGTAATACACCCAAAAGTTTTAGCTAGCTCTTCCACCTGCTCAATGGGTATGTTCTGTTGGGGAGATCCGGGCTTTACTTAGGAGAAGCACCCAAGGAAAGCCCATACACACATTAGAGCCCACCTTTGACCCAAAAGACTAGCCTGTTGTGTGTAGGGTCTAATGTGTATATAAACTCTCCTTATATACCTTGTAATATTCTAGACTGGCTCCCCCTAAGCCCACATACTTTACCTTGGTCTACTCTCCCACAAGAGCCATTTTCATTTTATCTGAGCCTCACCATGGGGAGACGTGATCATGATACCGGTCTTACTAGTCATAGGAGAATACCCGATCCACTTAACTAGGAGAGTCTACCGAACCAAGGCTCTGATACCGCTGTTGGGGAGATCCGGGCCTTACGTAGGAAGAGCACCAAAGAAAAACCCATACACACATTAGACTTAACCTTTGACCCAAAAGACTAGCATGTTAGGTCTAGGGTCCAATTTGTATATAAACTCTCTTTATACCTTGTAATCTTCTGATGTGGGACTTTGAACTCACATGTGGACATAACATGTTCATCCCCAATAATCTCAAGTTTAGCATATGAGTTCGATCAGCTTCAACAAACAAAATTGTGTCATCCGCAAATTCTAAATGGGAGATTCTTAAATCCAACCCTACGTGAATACCTCTGGAAAAACCTTCTTGTTCTCATTTATTTAATAATAAATGGAGTCCTTCCACTGCCATCAAAAAAAGAAAAGGCGATAAAGGGCACCCCTGTCGAACCCCTATTTGAATATCAAACTGAATAGTTGGCGAGCCGTTGATCAAGACTGAAGTTGTGGATACCAAAGAAGAACACATCCAAGATACCCATTTTGATCCAAAATCCATAAGTCTCGTCACAGCTCAAGTAACCCCAGTCCACCATATCGAAAGCTTTTTCAAAGTCTAGTTTAATCACCGAGGCTTGAAATCCCCATTTTTAATCAAATCTATTACCTCATTTGCAATTAGGATTCCATCAATTAGTTTTCTTCCCCTTACAAAACATGATTGCTCATTACTAATAACCAAATTCATGAATGGTCGAAGGCGTAGGGACATCACCTTTCCCAATAATTTGTGGGGGACATTATCAAACTTATCAGACACAATTTAGAGAAAGACCTTATATTTGGTACCTTGGGGATTAGAGCAATAAATGAAGTGTTCAACCCCATCCCAATCTGGCACGTGGTGTGAAAATCGCTACAGAATGCCAAAATCTCCTCTCTAATTAGCTCTCATGCAAGTTAATAATAGTGATGGGCGTGTCCGTAGCAATTAACGTACCAGTCCAAATAAGGAGGTTTGGCAAAGTGAGACAATGATTCATGCATAAAATTCTCCTATCCCAAACTGAAAGACAACCTTGACCAATTTCTCTACCCGCTGGACTATAAAAAAAATTATAAAAATGCGAGAACCCGCAAGAGCGGACAAAAGGAGAAGTTATTTCAAGTCTCTTAATCTCTTGAAATGCCGCAAACTTAGGCTTGTGAACTTGAATAATGCGAGCGAGGAGCTTTCGCCTAGCATAAGAGCTTAAACTCCTCGCATTCAAACTGAATGTCTTCATTGTTTAGCGGGAGCACTAAGCCCCGCTTGTTCTATTATCACACCAAATTCTTCTTCCAACTCTTTACTGGTTCCTAGAAAGCGACCTCCCAACTCTTTTCCCACTTTCCAAATAAGGTTTGGATGTATAAAGTCAACGATAGGCAAAGAAACAATTTCCCTGTCTGTGCTTCCATCGCCCAAAGTTGAGAGTTCCTGCTCAATGCCTTCTACTTCATCCAGTTCCTTTTCATCATCATTCTCAGATTCGCTTGTCACCTCCTCTCCCTAAAGAACTAAGACCATACTCGATTTAAAAGGGGAGGGTGTCTTGGATCTTTTCCGAATGCGCTTTGGCGCTCTTAAGACTTTTTGTGCCATTGTTGACATGATGGAGTTGCGTCCAAAAGCAGTTAATTTTCTCAATGCAGACTGATCAATTCCAATTTTCTCGTTTGGAATGGTCTCATAAGGTACAATTAATTTACCTTGCATGCTCTCCTCGGGCTCACTGTCATATCCATCTGGCGGGTATACTCTCGAAAAGGTTGTCGGACATAGCTCAAAGTCTTCAAAACCCACCGCACGAGTATCACCCAAACAGACAACTGGCGAGTCGAGGTCCATGTGTACCGAAGAGGGTGTTGGTGGAGGTTTTGGAGTATAAATCAACTTGTCATCATTGGTCTGCTTAGTAGCAATACTAGACGAGGTTTTTAGTTCCATGGCTGCAAATGTGCGAGAGACCCATTCAACAGTGCTCAAAGGCTTTGGTTGTTCTACATTTCCCCCACAAATAGTCTACTAAAAAATCTTCAAATAATGGAATGAAAGAGACCATGTCTTCCTTATTTTTTTGTTCCTGACGCTGAATCAGGCCAAAGAGATCTAATGGTGGGAGATCATTCACTTTAGAAACCGAAATAGGCATCGGTTGTTCTGCATTTTTTCTCAAGTCATCTACTGAAAAAACTTCAACTGCGTCGGTTGTTCCCCAAGTTGATTTTTATTTTTAGCGTGAGAACATAACTCAAAATTGTACTAAATTACTTATAGAATATCATATCTCAATCATAACAATCTAAACCATGATCATGGATGGCAATGGGGCGGGTTTATGACGAATTTGGCAATCTTCGTCCCCGTTAGAAACGGTTCGAGGATTCCCCCTTTTTAACGGGGACGAGAATTCTCCATCGGGTTCAGTGATTCCCCGTTCTCCGTTTCCAACCCAAAAAAATGTGAAAACATATTTATTTTTTAATAAAATTTGTATTACAATTATTATTTTAATAAAAATATATACTTCAAATATTATTTTTCATTAAAAATGTATTATAATATATTATTTTAATAAAAAATATTATTTTTCATCAAATAACATTTTAGAAATATATATTTTTAATATATCGGGGCGCGGGCGGCGATACCTCACCCCGTTTTTGTTCGGATCTAGGGATTCCTATCGGGATGGGGAATATTGTCATCCATAACCATGATTACAAAATCTTATATACATAAAAAAATAAAGCCGCTAAAAATGACAAAATGTTAAGTTCAATAATCATGAAATATATGTGAAAACAACTCCAACTCCAACAACAAGGTGCCAATATGCATTAGTGAAAACAATTCCAACAAACAAGAATACATGGTTCCTATTTTCTATAATATATTTTAATATGGTATTTTTATAAAAATATTTAATATTCTTAAACACGTATTGGGTCGGATTAGGCCGGAGACTGTTCCCCCCATCCCCAACCCCGACCTGATCAAATCCCCAATTTGTTGCCCCGTTCTTCGAAATTGTTGTCCCGCCTCGAACTCAAATGGGTCGGGGCCACCGGATCCCCGCGAGTACGAATTTTTTTGCCATCCCTAGGAGATTTGATTTCGTAACTTATTGATTTATCGATTCCTTATTTTAAAAATATTTGTAAAATTATAATATTTGAGGAAAAGAAATGAGGGAGAAATTAATTATGTTTTGGTTTAATTTGAAATTCATGATTTTTTTCAATAATAACAGAACAATACTAATATTTTACAAAGCGAGAAGTCACCTTTGAGAACCCAGGTTCAATCCCAGCAAGGCCTATGGACATGTATCAAAAAAATTTAGTTAGCATTACTGTAACAGGTACTTGCCAAAGTAAAAAAAAAAGGGTAATGACAGTTGACTATACCCAACTATGTCACGTTTCAAATTTAATACCCCAACTTACAAATTTTCATTTGGGATACCCAAAGATTGAATAAGCGACACTTAGCCCAACGTCTGTTAAATCTAACTGATTTGGTTTGTCAAAAAGTCTAAAATGTCCTCAATGGTTTTGGTCTGTTAAACCAGTTTGATTGGTTCAGTTGATATGGTTATGAAATGACTATTTTGCCCCTGATTGAACAACCAATTTAACTAATGGTTTAAGGGCAAAATTGACTTTTCAATTACACAAATAATAATTATAATTCTTTAATAATTAAATAAATATATTATCATTAATTGATTATTAATTAATTATATTATTATTAATCATTAATTTAACTTAATTAAACCTAAACCTAATCATTAATCACTCCCTGCCACCGCCACTCCGGCCGGCAACCCCGACCGGCCGAAGCTCGGCGCAGGCGAGGCCGAGCCTCGGCGCAGGCGAGGCCGAAACTCGGCGCAGGCGAGGCTGAACTCCGTCGCAGGCGAGGCCGAAACTCGGCGCAGGCGAGGCCGAACTCCGTCGCAGGCGAGGCCGAACTCCGTCGCGGTCTCCTCTGTCGAAACCCATATCTGGGTTCTGAGTCGCCCAAAACCAGAGGGCTCGCCTGGTTCTGAGTCGACCAAACTCAGATCCAGGCGAGCCCGTCTCCGCCAGCGCCCCGTCTCCGGTTGGTCCCCGTCTCACTGGTTCGTCGCCGAGCTCGCCTAAAAGGTTCGTCACCGAGCTCGCCTAAAAGGTTCGTCGCCGAGCTCGCCTGTCCACTGGTTTGTCGCCAAGCTCGCCTGAAAGGGTCGTCCAAGGACCTTGTCGCCAAGCTATAGGGTCAGAGGCGGCCAGAGTCGCGACGGTGGCTGGAGACGGGGCCGAGGCGGCCGGAGTCGCGACGGTGGCTGCCGGAGGACGGTGGTGGCTAATGGAGCTGAAGAAGGCGACAAAAGAGAGAGAGAGAAAGGGGTTAGAGATGAGGGCAATAAAGTAATTTTACAGAATTATTTTTAGTTTTGTAATTATTTTATTTATGTAGTTGAAAAGTCAATTTTGCCCTCAAACAATTTGTTAAATTAGTTGTTCAATTAAGGGTAAAATAGTCATTTCATAATCATATCAATTGAACCAATCAGACCGGTTTAACACATCAAAATTGTTGAGGGCATTTTAGACTTTTTAACAGATCAATTCAGTTAGATTTAACATACGTTGGGTTAAATGTCGCTTATTGAAACTTGGGGTACTCGAAATGAAATTTTAAAAGTTGGGGTATTAAATTTGAAACGCGACATAATTGGGTGTAGTCAACTGTCATTACCCCTAAAAAAATCCAATGGCTCATATGTGTCAGATGCTCATGCCCAAAACCTATTTTCCAAAATAAGTTCAACAGTAACATATATATTTGTAATTATCTTAATTAAAAGCATTTATTTCAAAAAAAAAAATCATATAGTAACTCCTAATTTCTCTATCCCATGCTAGAGATTTGATATTGCTAGACTAGTAGTGGTTTTACTTTACCATTAGACCATCCCCTAGTGCTTGCTGGTGGACTGTTTCGGATCGTTAAGTAGGTATGGATAAATGTCTCAGCTAACAATCCCAGAGTTCCAAACATCCACTTATATGTGGGGCAGTATTTTGTAGGGCACTGTCCTTTGTTACTCGGTACATGTATTTTATTTGTATGAATTGAATGACCCATTAATTTCTCTAACCACTCTACCCTCAGTGCACTCTCTCTCAGAGCCCAACCCTTTGTCTTCACAAATTATGCAAACTCACCTACCCTCTTACTGAGTATTGGATGGCTCCAACCCAACTCAACTCAACTTATTGTTATTGGTCACTTAACAAATTCACAACCTACCCATCTTCCATTTGCCATTGTTTTCTGTTCACAACCATCATTCCCTGCCAACATGAATATCCTTCCAGCCCCCTTTTCTCTCTCTACTCCGACCATTTCATTTTTGGATACACAAAACAACCCTATTACTATTTTTAAGTAGTTGTTTGACAGGCTAAAATCGTGCAACAGTCATATGCCATATAGCTGAGCTTTTGCTAGTCAAACCGATTTGTCCGCGAGGGCGGCATTACACTCGTGTTGTCGCATAATAAATTTTATAAGGTCAGACCTGTTGTTGCTGCTGTTAAGAATAGTTGTGCAGAAGGACAGAGGAAAAACAACTTACAACTTGCACGAACACAAAACTATGTTACTCTTCATTAGTTTTGATGGTGGATTTCTATACTTCCGTTATGCACAACATCGAGTCTCTATTCTCATCCTCAATAGTTTGATTGAATACAATTTTATGTTATTATTTCGTATGCTTACAACCAAATCTCAAAAAGTCGTAACTGATGCACTCATAATTGATTTCAGAAATCTAATAATTTATACATTTTTTTTTCATAATATGCTTCTTATGAATCTAGTATCAAAATTTGAATCACCAATATCATGATATAAATATATATATATATGTGTGTGTGTGTGTAGCATCTATATGTGTAAATCGTCTGTTAAACAAACCGACTTATATTCTATTTTCAGTTGTTTATTGTTTTTACTTAAGCATAAATTACATTTTGCACATTCGCTCAAACATGATTAACATTTTACACTCTAAAATTTCAAGTGACGAGACAGACTTTGCTACCATTGAGTTCCAATATGTTGCACCGGTACTAACACAGTTAACTTTTCATGTGAAAATGCCAAAATACTTGATAACTTTTAAAAAAATGAAAATATTTCCTTATTTGATTAATAACTAATAAATTAAAATTTAAAATTAATAACTTATGTTCGCTATTTTCTAATTAAAAATGAAAAATTTATAATTTCTAAATGAATAGTGATGACTAAATATCAAAAACATAATAATTGAAGATGAAACATATTAATTATAATCAATAAATAAAAATTGAAAATTGAAAAATACAAAACTAACAGATAAAAAAGATTTGTTGACTACGGAATCTCCATAAAGCTTAGCTAATAAACGCTTCTTCGATAAGCCTTGTTGCTCAAGCCAAACTTTGGGGTCAAATACACCGAAAATAACA
Organism: Geranium rotundifolium; assembly: GCA_963920655.1. Classification (NCBI taxonomy): domain Eukaryota; kingdom Viridiplantae; phylum Streptophyta; class Magnoliopsida; order Geraniales; family Geraniaceae; genus Geranium; species Geranium rotundifolium. The sequence goes on from OY987314.1 coordinate 15,745,998, forward strand.
TTAGAGCCACAATCAGCTTTGGACTAGAGACCCTCTGGTTCCTATGGCCCAAATTGCGATTTCGTAGTCATTGAGCATATGCTCTAGTGAGATGATTGAAGTACATAGCAAAATATCTTATGGGTGTTCCTCGATGATATCGTTCGGATGGAAGAAGAAGAAGAAGAACACGCCGAGACTCTGTGTCATAGTGGTCGGATTAGAAAAGAAATCGTTCGGATGTGTCATATTTTTTTCTGATAAAAAAAAGAAAAAAGAAATTGAGGAGGAAATCGTTAAATTTTTTGAACCAAAGATGACTAATTTGACCTTTTAGAAGTCCTCAAGCTCGGTCTGAGTTTTGTGAGCATGGTCTAGTTGGACCTAGATTCATTAGAGTTTGCTAGAAACATTCCAAAAGCACAACAAAAGCTCGCCGATTTCTCGCTCAAATCTCTTGATCTCCATTCCTTGTCCTTTTTTTTCTTTTTTTTTTCTTTTGGGATTTCACTTAAACTAAAGGGTGGTTTAGAAAAAAAAATAGTTTTGGACAAAAATTTTCAAAATTTCCACCTTATATTAACACAAATGTGTGTGATTTGTAACAATTTGAGTTTAAGGGTAGTAAAGTTCGAAATTATAAAAATTTAGAATGTAAAATTTTAAACACATTTAAACGAGAGTAGCAAATTCTGATCTCTCTTTTATTTAATAAACCATACTGATGTGGTCGGATATTATGTATCTAACATAGTCAAATCTCCTCATTTATATCCATATTTTGTCAAGAATTAGTAGTTTTAAGTGAATAACATGCTACTTTATCTCACAAATGACCCGAGAAGTGTTTTTGATGAAAACAGGTCGAAAATGAGCGAAACGGAACTAAAAGCGCCAAGTCGGGAAGCTAGGAGCAAGGTTCCCGGGTCAACCTATTGGATCCCACCCGCCTGGTTGGGGCTTAACCCGGAAACCCGTGGGGAAATGAAGAAAAGGGAGAGGAGCTCATCCGATCAAGCTCGGAGAAGCCTGACGGGTTGACCTGCCGGGTGTCACCCGACAGGTTTCGGCGTAACCCGGCAACCCGAAGGCATGAGGAGGAGCTTGTCTGGTTAACTTGCCAGATGCAACCCGACAGGTTTTCCTTAACCCGACAGGTCGTGGCCTGCATAATAGAGCCTGTCGGGTTGACCTGCCGGGTCTCACCCTGCAGGCTCAGCCGGCAGGTTGGTCAAAACAGCCCTAAAATCATGGGATTTTTTATTTTTGAAAAGATTTCCTTCCCTCCTATATATACCCACCTGTCCTACATGCGAAAAGATCACCCATTGAAGAAAAAAGTAAGATTTGTAGAGTAGGTTACAGGTAGAGGAAGAGGAGAGTTGTGGGTGATCACGTGGTAGGAAATGGCTTGGAGGCGATTTCGAGGAAGATTCGAGGCACGATTGCGAGGTTGGTAGTAGGTTATTTTAGGGTTTATATTCAGATTGTAATTGAGTTCTTATAATGGTGTTGGGATTGAATTTGGAGAAATATAATTGAGTTATTTTTGTTATGAGATTGGTGTTTTTATTTAATTGCATGAGGGTAATGATGACAAGTTCCATGATTGAGATAATTCGTGTTTTTGGTCACATGAGTAGCTAAATTATTTGTTGGGGTTTATATGTGGAACGGTAAATGAACTGAATTGAATTGGGATGCATGATTTAATTTGGAAGTATGGGAATCGGGATCCTAACTACATAGCTTAATGCTTCACCTCCCGGGTAGGCCTGGTGATTGAACGAATCTAGGAAAAGAGACGATAGCAATCGACCTAGGTGGATTAGAGTAGTTTGGACTCGGATCTACATTGTTGCCAATAGGAATAATGGGAACGAGAGTAAATGTATATAGGGTGCCAACGTCGAAAGCATGTGAATTATAGTATCCTAAGATCGATTACCTGAACTTTTGACTTGGGCATGATCACCTTAGACTCGAATAGGTAATTGAACTCTTGATGACCGAAGTACTGAGCATTTTGGGTAAGACCATAATTGACAGACCTCGGTGACCCATTTAAATTTCTCAAGTTATATTCATGTATTCAAGTTCATTTCATGTCATTTCCCCGGAAGCATATTTGACCATGACTTATTCATTTAGTGATTTGTGTGTTTATTTTTATGTTGATATTTTTAATTTATATTTTTACAAAAACCAAAACCAATTTTTGATCGCTTAGACTCGACACATTAGACATTTGTACTCCAATGTTCAACAGTTAACGGTCCTCGTGGGATCGATAACTCGGGGCTTTAAAACGCCCTATATTACTTGACGACCGGTGCACTTGCCGTGTACTCAGGAGTGGGTAGATTTCGGCTTGCCGAGATTTCCTCCCGTCACATACAATTAAGACATTTGTTTGAGTGTGCACCTCCCCCGCATGCACTAGGCAGCTTGTGTGTGAAATTTAATTTTTGGGTGTTTTTAAGGGAAAATGACACTGTTGTGCACCTAACTATACACAATTACATCTTTCATACCCTACATTTTTTCTTCTTTTTTTCATTACCCTGAATTTCATTTTGGGACACGGACATTAACAGAGTTAACAGAAGGTGCGCCAACGACCATCTTTAACAATTCGGGTTGCTCTTTGTTGTGGGAAGAATTTCTTTGAAGATTGTAGGGTGACGAGGTCGGTTTCAGGCCAAACAAAATTAGATTTGGAGGTTTTTTCCAAATCTGGCCGGTGGAGGTCGCACCCCGGGGAGGCCAGAGGGCTCGTTGAGGTTGTATGGTCGGTTGTGTGTGTGTGCAGATGGGTTTTAGGGGAATTTTTGTTGTTCAAGGACCTCTCGGGCTTAGGAGGACCTCTTCGGAGACGGGTCCTCTGTGGATGATAAGAAGGAAGGACGACGAGACTCTAGGAGGCATATAAAATGGAGCGGGGAAGCTTAAGCTCTAGAACTCATCGAAGAGGGCTTCAGGAGTGGAGAGGGACTCGTCGAAGCTGACCAGAGACGCGAGGAGGGTGGAGACATGATCTTTTGGGAGATTCTCTGTTCACGCCGAAGATCCAAGCCGGTGCTGGCCGGCAACGTATAAACCAAATCTATGCCAAATCTGGAGTTCCGCCTCCTGCTCCAGTTAATTCTCCTTCACCCTACCTCAGAACAAACTTCGGGGACCATGGCTCATGGTTGATCTAGATCTACAAACTCGTGCTAGATATGAATCTTCCACCTCCGCGAACCCCAACGCCTCGATTCCGGCCAATTGCCTCCGTCCACCTCGCGTCAAGCCTCTGAACTAGAGCCTCTATCGCTGGAAAAAATGAAGCCTAAACCTCCACTCCATCTTCTCCAGCACCAAAGGGTATTTTTAGTATTATTTGAAAGTCAGTAGTCATGTGATATAACGTGATATCCATTTTTCCGTTAAAACTAACAGACTATTAACTTTTGTCCCATAATAAAATTGAGGGTACTGAAAAAGAGAAAGAAAAGAAGTATAATATGAAAATGAGAATTGTGTATAATTAGACGCACAAAAGTGTCATTTTCCTTTTTCTTAACTATCTAATATTGTTAATATCATATAAATAAAAGGATTTTTGGAAATCAACCGAATACAATGAGTTGAAGCAAATTTGGGTACAGAACTCTCTTTTTTTTATAGAATATATTAGCACTCAGTTACAAACAGGTAGCCGAGTGGAGACAATACGAATGTTGATGTGGTGCTAGTCTGGAATGTGGGTAGTTATAAATGGAATAATTACCTTAATTACACGTTATTAATTCAATAATTAAAACATTTATCAATTCCAAATCTACCATAATTACACAATAAAATAATAACTAAAAATTACATATATTTTTTTGAAGGAAATTTCAACATATTATTAATTATAAAACAACTAACCCGTCATACCTGACTAATTTATGAACCATGAAATTAAAAGGACAACTAGTGTAATAAAGGATAACGCAGCGACATGCCTCTTGCAACCTCGCGGCCTCCACCTCGAATTGGTTAAGACTATTCACAAATTCATTACAAGATTCACCCCGAGAACGACGAGCAAAATAAATAATAGTGCAACCAAAAATTTCTTGCAAACTCGCGGCCTCCACATTGAATGGGTTGAGACTCTCCACAAATACTTTACAAGAACCACCCTGAATAAACTTGAAGCAAGCCCCTAGTACAACACCCTGCAAAATAAAACGATCCCCTCCAATCGTCTTCCCAACTCAAGACCCTCGTGCCATCTAGACCCCAAAATGGTCCAGTGGGACACCACGAGATCGTATTGAAGTTTAAGAAAACCAAGACTCCCTATTTTGATATGCTTACATAGATTTGCCCATCGACGCCAAAGAATTCATGATCCCCCCGGTACCGAGCCATCAACCCACCAAAGCCGCAACAATCAAGTCGCCAGAATTTTTCAAGCATACCCTTGATGAGCCCCTCCTGGATCCTTCTTTCCTCGATCCTGAAACAAGCTAATTGTTGGATTTTCTCTGCCCAACCACTGCTTTCCCCCTCTCAAACACGTCTCCTCTCGCAGAGGATATCGAAATAATAACTATCCACTTGTACCATCACAAACCTCTACATTTGCCCTCGGTCGTGCTCCACCGCAACCTACTAACCTCCATAGCACCGGCGCCACCACTGTACACCCTGCGACCCTTCCCGATTTCTGGCGAAATCGTCGACCCCTTCCCCTATCTCCGACCCTCCAAAGTCACTGCCTCCTTCATTCAGCCTCCCTCCTAAATGAACACCACCACTAATTCGCATATTGCCGCCGAGCGCACATGAGTCACGCACACGACATAATCGCAGCCGCGTACCTCGCTAATTAAGCGAGACCCCGAAACCCTAATATTAGGGATAGATCGCCTTATGATTCATTTGTTGTACATATAATAAAAATTACATATTAATTCAATAATTACATATCCAATAAATACTTAATAATACGTTATATAATGTAGAATCTAAACTAATTAAAATTATAACTACACTATTTAAATTTATTTTAGGAGTAATCCCAGCTAAGTACAATTGAAAGTATACATTTTTCATATATGTCACATAATCCTTTTTAATTTTGGAGATCACTTAAAAAGAATTTTCTCACCGTTATTACATTCGTTAGATTTTCTATTTTTAGTTTTAAAATCTTTAAAATCCAGGAAATGACCAGAATACCCTTCTATTTTGGGAAAATACAGTTTACAACGATTAATTATACCTCTTTCACAATTTGATACCCAAACCACTTTTTTCTTTTTTAGTACCATAACTATCAGTTTGGGACAACCTACCCGTAAAAATACTAAATCTACCCCTGATATGACCAGTTCATATTAGTTAAAATGATATTATTAAAATAATATTGAAAGACGGAAATGCCCTTGAGTATCCTTCTAATTTTCAAATGATTCCTTTGCCGTTTCTCCTCATTTTATGTCACCTCTCCCTCTCTTCTCTCTGCCTCCCTCTTTCTCTATCCCTCCCTTCTCAAGTATCCTTCCTATACCAATTTAATGGTTTGCTCACAGGTTAACTAAATTGATCGAAATCACTATTAATTTACAATAAAATAATAAACTAGAGACTTCAATCTGGAGAAGAAGATTGGTCTCTCTTGATTCCTCAACATGTTCTTCATTTTTGGTCTAATTGTGCAAATACCGAGCTGAGAACCCTCATGGAGCTGCACTTCTCTTGAGATTTGGAGGAGTAGGTTCTCGAATCGTGGAGATCCGACGACGACCATTGCGGCTGCGGTTTCGAGGGGGTGGTCTGCAACAAGCATTAGAAAGTAGTCAACATATCGCAGCAAGGAAAGCGACTCGTCGGTGGTGGTGGAGCTGAAGTGCATGTCGGGTCTGAACAACCTTACCCATATTCTCCCTTACTCCGACACGACTGTTCTTGAACCGCTTCCCTTACTCCGGCACACCAATGACAACCCAGAAAGCGGAATCGAATGCCTCAAGAAATTTTCCAAATTGATCAAACCCATAGAACGAAAAAATATGAAACCGAAGAAATTCATAGTTACGAAAGAAGTATACAAAATTAGATCTAAACTAAAGAGGGTAATCACCGATAATTAACATAAATACTATACAAAATAGAGATCTGGGAAGAATATCCTCTAGAGAATGGTTCATCTTCTTTCACCATTCTCATTCTCATTCTCCTCCTTCTCCTTTTCCTTCTCCTTCTCCTTCTCCTTTTCCTTTTCCTTTTGTTATTTTTTTTTTAATTTTTGTTAGAAAAGACAAATGTTACATTTAAATATATTAATAATGAATGTTTAAATGAGGGTAAAAGAGTAATTTGCAATATCAAAATTATAATATTATTATAAATAATTTGAACTGGTCATACTAGGGGTGAATATAGTATTTTAGGGGTAGGTTGTCCCAAACTGATAGTTAGGGTACTACAAAAAAATTGATTAAAAGTTATGGTATGAAAGTGTGAAAATAGTTAGGTGTAGTAAACTCTCTTTTTCCGTTCAATTTATTATTAAACATTATTTAAAGTAGAAATTACTATGTTGTCCTTATTTCGACTTCAAATTTTTATTAATAAAAAGACCAAGTTGATTTACATCTTAAAATCACAAACCTGAATAAAAAAAGATATGTCATGGTCGAATAGAGGCCGGATCAAGTGGAAACCAAAGAAAAATAGTTGAAATTTATTGAAAACAGGCCAGACAAACAAGAATCAAGTAGCAAAATGAAGCTATGAGGATCAAAATCACAAACTCTAAATGATCAGTGGAAAGGAATTTTTTTTTGAAAACAGAAAATAGCTAAGAATCAAGATAAAAATATCAAAACCCAAATCAAGTAGGAAATGAAGCTATAATGGTGAAAGTCACAAACCAAAAATGATTAGTGACTAATGAAAACTTAATGAAAATAGAAACTCAACTAGTCAAAACTCATGATCACAAACCCATATCTAGTTATTAGGTTTGAGAATAGATTGATTGTATTCGATACTTAACTCAATATACAATATCCTATATTTATACTACTAGGGTTACAAGAAATAGGAAAGATAACACAACATGGCCCTTGACTCATATATTAACACGCCCCCTCAAACTCAAGGTGGATGATTCAAATTGAGTTTGGCAACTAATGCACTGAACCGTCCTGAAAGTAGAGGCTTCGTGAAGATGTCACCAGTCTGGTTGTCTGAGGAGACGGCGTGTAAAGTGATAGTACCATGTGTGAGGTGATGTCTCACGAAGTGTCAATCATTCTCGATATGTTTGGCCCGTTCATGAAATACATCATTGTGAGCAATCTGAATGGCGCTCCGTTTGTCACAATGGGTAGAAGTGGCCGAGTTGTGAGTAATACTCATGTCATGAAGTAGCCACCAAAGCCAAAATAGCTCAGAGGTAGTGTCGACAAGAGCACGATATTCGGCCTCTGTGCTAGAACGGGCAAATATCGTATGCTTCTTACTTCTCCAAGAGATGAGAGATTTGCCGAGAAAGAAGCAATATCTCGTTGTAGAACGTCGATCAGTAGGATCACCAGCCCAATCTGCATATGAAAATGCCTGCAACACTATAGGTGTATCACACGAGAAATGAAGACCGTTAGATAGAGTGCCTCGTACATAGTGGAGTACTCGGAGGACGACCTCATAGTGTGTGGTTCGCGGTGCACTCATGAACTGCTGATAATGTGGACTGCTTATGCACTGTCTGGACGTGTCATGGTGAGATAGACAAGGCTGCCTACAAGCTGTCGATACAATGTAGCATCCTGGAGAGGTTTTCCATCGGAAGGTGTAAGCTTCTCGTTTGCATCGATGGGAGTGGAAGCAATCTTGTTGTCTGATAAGCCTGCAAGCAATCTTGCTGTTTAATAAGCCTGCTCGAAAAATGAGGTCAGCTGCATACTTAATTTGAGATAAGTGATAACCTGAAGAGACCGATGAGATTTCCAGACCAAAGAAATATGTGAGCTTGCCTAGATCCTTCATCTCTAAATATTTGTTGAGCTGGATATTCAGGTTAGAGATACCAGTTTCATCATCTCTGATGATAATCATGTCATCCACATAGAGCAGAAGTAGGATGTGACCACGGGAAATCTTCTTGACAAACAAGGCGGTGTCATATGGACTTGAGGTGAAGCCAAGATCAGACATCTTCCCACTGAATTTTGAGAACCACACCCTTGGAGCTTGCTTGAGTCCATATAGAGAGCCTTTTTCAAGCGACAAACTGTGTTTGGCGGATGCTCATACCCAGGAGGAGGTTGCATATAGACTTCTTCTGTAAGATCTCTGTTGAGAATAGCATTTTTGACGTCCATATGAAAAAGGTTCCACTTTTGCCCGGCTGCAACTGCAATTAGACTGCGAACTGACGTGAGACAGGCAACTGGTGCAAATGTCTCCTCATAATCGATCCCATATTATTGAGAGAATCCTCTTGCAACGAGAAGAGCTTTGTAGCTCTCAATAGCCCCATCGGCCTTGGTTTTCACCTTAAATACCCATTTGCAACTAACTACAGATTTATTGCTGGGTAATTGAACGAGTTCCCAGGTACAAGTTTTCTCAAGCGCCCGAAGTTCTTCAGTCATGGCTTGCTGCCACAAATGATTAGTGCATGCCTCGCGATATGTACGAGGTTCGTAGATGGACATAGTAGTGGACATGACTCGAGAGAGAGATTGGGTAGTGTTACCTGGTAGTCTTGAAGATGAGACGGTGGTCGTGTTTTTCGCTGAGGACAAGAAGGGAGCACATGATCTTCAGGCCGGACCGTATCTATGGGAAGAGCCTGACAAAAGGCGTTGGAGTACCTGCAGGGGTTAGCTCAGAAGATGATCCCTCAAAATCATCGAGAAAGAGATCGATATCAGGATTTGAGAAGAAAGAGATTGATTGAGACACGTGAAACGAAGACATGGACAAAAATATTTTGTGTTCCCAAAAAGTGACGTGTCTAGATATGCGGAGACGTTTTGAAATAGGATCCCAACATCTCCACCCCTTATGTTCGATCCCATACCTAATGAAACAATAGAGACGCCCACGCGGCTCAAGTTTAGTTTGTTCGTGAGGCTGCAGCTGAACGAAACAGACACACCCAAAAGTGCGAAGAAGGTCATTGTTTGGAGGACGACCATAGAGACATTCATATGGAGTTTAATTACCGATGACAGGAGAGGGGACTCTGTTGATGGTGTAGACAGACATGAGGTCAGCTTCACCCCAAAATTGTTCAGGGCAAGCTGCAGAGATGACCAACGTGCGAACAGAGTCAAGAATCTGATGGTGTTTGCGTTCAGCACGACCATTTTGTTCAGATGTACCTGGACAAGTCCTTTGCTTAATAGTTCCATGAGAGGCAAGTAGATCAAGAAAAGATGTTTCTTTAAATTATGTCCCATTATCAGTACGAAAGATTTTGATCATTTTGGAAAACTGTGTGTGAATCATGTTACCGAATTTTGAATAAAAGACATTTAGGTCGGATTTATTATGCATCAAGTAAATCTAGGTAAAGCGAGTATAATCGTCAATAAATATGACAAAGTAACGTGAACCACCCATTGAACGAGTAGGCAATGGGCCCCACAAATCAGAGTGAATTAAATCAAAAAGTGCAGATGAACGTGACTCGTTTGTAGAAAATGGAAGTTTATGATGTTTTTCGAGTTGACACGAAACACAATCACTTGTTTTTGTGGGTGAGATTGGCCCAAGAAAACCACGAGTAAGTAGATGACTTAACCGTTGAGAAGAGGGATGCCCGAGACGAGAGTGCCAACGATCAGCAGATAGAACAACACCATATTGATGTGATGTGGATGGTGGTGATAGCATTTTTGTGCCCTAGTCCAATTGCTAGTAGTCTATAAATGTCTATGTATATTTATCATCGTTTGTAATAAATAAAACGGCTTTGTATTACTTATGTGTTGAAGTAATATGTTAAGCATGATCTGATTTATGACCACTAAAGTAGTAGAACCACAAATCTGTACGGACCACACTTAACAAGTTCATGGTCAATATATGCTTCAATCGAAGCTACTAGTATGAGGATGGTTCTCAATGATGTAGTTCTGCTTATCATAGGGATGTGGGATCCCGGAATCATATCATAGATATCATGAGGTGATTGATATCGGACGACCCGCTTTGAATAGTGTTTCATAGATTAAGCCATGAACATATTCAAATGCGATAGCTTGTCACGATATCCTTAGACCAATGAGTCTTTGTGATCGCTATGCGGTCGACGTACGGCTTTAACTTGCGCCTAACGCTTTCCGTAACAGGATTGCAATAATGGTCATGATTGGGTGGCGGAAAGGATTGCATGAGTGACACGAAAGAAGGTTAAGGGATTTATCCCTCGTACTACGGTATGGGAAAAATGTCCGTTAAGGCCGCTTGATCGAGAGTGACTGAGAGAAAGAGCATGGCCATGCCAACGATACGGGTTATCAGTTCTCAGCCATCTCACATATCAAGTAACAATGATTGATTAAACAAGGATGACGACTCTATGCCTTGTGATCAATCGGGATGTCTAGAGATAATAGGATAGTGTCTTGTACGCACAAGGTTAAATCGAATCATCGATCATCATGCACCTTGGGTAATCATAATGTCTTACTAGAGACCACTTATGATGGATCGGGCCAGAGAGATCTCTTGCGCCGATCTGCCAACGGTGGCATGAGCCTGGAGGGTCACACACATACAATATGGATAACTTGAGACAAGGAAACATTAACGTTTCTTGAGGAGCAAGACATGGACAAAACTGAAGGTTTTGGGCCATGGGTTCGGTTTGTGAGAATAATTAGCGAATCGAGAAAACTGAGATTTTCGTCGATATCGCGTCGGACTTTGTTTGATAAGTAACGACAAAAAGGGTCGGATAACTTTTGGGTACGGCACGCGACCACATGGGCGAGCCCATTGGGCTCGGCCCATGAGGTCACCTAGCCGGCCCAACAAGGGCCCAAATAAGGCCCAACAGGCCTACATGGCCGGGCACCTTAATGGGTCAAAGTGTGGGGGCCACACACCATGCTTAGTTGGTGTTGTTGACTAAGAGGAGAGTGATTTAAGGGGATTAGGTGATGACTTGCCTTTAACCTATGCTTTCATCATTTGTTACTTTAATGACCCATGCTTATGAGTTGATGAAGTAGACAAATGACAAAATAATTCACTCACTCCTCACATTCTCTCATAGTGGCCGGCCACCTCCCATCTCTCCTCTCTCTTTGCTCTCTTGTTCTTCACATATTAGTTATAGTAGGCTTTTTGTGAAGGATCTTAAGGATCATCCTCTTGGTATGGACTTGCTCTAGAGAAGAAGATCATCTAGTTCTTCTTTCTTGATTCAACTAAGACTAAAAGGTAAATTCTTGTGGAATAGATTTTGCCTTGAGATTTAATGGTTCATGTTCTTGGATAGTTTTTGGAGTTCTTAATGTTTATGCTTCCGCTATCTCTGATGATCTTGAACGCTCAAAAACCCTACAGGTGGTAGTTGCAGATATGTAAGCTCAAACAAACGACATGTCTCACGCCCCTTTCCATAGATTTGTCCCGTCTTCGGATCCTGCATAGTGACAGACAAGGAAGAGCTAGAGAACTTAACATCAAGACCCATGTCACAAAGCTGACCCACATAGACAAGATTAAGAGACAATTTTTGAACTAGCGAAGTATTAGGTAACGACACATGTGGTGTTGATACAATACCAGAATGAGTAGCAAATATGGGTAAGTTATCAGCAGTACGAATAGTAGGAGAATTTGAGATAGGTTTAGTATTCGAAAATAAGGAAGAATTCGGGCTCATGTGATTGAAGCATGCAGAGTCATAATACCAGGGATCAGATTTACGAGATTTACTTGAGAGAGTCAAGGAGCGAGAAATACCTGAATGATTTGATTTATGGGATTTACCGGGGTTAACTGACATGACGGATTGACTGACTGTGTGTGGTGTAAGTTTTGTCGAGAAGTGCGGAAATCTCTTGAATGAGTCGGGCACACAAATTTTGAGGTGCACTAACACTTGAGGTAGCAGCAACAGAGTTGGAACTGAAGCTAGCTTGTTTATTCGAAGAACCATATTTGGAACGATGCAGCGGATAAGGCCCGTATATTTCTCGACGCAATGGACAATGTGTAATCCAATGACCCGATTTCTTGCAGTAGTTGCAAGTACTTCCCATGGTGAGATCGATCATATTGGAAACAAAATCTGCAAAATAACTAAAGGTAAATAAATTTATTTATCTATTTGAACAGTGCGCATAGGCGCATGTATGTCACGCGCGAGTGGGCACGTGAGAGCCAGGTGGCGCGTGAACTCCACGCACGGCGACGCATGATACTTGCGCGCTTGCTGGAGAAGGAGGATCCAACGCAGACATCCGTAATTGATCTTCTGAGTCTTCACTCGTCGGGTGGAGAAAGAATCGATTTCGAGAGTTCGATAAAATCAATTGGGTGGAAGCGAATTGAGTTAGAGTAGGATCAAATAATAATCTGATACCATATTAGGTTTGAGAATAGATTGATTGTATTCGATACTTAATTCAATATACAAGATCCTATATTTATGCTAATAGGGTTACAGGAAATAGGAAAGATAACACAACATGGGCCTTGACCCATATATTAACACTAGTAAATAAATTAAACTGTAAACATCAAAGCCACAAACCAAATAATCACTCAATAGTTAACACGTACTTTCAAGTGTACATGATTGGGATTATCCCAACTTATAAATTCCAAAATCGTCAAGACCTTATACCAAACACTTAAAGTCTTATACAAAACAGTTAGAGTCTTATACACAAACCAATGGAAAAGTGACCCCTTAGGGGAATAGTCACTACCTTTCCAAAACACTCAAGATACTATATAAGATAGTAAACAACTTATCCCAAAACACTTCTAACCTTATATTAAAACACTCATAACCTTATGCTAAGATAGTGAGAAAGTGAACTGTTAGAAGGAAAAGTCAAGACTTTTCCTTATAATAGTTAACTTTCCCACTATATTGTTAACATTCAAAACATTATACCAAAACACTAAGGACATCATACCTCACTCGTTTCAACTAGGGCTGTCCATTTTACCCGGTAACCCGACTCACCTGACTACCCGACTAACACCCGACCTGACTGACCCGAGACCCGAGAACCGACTGACTCGATACCCGACTGACCCGATACCCGACCACCCGACAAGCCAACCAAGTTGAGTATTGGGTCCAATTGTCTAAACCGCCGGGTACCCAACAACCCGATAGTGTATAAAAATTGTAATATATTTTACTTCCCCCAGGCCCCAAGCCCAACATAACCAGCACAACCCACCACCAGAGCCCACCACCTTAGCCTCAAGCACAACCTACTTGCTTTCAGATGCCAAATTAAGATGGATTGAAGCTTATAAACTCTCACTGAGTCCCATACGCTTCGATGTGGGACTCAATGAGAGTGATGGGCTCTCTTCTCCTCCAAGTTCACGATTCGGCGATGTGGCACACTCTCCACCGTCGATCGACTTCAACGAACCCATCTCAGCCGTCGATATTACACAACGTGGCACGACCTCCTCCACACACACGTAACACATTCACCTCTCAGCTCACTCTCTCTTCCACCCACATCTCTCACTCGGGTCTCTTCTAAAACCTAGCCTCTCGCCTCTCGCCTCTTGCCCCTCGCCTTCTCTCCGTCGTCCCTCTCACATGAATAACCAAATCTCCTCCTCTCTCTGTCGTCTCGACTCTTCCTCGCCTTCCTCTCATCTCCTGGCCGTCACGTCCTCTGATTCAACCCTCCCCTCCCCTCTCTCTTTAAAGCCCTAACAGTCCTGTCCCTTCTCGTCTTCTCATCTCCTTTCTCGTCGTCTCAGGCGGCCTGAGTTAGGCCGGCGTCAAGCATGAACTACTGTGAATCGACCGTTGGTGAGCCTCATCTCCACCACTATTAATCAAGCAATGGTGGAGAGGAGACTCATCAACAACTCGATTCTCCAGTGGAGCTACAGATTGAAGGTTCACGCACACAACGCCGACCACATGTCTACAAATCAAGTAAGTACACAATGCCGACCATTTGAATTTTAGTTTTCAATTTGAGGTTTTATTTTGGGGGTTATGGTTCTAGACTTAGGGTACAATTGAGTCTTGATTTCAATTCAGTTTGTTGTTGTAATTTAGGGTTATGATTGAATTTTAATTTGGGATTAAAAATTGGGGGTTAGGGTTCGTGTTTGGGTCACAAATTGGGGATTTCACAACACAAATTGGGGGTTTTTTACTCAGGAGTTAGGGTTCGGTTTGGGTTTAAAATTGGGGGTTGAAATTGGTGAAATTGATTTGAGGGTTAGGGTTAGGGTTTAATTGAAAGTCTGATTTCAATGTTAATTTTGTGTTCAATAATAATTGGGGATTTTGTATTCGGGTGTCTTGGGTATACCTGACTGACCCGACACCCGAGTCTACCCGACTCCTCAACCGAGTCGAGTATCGGGTCTGAGTTTTGATACCTATGTCAAACCGAGTCGAGTATGACCCGAGCCGGGTCTACCCAACCCGGCTCGATGGATAGCCCTAGTTTCAACTATCTTTACGAGGGTCCTTGAGAGATTATGACAACCTGTTTTGGTTTAAGGTTTTTAAGTGTTCTACTATATATTCTTGACTATTTGGCATAACATCTTGAATTCATAATATGTAATTAAGGTAGTTATTGAATTGATAATTATTAAATTGATGACACGTAATTAAAGTAGTTGTTTATTCGATAATTATGGTAATTATTGGATTAATTATATCCTCCTCAGCACCCAAGTACCAACATAAGGAGGGCGGTAAACAAGCCGAGCTTTAAAGACCCGCTCGAGTTCAGCTCGTTAAATATTCGGTTCGGGATCATTATAATTGAGTTCGAGCCAAATTCGAGCACAAGATTAGGCTTGTTTAATAAACGAGCCGAGCTCGAGTCTAACCTTTTGAGACTCGATAGGTTCACGAGCCGGCTTGTTTAATATTTAATGAATTATATATTTATAAAATAATTATAATAGAAATAGACAATTCGAATTAAATCGATCCAATCTCAAGTTGGCTCATTTATTATTCAATGAATTATTTATCATTTATTTAATTTTTAATGAATATTTGTATATAAAATTTAAGCGAACCGAATCGAGCCCAGCTCGAGCTCAAGCTCGTGTATTTTATTTCGACCTGAAATCGAGCTTAGTTATATAACCTCGTTCGAGCCCGAACCGTGCTCGAGCCGAACACTTTTTTCACGAGCTGAGCCGAGTCCTGCCAAAATGAGGCTCGGGTCAGCTCGTTTACATCCCTAAACACAAGTTGGGCCAAGTGGTAAGAAGCTCACTTAATACATGTGAGGTGCTGAGTTCAAATCTTGATATATGCTAGTAGTTTAGAATGTCTTCAATTATTGCCGATAAAAAAAAACCTTAGGACCCAAATACATGTTATCTAGATCTCCGCATTTCTCTCACTGAAGGTTGGAATTGAGGATAAGACAAAAGTTGTGGGTTGGGGATAGGAAATGGATTTAGAGGCATAAGGATAAAGGCGACATAAATTTTGGGACGAGTGATGGGAGATGAAGAGAAAGGTGTGATATAGGGAGGGTATGAGTGATTGATAGTCGAGGTCCTGACCAACCAAGCAGAGAGGGACTTAGAATAAGAAACGTTGGGTTTATAAGTGGTTGGTGAACCTGCTTGGCTTGGCAATTGACAATAATGCTTTTTGACTTGAGAAACATAGGATTGGTGGAGGCAGAGGCAAGGATGCGCGCAATGGGAGACAAGAGGCCTATGCCGTAAGAGAGGGCTATAGGGTTTCAGACACACCTACGACTGGCTAGGGTGTTGGTGTACACAGTGTAGGGGAGATGGCTTGAGATAGGGTACACGGGTTAGGGATTGAGGGATGAGGTGTTATTCGGCATCAGGATAAAGTGGAACCAGGCATGGCCAGGGTAGACGCCAGTGGTGTCAGACGATAATGGTTAGATGAGAGAGCTTACCGTTAAGGTGTGAGAGCAAGGGGTTTCGACTAGAATGACGGTCAACACCCGCTAGGGTTGACGATGTATTGATGGCCTAAAACGCAACGCACAAAAAATTGTACCGCGTTTCAGGACTCCCGTTACTGTACTGGTCTTAAGTAATATAGGGAAGTAGGAATTACGATCTCGAGTTATCGAACCTAAATGACAATGAGTTATCAATTTTAATCACTCAATTTTAATCTTATAATTAATCTCAGTGAGTCGAAAAGTTTGAATTGTAATATTAAAAATAAATACTCGCATGAAGGACAATCAATTAATTAAAATCTGTTCACACACGGGAACAGGTTGAGGCAATGCAGTTTAATATTAACTACGAGGAGTTTAAAAATAAAATAATAAATATGCTTGTATGATGGTACTAAACTTTAGGGCGGTAGAGAGAATTCCTATTCCACCTAAGACTCCCTCCCGGGTAATAAAAGGTTTTAATTTAACTTAGGTAATCAAGCTATCCCTATTCATGATTTAACTGGTTGAAAAAAAAATCATGTTATGTGAATTCTATTAACTTTCGGTTTTGAAAACCTATGTCAATTACTACCGTGTTAACCCACCTATCTGTAGTGGGGATTAACACCCGACTTTCATTAATCAGTTCTATTAACTATTCTTCTGATTTCATTAGTAAACTAGGCGACGCAAGCATATAAATTAATTCACTAAAAACTCCCTAATTATTATTTTAGTACATATCCTTAATATCTAGATGAATTAGCTAGACATATTTGCAATTGAGATTCTATATAACATATTGGAAATAAATTTCCTCATGCATACTTATTGTTATTAAAATTAATAATCAGATAAATCATATGGCAGAACATATTCAATATTCCAAATAATTACGTAAAATTCAACTGAAAAATAAATGAGAATTTAATTAATATGAGAATCGTAATACAACATAGAAGGGAATCAAAAAGGTAAAACCCATTTTAATTATTGATTGAGAATTTAATGCATGAATTGGTCTTTTCTTTCTAATCCACTTTAAAGCTTGACTCCTGCCTTCTCTAGAATGGATATGGGACTCTTTGGAATACCTCTGACCGAATCGTAAATTGAGAAATACGTACACTTAATTCAAAAACTGGATGTAAAATTGGCCCGCTCTTGACTTTGACCACAAATCACAATTTGGGGAAATGGCAAACTTGGCACGGAGGAGCCACATGACGCAGAGATCGAGGGACCATGAGTGCTCAGCAAGGGATGTGTCCTTCTAGTTTCCACGGAGTCGGCCACGGCGTAGACTCGTTTGGTTGAGATGTTTGGCCTCGAAGGAATGAGTGCTGGCCACGAGGTGGCCAAAGAAGGGCCGCGAATCAGTGGCCCTCAGAAAATGGTCCGAAATGACCCGAAATCTACACAATTGACTCAAAGTACTCGTTAGTTAAATAGAGAGATAAAAAAGAGTTTATTATAACCAAATGAGGCAAAAAGGGGTTAAAATATGAAAATCGAGCACTGAAAACGTGGTATAAAACACATGTATCATGAACGTAGGTTGATGTTGGAGTGGCCAACTTGAGGAAGAGTTACTGTAGTGTTAGGTGTTGTCTAATATTTTTGATGTGGGGCAATATTCGCAATGCTTGACATACATATGCAGCTTTTTCGAATAAAATCACGATTTTTGGTCTTGCGGCAATTTTAAGATGGTTTGGTCTGATCACGGGAGTCGATGTACCAACTAGAATTTCATGACATGTTACGAGGTATGTTTTTGTTCACTTCCATTCAGCCCAATCCAGTCAAGATTATATTTCACAATTACATGGATTTCGATTTCATACTTCAAAGTTGATTGTTGAGAAGGTAGGGGAGAACAATGCTTTTGACGTTAGGGTAGAGCATCAGAGATATGAGGATAATGGGAAAGAGTTATACCGTAGAGCGGACGGTAGTAATCAATTATGTATGTGTAGCCTAGTGAGAATGGGGGTCGCGAGAAAAAGAGAGGGAGGCAGCATCCCATATTGTTAAGGGTATGTGTCACGAGAGATAACTTACTATGGACTGAGGGACATCTCTGTGTTATATTTAGTGTAGGGAGTTTACCTACGCCCTTTTAGGGACAATACCAACTTGGATAGATTCCGAGAGCAGGGATTGGGGAGCTTATGATTTGGTTATTTGTGATCAACACTTACATATAATGGTTCCTCTATGGAGACGTGTTGCGATGGGTGGAGCTGGAGGAACTCCGGGTATTAGCTTGGTCATTTGAGGCGATTAGGGATGGTTGTGGGATGGTGGGTAGTATGATCGCAGTTCATCCTGTCTTGACATCAGAGAGACGATTTGTTCGTGTAGTAATTATGGTACACATATCAGACCCATTGGAGGACGCTTTAGTGAGGGATTTTTAGGTGGATGAGAGTTTAACTAGTATTGGAATCTTGATTCTCAATATTTCAGACATTTCTTGATTGGAAATTCCAAAATCAATGAGCTCATCGTATTCAGAGGACGATGAAAATGACCGACGACCTCTAATACATATTGCGGCAGAGGTGGCTGGGAGCTCGAGATTAGGTGGTACACGATTTGGAGGAGCAGAGTTGAGGGACATGACCCACTCAGGAACATGCCACTTTGAGGTATCTAGCCCCAGATTAGACTAGTCCACGCAAGAGCCTTCAGTAGATGAGATATAACCAATTGCGATAATCAGGTCAGATCTCCTTTGCATCCTCAACGCCCCTAGGAAGGTAAAGTCAGAACCCTAACGTACAGTGGGGCATGATACCACAATGAGCTTATAATTTAAGTAAGTCGAGGTTTTTGTTTAGGATTTTGATCGGGTGGATCTTCCTAGGGGTTTTAACAGTTAGGAAAAATGTCTTTCAATGAAGGAGGACTTAGGAACAATAACAAAGATCAAATAGAACATGAATTTATACATTGATTTTAGTCATTATGCCAATTTGTGGCCCTTAGGAAGAATGATGTCAACCCCTCCAAGGTTTTTCGAGTGGCGAAGAGATCGATCTGAGTCACCCTAAGACTTGTAAGCACTTGCCAAAAATCCTACTCGAGAGACTACATGCATATGAGAAACATCTAGTCCAAAGGGGTCTTCAAGGATGGTTAGAAAGATAAATTGAGCAACGAGTTAGAGAGGCAGGATGACATAAAGAATATGGACGAGAAATATTAGGAGGTTTTTGTTACATAGACAAGCAAAATTCACGGGGATCAAATCACACCTAATGACGCCTAAAAAATAGGACAACTGTTGGGTGGCTCATTTGCAAGATCGACAAGGAAAGTGGGCGCAAACTTTTTAGACATTTGGGTGTGGGGGGAGGATACCGCAAGACCAAGGATGGTTCGGTCAGGGAGAGTGCTTTAAATCTTGAAGTAGCCTATAGGAATTTTTGGTTGATAAGGTGGTAAATAGGGAGATGAAGAAGCAAAGGGAGGCTCCAGAGACTTATCGAATGTCTTATCAGCTTGGGCTACTTATTCGAGATCAAATATTCTTTTGTGTATTTCATTAGCCTTTTGCAACACATCTTACTCATTTCTCTGTTTTTTCGTAATTGTATTTTGATAAAGAACATTCATTAACACTTAAATTCTTGCAAACTTGTCATTCTCTCTCAAACTACTTAATTTCAAACTTAATCTATCATTCAAAATGACTTGTTTGTTGATTTTGAGTGTTAATGATTTGGTTTATTTCTTAAAATTTGAAGGATCACAAGGTGTCATTTTATCTATTTTAAAAAATAAATAAAAAGTCAAAAGCTTTAGAGTTCATGTAACTTAAACAGTTAGAATATCACTCAAAACATTAGGATGTATCAAGTATATTGTTTGTTGTTAGGATGAATTATGTGTAATTATCAATAATAAAAAATAATAATTATAATATATGATAAGATGTGCCTTAGGGGACACTTTAGTCGTTTGAAGCACACACTGTCTTAAGAGAGCTTGTGAATTTGAACATGACTAAGTCTATGTGATGAGGACGAATATTGGGTAAAATTAGAAATTTGTGTAATTATTAGAAAAGGAAAAAGACATTTTTGTGCACCTAAATATACACAATTTCCACTTTCATACCTTACATTTTTTTTTCTAATACTCTGAATTTCATTTTGGGACAATCTACTTCTAAAATACTAAAAATACCTAAACTACCCCTGAAGTTGAACTACAATTAAATCTGGTCTAATTGAATAACCGGCCCAATTTTGGTATTGTTGAAAATACCAAAATGCCCTTAAATCAACTTTAAATTTTCAAAACCTACCCCTTAACTCTCTCATCCCATCCCTCTCTACTTTCCTCCTCCTCCTTTGCCGCCCTCTCCTCTTCCTCACCCTCAGCTCACCGGAATTTCCCCGACGACTTCCCTCTTACCTCCGGTCTGACCTTCTTCAACATCTCGATGAACACCTTCACGGGAAAAGTCGTCGGGAATGACCGAAAGTTCGGCGGATCAACCTTTATTCATGTTAGAAATCATTTTCTCTTCAACTCCACCAAACCAAATCCAAACACAAAACCCAAAAACAAGAAACCGAAACCAAAAACCCAAATCGGAAACACCACGAAATGATCCAGAAACACAAACCCATTACTCAAAAACAAGCCCCGATCTTGAAACACAAATCAAAATCCAAGCCTTTTCTCATATCAGTCCAGTCGGAGTAGCTTGTTTACTATTTTCAATGGCGGTTATGGGTTTTCTGGTTCAAAGAAAGAGACGGTTGGGGAAGAGAAGAAACAAATGGGCGATCTCGAAACCGACCCAATTGCCATTAAAATTCGAGAAATCTGGACCGTTCGCGTTCGAGATAGGTTTTGGGATATCGTGGGTCGTGGACATCAAGGAGCCGAGGGTGAGGAAGAGGAAGGGACGGCGGCGGCGGAGGAGGAGGAGGAGGAGAGGAGGGAGGTGGAGAGAGATGGGAGGAGAGAGTTAAGGGGTAGATTTTGAAATTTTGAAGTTGATTTAAGGGCATTTTGGTATTTTCAACAATACCTAAATTGGGACGGTTTTCTCAGTTAGACCAGATTTAATTTTGGTTCAATCTCAGAGGTAGTTTAAATTTTTTTTAGTATTTTAGGAGTAGATTGTCCTAAAATAAAATTTAGGATAATTAAAAAAAAGAAAAATATAGAGTATGAAAGTAGGAAATAAGTATAATTAAGTGCATAAGAGTGTAATCAAATGATAAGATAAACTTTTCTTTAAAGTGTGCCTTCTTCTAACTATAATGCTTATGATTTGATATTTTTTATTTCCTTCTGAAGGGATATAAGTTAAGAAATTTTGTGCTTTCAAATGTTTGGTTGGAGTAATAAAAATATGAAAAACCAGTCTGAGTTTTCAACAGACTTATTTTGGTGGTTACTAAGTGGGTTGAATGACACATTAATTGGTGCACACATGACACATTAAATTGGAGACATTATAATAGTTGGTTGAATAAATTGTATAGGTTTTGTAATTCATAGAGGCAACCACACACTATGAAGACAAGGAGAGAAGAAAGTAATATGTGATTTGAGGTGAGGCACTAGAATTTGAGAGAAACTGATAAGCTTAAGAGAGGCGATGGAGTTGCATAGAAAGAAGAGTCTGGTGGGTATCATGGACGAGGAAGAGAAGAATGAAGAAATGGGGATGGGGATGGGGATGGGGAGCCCGTCGTCCCCGTGGAGTGTGTCTCCTCTCCAAACCCCGTCCCCTTCCCTCCTGTACCACTGCATCGCCTCCCTCCACCGCCACGAGGGCAGCATCCACTCCATCGCCGTCACCAAGGGCGTGGTCTTCTCGGGCTCCGACAGCCGCCGCATCCGCGTCTGGCGGCAGCAGGACTGCATCGAGCGCGGCCACATCAAGGCCAGCTGCGGCGAGGTGCGTGCCATGGTCGCCTACGGGAACACCCTCTTCACCGCCCACAAGGACCGCAGGATCCGCATGTGGAACTTCGCTCTTCTCGACAGCTTCAAGTCCAACAAGGTGCTCACGCTGCCCAAACAGAGCTCCTTCCGCATACTCTCCAGGACCAGCCGCAGCCAGCTCCACAAGGACATGGTTTCGTGCATGGCCTACTACCACGCGGAGGGCCTCCTCTACACCGCCTCCTTCGACAGGTCCGTCAAGGCCTGGCGCGTCTCCGCCCGCCACTGCGTTGACTCCTTCGTCGCCCACGAAGACAACGTCAACGCGCTCGTGGTGAACCAGGACGACGGCTGCGTTTTCACCTGCTCGTCCGACGGCTCGGTGAAGATATGGAGGAGGGTGTACAGAGAAAACTCCCACACCCTCACCATGACCCTCAAGTTCCAGCCGTCCCCGGTGAACGCGCTGGCGCTGCAGTGCTCCTTCCTCTACTCGGGGTCGTCCGACGGGACCATAAACTTCTGGGAGAGGGAGAGGAACATGTCCGGCAGGTACAACCACGGAGGGTTCTTGCAGGGCCACCGGTTCGCGGTTCTCTGCCTGGCGGCCGTGGAGAAGTTGGTGTTCAGCGGATCCGAGGACACCACCATCAGGGTTTGGAGGAGGGAGGAAGGGAGCTGCTTCCATGAGTGTCTCGCCGTCTTGGACGGCCACAGAGGCCCGGTCAGGTGCCTCACGGCCTGCTTGGAGATGGAGAAAGTGGTTATGGGTTTCTTGCTCTACAGTGCCAGTTTGGACCAAACTTTTAAGGTTTGGAGGGTTAAGGTTTTGCCTGAGAAAAGTAGTTGCTTGGATTGTTCTGAGATAACTAGTGACTCCAAGATTGTGACAGAGTATGAGATGAGTCCTGTCTTGTCTCCTTCATGGGTTGAGAGGAAAATTGGGACTAGTTATTTTCAGTAGATGTATACAGATCATAATGAATGTGTTTCTCATCAACAAGAACGATGAGTAGCTTAATTTGTTTGTTTTCTAGTTAATTTCCATATATATATATATGATCGTGTAAATGTAATAACTTCACAGCATATATATTAAATTTGCTTTCAACTCCAAGGATATATAAACAAAATTAGTTTATTGTGTATTCCTAATTATACTGAATAATAAAATCCTAAGAAAGCTGTCTATGTTAGTTTTAGACAATTGTTTTCCCGCTTTTATTTACCGATTGCGGACCGACTTAACAATGACGTATCATCGGCCGGTCCACATAACGGCGGGCCATTTGGATTCAAACCTGTTAAATAGTTTGCTAAGGACAGGACCCTAGGTAGTTCACCGTTATAAGTATACCTGCGAATTGGACGTGGTCCTGCATAAGTCTGCTGCTATTCTAGTAGCCGTGAACAGGTAAAGGTACTTCCATTTTAACACCCGGAGACCGAAATTGGTACGACCTAATGGTCTTTTACTTGGTGTTGGTAAGGAAACAAAGAGATGGGACAGTGGAGGCCCAATCCCTTATAGATCCAGCGCCCATGATAGTTGCACAATCAAGTTCAATTGCAGATGACTTTTATGGAGCATCAAAAGTAATTCTTGGATGCCGACCCGCATGCTGCAACTTGATAATGCAAGTGAAATCTATAACTCCACTCGAGACAAATACTCTCACAATTAACTTGATTTCGTTCATATTTTAGGTAGTTTTGGAGCTTATGTATACTAATAGAGCTTAATTTGGGCATTGTGCAAAGTTACAAGAAAATATGTCATTTTGGAGCACTTTTGAGCACGTCAACTTCTTGAAGTGGCAAGAGCCCCGTTTCAAGCCAACCTCCCAATCCGGTAAGGGAATGCACGCTCACAGTCGCCTATCTAATCAATAGGATGCTACTCATAGTTATCGTGAACAGTATACCTTTCAAAGTACTATACGAGAGAAAACCAATTTATAGCCATCTCGGCAACTTTAGTTTCATTTTCCACGTTCATCAATAAACTTGTGACAATTTTTTGGGATATTTGATCTGAAAAAAGGTTTTGAGTCTACAGTTTTGAGTCTCATTTCATTGTAATGTCGACACATATGTAATTTTGAAATACATATTTCCAGTGATAGATGCATGGAAAATGGGTCAACTTTAGAACCTCTATTTGGGCCGTTTGGTCTTCCATTTGTAATCAACGACCAAACTAGACACAACTTAGAGCCAATCTTGGACTTAGACTAGCCTACCATTGCAGAACCACCCGAGGACCATGTTATGGGCTTGAAGGGACGTAGTACCGACGCATTTCGCCCATAACTTATTGGTTTATTGCGCATCCTTATGTTTAACTTTGATGTTTTTGAGAACTTTTGATGCTGTAAGTGGTTTGGGCATCTGTTTAGTAGGAGCACAGGTTTTAGAGCCTATTTCGGGAAGTGAAAAAGTGAAGGAAACAGGTTACCAAGGGCCTCCTCACGAGCCTCCAGAGCGGAGGAAAAATCAGAGGGAAGACCCAAGAGACCCTCCTTTGGAGCCTTTGGATCGGAGGGGCCAGAGGATGGAGGACATGAGAGCCCCTCCTTTGGAGCCTCCGAAGTGGAGGCCAAATAGGAGGCTACCCCCGGAGTTAGTTACCGGCCTCCTTTGGAGCCTCCAGTCTGGAGGGCCGAAAGGAGGGTAATTTTTTGGTCTCCATATAGGCGTTTTGAGGGCCATTTTTGGGGAAAACAGAGATGTTAGAATTGTGCCCTAGTCCAATGTAATAAGTTTATCTACATGTAACGATTTATCATCTTTTCAAATAAATAAAACGACATTATATTAATAATGTGTTGTAGTAATATATTAGATGTAATTTGATCTATATCATTATGTGTGTCATCACTAATAGTAGGACTGTAGATCAGAAAGAATTATATTTAATGAGTCTCTGATCAATTAAGCTTCATTAAGAAGCGATCCAGTATGAGGCTAACTCTTAATGATCGCGCTCTACTGATCATGGCAAAGTAGTGTCAGTGTTAGATCATAAATATGATCATGGGAATGATGTTGGACGACCCAAAAATGAGTATGTAGCATAGATGATGTCATAAGCATACTCACATATCGTAGTTTGTCATTGTATCCTTGGACCAAGGAGTCCTTGTGATCACTATGTAACAATATCTAAATTTGACCTAGTCTATTGTTACATGTAAAAGGGTAGCCATAAGGGCTCGGATTGGCTCAGTTATAAGTTACATGTAAAAGGGTAGCCATAAGGGCTCGGATTGGCTCAGTTATAAGTTACATGAGTGAACTCGAAAGACGGCCAAGAGATTTATCCCTCATACTCCGGTATGAGAATGATATCTGCTTAGGCTATTTGATAAGTATGACTGAAAGAAATTTCATGGTCATGCAGGAGATACTTAGTATCAGTTTTCAGTCATCTCAGATATCGAGAAACATTGACTGATTAAATAAGGATGACAGTTCTATATCTTATGATCAATCTAGATATCGGGCAATAAGGATAGTGACATGGACGATAAGAGGTTAAATCGAATCATCGATAATCATGGACGTTGGGTAATCATAAAGTCTTGCTAGAGGCCACTTACGATGAAAAAGGCAAAATAGTAATTTTGCCAGTCTGCCAACCGGTCGTGAGCCTGGAGGGTCACACACTTTAACCAAGGTATAGCAAAAGGGACTTGGACAAGTCAGTATATGAGAAGTATGAGGATCGGGAAAAATTCTCCTTTCGGTTTAGTTGAATCGAAGCGAATTAGTTTAAACCATAAATCGGCTTAAGGGAATTGAATCGGTCTAGCTAAACCGTTTAATTAGAACCCAATTTAAATGAGTTTAATTAAATTTTATTTAAATTTTTAATATTAATTAAGAGATAATTAAATTAAGAATTATGTGGAATTAATAAAGAGAATTATTTTGAAAATTAAAAAGATTTGTTTTTCAGTTACTTTCCCACTATTTTCTCCCCCTGTAGCCGATCCACTCCCCCTTGTGATAGCATTTTTGTGCCCTAGTCCAATTGCTAGTAGTCTATAAATGTCTATGTATATTAATCATCGTTTGTAATGAATAAAAACGGCTTTGTATTACTTATGTGTTGAAGTAATATGTTGAGCATGATCTGATTTATGACCACTAAAGTAGTAGAACCATAAATCTGTGCGGATCACACTTAACGAGTCCCTGGTCAAAATACGCTTCAATTGAAGCGACCAATATGAGGATGGTTCTCAGTGATGTAGTTCTGCTTATCATAGCAATGTGGGATCTCGTAATCATATCATAGATATCATGAGGTGATTGGTATCGGACGACCCGCTTTAAATAGTGCTTCATAGATTAAGCTATGAACATATTTAAATGTGATAGCTTGTCACAATATCCTTAGACAAAGGAGTATTTGTGATTGCTATGCGGTCGACGTACGACTTTGACTTGCGCCTAACGCTTTCCGTAACAGGATTGCAATAACGGGCATGGTTGGGTGGCGAAACGGATTGCATGAGTGACATGAAAGACGGCTAAGGGATTTATCCCTCGTACTACGGTATGGGAAAGATATCTATTTAGGCCGCTTGATCGAGAGTGAATGAGAGGAAGTGCATGGCCATGCCAGTGATACGAGTTATCAGTTCTCAGGAAACCTTAACGTTTCTTGAGGAGCAATACATGGAAAAAACTGAAGGTTTTGGGCCATGGGTTCGGTTTGAGAGAATAATTAGCAAATCGAGAAAACTGAAATTTTTCGTCAATGTCACGTGGGACTTTGTTTGATAAGTAATGAGAAATAGGGTCGGGCGACTTTTGGACACGACACGAAACCAAATGGGCGAGCCCATTGGGCTCGGCCCATGAGGTCACGTGACCGGCCCAACAAGGGCCCATTTTGGGCCCAATAAGCCCAACATGGCTGGCCACCTTGGTGGGTCCAAGGGTGGGGCCACACACACCATGCTTAGTTGGTGATTGTTGATTAAGAGGTGAGTGATTTAAGGGGTATGGGTAATGACACCTTTAAGCCCTACTTTCACCTTTTAGACCCATGCTTATGAGTTGATGAAGTAGAGAAATATCTAAGGGATTAGTTCACTCACTCACACTCTCTCTCTCTCTCTCCTTTGGCCGGCCACTCCCTTCCCTGCTCTCTTCTTGCTCTCTTGTTCTTCACTTAATTGTTCTAGTAGGTATTAAGTGTAGGATCTTGAAGATCATCCCCTTGGTGTGGACTTGCTCTAGAGAAGAATACCTTATAGTTCTTTATTGATTCAACAAAGACCTAAAGGTAAATTTCTTGTGGAATAGATTTTGCTTTGAGATTTAATGGTTCATATTCTTGGAAAAGGTTTGGACTTTCTTTTGTTAAATGCTTCCGCTATCTCGATCATCTAGAATGCTCCAAAACCCTACAGTCCAAGAGCTAGTGGGAGCCCGAATGAGGATGACGAGAAGATGTTATGTCTCGTAGACTCTTAGGGCTAGGATGGGCTATTGATGCATATTTAAACGTTTTAAAATGCATGCTTGAATTATTAGATGATAATTTATATACTAGCATGCTTAGCTTATGAGATTATAAGCTAGCACCTCACATGCAAAGATTACTAATCGTTTTTATTTATTTGCATGTTTAAAGCGTTGTGAACCATCATCGCACGGGTTGTGATGGATGGGTTCAATTTGAAACGTGTTTGCACGGGTTGCAAATGACGGCTTCAAAAGAAGATAGTATGTGATACAATTAGAAACGTCACAACACAGGTTGTTGATGACGGGTTCGTAATTGTACCAAAATACTTTCAAATTATTAAACACAACCAATCACACATTAATTTGAGTCATGTGAGATGCCACCCAAATTCACTCCATGTAGGCACATTCTCTCGGTGTCGTGCGCCTTAGCGGAACACCGATAGAATGGGTTCTATATGGAATGGTCAACCTTGTGGGATGTCGTGCGCCTTAGCGGAGCATCTACACAAAACTGATGCCTGTGTGAAGGTTGGTTGACTCGACCACGATTCTCGGCCTGAGGTCGAGCTGGGGCATCAGAAGGGTAAGCCGTGTGCATTTGCACATACCCTGACCAAGAATTACACAGGTTGTAATTGGACGAATGTGTAGGGTTTTGGAGCGTTCTAGATCGTCATCGTGATAGCGGAAGCAATAAAAAGATAATCTACTCCAAACCTTGTCCAAGAACATTTAAATCATTAAATCCCAAAGCAAAATCTATTCCACAAGATGTTTACCTTTAAGTCTTGTTTGAATCGATAAAGAAGAACGTTCGGATCTTCTTCTCTAAAGCAAGTCCACACCAAGAGGATGATCTTCAAGATCCTTCACTTAATTGCCTACTAGAACAATTAAATGAAGAACAAGAGAGCAAGATGGAGGAGAAGAACAAGGGGTGGCCGGCCACACTAGAGAGAGAGAGAGGTTTTGTGAGTGTTTTGTGGTTAAATGATTAATGAATCACAGTCTTGCATTTAATCCATCATCCAACTCACAAGTATGGGTTTAAAGTGATTGGTATGGGCTTAAAGGTGCTTTAACCCATACCCCTTAAATCACTCACCTCTTAATCCACAACCACCAACTAAGCATGGTGTTGTGTGGCCCCCACAATGGCCCCACCAAGTGGGCCGGCCATATGGCCTTATTGGGTCCTTATTGGGCCGGCCATGAGGCTTCATGGGCCGAGCCCAATGGGCCCTCCCGTGTTGTCTCATGCCGCGTCCAAAAGTTTCCAACCTTTTTGTCGTTACTTATCAAACAAAGTCCGACGCGATATCGACGAAAAACTCAATTTTTCTCGATTCGCTAATTATTCTCTCAAACCGAACCTATGGCACAAAACCTCCAGTTTTGTCCATATACTTCTCCTTAAGAAACATCCATGTTTCCTTGTCTCAAGTTATCCGTCTTGTATGTGTGTGACCCTCTAGGCTCATGCCACCGTTGGCAGATCGGCGCAAGACTCGCTCTTGCCCGATCCATCATAAGTGGTCTCTAGTAAAACATTATGATTACCCAAGGTGCACGATGATCGATGATTCGACTTAACCTTTGTGCGTACAAGTCACCATCCTTTTATCTCTAGATATCCCGATTGATCTCAAGGCATAGAGTCGTCTCCCTTGTTCAATCAATCATTGTTACTTGATATGCGAGATGACTGAGGACTGATAACCCGTATCATTTGCATGACCATGCTTTTCCTCTCAGTCAGTCTCCATCAAGAGGCCTTCTAACGGATATCTTTCCCATACCGTAGTATGAGGGATAAATCCCTTAGCCGTCTTTCGTGTCACTCATGCAACCCGTTCCGCCACCCAATCATGCCCTTCATAGCAATCCTTTTACAGAAAGCGTTTGGCGCAAGTTAAAGCCGTACGTTCATTGCACAGTGATCACAAAAACTCCTTGGTCTAAGGACGTCGTGACAAGCTATCGCATCTGAATATGTTTATGGCTTAATCTATGAAAACACTATTCAATGTGGGTCGTCCGATATCAATCACCTCATGATATCTATGATATGGTTCCAGGATCCCACATCCTTATGACAAGTATAACTACGTTATTAAGAACCATCCTCATACTGGTCGCTTTCAAGGAAGCATAGGTTGACCAGGGACTCGTTAAGTGTGATCCGTACAGATTTATGGTTCTACTACTTTAGTGGTCATAAATCAGATCATGCTTAACATATTACTTCAACACATAAGTAATATAAAGCCGTTTATATTTATACATTACAAACGATGATATTTGTACATAGACGTTTACAGGCTAATACCAATTGGACTAGGGCACAAATGCTATCAGAATGTCCTACCAAAATGGGTCAATTGGAGCGGTGCGCCTTAGCGTACTTCAATTGAAAAATTAGAGATATTGGTATAAAGATTCTAGTAATTAGAATCGAATGGTTGGTGTTTGATTCGGATCTTCGTAAATTTATTCATTATTTCTAATTAAATTTACTTTTTTCGGTAGAAAATGGCTAGTAATTCAACAAACTCGTCTAATTTGTCATTGAGAGCTATACTTGATTAGTGTAAGCTCAATGGAACAAATTATTTGGACTGAGACAGAAATTTACGACTTGTGTTAAAGTTGGAACGCAGGGGATACGTCCTAGACAAGGCTATCCCGGTGGAGCCTGTAACGCCCCAAGATCCGGTTCTCCGAATCTTAGTCGTCACGCGATAAAATACAAGTATCGATAATACATAAACGAAGATACATATACGAAATAGTTATGAAACACCTCGAGCGTCCTCGAGTGTATCATAACTATACTCGCACAAAGTCAACACCTTTAGTTTAGGCGTCCCTAACTTAAAGGTGATTGCACAAGTAAGTAAACCAGTTTTAAAACAATTCCATCAAAACATCCTTTGAAAATGAAGCAAGTAACTCATAAATAAATACCATAATGGTGAGGCATAACGCCACCTCACCGAGTGTTTAACAAAATAAAGTAATAAACCGGATAATGAAAAGCAGTAACAAAACAGGTTACGACTCAACAGAGTTTACAACAGCCGACCAAACACCACTGACAAAGACACGTCGACACGACACGCCCCCAGGCTCCCAGTCAAAAGATCTAAACGCATCCATAACCTGCACAAGTTGTAGGGGTGAACACGCTACCTCCAAGACTCAAACATCGCACATACACAAGATGATAACAATGCAAAAGTAGTTGTATAACATAATTAACTACACCCTAGGGTAACCGATTTCAGCCCAGGGAATCCACCCTTGCCTCGGTTCACCCTCCCTTAGGTCAAGGTAACCGATCTCGATCAAGGGAGTCCACCCTCAACTCGATTCACCTTACACCTAAATAAAGGCAACCGATCACAACTAAGGGAGTCCACCCTCAGCTCGGTTGACCTTTCCCACAAAGATAAAGGTAACCGATCTCGATCAAGGGAATCCACCCTCAACTCGGTTTACCTTACACCTAAATAAAGGTAACCGATCACAACTAAGGGAGTCCACCCTCAGCTCGGTTGACCCTTACCACAAATAAAGGTAACCGATCTCGATCAAGGGAATCCACCCTCAACTCGGTTTGCCTTACACACCACCTGTAACACAAGTATCACACCATACTCTTGCAAAAAACATACTAGGTGCAAGACGGAATAAATCATCGTCTGAAAAGCAAATAATATAATACCTGGCACAATCCCGTGCATACAATCAGTTCAGAGTTATACTAAACTAATTCACCCAACATTATCATGCAAATATCACTATTCGCATATAATCACACCAAGCATATTCACGCCACTACCATAGTGCCAAATCATGCTCACACATATATATACACACATATATAATCAAACAAAGGCATCAAGCCATATAGTCTAGGTAGCTATGTCCCCCTACCTTAGGAAAGCTCCACGTACGCTCCTAGCCTCCCGCTCGAGCTATTCACGCCTTGCCTTTCCCGCGAGCGTCAATATCAACTAATAATTATATTCGATAATTAAAAATTCAAACAGACTCCGAAACGAATGCAATAAATTTACAAGTGTACTCCAACAAGTGCCTAACACTTGGACACACTTCAAATTAATCAAAGTAGCCAAAATGGGTCCGGAATGACCCATTTTCCCCGAAACACCCAATCTGCCCGAAAACGAGTTTTTGACCCTCGGGACTCCGAAAATTATGAAACTTGTTTCTAAACTCCTCATTTAATATTTTAAGACCAATGCAATTAACGGAATCGAATTCCGACAACCGAGCGTTAAAATACTTCAATTAAAGTTATTGGAGGAAAAACCGTCTTTCACAATTTAAATCCGGAAATTATCAAATACGCAAGTTATCGACTCGGGGGTCACCCGGGACCACCCGAACTCACAAAACCCGAGCCCCGGGCTCGTGGGCCCCACACAAGCCACCACATTAATTCTCGGGAAACAAAATCGAGCTACGGGATTTACTTCGAATCTGTCCAGAGACAGATTCGGCAGAACAGTCCACTTCCCGGACTTGCAGCTCCAAATCCGTAGCTCGTCTGGAAAACACGTAAATATGAAAGTTGAAGCTCTGCCAGTCCTCTACAAACTTCATGTTTTGCTCGGAACCAAGTTCGAACGGGAAGGGCTCCGTCCGGAGCAAAACAGATTGTCCGTCCGGCTAGACAGATTCAGCGGTTCAGTCACTTCCCGGGCTTCTAGCTCCCAAACCGTTGCTCCTTTGGAAAAACTCACAAGATGAAGGTTGAAGCACTTCGAGTCAGCGTTCCATGGCCACCGGAATCAGCCGCCAACGTGGCCGGAGCTCCGGCGACCCTCCGGTCACCGGAATTTGTTCAAATTTGTCTTAAAACATGCCTAATCATCTCTAGTGTCTAACTAAACTTAAAACAACACATTTCTACTTAAAACCCACGAACCAAACTACTCCAAATCGAAAAGAGAACCATACCTCTTGTAGTCCTCGATGACGGGATTCCGAATACGAAGAAATCTCGAAGAAACGACGGACGGATTGACGGGAAATCCTCCTTGCTTGGCCGGACCCTCCTTCTCCTTCCCTCTTTCTCTTTCTCTTTCTCTTTCTCTTTCTCTTTCTCTCTCCTTCTTTCTTCTCTTCTCCCTCTCTTTCTCTTGGTTGTTCTCGGATGAAATGGGAGCTCCCCCTCCTTATAACAACACATTTTATTTAATTAATTACTTAATTAAATAAAATGAAAACCCAAAAATCAACCATTTTTCCTCTTTCCCAACATCACCAAACCCCACACACAACAAGTCACTTCCTTGTCCCCTTGATACCTAGCCCATCAATCACATCGGTCACCTTTTCCACCAACCGAAAACGGATACTGCATCGACCGTTTTGCGATTCGGGACTTAACGAGTCCAGAATCGCCCAAAACGTCCTCGGTTGACTTTTCCGGCAAAAAGTCAACCTAAGTCAACTTTCCCCGAATGGGTCACGAAGTGGTCTTTAGTCGCCCTGAACTTAGCTTGGTCGAAAATAACGTCATCTTATGTCCAAAACAACTCTCGGGGTCAGGTTCAGACTCGATCTGGTCACTATTCAAAAATTTTGAATTTTCCCAGATTTTAGTCTAACTGCCCGGGAGAGGTCCTTACAACCTACCCCCCTTAAAGGAATTTCGTCCGCGAAATTAAACAGAGTTAAGGACGTACCTCAATTCTCGAAGAGTCGGGGATACTTGGCGCGAATCTCGTCCGCCCGCTCCCACGTCGACTCCCCCTCCCCGTGATGCTGCCACAACACTCGCACTAACGGGATGGTCTTGCCTCTCAGCACCTGATCGCGAGAGTCCAAGATCCGAACTGGCCGTTCTTCATAAGTCGCATCCGGAGTCAACTCTAGCTCAGCCCAAGCTATCACGTGTGACGGGTCGTGGTGGTACTTCCTCAGCATAGATACATGGAAAACGTTATGCACTGCCGCAAGGGATGGTGGCAAAGCAAGCCGGTAAGCCACTGCTCCCACTTTGGAAATGATCTCGAAGGGCCCAATGTACTTAGGCGACAACTTCCCGTCGCTCCTTGCCTTCTTGAACCTGATCAGCCCCTTCTTCGGGCTAACCTTCAAGAAGACATGGTCGCCCACTTCGAACTCAAGCGGTCGACGCCTCCTGTCCGCGTAACACTTCTGTCTGCTCTGCGCCGTCTTCAACCGTTCTCGGATCAGGGCTACCTTCTCGTTAGTCTCCCTAACCAGATCAGGTCCTAACAGGCTCTTGTCGCCCACCTCCGCCCAACAGACGGGTGAACGACACGGCCTACCATACAACGCCTCGAATGGTGCCATCTGAATGCTGGCCTGGTAGCTGTTGTTGTAGGCGAACTCTGCTAGTGGCAAGTGATCCTCCCACGCTCCATGGAAGTCCAGAATACATGCCCGGAGCATGTCCTCCATGATCTGGATCACTCGCTCTGACTGACCATCAGTCTGCGGGTGGTAAGCGGTACTCAGCCGAATATTCGTCCCCATAGCGCCCTGAAGGTTGTCCCAGAATCGCGATGTAAAGCGAGGGTCTCGGTCCGACACTATCGATACCGGCACCCCGTGTAGTCTGACTATCTCGCGCACATACAGCCTGCTCAGCTTGTCCACTGGGTCCGTCATCGTCATCTTCATAGTCTGACTATCTCGCGCACATACGGTACTTATGTGAGGCTTCTTATATCTTGGGGCTTCACTCTCGAGAATCAATCGAAGCATTTGGAGGTTTGTAACTCGAGATATGGAGCTTCAAACTCGCGTTTTCAGCAGGGCAGATTCACGATCAAACCGAAAGGTAAAATCTTGTGATTTGGTTTTTCCTTGGGCTTTAATGGTTTCATGATCTTGGGCAGATTTTGGGTTATGCTTCTGCTTCCATGATGTTTTAGTGAGCCCAAAATCCCTACAGTGGTATAAGAGGACGGTTACCCTCTTGAATTTTCGTTTGAATCGATTTTGGTGTTTTTTGCTTGCCATAATGCTATAATATGTTTATTTTTTTTGTTTATGGGTTTCATATGCCATGAAAATAAATTTTTAAACATATTATCAAATCTGGAAAGTTTCGAAAAAATAGGATTTGTCAGGCCGCCGGAAACGGGACTCTCAGGGAGCCGGAAAAGGGGACCGGGCGGGAGCTCCGGCTTGCCGGAGCAGGGCTGGGCCGTAGCCATTAGATGGTCACGGTTATGTGTCCACCCCGCCCCTTCCCCGGCAGTGGTCAGATTTTGGCTGAGGCCAGTGGTGGAGGCCCGACGGCTAGGGATGCCAAACCCTAGCGCGTCGGTGCGTAGGGGCTCGGACCAAATGGGTTTTGGGGCTCGGCCCAAATAACTAGATACACACTCTCCTAATCTTGTTGGGTAAGTGTGATTAATGGAGGCCACCCAATGACCATCATCATTTCCCTTAACCCAACACACACATCAATTCAAATACACAACATCCCACACCACTCATCATACTTAGAAAAATATCACAAAGTGTTTTGTGTGCCCTCTCCTCTCCCCCCCCCCCCCCCCCCCCCCCCCCCTGGCTTATTTCTCTTAATCTTCACACACAACTCTAGTAGGTTGTGTGTGTGTGGATCTTTGATCATCCTATCCGTTTGGATACCGTTAGAGAGAAGATCCAAACGTGTTCTTCTTGTTTGATTCGATCAACCGAAGCAATTGTTCAGCTCTGTCCAGTTCCGGCGACGGATATTGCGTGAGGTGTAGCTCTCAGGTCCGAAGTCTATTTGACCTGAACCAGCGAAAGATTAGAGAAGACTCAAAGTTCTGCAAGTTTTGTGAAATGGTAATTTCGCATTAGAGCCCTGTTTTAGGAGCTACAAGGCCGACAACCGAAGAACCTGGTCAGCACTGTCCAGCACCGTCGACCAAACTGTTTTGCTCCAGACGGAGGTCTTGCCATCCGAACTGGGTGAAGAACAAAACATGAAAGTTATTGAGAATTGGTTGTGCGTCACTCTCGAGAAAGAAGCGAAGCATTTAGAGATTTGTAGTTTGAGATATGGCGCTTCAAACTTGCATTTTCTACCGGGCAGATTCACGATCAAACCTAAAGGTTAAATCTTGTGACTTGGTTTTTCCTTGGAATTTAATGGTTTCATGATCTTGGGCAGTTTTTGGGTTATACTTCCGCTGCCATGACGTTTTGGTGAGCCCAAAATCTCTACATCGTTGTCTTCATCAGAGCCCGATTCAAAATGAATGCGGCTATTTCCAGAGTTAAGTATTAGTTGAACCCTTTTCTGGCCTGAGTACTCATAAGTCCACATACGTCGCAATGTATTAGACTTAACAAGTCACTCGCTTTTCACATAAACCTGTGAAAGGTACCTTTGTCATTTTTCCCATTAGGAAAGACTTGCATCTTTCAGTTTGAGTGAATTCAAACGGACTTTATAATTCCACACATGTGAAGTGATGAAATGCGTTTCGCTCTCACTAGGCAAGACTTGCATTTTTCAGTTTGAGTAAATTCAAACGGACTTTAGAAGTCCACACTTGTGAAGTGTTGAAATGTGTTTCTCGCCTATGTGCCTTAAACGACAATGCCAGATTATAATTTGGTTTAAATCATTAGATTTAAGCCTTTTCTTATTTACGTTATAGCGATTAAGCTCAACAACGTAAATATCTGATCCTGAAGACGTGGATGTCCACTCTTCTTCACATGATCCTTATATTGCTTGCAATCCCTTATTCCCGTGTCCTGGCTCATTGCAGTGATAGCATACCTCCTCCATTTTGACCTTAGCCTTCACAGCAACTTTGGGAGATGATTGAACCTTTGGACCCTTGGGGTGTCTGATCTTCCCTGCAAGATGCTCATGAGTCTTACATTTCATCTTCGTGACATGGGGACTAACTGGGCTCCAGCCTTAAGCTTGCAGGAGTTAAGTTCTCCTTGAACATTTCCTTGACCTCTACCTTACAGGTACGAGGGTCAACTAAAACGTTCATTAACTACTTCTGCAACTCTGGCATCCTACTGCCCACCATAATGCATGACACGTCGATTTATTCACCAATAAATTTTGATAAGTATCCTTAGTGCCCTAGCGGCGTTCAGCGGAGGCCCACCAGGTGGTTCCTGGGTAAGGATATACTACTTGCGTTCATGCTTGAGTACAAGTCTCAAGTTTCTATCCCAATCTGAGTAATTCACGCCCTTGAGTCTGTCCTTCTCAATCTGGACTCTCAATGCGCTATTACTATTTTGTGTTGTGTTTTCCATTTACTTCTACAAGGTAAAATTAATTAAAATTCAAGTTGGAGATTCAGTTATAAAACACTTGCCTGATTCTAACATTAGAATCTGAACCAAGATCCTATCATACCCTCAATTGAAGTGAACGGAGGCTCACTGCTCCAATTGAGAGCATCAAGGTAGGAATACATCCATCTACAAGACTATGTAGTTCCTGGCTAGGGTCTGTACTAAAAGTACACGGCACACCCTATACTGATACCCTAGGTCAGCCCTAGCTGACAATCGTAGACAAGTCTACCAAGTTTGAACTATGTACAGAACTAATGCGGCTACTACGCGGAGGCGCACGCACCCACATATAACTGTCCATCTCATCTAGACTTCTCCTCTATGAATGTTACGCGGAGACGTACTGACATCCATAGGCTCAAAGCCCTTTTGAGTGCCCAAACTTGGATGGTATCACGCTTGACTTGTAATTATTTGCGTTTAAGTGAATTATTATTGTCTAATTGTATATCGATACAATCTTAACTGGAATCATCAATTGCAAATCCATGGAAAGATGATCCCTTATCCAGTTACATGCAAGTCTGATTAAATACCAGTATTTAATCTTTGCTTCTAGGTTATAGCTAAACATACATAATCTTGTATACAAAAACTATCCATGCATTCATACATTCTCAACATACAAATGTAACTGTAAAACATGCATAGCTAATCCCACCCTAAGGATCCTAAGATTCTAGCAAAACTGGTCCTAAAGACTTGGTCTTCAAGATCCAGGCTTGCTCCATCCTTGTGGACTCCCACTGGCTCCGAGTCTCCTCCAGACCTCGAGTCTCCCTCTTGACTTGTATCTTGGGTCAGTCTTCGTAATTACAAATTTAAAGAAATAAAATAAATAAAAAATCATGAAACGCAGGTCGTATTTACTACAACCCAAAACTTAGCAACACGTAGGTTGAAAATTTGAAATTTGAAACATACAAGTCTAGATGGCATAGCTACACATCATGTGGAAAACAACATGTTGTCAAAGATCATGTGATCACTCATCATGCTTGTCAAACAACAAATTTATTCCAAATTTTATCTTTCTTAAGTGTGGAAAAATTTCCGGTTTATCGAAACCGGACAGTTTAAATTAATAAATTGAATATGAACTAGTTCACGCTGGTTTATTGAAACCGAACCGAATCTGAAAAAATTAAAATCTTTAGGGCTTCAAAATATTCTCGTGAACCGACCGCTTCAGCTCGAATCTGGTCGAGCCAAACTGGCCCGACCAAGGTCGCCCGCGGAGGCCACCATGGTGACCCGAAAGGGCTGCCATGGTCGCCCGCGGGACTGACCCTGGTCACCCATGGGAGCAACCATGGTGGCCCGCGAGGGCTGCCATGGTCGCCCCTTGGGCAGACCCTGGTTGCCCGCGAGACAACCATGGTAGACCGCGAGGGCTGCCATGGTCGCCCGCAAGCGACATGGTCGGCCCTTGGTGCCGACCATGGTTGGCCCTTGGTGCCGACCATGGTTGGCCCTAGGGCTTTCCATGGCCCATCAAGGGTCTCAACCCTGGTTAGCCATGGCTCGGCCATGGCTAACCCTAAACAGCCCAAACTAATTTTTTTTTTCCAATTTTTCAAATCAATTAAAATATGATTTTTTTTTCAATTTTCTTGCATATTCAAAATTGATGAACATGTGAAAAATAAAGCAATAAATCAGATCTACACATGCTCAAATCAAACACAAAATAACCATGCTCTAATACCACTATATGATTTCCATGGGTTCCAAAAAAATAATTCCATGCAGCGGACTGAAATTAACCATGAAAATCGATGTTTGTTTGATCTTATTGTGAAAATTTCAGCATACATATAAATAATTATAGATCTGAGTTTTACCTTGCAAATCGATAAAACACAAAGAGTATGTGTTTCTCTAGGTTGTCCTAATGGCATTTGTGCCCTAGGTTCCAATTGGAATAGTCTGTAAATGTCTGTAATAGTTTATCATCGTTTGCAATGATTAAAATCGGCTTTATATTACTTATGTGTTGAAGTAATATGTTAAAGTATGATCTGATCTATGACCACTAAAGTAGTAGAACCATAGATCTGTACGGATCAAACTTAACAGTCCATGGTCAAATATGCTTCAATAGAAGCGACCAGTATAAGGATGATTCTTTATGATATAGTTCTACTCGTCATTGGGATGCGGGATCTCAAAATCAAATCATAGATATCAACAGGGGTTTGATATCAGACGACCTGACCTGAATAGTGTTGCATAGATACAGTCATGAACATATTCAGTTTCATAGCTTGTCATTCTATCCTTAGACCGAGGAGTCTTTGTGATCGCTATGCAATTGACGTCCGGCTTTGACTTGCGCCTAACACTATCCGTAACAGGATAGGAATAATGGGCATGATTTGGTAGGGGACGGATTGCATGAGTGACACGAAAGAAGGCTAAGGGATTTATCCCTCATACTGTGGTATGAGAATGATATCCGTTTAGGCCACTTGATCGAGAGTGACTAAAAGAAAGTGCATGGCCATGCCAGTGATACGCGTTATCAGTTTTCAGTCATCTCACATATCAAGAAACATGATTGATCAAAATAAGGATGACGACTCTATGCCTTATGATCAATCGGATATCTAGCGATAAAAGGATAACAACTTGGA
Organism: Geranium rotundifolium; assembly: GCA_963920655.1. Lineage (NCBI taxonomy): Eukaryota > Viridiplantae > Streptophyta > Magnoliopsida > Geraniales > Geraniaceae > Geranium > Geranium rotundifolium. The sequence continues at coordinate 15,785,494 of OY987314.1, forward strand.
CGACAGACAGGTTAAGTCGATTAGTTCGACTATAATGCACATTGGGTAATCATAATGGTATACTAAAGGTCATTAATGATGGATCGGGTAAAATGAGGTTTTATGCCGATCTGCCAACGTGGCATGAGCCTAAAAGGGTCACACACCAAGGATATGGGTTTCGGGAGAAAAGGAAATGTCGGCATTTATTGAGACACGAGACATGGCCAAAACTGGGCGTTTTGGGTCGTGGGCCCGTGTAAGTGAGAACGGGTTTTTTCGTCGATGTCGCATCAGACTTTGTTTGATAAGTTCGGAAAAGGGGTCGGATAATATTTGGACTCGGCACGGGACCACATGGCCGAAGCAATTGGGCTTCGGCCCATGAGGCCCAAATATGGCCGGCCCATTTAGGCCTATTTTATGGCTTGGCCCATTAAGGGCCCAAAACCATGGTTTGGTGTTATGGATTAGGATGATGATATGGAGTTGGTGGTGAGCCCATACCTCTCATCATTTCATCATCACCATCACCATCACCATATATTATATTCATTCTCACCACAACACATTCTATTCATCTTCTTCTTTCCTCATGGAGATGGCCATGGCTCCTCCCTCTCTCCATCACTTTTGTTCTACACACCAAATTCTTGTAGATTTGTGTGTGTATGAATCTCTAGCAAGAACTACGTGGCTTTGATTCCTCGGGGAGGATACGTAGGCACATTTGAAGAGGTTCAAGACCATTCTTCCCATTCATGACGTTCTTGGTGTTTTCTTGGTGATCCAATCAAGAATGGAGAAACTGTCCAAATTGTCCAGTTCCGGCGACCTCTATTGCGTGAACAATAGCCACTTCATTCGAGCTCCGATCGACCTGAAACTGGCGTCGTTGAAAAGATAAGTCAAAGGGCTACAACTTTTATGAAATACTGATTTTCCAAAAGAGCGCTGGTTTTGGAGATACAAGGCCGAGAAGCTGACTGCTCCGCAGAGTCTGTCCAGTCAGATGGGAAAAATGTTTTGCTCCAGACGGAGGTCATCTCGTCCGAAATGGGCTCGGAGAAAAACACAAAGATGTAGAGAATTGGCTGAGGTTTAATCTTCAAAAAAGAAACGAAGTAATTGGAAATCTGTAGCTCGATATATGGAGTTTCAAAGTCTCGGTTTTCTGCTGGGCAAATTCTGGTAAAACCCGAAAACTCGATTTTCTAAGGATCTTACTTGGTAGTCGATCTTGCGCAGGTTTGGGCGGTTTATAGGTTGCTTCCGCTGCCATGAACGTGATTAGGATGCCTCGGAACCCAACATGTCCACGCAAGTACAACACCTTGACCAAGGTTCTCACACACAATCTTACTAGCGTAGTGTGTAGAATCGAGCAAGAACAACTATGGAGGTGAGAGAGGGAGGGTCGGCCAAGAGAGAAGAGAGAGGGTGCTGAAAAAAATAAGGTTTTTAGGAATAAAATATGTGATTAAAAATCAGATTTTTAATCTTTATTAAAATCACAAAATAAACCCTTTAAAACCCTTATTTGCACTTGAGCCTCATTCTTAATTAAAATCAAGAATGGGCTTTAAGCCCACTAAGCTTAAACCTAATTAAAAACCATTTAAATTGAGTTCTAATTATATGGTTTAGCTAAACCGGTCCAATCTCTCTAATTTGATTTCATCAACCGCCAGGTTAATAAACCTAGGCCAGAAATCAACCGAATCCTTTTTCAATTTGACTAAATTGAAAACGGGTCCTCCCAATTACCATCCAAGCTTGTTTTGCTACATATTGTATTTAAAGTGTGTGACCCACTAGGCTCACGACCCGTTGGCGGACTGGTAAAATTACTATTTTACCCTTTCCATCATAAGTGGCATCTAGCAAGACATTATGATTACCCAACGTCCGTGATTATCGACGATTCGACTTAACCTGTCATCGTACATGTCACTGTCCTTTTATCAAACCGATATCCATATTGATCAATAGGCAGAGAACCGTCATCCTAATTTATCAATCATTGTTTCTTGATATCTGAGATGACTGAAAACTAATACAAAGGTATCACCTGCATGACCATGCTATTCCTTCAGTTATACTCATCAAGTGGCCTAAACGGCTATCTTTCTCATACCGGAGTATGAGTTATAAATCCATAGACGTCTTTCGAGTTCACTAATGTAATTCATAACCAAGCCAATCAAAGCCGTTATGGCTACCCTTTTACAGGTAACGTTAGACTAGGTCAAACTTAGAGATTCATTACACGGTGCACACAAAGACTCCTTGGTCTTAGGATATAATGATAAGCTACGATCTGTGAGTATCTCATGACAGTATCTATGCTGCATACTCACTATCGGGTCGTCTGATAACATTGACATGATGATATCTATTATATAACTCCGGCACATACTTTGCCATGATCAGTAGAGCGTGATCACAATGAGTTGGTCTCATACTGATCGTTTCTTTGAAGAAGCTTAGCTGATCAGGGACTCATCAAATATAATTCATTCTGATCTACAGTTCTACTATTAGTGATTATACACATAATGATATGGATCAAATTACATTTGGTATATTACTACAACACATTAGTAATATATGCCTATTTATTTATTCGGAAAGATGATAAAACATTACATCTGTAGATCACTTTTATATTGGACTGAGGCATAACTCTAACAAAAATTTAATCACATGATGATCCCTTTAAGATTAGAATTCATGAATCCATGGTTAATTTACGCTTCCGCATAAATTTGATTATCTTGGAACCTATGGAATTTCTTCAGTGGTATCAGACCCTTAGGTTGATATGTGATTTGATTTTGAGCATGTTAGAGGTTAGATTAATCTCTAGAATAATTCATGCATGTTTATGGGATTATGCTTTACATGAACATGGAAAAACATCAGATTTTTTGGTTGTTAAAATTGTTATTTTAGGGTTGTTTTGGGTTAGCCATGGCCGAGCCATGGTTAACTAGGGTCGAGCCCCTTGGTGGACAATAGAGAGCCCTCGAGTCGACAAAGGTCAGCACCAAGTGCTAACCAGGTCGCCTCGGGCAGACCATGGACGGCTTCGGGCGTACCATGGGCAGAGCCGCGGGTGATCGGGGTCGAGCCCGAGGCTCGGCCATGGGAGGCCCTCGGGCCGACCATGGTCGTGGCCCTTGGCCGACTAGATCGAGACCAATGGCTCGCCCATGGGAGACCCTCGGGGGCCCATGGTCATGCCATTGGCCGGCCAGATCGGTTGCCTACGGTCACGCCCATGGTTGTCCGCTGGCGACATGTGGGCGAGCCGAGGTTGGCCGATTAGCCCTGGGGCATGGGCCGGTCCTTGGCCGGTGTCACGTCCCAAGAATTTCCCAAAAATTCAGATTTTTCAAACCTGGTCCGGTTTCGATAAATCGGGGGTAAGCCGGTTCAATTTCAACTAATCAAGTTAAATCGTCCAGTTCGATAAAACGGATTTTTTCCACATTTAGGCAAGATAAAATTTGGAATTAATTTTTTTGTTTTATTACATATTGTTTGATAACACGGTGTTTGACAACATGATTGATTTCAATATGATGTGTAGCTTAGCCCGTCTAGATTTCGGTTTATTTTGCAACCAGTGTAGTTGCTCTGATTTTTAATATAATTACGACCTACGTGTCGTTGTATTTTGTAATTTCATTTTAGTAATGTAATTATGAATATCAATGTGAGAAGAAATCAAGACGGAGAATGGAGTTCCAAGGTGGATTGAAGCCAATGGGAGTCCAGAAAGAAAAGGCGAACTCAAATCTGAAGATTTAGTTTTTAGGTTTTGTTCTTTGCTTTTTTTAGGTTTTAAGACGGGTTAGGTTATGCATGTTAATTTACATTTATATTGTATGTATGATTTTATGTGTAGTTTAAATTCATGAGTTAATGTAGTTAAACTATCACCCACATGCGAAAGATTGAAAACGGAATTTAATCAGATTTGCATGTAATTAGACTTGGAATCATCTTTGCATCGATATGTAGTTGATGATTCCAATTAGGATTGTATCGATATATAATAAGAGAACTCTAAACACTTAAATTCTCAAATAATTACAAGTCAAACGAGATACCACCCAAACCTCAACACTTAGAAGCATTCGAACATGTGAGTGGGTGCGCCTACGCGTAGCATTCATAGGGAAGAAGAGCCAGATGAGTTGAACAATTTAATATGGATGTGTGCGCCTATGCTTAGTAACCATATTGAATTGGGTCATAATTGAGTTTTGGTAGACTTGTCTACGATTGTCAGTTAGAGTTGGCCTAGGGTATCAGGATAGGGTATATTGATTGTCTCTCTTGACCTTTCAGAAATACTTTTTAATATGCCCCTTTAGACCACAGTGATAAAACTTTGCATTGGTATACCTGTTCTTACTCTTGCTTCTTTCTCTACCCTTTGGAGCTCTACTCTTGCTCCTTCCCATTTATTATGTCACTAAGACTTCTGAGTGCGCAGAGGAACCTTATTATTTTCTCCTCATCTCTTCATTTGGAGAACTCCCCTTAACCAGATCCATAGTGATAACACCATCTGGAGCTGAGTTAGATAATGACGTCATGAACGTCTCAAATGTTGGGTTTTGGAGCGTTCTAGATCATCGAGATAGCGGAAGCGTTTAACAAAATCTACTCAAACCGTGTCCAAGAACATAAACCGTTAAATCCCAAGGCAAAATCAATTCCACAAGATGTTTACCTTTAAGTCTTTGTTGAATCAATAAAGAAGAACTTTTGAATCTTCTTCTCTAAAGCAAGTCCACACCAAGGGGATGATCTTGAAGATCCTTCACTTAATTGCCTACTAGAACAATTAAATGAAGAACAAGAGAGCAAGATTGAGGAGAGAGAGATGTGTGGCCGGCCAAGCAAGAGAGAGAGAGGGTTTTTGTGAGTTGTATGATAATTTGTGTAATGAATCAATATTAGATATTTCAATTCATCATCCAACTTATAAGCATGGGTCAAAAGTGATTGGTATGGGCTTAAAGTGTCATCACCCATACCCCTTAAATCACTCACCTCTTAATCCACAATCACCAACCAAGCATGGTGTTGTGTGGCCCCCACCATTGGACCCACCAATGTGGGCCGGCCACAAGAGGCTTATTGGACCCATAATGGGCCCTTGTTTGGGCCGGTCACGTAACCTCATGGGCCGAGCCCAATGGGCTCGCCCATGTGGTTTCGTGCCGTGTCCAAAAGTTTGCCCGACCCTTTTTGTCGTTACTTATCAAAAAAAGTCCGACGCGACATTGACGAAAAAACTTAATTTTCTCGATTCGCTAATTATTCTCTCAAACCGAACCCATGGCCCAAAACCTTCAGTTTTGTCCATGCATTGCTCCTCAAGAAACGTTAAGGTTTCCTTGTCTCAAGTTATCCGTCTTGAATGCGTGTAACCCTTCAGGCTCATGCCACCGTTGGCAGATCGGCGCAAAAGATCTCTCTTGCCCGATCCATCATAAGGGGCCTCTAGTAAGACGTTATGATTACCCAAGGTGCATGACGATCGATGATTCGACTTAACCTTGTGCGTACAAGTCACTATCTTATTATCTCTAGATATCCCGATTGATCACAAGGCATAGAGTTGTCACCCTTGTTTAATCAATCATTGTTACTTGATATGTGAGATGGCTGAGAATTGATAACCCGTATCACCGGCATGGCCATGCTCTTACTCTTAGTCAGTCTCGATCAAGAGGCCTTTAACGGATATCTTTCCCATACCGTAGTATGAGAGATAAATCCCTTAGCCGTCTTTCGTGTCACTCATGTAACCCGTTCCGCCACCCAATCATGCCCGTTATTGCAATCCTGTTACGAAAAGCGTTAGGCGCAAGTTAAAGCCGCACGTACATTGCATAGTGATCACAAAAACTCCTCGGTCTAAGGATATCGTGACAAGTTATCGCATTTGAATATGTTCATGGCTTAATCTATGAAAACACTATTCAAAGCGGGTCGTCCGATATCAATCACCTCATGATATCTATGATATGATTCCGGGATCCCTCATCCCTATGACAAGTAGAACTACGTCATTAAGAACCATCCTCATACTGGTCGCTTCTATGGAAGCATATATTGACCAGGGACTCGTTAAGTGTGATCCGTACTGATTTATGGTTCTACTACTTTATTGGTCATAAATCAGATCATACTTAACATATTACTTCAACACATAAGTAATACAAAGCCGTTTTTATATATATTACAAACGATGATAATGTACATAGACGTTTACAGGCTACTAGCAATTGGACTAGGGCACAAAATGCTATCATCCCACGAGTCTGGTAATGTACCTAGAAGCCACAAACTCTGCACCTCATCATCGAACTTGATACCCATTCCCGCAAGCTGATTAATAATTCCTTGAAAAATATTAAGATGATCTGTCAACGGAGCCCCATCATGATACTTCAAACTTATCATTTTCTTTATCAAGGACAACTTATTATTACCAGTCTTTCGAGCAAATAACTGCTCAAGCCTTCTCCATAAACTGCGTGCATGTGTCTCTCCAGTTACATGATTCAAAACATTATCATCCACCCGATGTCGAATATAGCCACATACTTGACGATGCAATAAATTTTATTCATCATCAGATTTGTTCTCAAGTTTGGCTTCATTGAAAACCGGCAAATAATAATCCTTCACATAAAGAAGATCTTCCAAATTCGTTAAACTAAATCGTTGCAACATATTTATAGGTTTAGGGTTATGATCTTATTTCCAATAAATCCTACTTTATTATGAATTCTAAATTCATAAAATTCCTCAAAATTCGTTCTTCCTAGTTTCTTTTCCTTATTGGTTTCTCATTTCCAAAATCTAAACCAAAATAGGAAAGAAAATTGCGTATTTTCAGTTCTAACGATCATACTTGCGCGACTCATATCTCTCTGGTCTGAGAACTGATTGACCCGAAACTTATACCATTTTAAAGAAGACTCAAAAATCTAGAACTCTTGTGAAACAAAGTTTTTGCTTTAGAGTATTGGTTTGGGAGATATAAGGCCTGCAACCTGACTTATCTACAGAATTCGGGAAAACGTGTTTTTCACTTATTCCTCCTAATTTGGTTTATAAGCCCACTTAGCTTCGGAATTGCACTTTATGTGTGACCCTGAAGGCTCATGACTCATTGGAAAATGACCCGAAATACCATTCAGTTCATTCATCATAAGTGGTCTCTAGTAAAACATTATGATTACCCAATAATCATGATGATCGGTGATTCGACTTAACCTTTTGTAGTAACTATCATAATCTCTTTGTCACTAGATATCTTGTTTAAACATAAGACATAGGGTCGTCATCCTTATTCCGTTCAACCCGTTTCTTTATCACTGGTGCGGCCGCACATTTCCTCTCAGTCTTTCTCATCAAGACGCCTAAACAGATATCGTTCCCACTGGTCGTGAGGGACAAATCATTTGACCGTCAACTATATCCCTTATATGATTAATCACATAGCCAATCATACCTCTTTTTTAGCCGGTTACAGACAACGTATATGAGTATGTCAAACTATGGGAGTTGTCACATAGGAATTCACGAAGACTCCAAAGTCCGTAAGAATTCAATGATACTACGACAACTTAAGTATGTTCATGATTGGATCTACGTCCCATATTTAGGTTGGGTCGTCCAATATCACTACCAAAGTGATATCTATGATCTGACTTGGTAAACCTATACATATGATCAGTAGAGCGTGATCAAGAGTCATCCTCATACTGGTCGTTTTATGTGCACTTTGATCAAGAACCTGTCAAATGTAATTCTGTGCGTATCTAATGGTTCTTCTATCAGTAATGACACACCCGATGATATTAGATGAAATTATGCTTGACTCATTATCACAACACGTTGATAAATAAATGTCGATTTACTTATTCTAATGATGATATAGTATTACACGGAAATGTGATTGAACTAGGGTATATTTCCTACAATGTATTTATACACTTACAGACATTAGTCGCCCTAAGCGATTTTCACACTATTAGCATTTTCACGATCAAGATTCGTTCGTGTGGATACCGGCCGAGAGTGAAACCCGTTGGAGAAGCTTGATTCGCGTAGAACCCGTAAAGCATTCGTGTGGAACTTGTGTAGCATTCGCGTGGAAATTAAAGCCGAAAACAACAAGATATAAAATATTCGATCTCTCTCATCGATTAATCTTTAAATTGCATGGATCTTTGTGACAAAAACGTGGTTAATGTATTGCTTCTGTTGTGTATGAGATTCCATGTTTTCCAATAGTGGGTTTGGTTATCATCATAGGTTAGTCTCATTGGTGGATAATGTTGGGAGAAAAACGAATCTAATAGAATAATTAGATGCGTCAGAATTAAATAATTCTCCCCACCTGTGCAAATCTCATAGGTATCTATCAAGCAAAGCAAACCAACGAAGCTAATAAAATATAGCAAACAAGAACACAATAGGCACACACAATTTTAGCATGGAAAACCTTCTCTAGGCGAAAGAGGAAAAACCACGGGACCCTCGAGGCCGCTTAATCTTCACTATCAATATAATGGGTACAACGAGTTCTCTCTAAATACAGTTAGAGGATCACAATATCTCAAGATCAAACAATCTTGGCTCAAACCACAATTACAAGAAACAGTAGAGAAACTTCACCGTATTGATGACACACAATCAGAAAATCGTATCAAATCACTCAGACCTCCAAATGCAAAATCCAACGCTCAGAACGTAGTACCACGTCTCTCGAACACCCTGTCCAAAAATCAGCACGATCCAACAGTGGATCGACCTCCGATTGAACTCAAGAACCTTGCTGGTCGGCCTTAAAAGTAGCAGAAAATTATGTACGAATTTCACTATATTTCTCTCTTGAATTGTCTCTTTTCCTTATCTGTATTGTCTCCTATTTATAAGCAAGCAATTAAAGTTTTCTTCTCCATGTAGAATACTAACCACATTGGTTTTGGGCCTCCACTTATTTAATAAATGTCCAACAAATAACCCGCAAATCCCACCCACAAATGAGATAAAAGAAGTTGGCAACAATAACGAGAAGGAACATGTTCATACTTAGGTCACTATTCACTAACTTTTACATACTCTCTTGACGTTTCCCATAAATCCATATGTATAAACATATGATCACAATTCTTAAATCACTAGCACCTATCTTACATGATTCCTTTAGTGAAACAACATTGTAACGATTCACCCAAAAATCTTAACACTGTTTCAAATCCAAAAGACTAGCAATCACCATCGATAATGAGTATTATTGATTGAAGCAAAGTAGGTGTGGGGCTAGTTGTTGTTGGGAACCCAGCATCCATGTAGTCCGTAGGGTAGACCATATGGGAACTTAGCTCTCGCGATTTCTTCAAAGGTGGATCCATCTAACAGCAGTGCATAACCGTCTCCATTCTTCTGACTAATCATTGATATCACTACACCATCATCTTCCTCTGTCGATCCTGGCCGTGCAACGAAGAAGGGTTCTGACGGCACCGAACCTTCCTCGTGCCAGTTTTTAGCCTTTTTCGCAACTAAATCAATCTGCAATTCGTCTATTAATTAGTTCCAATGGAATACTATATATATGTTGATATCATTTTAGAACACTAGAATCTCTTTATTAATACAAGAGATTAATACCTTGGTGAGTGTGTTGGGGAAGTTGCAAGGGCGTTGAGCACCACAGGCATAAGCATAACGGTATTGTTTGCCCAAGAAGGCAGGGTTAATGCTGCACATGTCCATTCCTTTTCCATGTTCGTTTGGGTCCAAAGCTGCCTCTAGCGTTCCATATGGACTCCCGTCAAATGGTATTGTAAACCTTCCAACCCTGCCATTTTTACATTTCATTATTGTTATTTGTAAAATACTTTCTTATATGTATGATAATTAAAAGCGTTATATTATACCTAGCATCAGGTAGCACATCTTCCCCGGTGAAAGAGCGGAGATTGTGTAGCCTAAGCTTGTCAAGAATGGTTGTATCTGCACTGTGCTCGCAACAATCCGCAATTATACCCCTCACTCGTCCGTCTTCGTCCTTGTCTTCGTACGCGTTTATGAAATGGAATGTGACGAACAAAGGCACTTCCACACTAGCCACCTAATTAATGATGAATACAAATCAATAATTCATGTGTTGAGTATTGAGTTGCGTTGCGGGTAAAAGGAACATACAACTTTCCCACTAGCTTTGCACACGACATGCACATAGGCTTTGGAGTCGGGGTGCCACTGAAACTTGTACAAGGGCGTGGGCTCAGCCTTGAGCAGGTTGTGGGCGCAGTACCTGAGGGGCATCTCCGGCACGATGACGTAGTGCTCGGTGACCGGAAAAGAGTGGACCCAGCCGGGCGCAGGGCCTCCCCGGCAGTCCACCCTCCCGATGACCTTCCTCTCGTTGGTCCCCGCCTCCATCCGGACCACCAGGTAGCCGGGGTTGACGAGATCGGGCAGCAGGGTGAGGAACTCGGAGTCGGTGACCACGGGGTGGGCGGAGTGGATGAGGCCCCCGAGGGCGTCGGTGTACTCGAACTGGCCGAGGGTGTCCAGGGTGTGGGGGTCGACCACGATGGAGCCCTTCTGCGTCTCGGTGAGGCACACAACCCGCCCGTCGCCCAGCTTCACCACGCCCGTGTTGGCGTTGTCGGTCAGGGAGGCGCCGGAGAAGAGGCTCGCCAGCTCCCCCACGTACGCCAGGAAGTTGTCAGACTTGGGGACCTCAGAGAACTCGCGGTAGCACAGCTTGCTGTTCTTCTTGGCGGCCTTGTACGCCTCGGATTCCACTTGCCGGTGACCGCCAACTACTTTTCCGCCATGGAACTGGAGCTTCGCCAGCATGGCATACCCATCGAACAAGTGCCGGAACTTGTACTCCCCAATGTGCCACAAACCGGGACCATTCCGAAGGTATGTTCCGCTCTGCATCCATATACATATTTAATACATATATATATTTATATATATATATATATATATATATATATATATATATGCACTATCATATTCTGTCGGGAGATATATAGCGGAGCGGTGATACCAAATTTCAAATATGATATGTATTGGATTTATACACACGTGTATTCCACTTCACATTCCCATATTTATAATATAATTAACACACATAGTATATATTGTACAAACGAATATACTCGTTAGCATATATAGAATGCTAGCTAGTAGATTGATTTCATAAACTATAGATTCCTTTGTCTACTTAAACGACAAGTTAGAAAGAGTTGTTCAACAAGTTCACCGCTGTTAATTGATTACTGGCTTGTGCAAGAAAAACAGAGAGATCGAGTAGTCCGAATATAAACCATGATATAACAACTAAGAGGAGTTAATTAGTATTTGTGATTGATGAGCAAAAATTATTTGAATTTATTATAGTGGTTGGAAGAAATGATAGATACCAGCCAAAGGGGTATTTGTCCTTGGACGTGGAGCTCGCCTTCCCATCGCTCTTGCCGGATACTTGTCCACGCGACATGTTGCTCCGGCTCAGGATACCCCAATGATGGAACAATAGTTGGCAATGGACTCGCAACGTTGGCTGCAGATAAATTGTTGCGTTTCTTCTTGTAATCAGCGTTCCTCCGGACAAGAAACCCGTCTTCCTGTCCGGAGTAGTTGCTACAGACCTTGAACGGAGATGAATAGGTTCTCACAGCCGAGAACGACAAGGAAGCCATTGACGATATATATATATATATGAAGAGAGTGCAAAGGTGGACAAGGAGCAGTGAGAAATTGATGAGATGGTGAGGAATATGAGAGTCAAGTATTTATAGGAAGGTATGGGTTGTTAAATGTTTATTATGCTTAGAGCAAGAAACCCTCTATGCAAAACATACGTACGTATAATTATAAGGTTGGCCGTGTTGGAATCTTAATTGGTGCAAATTCCTCATCACTACCAGACATAAAGCTTACGTTGGTAACTTATTCAATGAAGCAGTGATCTGGCGCAGTAATCACATGAAAAGAACGCACAATTACATTTCATTACTTTTATTTTCGGTAGACGTGGTTTATTGTATCCTACATCTTTAGAGATATAATTTTAGGAAGACATATGAAACCATTTTTAGAATATGTTATTTCCCTGATATTTTCTTCATGTCTGTTTTTTCGTTAAATTTAAATATCAAAAATAAAAAAAAATATGTTTTGGTGGCTTTTAAATTTTTAATTAAATGACGCTTCTTTCATATAATTCTATCTCCTAATTTACCTCACATCTAGAGGTGTAAGCGAGCCGAATCGAGCCTTTATATGACAGGGCTCAGCTCGTGAAAAAAGTATTCGGCTCGGGCTCGAACGACTTTGTGTAACTAAGCTCGAGTTCGGCTCGAGAAAACTTAGATAAGCTCGAGCTCGGCTCGGCTCCATTCGGTTCTCTTAATATTCAATTCAACAATTCATTAGAATTAAATAAATTTATATAATAATTCATTAAATACTAAATTAGCCAGCTCGAGATCGTCTAGTTATAAATATTCACTAAAACTTTGAAAATATGTCAATAAAATATGTAATTAATTAAATATTAAACGAGCCGGCTCGCGAGCCGAATCGAGCCTTAAAAGGCTAGGCTCGAGCTCGACTCGTTTATTAAACGAGCCCAATATTGAGTTCGAATTCGGCTCGAGCTCGATTATAAGGACTCCGAACCGAATAATTAACGAGCCGAACTCGTGCGCCCCGTTAAAAGCTCGGCTCGTTTACAGCCCTACTCACATCCCTTCCTTCCTTTTCTCCCTGCTCCTTCCGATTTCACTTACTTTCATTTCAAATTAACATTAAAATGCATAAATCACTAAATTTCTACGTCACAATTTCAAAATATACCCACAATCTCAAGTCACAAATATATGAGTCATATGGTACCAAACTTACGGGTTATACCCAATATTTCAGATACCGAATATCACGCTCTCTCTCAGCGACCATCTCTTATCTTCTACTTCGTCTCTTGTTTATCATGTCCATTACGATCCGAATTCGATGTTTTTGCTTGCAGAAATCGTGGTCTATTCAACGATCATTATTCTTCTAGGTAGATACTCTTTAACTTAGTGTATAGTTTATTGATATATTACCTTGGATATAATTTGAAAAGGATTGTTCCTTGTTCTATTTAGTCACTTTGTGAGTTTGCTTTTTCCTGTCCAAATTATGCCTTATGCCTTCTTTTCCTGAGTTCTTGTGTTTTTTATATAATCTAGGTGTTTTGGCACTTGGCCTGTTGCTACCAACGAGAAAAGTAAGAAGCTTCGTAAGTTTCATGTTAATATGCCTTGATACCCAGAGAGGTGGCAACGTCCCGTTTCATTCCTGATTCAACAATTGGACGCAGTGAAGGAAGGTTTCTGAGTATGCATCAGTTTTCGTCTTGAATCTTAAGAGGAGGTGTTAAACTGGGTATATGAAAATGAGAGGAGGTGTGAAATTTGATGTAGAGAGATTTAGGCATTTTATTGTTAATTTGAAATGAAAATAAGTGAAATCCAAAGGATGGAGGAAGGTGAAAGAGGTGGGACAGAAGGAGTGAAAAGGACACCATTTAAAAATTTAAAAGGCACTTAGTGGGTCTTTTTATAATTTAAATTTAACATATCTTAACGAAAACATAACAGTGAGAAAAATGTAATTCTAAGGATTCTCGCCACTAATTTTTTTCAAATAGTAGTTATATGAGATACAACATATTCTAAAGATGTTAATGATTCATTTTTTCCATAATATATACTCTCTCTATTCGTGTGCTCCTCAAAGGCCACTGGTGGCGTCGCCGTGCTCTGGGAAGGCCCTCTGGCGACCATCCTTACATAGCTAGCCGTTTTGGGCGAGGAGGGGAAGGAAGACCAAACGGAGGATGGTGGAGAAAGCCTACTCAGATCTGGTCAGAGTTGCAGAACAAGCAGACCTATGTTTGTATTAAGGGTGTATGATTGCAAGATTTTGTCTGGGAGTTAGGGATTTTGAGATTCGTCGATAACCCTTTAAGTCAGTAATGTGATAATTTAGGTTGCAACCCTTTCCTCTAAACATGATAAGATATTTAAGGGATAAAAACACATGAACCTTAAATATTTATTTTTGAAATAAAAATTTAAGAGATAGGATATCTAAAGGATCCGGACACATGAACCTTAAATATCTATTGTCGAAGGAAGATATTAAAAGATAAAAGTTTGTCATTTTATATAACATTTTATCAGCTCTCGATGAACTTTTACATGTTATATATTCTTTTTCCAATGTGCACACATTATTGTTCTTGAAATTATGATAACAAAATGTGTCTTTTGTTAGAGAAATTATGGAACCATTATGATAAGTCCTTATTATAATTATGACAGTTATGAAGGGGGTAATGTTTTAGTACATGGAAGGGATCATGTTGCAAAATGATTTGTAACTGCGATGACTCTCATTGTCTGCAACATTAGCTAGTGCGCCTACGATAACCATATTGTTAGATTATATTATAGTTTCCTCTTCCCATATGTATTAGGATTACCTATTTCATCTCTTTCCCTTTCTCTCTATATTAGATTCTATAAATATAGGGCTCTTGTAATTCACAATACACACACCAATATATATTCCTCATTATTTCTATCATGGTATCAGAGGCATAATCGATCATTGGTCAAATCACTATGAATTTATCGCTTTTCCCACTCGTCGATGATTGGTGATTTTGACGGGTGGGCGAGACAATTCAAATCTCAATCTCTAGTCTCTCGCTTGCTCAAACAATCAACTCGACAATCTCGTAAGCCTCCATCGCTACCTTCAGCAAATCTCCTCTACCAAGTTCAAACACTGTGTCTACTCCTTTTTTGTCCTTTCCCTTATTCTGTTATTTTCTTTCTCAAACCAGTCTGTTCTTCTTTTACTCTTTACCTTATTAATTTTGTGTGTCTCTCATTTTGTCCTCTTCCTATTCTGTCTTCTTCTGCCCTACTTTTTTTGGCCACTTATTTTGTTTTATCCATCACTCTTTGTCTTCCAATGTGCTTATATAAACATGCATACGTACTCATTCAATTTGATTATGTCTTGAAGTGCCAACAATATTTAGTGTTCTCTTTTGTCTACTTTTATACTCCTCTCTATCGCTCCCTCGCTTCCTCACGCGCGGATATCACGTAGGTCGGAAATCCCATAATCTGGACATCCCGTAAGTCAGAAATCCCGTAATCTGGAATCCCGTAATCTGGACATCTCGTAAGTCAGAAATCCCGTAAATCGGAATCCCGTAATTCGGACATCCGGTAAATCGAAAATCTCGTAATCCGGACACCGCACGTGAGAGGAGTGCAGCCATCAGCTATTTCGCCATCAGCCATCAGGCATCTGGCAATCATTGGGCATCTGTTATCTCGCCATCAGCCATCAGGCATCTAGCATCATCGGGCAGCTGCTATCTCGCCATCAGCCGTCAGACATCTGGCAATCATTGAGCATATGCTATCTCGCCATCAGCCATCAGGCATCTAGCAATCATTGGGCATCTGCTATCTCGCCATCAGCCATCAGTCATCAGACATCATCGGGCAGCTGCTATCTCGTCATCTGTCATCATGCATCAAGCATTAGGCATCTTCGGGCATCATGCATCATTCAACACATACGGGCATCAGGCATCCGCCACAGGCCGTGAGCGGCACGCATCCTCCATTCTCAATCCTCGCTGCATCACCTCGACATCATCCTCGGCAGCCGCAACCCTCGCCACAACTCAATATTATCAAGCTTCAAACTCAATTCTTGTTTCACTACATTGAGTTTGAGGGGGGCTGTTAGATTATATTATAGTTTCCTGTACCTATTCCCTCTCTTTCCCTTTCTCTGTTCTATATTAGATTTTATAAATAGAGATTTCTTGTAATTCACAATACACACACCAATATATATTCCTCATTATTTCTATCACATATAAAGAAAAAAATAGATAACATCTTATGTCGACATTGCGGTTTTTGAAAGAAAACATTAACAAACATCCTAACGATCAAATGGGAGAGTGTAAGGAAAATAGTTCCTTCCCTATTATGTATTTTATTAGGATACATGTTATTCTTCTACGAATTGGTAAATCTAAAAGAGTTTTATTCCAAATTAATCTCTATTTTGATGGACAATTTAGATTAAATAAGGAAACCCTAAACGTAACAGGAATTCCAATCCTCTCTCCACTTATAAATAAATGCATTCGTCCATCAGACATGCATGTGTAAGAACCCTAATAAAACACATTATAAACGGTTTATAGGCTAAGAGAGAGAAACCGAAATTTTGTACACCAAGAATTTTGTCTTCTTATTACATGGATCAAAAAAGCTCACTTACAATGGATCTAAGCATTTTTAATACTTATTTCTTATCTATCTTGTGATTAGCATGATGCTCACAATTTTAAATTAATGTTAACATGAATTACATTTACAGTGATAGCCAATATGCAGTGTAAGGGAAAATGGGAGAAGCTATGGGATTCAATGTGAAATGATGAAAAGGCCACCTTTTAATTATTTTTCAATAACGTGGATGGATGGTAATTAATTGAATAAGTTCAACTTGATATATTAGTCTTGCACATTTATCATGAACCACACTTTCACTCAGCTGCTTTAAATTTGATTGGAAGGTCAAGTCTTGCTTGCCATTCTCACAAGCTGTTTATGTTATGTTGTGAGAATTTGATGATCCTTCGCAATTGCTTGTCCCTTCTTGCCTTGCTTGATTCCCACAATATTTGTGCCAAGCGATGAGTTAAATATGTGGCAGACAAAATTAAGGTATCCCCACAATATGGAACATATTTCCTTTTGTGTCATCAATAATGGTACTAAATAACTGTAAACTATTAACCAATAATTTAGTGGTTGGTGTGTATATTCACGTGCCAGCCTTGGAAATTTGGCGGTATTGATCAATGTTATTTACTTGAATCTTGAATCTTGAACCATGTTGTTCTCTTATCTTAATGAAACGGTGAGACGGCAACGAGGCTAGGTGGACCGACGTGTTTGAGCATATCTTAATGAACCTATCAACTCTCTAGTTCATCGCCTAATGCTCATGGACGCTCTACGCGTCAGATGTGCAACAAAAATACGAGTTTAGATTTGATGCTTTTAACGATATACGAGTTTTACTTAAATTCTTTAACTTCAAAATCAATTATTGGTGAAATTCTTTAAATTTGAAAAATCTGCACATCATATAATTGTTATGATAATTTTTGACAATATTTTAATATATTATCATTTAGAGGGGCAGGGGCCAAATACAATTTTCGAATAAAATTTACATTAAAATTTTAATCTTCTATTTTAATAAAGACATGGGATTTGTGGGGTTCATTCGAAGCAAACATAAGGCCAGTCAACAAAAGCAACTGCTATAAAAATGGACCTAGTTGAAATCTTAAATGAGATTAAAGAGAATCTTTCTGGTTTTCTACATTTGATGCTCTATTGAAGTTTTGTATATGCCATTGTATGGATTCGACAATGACTAGTTGTTGAACCTTATGAACATAATTAAGATTCCTGTCTTAGTTGACGTTGAAACCATAATATTATTGTCATAATGTAAGTGTTAAGTGAAGAAGGGACTTGGCACCACTCACAAGTAAGGTACGTGGGTTTGCTACTATCATTCATGGAAAAACACATCATTTCATTTTCATATTTTAATACCAAAATAGTCTATTGTGGGTAACGCATTAAGATCATTCCCCGCCCACAGATTCCATCTGGTACAGAGTATGAACGAATCAAATTAAGATCAAACTTGTTATTAGTACTGGGCTTGCTTACAATCAGCCGAACGTTTAAACTTTGATCATGCTTGGATTAATTCATTTATTTGACTCATTGTACACTTAATAAAATAATAATATTATGAAGTTAATTCTTTATTTGTTATTGAAAAGGTATGAAATAATGAAAATTTACTCACTTTATACATTAATGAAAAAAGTAATTACACGTAAATACACCCAACTATACATCATTATCACATAAGTACACCGAAATATAAAACTCAATTTTGCAGTCACTCAAATTACATTTCGTCTTACTTAGCTCTAACGGGATTAAATCTAACAGAATTTTGAGGTTAAAATACCAAAATACCCTCGATAGTTCTAATTTAAAATCAGGCTAGTCTGACCGGTTCAAATTTAAAGCATTTTTTATGATTAAATAATCATTAAAAATATTATTAATTAAAATAATAATTACATAATATTTCTTAAATAAAATAATAATATTATTATTATAAAAAATATTTTATTATTAATAAATTAATTAATGTTTTATCATATAAAAAATATTATTTTTTTGTAATGATTAACTATTAAATAATTTAATGAAACTTTCAAATAGTATAACTCTGTCATACGAGTTTCGTTTCGGGCTCATAGTATATCAAATCGAAAATCTTATGAAAGACTTATGTCATTTGAAAGTTTTATCATTTGAAAGTCGTATGGTTATCAGATGATTTTCGATTTGATATATTATGATCCCGAAACGAAACTCATATGAGAGAGTTATGTCATTTCAAAGTTTCATTATATTATTTGATAATTAATCATTACAAAAAATAATAATAATTAAATTAAAAATAATAACTAATAATGTAAATTAATAATTAATAATAATATATAAACAAAAACATTTTTCGTCAAAGTTGTAGATCTTCTAATTCTTTTCGATATGATATATCATGAGTTCAAAACAAAACTCGTATAAGAGAATTATGCCATTAAGAAGTTTTAGTATATTATTAATAATTAATTGAATATATTAATAACAACCAGAGAGTTGAGCAAAAGGTTGAAGGTGTCTTTTTAGATTATTATTTTATTAAAATAAATATAAACCAATTTTGAGTTTGAACCGCTCCGACCTGCTTGATTTCAAATCAGAAGTATTGAGGGTATTTTGGTCTTTTTACCTCAAAATTTTGTTAGATTTAACCCTGTTAGAGGTAAGTGAGAGGAAATGTAATTTGAGTGACTGCAAAATCGAGTTTTATATTTGGGTGTACTTATGTGAGAATGACGTATAGTTGGGTGTACTTATGTGTAATTACCCCTTAATAGAAAGTATAAATTAAAGAACTCATTTTTAGAGAACAGCTCTCTCTTCTCTTCCATACAAAACTACTATATTCAATTTCATTTACATAAATATAGATAAGGAACAAGAGTAGAGGTTGGGAGAGAGAAATCATTCTCTACACATTAAAGTCATCATGGATTCAAGTAAATATGTTTATGTTTTATGGTGAAGTGCATGTATTCTCAAGATCTTCAATATATGTTTAGCATTATTTTTTTTTATGTTTATTATATTTTTAAAGTTTTGAATCAACTTACATTTGGTACCAAATCGTTGGTTGAATAATATGTGCATTTTCTTTTTGTGTATTTTTTCCCTCGTCAAATTAATCAAAAGTTTTAATTTTGCAACTAAGATTTTGAATTCAAGAAACTTTTATGGTTATAATTATTTAAATTTTAAGGAGTTAATTACAAGTTAATATATCTAGTTGAAGGTCATTTATAAGTGACTATATCTATTTTAAAAACTTTCATTTTCACTCACCTAATTATCAAAAAGTCACCATTTGCGTTAACTTCGTTTAAGTTTGGACGGAAATTTTCATTAAAATAAGAAATGATTAAAGTACCCCTAACTATTTATCAAATTTTCAAAGTGATGCCACTCATATTAGTTTTGCCCAATTTTTATTTTTTATTATTTTTGAAGGAATTGTTTTTATTTCCCAAATTCTTTATATAATCAACTTGTTTGTTTTGTTCCATTCATCCTCTCCAACCAATTAATATTACATAGTAATATTTTAATTTTCTTCCAACCAATTTTGATTATGCAACTCACACACCACATTCAGTGAACTTCAAAATACCTACAATTGCTTTTTTTATTTTCGGGCATGTCGGATTATTAGAAAACAATAAACCATCTACGCAACGTTAAATTCTCCACCTCCTCTACGAAACCTCCATCTCCTTTGAAATCTCCCATTTCTTTAGGACCCAAGCACCAAAAAAAAAACACTCGATGACGGTGCAGTCTTTGCCTACCTTCTTGAGCAATATAACGGGATTAAGGGAGTCGGAGAAGTGGGTGGAAAAGGGACCATCTCTGATCGTCACAAAGAGTTCCTAAGTGGTGTTGGGTTTGAAACCCTAGCCGCCGCCTGGATCTTCCCAGAACTGCCATCCACAACCACGGTCGATCGAACTCCAATTCCTATCCGTTCGAACGCTAATCGATTCCACCCAAAAAGTCATCGCCGACAACCCGAAGCCGCCACCGCGTCCATGGAGGACCCAAGCCTCGACCTCCTAGACTGACTCGAGCAGTCCAAATCTTGAAAAGATTTAGGGAAAATATATCATTTGGTTGATTAATGGTTTTTGAAATTCAAATAAAAAACTCAGCTCATGATTAATGGTTTTTGAAATTCAAATAAAAAACTCAGCTCATGATTAATGGTTTTTGAAATTCAAATAAAAAACTCAGCTCAAATGGGTTTATTTGAGAAACGAAGAACATGAAGAACAAATAAGAAGAACATGAAGAACAAAAGGGTTTTGGTATAATTTTTTAATTTAAAAATTAAGGGCAGTTTCGTCATTTTGAGAAAAAAATAATGCAACCTTAGTTAAAATGAACGGAAATGAGTAGATTGTAAAATAAAATATTTATGTGAGTGAAAATGAAAATTTTAAAATAGGTATAGTCACTTGTAAATGTCCTCCAACTAAATATATTAACTGGTAATTAACTCAATTTTAAACAATATCTTTGATCTGACAAAAATGTTCATTTTTTCAGAGAGTTTCATTCTCCAAAATATAATTTTCTTTATTTCAATTGGCTAAACATGAGAATTGTTTTTGGCGATGGTTTTATTTAATTTTTAAAATTTTCAGACAATCATGCTTAATTTGTTTTCTTCCACAAAATACACACACGCATATATATATATTACTTTTTTTATTTTTAAACAAATAAATAATACATACATACACACATACACATATACATACATACATACATAATTTCTGTACATGTATATCATATATAATTGTGCCAAGTTAAGGTTTTTGGTTTAGCTTTATATATGCATATTTAAAACACATGATAATGATAATGTCTCTATATCTTAAATTTACCTGATAACATGTATTTGTGTTTAACTTGTATGATGGCATGTTTATATTAAATTATTAATACATAATATTAAATTTGTTGTGCTTATATGTTGTAAAATTAGCATGGATGAATCATAACATGTCTATATTATTTAATTATATAATTGTTATGATACATTGTTTAACTTATAGTATATTTATATTTGATTTAATATTTAGTCATGGTTAATTTGTTTGCCAAAGTGACCAAATTAGAAAGTTATTAATATTAAATTAAATATAATTCAAATAATCACGGTTTTGTGATGCTATAATTAAAGATAATATAATATTTTGATTGTATGAGTGAGTATATTGAAGTTTGATAATTATGAAATATTTAAGGGTCGTCCCAAAGGTTGACTACTCGTTTCACAATTATAAACATTATTGTAGGTTAATAATTTTATCTACGACTAGCTCATGTAGCATATCGAAAGATAGCGACATGTGTAGTCGTAATAATTTAATTACCAATTACGTGAATAAATTGAAGTATCAAACTATATTTAATGTTATGCATTGTTGAATCACACAAAGACGATATTTCAATGCATTTTATTGTATATATGAAATTTTTGTTAATTTGTTGGACGTTAGAGGCGGTCGGAGCAAAGCTGGAGACAGTTGGATGGTTTTGATTCGGAGATTCGCGATCGGAGGCGCCTGATTTGGTGTCTGGTGCGCGACCAAAGTCAACCGAAGACGAGGAGGCGGAGGTGAAAGCAAGGAGTCATAGCCGGACTTGTTGTCATCGCCGTCGGAAAAGAAGTTTCGTCGATTTGGTAGAGGTAGAGACGGGCGGGAAGAAGGAAAATGTAGATCTGGAAAATAACAGATCTGGAGGTGCTGATTTAAGATTAAGAAAGTAAAATATTGATCCAACTTAAATTAGAGAAAGAAAAGTCAAAAATAAAATTTAATGATCACTAAAACTGCATTTAAAATATCAAAACATCATTAATGATTGATCATTAATTTTAAAATAAAAATCTTTACTCTTTATTTTGAAACTAAAATCTTTACTTTCTAATCATATCCTTTAACCAAAACATCTTTTAATTAAAATTTTGACTCAATATAACTTTTAAGGGAAATTCCTAATCACTATCATTGATTATGCAACTACCATTTATTATGCAACTTTTCCATGTCACTATCATTTATTTCTTTTTGTTGCACGTCACCACTATAAAGATTCATTTGCTTGTACCGTCCATCATATAGTTAATTTTGATGTAAAATTTTCATAATATCCCTATATTCAAAAATTAAAAATAATAATTTTTGAAATTTCTTTTTGAAAAAATAATTTATCACATAAATTATAAAACACAGATTTCAAAAATATTATTTGTTTAAAAAGAACTTTTTCAAAAAAAATATTAAAAATAAAAAAAAACTTTTAAAAACTTTTTTTTACTTTTAATATTTTTTCAAAAAATAATATTCAAATGAGTTTTTTATTATTTATTCCATAAAAACTTTAGAAAAAATAAGTTAAAATAATGATTTATTTTTATTTTTTCATTTTTCAATAAAATGATATTTTAATTATTTAACAAAATTTAAAAGTGTAATATTTAAATGGCTAAAATACCCTTGTATTTATAATTGAAAAAAATATAAAAATTTGTTTAACTTATTTTTTTAGAAAAATTATGGAATAAATAAATAAAATTGATTTGAATATTATTTATTTATTTATAAATAATTATTAAAAATAAAAAAAAAACTTTTTTTATTTTTTTATTTTATTTTTTTTGTTAAATATATTTTGAAATTAGTGTTTTATTACTTATGTGATAAAAATTATTTTTAAAATTTTTCAAAAGATATAGTTTTTAATATAGTATTATTATGGACAATTTACATCAAACGTATGTCTGTGATGAACGGTGCAACTAAATGAAACCATACAGTGTTGACGTGCAACTAGAAAAAAGTAGAGGGTAGTGACATGCAAAAGTTGCGTATTAGATGGTAGTGATAAAAAACTTCTCCTGATTTTTATGTTAAGGTTTTTAATTATTATTTATTAAATAAAAGATAAAATTTTAGGATAATTCATGATCACTACGATGAAGTTTAACACATTTTCATGTCACTATGGTGAACTTTTATTGGTGTCACTTCAATACGGTAACTATTTTTATGTGTCATTTTACCCTAACGCTGTTAAAACAGATGGAAAATATACTGTTTAATTTTCAAATTTTATTAAATGTCGAAAATACCCCTGTATTTAAAAAATAAAAAAGTAAAAAAATTATTTTTTAAGAATAAATAATAAAACTAATTTGAATATTATTTTTATTTTAAAAAAATATTAAAAATAAAAAACGTTGTTCAAATTTGTTTTTTTATTTTTAATGTTTTTTTCGAAAAAACTTTTTGTTAGAAAAGTAATAATATTGAAATCAGTTTTTAATTATTTATTTCATAAAAATATTTTTAAATAAAAGTTTAAAAATTATTTTTTTAGATTGATTTTAAAATTTTAATACAAGGACAATATGGACATTTCATATCAAAATTAACTCTGTTAGAAACGGTGACGCTTACAAAAAATTCACCATATTGAAGTGACACTTAAGAAAGTTCACCGTAGTGACATAAAAATGTATCAAACTTCACCGTCGTGATAATGAATTATCCCTAAAATTTTCATTGAAATCGGTTAGACCGGAATTGAACTAATTAGACCAATTTAATTTCAAATCAGAACTATTTAGGGCATTTTAGACTTTTTAACATGCTGATTTAGTTAGATTTAACAAAAGTTGAACTATATGTCACCTATTTGATCTTGAGGTAGCACAAATGAAAATTTTAAGTTATATGTCATTAGCCCTTTACATAATTGAACATCCATTCAATTAATTTTCATGCAAATCTGATTACTCTTAATCATGCATAAATATATCCAAACAAACATGCATACAATATTTCATATCATCATGCATATTCGATTAATCTTAAATTGCAACATGCCTCTGATACCACTTTTGGGAAACGCGGTATCTCATACATAGCAACGGAAGTAAATAACGAAAAATTTAACCGCATTTCTTCACAAGTATCTGCTGCATGTTTAAAACTAATAAATGAAAATGATAGAACTAGATTTACAACTTGGAGATCCGGCTTGAACCAACATTTGAGAGATAAAAAGGTTCTTCACGAATTCGTACTTGAACCGAAATCCTATTTGTGCGGCCTACGTATCTTGTCTCTATAAGAATCAAAGTCTGAGTAGTTCGCTTAAAGCGTCTCCATCGGGATGTGCTCTCTATAGTATCCACACGAACAAGTCATGATCGAAGCTTCAACGAAGATTAACCTATTATGATTAATCTCCCAGAATAGATCTAATCAACTCTTTGATTAGATCTCTAAATTTTAAGTGGTGACTAATGTTGCAAATATCGTATAGAGTTTTAAGTAAACCGTTGCAACATATTTATAGACTTTAAGGTGTAGAGATTTTATTCCTAACAATATCCTACTTTATTCCGAATTCTTAATTCATAAAATTTCACAAAACTCCCAATTCTCAATTTCTTACTCTAATTTCAGATTCACAATTGGAAACTAGAAATGAGTTTAAGTCGTCGCCACGAACTCGCCACTAGGCCATGCCCTATTTTGCCGCTCCGTGGCAAACTTCCTTGGTCACGGACCGTGGCCACTTGGAAACTCTGTGGCCAACCATTGGCCACGAATGGTGACCTATGTGTCAACGTATCCTTTCAGTTATTTGTTCTCATGGATTCATAACCTATATAGCTTCGGGCTTGCTATTTGGTGTGACCATGTAGGCTCATGAGTCTTTGGCAAAGGGCCCAAAATCACTATTTGGTCCATTCATTATAAGTGGCCTCCAGTAAGACATTATGATTAACCCAATGATCATGATGATCGATGATTCGACTTAACCTTTTGTTGTAACTATCATAAGCCCTTTGTCATTAGATATCTTGATTGAACATAAGACATAGAGACGTCAGTCTTATTTATTGAATCATGTTCCTTGATCTCCATATGACTAAGAATGATAATCTTTATCAATAGTACGGTCGTACAATCCCTCTCAGTCACACTCATCAAGAAACCTTAAACATATATCGTTCCCACAAGTATATGAGGGACAAATCCCTTGACCGTCATTCGTATACCTGATACAACCAATCGCATAGTCAATCTTACCCTTTCATCATCATGTTACGAATGAAGTAGGTGAGCATGTCAAACTATGATAATAGTCATATAGGAATCAACGAAGACTCCAAAATTTTAAGGATTTAATGATACTACAACAACTGAAAATGATCATGACTATATCTATGACACATTGCTCATGCCGAGTCGTCCAATATCATTTCTCTAAATAATATATATATAATATGACTTGGTAACCCTTTACCCATGATCAATATAGCGTGATCATTAGTCATCCTCATACTGGCCGCTTTAAAAACTTTTTGACTAGGGACACGTTAAGTATAATTTCTAGAAATGTGTTATGTCTAAGGGTTCTACTATAAGAAACTCCCCTCTAATAGCCTTAGACGAAATTAAGTACTTAACTTATTATCACAACAGAATGATAATAAAGTGTAGTTTTATTGCTGATAGATGATGTAACGTTTACACACAAATGTGATTGATATAGGGCATATTTCCTTCAGATTGCAACGATAAATCAGAACAAGTTTGTAAGCAAAGATGTACTCTCTCTCTCTCTCTCTCTCTCTCTCTCTCTCTCTCTCTCTCGCGTAGACAACCCAATCATTTCTTTGGGTCACCGACGACATGAACTCCATATAGGGTGCACCGACGACCATCCTCTACTTACTCTGTGCCTGAAAATAGAAAAACTCGAATATGAAGGGAAAATCACTTCTGGACACAAATCTAACTTTCTCTTCCAGCTCCGTTGGTTTCAGGGTCCGTGTTTGTAGAGCTCGTGGTAGGTTGGGAGTCTTCTGCTCTTGGCAAAAAGTTCAAAAAAGCGTTTGCGCGCCTCTTTCCCTCCCGTATTTTTTACTTCGACTAAGGGGTTTAACGTCGCGCGGAGGTGGCTCTGTGAATGTCGAGGACGGGGTTGGTGAGATCGCGGTGTGTTGGTGCGCACGGTGGCTGCGTCGGGCTTCAGTGGTTGCGGGGGAGTCGTCGGACCTGCTAGATCTGTTATGTGACGCGAGGTGGGGGCGGGTTTTCTCTCGCTGTTCTCGCCCGAGAATTCTGTCGTTGTTGGTCGACAACGTCGATCCTCGCCCACCTGTCGTGCTCCGATGTGGTCACTATGGCTTATGGGTTGGAGTAAGATGGAGCCACATAAAGTGAGGTCTGGAGGTGTTGGCCCCCTTCGCAGGAGCTTTGTCGGAGATGGTGTGGCGGCTCGCTCACATCGCGTTTCCGTGGACCGATCCAGTTTTCGTCAGTTTGACTGGTTCAACATTCAAATCATTTTTGACCGATTTATAGTTATGTCCGGGTAATTCTTCTTTGACTCGGACTAGGCTCATTTTGGGGTTCTACCATTTTAACATGTCTTTTTATAGCTCTCTGAAAGTGCCGATTTTTGTAGCTTCGAAGTTTTGATCTCTTCTTTTCGCTCTCTGAAAGTGTCGTTGCTGATTTTTAAAAAGATTTGAGTTTTTTTAAAACGATTTTTTATTTTTTATTTTTATTTGTAGTCTTACTTGTTCTTGGTTGGATTCGAACAGTTGGGGTGCTCAAAATTTGGGGTTTGGTGTTAGGATTATACCATAGTCCAATGTAATTCCTTAATCTATATTGTAACAGACATCATTCTTCTACATTATAAAAGGCATAATATTACTAATTTGTTGTAGTAGTATATCTAATGTGATTTGATCTATGTCATAATGTGTGTAACCACTTATAGTAGAACTATAGATCATAAAGAATTGCATTCGATAAAGTCCCTGATCAGCTAAGCTTCTTCTGAAGCGATCAGTATGAGACTAACTCCTTGTGATCATGCTCTAAAGATCATGGTAAAGTGCGTGCCGAAGTTATATCATAGATACCATCATGTCGATGATATCGGACAACCCGATTGTGAGTATGCTGCATAGATCCAGTCATGAGATACTCACAGATCGTAGCTTGTCATTATATCCTAAGATCAAGGAGTCTTTGTGTACACTATGTAACGAATACCTAAGTTTGACCTAGTCTAACGTTATCTGTAAAAGGGTAGCTATAATGGCTTCGATTGGCTTGGATATTTATTGCGTTAGTGAACTCGAAAGGCGTCTGAGGGATTTATCACTTATACTTCGGTATGAGAAAGATATCTGTTTATGCCACTTGATGAGTATGACTGAAGGAATAGCACGACCGTGTAGGTGATACCTTAGTATCAGTTTTCAGTCATCTCAGATATCAAGAAAGAATAATTGATAAATTAGGATGACGATTCTATACCTATTGATCAATCTGGATATCGTTTTGATAAAAGGACAGTGACATGTACAATAACAGGTTAAGTCGAATAATCGGTAATCACGAATGTTGGGTAATCATAATGTCTTGGTAGAGACCACTTATGATGGAAAGGGTAAAATAGTAATTTTACCAGTCTGCCAACTGTTCGTGAGCCTAGAGTGTCACACGCATTAAGCACAATACCTGACAAATAAGCATGGATTGAAATTGGGAGAATCCGGTTTTCAATTTAGTCAAATTGAAAACGATTTGGTTGATTTTTGGCCTAGGTTTTAACCAGAAAGTTGAAGGAATCAAGTTGGGGAAATTGAACCGGTTTAGCTAAACCAAAATTAGAACTCAATTATATGGGTTTTAATTTGGATTTAGTTAAACGAGCTTGAAGCCCATTTATGGTTTTAATTCATGAATGGGGCAAGAGTGCAATTATGAGTTTAAAAGGGTGATATGTGTAACTATTTATTTGAATTATAAAGTAAGGTTTTTTGATATTATTACACAATATATTATTCTCTTTTTTAGACCATAATTTCGGAAACCTCCCCCCTATTCCCACTCCAATTGTCGACCCTCCCAAAACCAATTCCTCTATAGTTTTCTTTTTAAAAAATTCTCAAAACATCCATTAGCAAGAGTGTGAGAGAAAACCATCCGTGGTTGTTGTGCTTGTGTGGACTCGATAGAGAAACACTATCTTGTGTTTTAATCGATTGACAAAGGTAAATTTTCAGATTGTAAAATCTTTATAACATGCTGAATTTTTCATTAAGATCCTTTTAATCTTTTCGATCACCATGGTTAAATAAAACCCCGCAGCATGAATTATTGATTGGAACCCATGGTGATCCCTTTCAGTGGTATCAAAGCCTGGTTGTTATGATATTTATTCAATATGTTTAAATCTGTAATTTTATTTTTGTTCATGAGTTCATCACTTGAATATGCATGCAATTGAAAAAAATTCAGATTTAATTAATTTTGAAAAAATTGGAAAAATATTTTTGGGATAATTCCATATGACTACACCTGGATATGTCACATTATCAGATGACTACACCTAGAATTTTTCGTGTCAGGGTGAATACCCAAGAATTTCATTTGTCTCACTTTACTCATTCCGTCCAACTCCGTTAGTTTTTAACATTTTTTTACATGTGAAAAGACTAAAATACCCTTCAGCTGTAAATAATTGTTTTCAAATTGAATGAAAAGACTAAAATACCCTTCATTATTCATTTAATTTTCAAAAAAATACCACTCATACTCTCTCTCTCTCTCCATCACCACCACTGCCACTACCTCCATCACCACCACCACCTCCATCTCCTCCACCACCATTCCCTCCACCACCACCACCACCACCACCATCTCCTCCCCCTCCGTCGCCACCTCCTCCACCACCGCCACCGCCACCAATTCCATCTCCTCCACCTCCTCAATCATCACCACCACCACATCCATCTCTTCTACGCCCTTCCACCGCCACCACCACCATCTCCTCCCCTTCCGTCCCCACCTCATCCATCTCATCCACCACCATCACCGCTACCACCTTCATCTCCTCCACCGCCATCTCCTCCACCCCCCTCCACCACCACCACCATCTTCTCCACCACCGTTGGAGCCTTGTCGGAAGTCGGTCGAAGCCTTGCCGGAAGTCGGTCGGAGCTTCGCCGGAAGTCGGCCGGAGGTGGTGATAGAGGGAGAGGAGATGGAGGTGGTAGTGGAGGAGGTGACGACGGGGATGAAGGAGATGGTGGTGGAGGAGATGGATGTGGTAGTGGTCGAGATGGAGGTGGTGGCGATGGTGGTGGTGGAGGAGGAGGTGGCGACAGAGGGGGAGGAGATGGTGGTGGTGGTGGAGGGAATGGTGGTGGAGGTAGTGGCGGTGGTGGTGATGGAGGTAGTGGCGGTGGTGGTGGAGGAGGGGGAGGAGATGGTGGTGGTGGAGGGAATGGTGGTGGAGGAGATGGAGGTGGTGGTGGTGATGGAGGTAGTGGCGGTGGTGGTGGAGGTGGTGGTGGTAATGGAGGTAGTGGCGGTGGTGGTGGAGGAGATTGAGGTGGTGGTGGTGATGGAGGTAGTGGCGGTGGTGGTGGAGGAGAGAGGGAGAGGGAGAGGGAGAGGGAGAGGGAGAGAGAGAGAGAGTATGAGTGGTATTTTTTTGAAAATTAAATGAATAGTGAAGGGTATTTTAGTCTTTTCATTCAATTTGAAAACAATTATTTGCAGCTGAAGGGTATTTTAGTCTTTTCACATGTAAAAAAATGTTAAAAACTAACGGAGTTGGACGGAATGAGTAAAGTGAGACAAATGAAATTCTTGGGTATTCACCCTGACACGAAAAATTCTAAGTGTAGTCATCTGATAATGTGACATATCCAGGTGTAGTCATCTGGAATTATCCCAATACTTTTTTGTGTTGTTTAGGGTTAGCCATGGCTAATCAGGGTCGAGACCCTTGGTGGACCATGGAATGCCCTAGGCTAGACCATGGTCGGCACCAAGGGCCGACCAGGTCGCCTACGGGCGACCATGACAGCCCTCGCGGGCCACCATGGTCGCTGCCGCGGGCGACCATGGGAGCCCTCGCGGGCCACCATGGTTGCCTCGCGGGCAACCAGGGCCTGCCCTAGGGGCGACCATGGCATCCCTCGCGGGCCACCATGGTCACTCCCGTGGGCGACCATGGCATCCCTCGCGGGCCACCATGGTCACTCCCGTGGGCGACCACGGTCAGCCCCGCGGGCCACTGTGGTTACCTCTGCGGGCGACCTCGGTTGGGCTGGTTTGGCTCGACCAGATTTGAGTTGAACCGGCCGGTTCGCGAGAATATTTAAAGCCCTAAATTTTTATTTTTCAGATTTGGTTCGGTTTCGATAAACCAGCGAGAACCGGTTAAAAATTCAATTCATAAATTAAACCGTCCGCCTTCGATAAACCGAAATTTTTCCACACTTAAGAAAGATAAAATTTGGAAAAATTTGTTGTTTGATAAGCATGTTGAGTGTTCACATGATCTTTTATAACATGATTTTTTCCACATGATGTATAGCTAAACCCTTTAGACTTGCATTTTAATTTCGGTTTTGCAACTTGCGCGTTGCTTAATTTTAGGTTGTAGTAAATACGACCTGCGTGTCGTGATTTTTATTTCATTTTATTTAATTTAAATTGTAATCAAGAAGACCGACGCAAGAAGCAAGGCAAGAGGAAGACTCGAAATTTGGAAGAGGCTCGAAGCCAGTGGGAGTTCACAAGAATGGAGCAAGTCTAGACCTTGAAGACCAAGTCTTTAGGATCAGTATTGCTAGATTCTTAGGAACTTAAGATGGGTTTAGTTATACATAAATTTATCGTTACATTTGTATATATGAATGTATGATAGTTTAATATACAAGTTCATGTATGATTTGCTATCACCCACATGCAAAGATTAAAAACCGGCATTTAATCAGACCCGCATGTAACTTGCTAAGGGATCATCTTTGCATGAATTTGCAATTGATGATTCCAGATTAAGATTGTATCGATATGCAATCAGACTATTATAATTCACTTAAACGCAAGTAATTACAAGTCAAGCGTGATACCATTCAAGTTTGGGCACTCAAAAGGGCTTTGACCCTATGGATGTCGGTACGCCTCCGCGTAACATTCATAGAGAAAAGGTCTGGATGAGATGGGTAATTCTATGTGGGTGCGTGCGCCTCCGCGTAGTAGCCACATTAGTTCTATCCATAGTTCAAGCTTGGTAGACTTGTCTACGAATGTCAGCTAAGGCTGACCTAGGGTATCAGTATAGGGTATGCCACGTACTTACAAGTACAGACCCTAGCCAGGAACTACATGGTCTTGTAGATGGATGTATTCCTACCTTGATGCTCTCAATTGGAGCAGTGATCCTCCGTTCCTTTCAATTGAGAGTATGATAGGATCCTGGTTCAGATTCTAAAGTTAGAATCTGAAAGTGTTTTATAACTAAATTTCCAACTTCAATTTTAATTAATAATGATTAAAATTTGTTTACTGTGTAGATATAAAATGGCAAACACGAATCATTCTGGTAACAGCGCGCTTAGGTCGCTAATCGAGCAGGATAAGCTTAACGGCGTAAACTTCCTCGATTGGGACCGGAACTTGAGACTCGTTCTTAAGCATGAACATAAGGATTATATCCTTACATAGGAACCACCTACAGAGCCAGCACTAAACGCCGCAAGGGCGCTAAGGGATACCTACCAGAAATTCCTTAGCGACCGGATCGACGTGCAGTGCATCATGATGGGCAGTATGGTGCGTGACTTGTAAAAGCAATTCTTGGACATTTTCGATGATCCCAAGGCCTTAATGGCAGAGATCGAGAAAATGTTCAAAGAGAAAGCGCGTGTCGAAAGATACGACATTTTCAGTGAACTGATGTCTTGCAAGCTGAAGGCTGGAGCTCCTGTCAGTCCCCATGTCCTTAAGATGAAACGTCTTTTGGAAAACTTGACCAGACTCGGTCATCCTGTGGATAAGGAAATGTCTGCAGACTTTGTGATGCATTCACTTCCAGAGACATATCGTGATTTCGTTGGAAATTACAATATGCATGACATGGATAAGACTGTGACAGAGCTTCCTGGTATGCTCGTGACTGTTGAAAAGAATCTCAAGGGCAAGTCCAAGGAGGTTCTTATGGTCAACAAGCAAGTGAGCTTCAAGAAAGCCAACCTGGGCAAGGATAAGGCCCCTATGCACCTAGCGGGAAAGATTCGACAACCTAAGGGTCCAGCAGCTCCAAAGGCTGTTGAGAATCCTAAGAAGGATGTCGTCTGCTTCTATTGTCAAGGACAGGGGCACTGGAAGAAGGATTGTAAGAAACACAAGCATTTTCTTAGGAAGAGTGGAGCTTCCACATCTTCAGGATCATGTATTTTTGTAATTGAGCTCAATCTCAATTTATCTACTTCAGATTCTTGGGTACTCGATACCGTTGCAGAATCTCACATTTATGTTAATGTGCAGGCTCTGGGAAGTAGAAGAGAAGTGGGCGGAGGCGAGGCAGACCTACGAGTTGGTGACGACAATCAAGTTTTAACAACTGCAGTAGGAAACATTAGTCTCAATTTTTCCAGTGGGCTAGTTTTATTATTGCTAGACAAGGAATGATATTGTTTTTCTATTGACAATGGAATTATTGTTTTTCTATTGAAAATGAAATTTTCAATATTTTTAAGAATAATATATTTTATTGTAATGCTTCATTGGTTGGTGGTTTATATATTCTTAATATTCAAAATACTGACACTAGCTCAATTTATAATATAAGTAACAAAAGAGTTAAATCCGATGATTTAAACCAGACTGTGATATGACACTGCCGCTTAGGCCATATAGGCCAGAAACCCATCTCAACACTTCACAAATGTGGACTTCTAAATCCGTTTGAATTCACTTCAATTGAGAGATGTTTCATACATTCCGATGTGTGTGGACCTATGAGCACTCAGGCCAAAAGAGGTTTTCACTACTTCGTTACATTTACTGATGACTTCAGTAGATACGGGTATGTTTATCTTATGAGACATAAATCGGAAACATTTGATAAGTTCAAAGAGTTCCAGAACGAAGCACAAAACCAGCTTGGTAAAAGTATAAAGGCGTTTCGATCTGACCGAGGCGGTGAGTACTTGGACCATGAATTTCACAGTCATTTAAAGGAGTGTGGGATCCTCTCTAAATTGACTCCGCCAGGAACACCTTAAATTAATGGTGTATCTGAACGGAGAAATCGGACCCTGCTTGACATGGTTCGATCAATGATGAGTCAGGCTAACCTCCCTATCTCCTTCTGGGGCTATGCCCTAGAAAATGTCGTATTCATATTGAATCGGGCTCCTACAAAGGCAGTGGAAAGCACTCCATACGAAGTATGAAACAGGAAGAAACCCTTATTAGCTTTCCTTAAGATTTGGGGATGTGAAGCTTATGTCAAGCGTCTGCTGGGCGATAAGCTCAAACCAAATCAGATAAGTGTGTCTTTGTGGGGTACCCCAAAGAAACAAGGGGTACTATTTCTACAAACCCAGCGAGAACAAAGTTCTTGTTGCTCGAGAAGGGGTATTTTTGGAAAAGAAATTTATTTCCAAAAGTGCTAGTGGGAGTGCCGTGCATCTTGAAGAAATTCAAGAAGATACAGAACAACCCACTATGCCGGATGTCGAAATACAAGAGCCAGAAGAGGTCATTGATCAAGAACCAATCCCCACACCTATTCCAGAGGGTCCAAGAAGGTCTGAGAGATCTCGTCAAGCTCCTATCAGATATGGCTTTCTAGCCACTGAAGGAAATTACTTGATGTTGGTGGATCAGGAGGATCCAGAAACCTACAGACAAGCTTTGGCCAGTCCAGACTCCGAAAAATGGCAGGATGCCATGAATGAGGAAATGAAATTCATGTCCGACAACCAAGTCTGGTGCTTAGTGGATCAAATCCCTGGGATAAAACCCATCGGTTGCAAATGGGTCTATAAACTTAAGAACGACATGGACGGAAAACCTCAGACCTATAAAGCTAGATTGGTTGCGAAAGGTTATCGCCAGATCGAAGGTATCGATTATGACGAGACTTTTTCACCTGTGGCTATGGTCAAATCTATCCGGATCATTCTAGCCATAGCAGCGTACTACCACTATGAGATATGGCAAATGGATGTCAAATCCGCCTTCCTTAATGACAACTTAAAAGATGATGAGTATATGACACAACCCGAGGGTTTTGTTGATCCAGAGAATCCCGGAAAGATTTGTAAGCTGCTTAGATCCATTTATGGATTAAAGCAAGCTTCACAAAGTTGGAACCTTCGTTTTGATGAAGCCGTAAGGAAATTCGGTTTTATCAAAAACAAAAGTAAACCTTCCGTATATAAGAAAGCGAGTGGGAGTAATATTGTATTCCTAGTGCTATATGTCGATGACATATTGATCATCGGGAATGACATCCCAACCTTGCTTGAGGTTAAAGCTTGGTTAGGGAAATGCTTCTCGATGAAGAACTTAGGTGGTGCTACTTTCTTTCTGGGCATCAAGATCTACAGAGATCGACCCAAAAGAATATTGGGCCTAAGTCAGAGCACTTACATAGATAAGGTGTTGAGAAGATTCTCAATGCTTGATTCTAAGAAGGGATACAAACCCATGCGACATGACATTAAGCTCAGCAAACAACAGAGTCCCAAGACTCTTGATGAGCTAAGCAAAATGAGTAAGATCCCATATGCTTCGGCTGTGGGATCCATCATGTATGTTATGATTTGCACGAGACCAGACGTCTCGTTCGCATTAAGCTGTACCAGCAGATATCAAGCTAACCCAGGCCGGGAGCAATGGATTGTTGTCAAGAGTATCCTCAAATATCTAAGGAGAACTAAAGACACATTCCTAGTGTATGATGTGGAGATTACTTATGAACCGACTGATTACAACGTTGCTGATCCCTTGACGAAGGCTTTACCGTAGCCCAAGCATGAGGCACACGTGAAGTCTATGGGAGTAGATTGGAACTTAGGTTGGAACTAGGGGCAAGTGGGAGATTGTTCGGATTATGCCCTAGTCCAATGTAATTCCTTAATCTATATTGTAACATACATCATTCTTCTACATAATAAAAGACATAATATTACTAATGTGTTGTAGTAGTATATCTAATGTGATTTGATCTATGTCATAATGTGTGTAACCACCTGTAGTAGAACTATAGATCAGAAAGAATTGCATTCGATAAAGTCCTTGATCAGCTAAGCTTCTTCTGAAGCGATCAGTATGAGACTAACTCCTTGTGATCATGCTCTACTGATCATGGAAAAGTGCGTGCCGGAGTTATATCATAGATACCATCAGGTCGATGATATCGGACAACCCGATTGTGAGTGTGCTGCATAGATCCAGTCATGAGATACTCACAGATCGTAGCTTGTCATTATATCCTAAGACCAAGGAGTCTTTGTGTACACTATGTAACGAATACCTAAGTTTGACCTAGTCTAACGTTATCTGTAAAAGGGTAGCTATAACAGCTTCGATTGGCTTGGATATTTATTGTATTAGTGAACTCGAAAGGCGTCTAAGGGATTTATCATTCATACTTCGGTATGAGAAAGATATCCGTTTAGGTCACTTGATGAGTATGACTGAAGGAATAGCACGACCGGGCAGGTGATACCTTAGTATCAGTTTTCAGTCATCTCAGATATCAAGAAACAGTGATTGATAATTAGGATGACAATTCTATACCTATTGATCAATATGGATATCGGTTTGATAAAAGGACAGTGACATGTACGATAACAGGTTAAGTCGAATAATCGATAATCACGAACGTTGGGTAATCATAATGTCTTGCTAGAGACCACTTATGATGGAAAGGGTAAAATAATGTCTTGCTAGGTAATCATAATGTCTTGCTAGAGACCACTTACTAGTCTGCCAACTGTTCGTGAGTCTAGAGAGTCACACGCATTAAGCACAATACATGACAAATAAGCATGGATGGAAATTGGGAGAATCCGGTTTTCAATTTAGTCAAACTGAAAACGATTCGGTTGATTTCTGGCCTAGGTTTTAACCAGACCGTTGAAGGAATCGAGTTGGGTAAATTGAACCGGTTTAGCTAAACCAAAATTAGAACTCAATTATATGGGTTTTAATTTGGATTTAGTTAAATGGAATTGAAGCCCATTTAGGGTTTTAATTCATGAATGTGGCAAGAGTGCAATTATGAGTTTAAAAAGGGATATATGTGTAATTATTTATTTGAATTTTAAAATCAGATTTTTTGATATTATTACACAATAATTACACAATATATTATTCCCTTTTTTAGACCATAATTTCAGAAACCTCCCCCCTATTCCCTCTCCAATTGTCGACCCTCACAAAACCGATTCCTCCATAGCTTTCTTGTTCAAAAATTCTCAAAACATCCATTAGCAAGAGTGTGAGAGAAAACCATCTGTGGTTGTTGTGCTTGTGTGGACTCGATAGAGAAACACTATATTGTGTTTTAATCGATTGACAAAGGTAAATTTTCAGATTGTAAAAGCTTTATAACATGCTGAATTTTTCATTAAGATCTTTTATTCTTTTCGATCACCATGGTTAAATAAAGCTCCGCTGCATGAAATTATTGATTGGAACCCATGGTGATCCCTTTCATTTGGGTGATTCAGTTGTGGATTGGGTATATGGGTTGTCATAAAGGCTCCATTTTAGCTATTGCATTTAGTATTTGGCAATTTGATTACCACAAAAATGCATATGAGAATGATTTAATATAGGGATAATGACATATGACTACACACAATAATGTCACTTTTCAAATCAATAGCTTAAAAAATTTCATCTCGGGTACCTGAAGATTACTTAAGCAACATTTAACCGAACTTCTGTTAAAACAAACAAAATTAGTTAGTTAAAAAGTCTAAAATGCCCATAATAGTTTCTAATTAAAATAAGACTGGTCTGACCGCTCAAATTAAATTTTTTTTATTCTTTTATTTGATAAATAATTATATTTTTTAATTTATTTATTTTTCCATACATGATAAAACTATCCTTCATATTTATTATTTATTTAATTCAACAAAAAATGACACCTATACCATTATATTCACTTCAAATTTCTAAGAACATGCCATTCTTCTTCAACCGTCTCTCTTTCTCAACCATTTTCGTATCTTGATGAATCAAATCAATACCACTAATTCAAATACAAAATTAGTGATTATGAGGTCCAATTACGAAAATCAAAAATTAAAAAATAAACCCTGAAAATGTAAATATCATGTCAAACATTACTATTAGTTCCATCTCTTAACAAAATCGATAAATCCAAGGAACTCTGGAATATGAGAGCATATTGCAGATTTGGAGTTGAAATTACCTAGAGAACCAAATCACCTAGAGAACACGACTTCCCTGAAATTATGGACAGATATGGAGTTCAATATCCAAGCGTCCTTGTTCGGCTTCAAATCGTGGCCGGATCTGGCACGAAGCTCGCCGGAGCCGGAGGTGTGACGTATATACCACTGTATTTTGCGAGTTGGGGTTCAAAAGTGAAATAAAGCAAAAATCGGCGATTTTAGATTCGAAATCGCCGGACTCGGAACATTTAATTTCTTCGGCGTCGGCGGCGATTGTGACAGACTGCCGGTCCATGGCGGAGACGAGTTCCAATCGATTGCAGATCTCCGCCGCTTCGAGCCCCAAGCGAACAACGACAAGCAGAGAGGACTCGGCCGTAACCTGGCGAGATGGAGACGGAAAAATCGAGCCCCAAATATCAACACATGCTCGACGCCACGATGAGCGTTGACGATGTACCGTCCCTGGATAAGCCGCCAGAGTGTGTGGTTCAGGGTCAGATCGGCACCAAAGAGAATTGCTTGTCACCCAACACATTTAGTTGTGTGTGTTCTTACAGTTTTGTAATTTGTTTTTGGCTCTTTATACTTAACTTATTTACCATTACGTTAGGGTTTTCTGGGTTTGGGTAATTTTCAATTTGGTTAACAACAATGATTAATTTGAACCGGTCAAACTAGTTTTGAACCGATAAACCAGTCTTATTTCAAATCAGAACTATCGAAGGTATTTTAGACTTTTTATCAAAAAAAATCAGTCAAATTTAACAAAAGTTGGGTTATGTTCAGTGTCGCTTGTTTAATGTTTGGGTACCCGAAATGAAAATTTTGAAATTCGGGTACTGATTTTGAAAAGTGACATTCTTGGTTGTAACCATATGTCATTATCTCTTCAATATATTTAGCTATTAAATGTTTCTTTTATCACTTGATTGTGAATTTATGTTATTTTGTTGCTTAGCCAACTATTGAACCACCCAATTTGAGTAGATATAAGATTTATAAATTGTTTCCACTTGATTGAGTTCTCTGCACTATTTTTAGTTCATTTGGTATTTTGGGATTGGAAACTCAATCAACAAATTTTGAATTTTGGGTTGGATCCATTGAGGCTGATTTGAAGGAGCTCAAGCTCAAGTTCATCATTTCAACAATATGAGTATTGAGAATTCTAGGGATATGGGTAATTTG
Source organism: Geranium rotundifolium (assembly GCA_963920655.1). Classification (NCBI taxonomy): domain Eukaryota; kingdom Viridiplantae; phylum Streptophyta; class Magnoliopsida; order Geraniales; family Geraniaceae; genus Geranium; species Geranium rotundifolium. Next base: position 15,824,383 of record OY987314.1, read on the forward strand.
GACTCTGGAGTGGGATTTGTATGATATAAAATAGGATGACGTTATTTTTATGGCCAACCCTTCAAGCTCGAATCCACTGCCTATGGAACTGAGAGAGGTGGAGGAAGGAAAGAATGAGAGATGGGTTATAAAGGGTGTCATTTGAAAATTTAAAATACAATTAAGACATTTTAACCTTAAATTTTAAACGGATCCTAATAGAAATAAAAAAAATTTAATCAAAAAGAGGGTCGTTGTGCCGGTTAAATTTTTTTAAAATGTAGTTGAGTGAGAATGTGACAATTCTAAGAGTATCTTTAATGACATGTTATATTTAACATACAATTTATAAGATATGCTATTTTTGTAACATCTAAATGCTATTTCATTACAACGATATGTGTTATATGCTATTTGTTATATGCCATTTTAATATTTTAATAACAAATAAATTATTTATTGTATCATTATCATTATGATTATTTTATTTGATTAATTGATAAAAGTAACATTTGGTTGATAAAATAGTAATAAAATACTACTTTTTTTGGAGAGACAAATGATATATGTTATATGTTATATTTTTATACTAAATATGATATGGAAGTGAAGCATATGTCAAAATAGCAAAGTAAACAGTAACCCCTATGAGTTATACAATATATTTTCTAGGGTAAATTCCACATGACCCCCTAATTATACGCGTGTCTCACATGCACCCTTAACTACAAAATCAATCAGTGAGGTGCCTTAACTGTCTAAAAATCTCACTTTACCTTTTTTGTTGACTTTTTTCAAAATTCTGTTAATTTTTTTGTGAAATGACGAAAATACCATTGTATTTGAAAAATTAAAGTAAATAAATAAAAATGATTTTGAAATTTTTTTTCTAATTTTCTCGTTGTAAAAAATAAAGAATAAAATTTTTTTAATAGTAAAAATAGTTTTTAAAAAGTTTTTTTATACAAAATAAAAAAATATTTTTAAACATCATTTTTTATTTTTATAAATAAAAAATTAATACCTTTTTTCATTCTTTAAATAGAAAAAAAAAGTTCAAAATCATTTTTATCTATTTATTTTAATTTTTCATATACAAGGGTATTTTCGTCATTTCACAAAAAATTAGCAGAATTTTGAAAAAAAATCAACAAAAAGGTAAAGTGAAATTTTTGATAGTTAAGACACCTTACCGATTGACTTTGTAGTTAAGAAAAGCATGTGAGACACGCATGTAGTTAAGGGGTTCAGGTGGAATTTACCCTATTTTATGTGACATAGATAAATATAGCATTAGTTGGAGGGGTGGAAGTGCAGGGTAAAGGAGTAAAAGCTGAGTGGCAGTTGCGTAGTATTGGAGACAAGTGCAGCCCTTTTACGTAAATAAGCTCACTGTTGATCTGCAAGACCTACAACTGTCGTCACGGTTTCCCACTCGGTCACAGACACGAAACAGAACGTCGCTGAGAGCTCAAAACTCAAGGACCCATCAGCCGATGCCAATTCCTAGGTACTTCAATTCCCCAATTTACTGACCCTAGATCCTTCTGTTTGGTTGCTGAGAAAGTGCGTGAATTTAGGCTCGATAAATTGCAATGAAATGGAGAATGGAATCTTGTTTTACAACTGTCACTTTGACCTTAACATGCGTGTGCGATAATAATGCTCTCTTCTTCTCTCTTTTTCCATCCTTCTGTTTTCTTGGCAACCAAACACTGGTTTGTTGTAAATCTATTTCGCTTGGAGTATTTTAGTTGGCGAGTGAAGTAAGTTCCGTTTCATTTGTGTCATAGAATTTTTCGTGCGATTTCTGTATTTCCATTTCTTGGTTCGGAGCTTATTGACTGAGTATCTGATAAATGGGTGCTGACTCAAATTGGAGTTGACTACAATCTCGGGTGGTGATTTTCAATTTACTGTTGTTTGTTTCTGAAATATCGATTTGTTTGGTTCATACTGAATAGGTGAGAGCTTGTAATGATTTATTTTGGGGTTTTAATTTCTTTTCTCGCAATTTTAGCATATTGGACTGTTTCTATGCATTTTCTGGATAAATTACTATTCTATAATTTTCTATTACTTCTTGAGTAACTAAATTTAGGTGCATATTTATATTCTTACAATAATTAGCTGCTCAATTCCTAAAATCATAGACAGCAGAATTTTAGCTGCATGAATTTCTAGTAGTTTTTATCTAATCTTGGCTTAATTTTGTGTTCTTTCTATCACTGAAGATTACTCACAATTTCTTCTTAAGAACCATTTCAATACTGGACTGTGTGGTTGAATCATAAATAGGAAGTTTGCATGGTGTTTTTTATTTGTAGAATTCTAATGGGAATTTATTTGTTTAACTGAACCTAGGTATTTTATACAATTTGCAAGCTTGTTAAGGGACTTCAGAAGTCCGAAAACACCAGGTTCACTTGATTTCAGCACAGGGTGTACAAATTTTTATCAATGTTTCAGGTAGGAATGAGGTACTCGCTCTGGGTACTGGGGACTACATTTGCAATTATTGTAGCTTTTCAGTATTTTGAACTTCCATATGGAAACGTGGTGTCTCTATTCTCTTCTGGTAAGGATCACGGAGCGTTAAAAAGTAGGTACCGAAGTGAGGACACATTCAAATTTGAGGGCACAGGTGAGGTTGTAGTTCAAGGTTCGAACTTCATCAGTACACATGCCGATCATGAGATATCCGCTACTAGGGATATCTTAGATGATGCATTTGCTCCTCAGGAGGCTCGAGAATCTGAACCGAGCTTTGTTCAGCAAAAAAATATAACGGATAATACTAGTACATATGATGATTACGATATACCTGTTAGGGATACCTTAGATGATGCATTTGCACCAGAGGAGGCCAGAGATCCTGAACCGAGCTTTGTTCAGAAAAATAATACCTCTGTGTTTGCCAGTAAGTCCAGTGAAGCAAATTCTACTATGGTAACAGAGAGTATTGGACGCTTGGAGACTCCTTTTGGATCTCCATCACCTTCATTACCACCAATGAATTTGTATCCCATTGTAAATTCGAAAGGAGATGAAGATACAAGCAGTGGTGATTTTTTATCTGCTGCCTCCAACACATCTTCAGGGAAGAAGGATATAGCTGACAATAGTGGAAATGCAGGGCAGCCACAAATAGATGTGATTTCATTAGAAAATGATTCTTCCATGACCAGTGCTCGAGAAGTGAAGAAAGAGCTCGATAGACCAGTGCCAGCAGTGATTCCAATCTCAGAGATGAATAATTTGTTGCTGGAAAGTCAGGCTTCGTATCATCCAACGGTATGTGGTCATCTTCATATTGCAAATATATACTGAAAGTAATTTAATTTATCGGGGTTGCTTTATTGGTTTTGGTAGAAACCACTTTGGTCTTCAACAGTTGACCAACAGCTGATACATGCAAAATCACAAATTGACAATGCCGCCATCATTCAGAACGATTCATTACTCTATGCTCCTCTTTACCAGAATATATCCATGTTCAAAAGGTATGCATTCTACAAATTCACTTATTTATTTTGTTTTTCTATATACTAATCTCAAAGTGTTGTGGAAACAAAAATGAATAGGATCTATAGGTAAACACCTAATTTTTTGGTGCTGTGCTTTTTGATCATATGATTGGCTTCTTGAAATGAATGACCAATAATACATTTCAAGGCAGTATAAGGTGCATTTATGTCTAGTTGCAGAATGTGCCATTTTTAGTTTACTTGTGAAAAGTTAGGTGCTCACAAATATTCATTAAAAACCAACAAGATAGGCTTTGTTAACTTAACTCAGAATTGGTTTTCAATTTTGATGAGCGGGGTTATACACCGACAGTTAATTTATTATATACCATAATCAGTACTAGCAAGGATGATTTCTTGTTATTGATTTCTGATTCCCACTTGTGGATATTTAGTTCAGAATTGGCCAAGTCACATATCCGTGATTTTTGCAAGCTGATTCATTGGCAGTATCAAGTGAAGGAATTTTTTTTTGAAAATTTCACCTTCTAAAATTTTGTAGGAGCTATGAACTAATGGAAGAGATGCTCAAAATATACATATACAAGGAAGGAAAAAGGCCCATATTTCATCAAGCAGTACTCAAGGGGATATATGCTTCTGAGGGATGGTTTTTGAAGCTGCTAGAAGCAAACAAAAAGTTTGTTACAAGAGATCCAAGAAAAGCCCACTTATTTTACTTGCCCTTTAGTTCACGTATGCTAGAGGAAGTCTTGTATGTGCCTGATTCTCACAGCCACAAGAACCTTATCCGATATTTGAAGAACTACTTGGATACGATAACATCTCTACATCCTTTCTGGAATAGAACAGGAGGAGCAGATCATTTTCTTGTTGCTTGCCATGACTGGGTATGCATTTAGGCTTTCTTTTGTTCAAGTTATTGATATGCATGATAAATCCATTTCAAAAAAGCGAAAAAAGAGCTAAATATAAAGTCAAGTGTCACACTCAACTAACAAGGTTGACATTTTAGTTGTGGAGTTTGACCAGTTATATTTACCACACATAAGAATTACTCAAGTCCTGCAATTTTACCTTGGCAGATCATTTGGGATTTATTGAGAGACACGTTAGTTCTTAGTTCTTCCACTCTCAATCAAAATTGCAGAGATAGTTCTCTGTGGTCTTGGTTTTACAAGTTAGGAGCCATACCCTTAATTATAAAGTTCATTGTGTTTATTACTTCTATTGGAATAATCTATTGTGGTTATAGAATCTATTGTGGTTACAGAAGGCATAGTGATTATTTTTATTTTTCTGTTGATAACGGCTGAGTAGTATAGTCTAATTTTTTTTGGTACTGAAACCTTGACTTGTTTGTTATTTATTATGATTGTTTTATTAAATAATAGGATGTTATTCTGGTCTAATAAGTGCCAATTTCTCAGGCTCCATCTGAAACAAAACAGTATATGGCAAAATGCATAAGAGCACTCTGTAATGCTGATGTCAAAGAAGGATTTGTTTTCGGCAAGGACGTGTCTCTACCGGAGACATATGTACGCTCAGCTCAGAATCTTCTCAGAGATCTTGGAGGACAACCGCCTTCCAGAAGGTCAATCCTTGCATTCTTTGCAGGGAGCATGCACGGTTATCTACGCCCAGTTCTGTTACAGCACTGGGGAAACAACAAAGACCCTGACATGAAAATCTTTGGCAGAATGCCTAAAGCCAAGAAAGGCAAAATGAACAACTATGTCCGGCTCATGCAGAGCAGCAAGTATTGCATCTGTGCCAAAGGATATGAAGTGAACAGTCCACGAGTCGTAGAGGCGATCTTTTACGAGTGTGTCCCGGTTATTATATCAGACAACTTTGTCCCTCCGTTTTTTGAGGTATTAGACTGGGAATCATTTGCGGTGTTTGTTTTGGAGAAGGATATTCCAAATTTGAAGAGCATACTTCTGGCAATTCCAGAGAAGAGGTTCCGGCAAATGCAGTTAAGGGTAAAAAAAGTTCAGCAACATTTTCTCTGGCATGTTAAACCTGTGAAATATGATATCTTTCACATGATACTGCACTCTGTTTGGTACAATAGACTGGTTCAAACTACACCTATCTAAATTGCTGCCGTTTTTGTGATCACGTGGTTCTTTTGTTCTATATTATCCAACCGTCTCTATTTTCTCATTGTTACTTGCGTATTCTCTAGTTCAGCTTCTATAGTTCCATTACTCATTAGGAACCTTAAGAATTTGGTGTTTCCAATTGGGGTAATTCCATGGCGGTATCCCAACTTTGCCTTATTTTTAAATCAGTACCCTAAGTTTGAAAAGTTTTTTGCCAGTACCCCAAGTTTAATTAGTTGCAGATAAGTATTTAATATGTTAAATCTAACAAAAATGAGATGTGAAAGGACTACAATGCCTTTAATGCTTATAATAATTAATATTACAATGAAACTTTAGAATTTAATAACTCTCATACGACATCCGTTTTGGGCTCATAGTATATCAAATCGAAAAAAATCGAAGATAAAACAATTTTGAAGAATATTAATAATTAAATAAAAATTTATTAATTATTAATAATTAAATAATATTTATAATTAATAATTAAATAATATTAATATTATTCTTCAAAATTGTTTATCTTCCGATTCTCTTCGATTTGATATTTTATGAGCCTGAAACGGAGGTCGTATGAGAGAATTATTAAATTCGAAAATTTCAATGTAATATTAATTATTATAAGCATTAGGGGCATTTTGGTCTTTTAATATCTCATTTATGTTAATATTAACAGATTAGATACTTATCTGCGACTAATTAAACTTGGGGTACAAGCAAAAAACTTTTCAAACTTGGGGTACTGACATGAAATTACCCCTTTCCAATTCCCATAGTTTGGTCTAAAACCAGTGTACATATATGGCTGGAAAGTTTCGTAAGAGTAAAACGATGGATTTATCGTTCATGAAAAAGAACTTATATCAAATTTGGGAACAAAAGTCGAAATGGTATCACAAGTCAAAAATGATAAAAGTTTTACTAGATCCATACAAAAAAAATAATAATACAAAGAACAGGAAATTAAATCTCAACCAAACAACACAAGGTGACAAGTGTCACGGGGCTACAGAGATGGCAATGGGTCGGGTTTGGCTCAACCCGACCCGAACCTGGTAAGCGTTATTAGGCACCCGACCAGGACCAAACCTGCTCGTTTTGAGCGGGCACCTGACCCGGACCAAACCCATTGGGTTCGGGTCAAACTCGAAACCCGACCCGGACGAAACCCATGAAAATTGATGAACGAATCATATGCTTTTTTCACTATCGTTATGGATACCATTATTGAATTCTTGAGTTATATTTAATTAATGAAGATGCTTACTAGAGTTTCCTTGTAGTTTCTCAAGGAAAATCACCCAAATTTAGGGTTTCTTGATTTTCAGGTTCATGATTATGAATAGTTTTTTGATTTCTCAATGGAAAGATCATACAAAAAAATGAGAAAGTCCATATACATCAAAACATACTAAATTACATTAAATAAGTAGAATTCATATGCATCAAAACATGCATAAAATTACATCAAAAGAGTTCATATGCATCAAAACATGCACAAAATTACATCAAAAGAATTCGCATGCATCAAAAGAGTCCATATGCAAACTAAGAAACGTTGTCTCCTACAACATTATCTTCCATTTCCTCGAACACAACTTTCGGGCAATCAACATCCATCTCCAAAGAGCAAGTTTCTAAGCGCGTGGAAAAGACAATAAATAAATCAAAATTAGGATCTTTTCATTTTAACTATAAGTAAATAAAATAATCGAAAATATATGCTTACCTTTAACTTCATTCCATAGCCAACTTTGGGAACACATAAGTGCTTCCAAAGTATTTGCAGAAAGCCTATTACGATGAGGAGTCACCCATTTACCACTAGTACTAAAAGCAGATTCCGAAGCAACGGTTGAAATTGGAATAGCTAGAAAATCTCTAGCTATTTTTTGAAGGAATTTTGAGGGTTCCAATCAATTAATTTCATGCCCATACAAGAAATTAACCTCAAAAGTCCAAATAAATTTAAGGATCTTACATAATCATTGATTGATCATGAGATCTAGGCTAGAAAAATAAATCACAAAATTATCTTGATTCGAAATCCCTTTGTCACTAAATTGAATTCCGTGACCTCTAAAGTGATAGCATTTTGTGCCCTAGTCCAATTGCTAGTAGCCTGTAAACGTCTATGTACATTATCATTGTTTGTAATATATATAAAACGGCTTTGTATTACTTATGTGTTGAAGTAATATGTTAAACATGATCTGATTTATGACCACTAAAGTAGTAGAACCATAAATCTGTACGGATCGCACTTAACGAGTCCTTGGTCAAAATAAGCTTCCATATAAGCGACCGGTATGAGGATGGTTCTTAATGACGTAGTTCTACTTGTCATAGGGATGAGGGATCCCGGAATCATATCATAAATATCATGAGGTGATTGATATCGGACGACCCGCTTTGAATAGTATTTTCATAGATTAAGCCATGAACATATTCAAATGCGATAGCTTGTCACGATATCCTTAGACCGAGGAGTCTTTGTGATCACTATGCAATGTACGTGCGGCTTTAACTTGCGCCTAACGCTTTCTGTAATAGGATTGCAATAACGGGCATGATTGTGTGGCGGAACGGGTTGCATGAGTGACACGAAAGACGGTTAAGGGATTTATCCCTCATACTACGGTATGGGAAAGATATCCGTTAAAGGTCTCTTAATCGAGACTGACTGAGAGTAAGAGCATGGTCATGCCAGTGATACGGGTTATCAGTTCTCAGCCATCTCACATATCAAGTAACAATGATTGATTAAACAAGGATGACGACTCTATGCCTTGTGATCAATCGGGATGTCTAGAGATAATAGGATAGTGACTTGTACGCACAAGGTTAAGTCGAATCATCAATCATCATACACCTTGGGTAATCATAACATCTTACTAGAGGCCCCTTATGATGGATCGGGCAAGAGAGATCTTTTGTGCCGATCAACCAACGGTGGCATGAGCTTGGAGGGTCACACACATTCAAGACGGATAACTTGAGACAAGGAAACCTTAACGTTTCTTGAGGAGCTATGCATGGACAAAACTGAAGGTTTTGGGCCATGGGTTCGGTTTGAGAGAATAATTAGCGAATCGAGAAAACTGAGTTTTTTCGTCAATGTCGTGTCGGACCTTGTTTGATAAGTAACGACAAAAAAGGTCAGGCGACTTTTGGACACGGCACGAAACCACATGGGCGAGCCCATTGGGCTCGGCCCATGAGGTCTCATGGCCGGCCCAACAAGGGCCCATTATGGGCCCAATAAGCCCTATATGGCCGGCCCACATGGTGGGTCCATGTGTAGGGGCCACACAACACCATGCTTAGTTGGTGATTGTGGATTAAGAGGTGAGTGATTTAAGAGGTATGGGTTAAAGCACCTTTAAGCCCACACCAATCACTTTTGACCCATGCTTATGAGTTGGATGATGAATTGAAATATCTAACATTCATTCATTAATAAAAAAAATCACACAACTCTCACAAGCTCTCTCTCTCTGTCCTCTCTTTGCTCTCTTGTTCTACATTTAATTGTTCTAGTACGCAATTAAGTGAAGGATCTTCAAGATCATCCCCTTGGTGTGGACTTTGTCTAGAGAAGAAGATTCGAAAGTTCTTCTTTATCGATTCAACAAAGACTAAAAGCAAAAATGGAGAAACTGTCCAGATTGTCCAGTTCCGGTGATCGACATTGTGTGAGCCATAGCCCCTTCGTCCGAGTTCCGATTGATCTGTAACATGCGACGTTAGAAATATACGTCAAAGGGCTACAAATTTTGTGAAATACTGATTTATTAAAAGAGCGCTGGTTTGGGAGATACAAGGCCGAGAAGCTGACTGGTCCGCAGAGTCTGTCCAGTGAGATGGGATTAATGTTTTGCTCTGGACGGAGGTCTTCTCGTCCGAAATGGGTTCGGAGCAAAACACAAAAGATGTAGAAAATTGGCTGAGGTTTATTCTCCAAAAAGAACCGAAGTAATTGGAGATCTTTAACTCGAGATATGGAGCTTCAAAGTCTCGGTTTTCTGCCGGGCAGATTCTGGTAAAACCCAAAAACTCGATTTCCTAAGGATCTAACTTGGTAGTCGATCTTGCGCAGGTTAGAGGCGGTTTATAGGTTGCTTCCGCTGCCATGAACGTGATTAGGATGCCCTGGAACCCAACAGTGGTATTAGAGCCGGTCTACCAGTACGAGATCCTTGTTTGTTGTTTCGGTTTTATGGAGATATGCATGCCATATTTGTTGATAACATGTTTTTAATGCTTTTTGGGATATTTGCATGAAATATGTTATTTTTGGAAAATATATTGAATTTGGAATTTTTCGGAAATTATTGGATTTGTCGGGTCCGAGAAGAGACACTCGGGGAGCCGGATCGGAGGTACCGGACGGAGGCCACCGGAGGCCGGGGAGGCCGGCGGTGACCGGAGCCGTCCCCACTCTTGGCCGAGGCCGAGAGTGGAGGCAAGCTCGGTTTGGGCTTTCCTAAGCCCAAATCGAGCCGTGGTGTTGGGCTCGGCCCAATGGGCTTCGGCCCGTTGAGCTTGGCCCGACTTGGTTCGTGCACGGTGTTTGATCCGTGGCATGAACCCGCAATCCAATATTTCGAAAAATTTCAAAATTTAATCGGTTTCGATAAACTGTTTTTCGAAAAGGTCTAGTTTCGATAAACCCGACCAAGCAACTTGGAAAAATTAAAATCGGAATAATTGCATATTATTTGATAACATGTTTGTGTGATAACATGTTGGATGATGTGATGAGATGTATGATGCATTAGTAGCCCATTAGATTTTATCGCTTTCACGGTTTGCATACCGTTAGTGTTAGCGTGTAATTATTCTTTCATTGAGCCCATAAAGTGATTATTTTTTATCCGGTCTACGAACCGAGTATTAATTGTAATTATTATTCAAAGACGAGAAGGATGGAAAATCGAGCACAATGACGGACTTGGAGGAAGTCCAAGAGCTAGTGGGAGCCCGAATGAGAAAGACGAGAAGATGTGGTGACTCGTAGAATCCTAAGATTAGGATGGGCTATGAAATGCATATTTAACGCTTTATGTTTGCTTGCTTGTATTATTTAAATAATAACATGCTTGCATGCTTAGCTTATAAGTTTATAAGCCATCACCTCACATGCAAAGATTAAAATCGATTTTAATTGTTTGCATGTTTAAGCGTTGTGAACCATCATCGCACGGGTTGTGATGGATGAGTTCAAATTTGAAACGTGTTTGCACGGGTTGCAAATGACGGGTTCAAATGAAGATAGTATGTGATACAATTAGAAACGTCACAACACGGGTTGTTGATGACAGGTTCGTAATTGTACCAAATACTTTCGAATTATTAAACACAACCAAATTATAACATAATTTGAGTCAAGTGAGATGTCACCCAAATTCACACCCATGTAGAAACATTTTATCGATGTCATGCGCCTTAGCGGAGCATCGATCGAATGAGTTCTATATGGGAATTGTAAAATTTGTGGGATGTCGTGCGCCTTAGCGGAGCATCTATACAAAGTTAACTCGTTAATGAATGTTGGTTGACTCGACCACGATTCTTGGCTTGAGGTCGAGCTGGGGCATCGGAAGGGTAAGTCGTGTGTTTTTTTGCACATGTTGCTACGTTTAATTGTTGGCATAATTTTTTAGTGCAAATGTAAGAAGTCGTGTAACATGCTACATGACATGTGGAGCGACTTATTGCGATCCAGATTAGGAAAGATCTGAAGCTTTCCTATTTCGACGAAGCTTAGAGCGAAAGAAGAAAGGCGCCACGAAGACTTGAAGCGCAAGAGAGTGACGTCGACAAGTCAGGCGACTTCCAGCTGGCAGTTACACGTCACCAAAAGGCGGCAACTCTACTTGCCTGATTTATTCAGGAAGTCAGAACAGGCAAGACGACTTCCAGCTGTCATGGAAGGCGGCAACAACTTGCCTGACTTTCCTGTTCCTGATCCGAGAAGGATTAGGAATGTGAGCTGCTATAAAAAGCCCTTGGCTTCCCATTAGCAGATCATCCGTTCTTGTTTTAACAATTGCAAGATTTCTCAGAGCTCTTAACCGTGCACCATTGGCGTGTTAAGAGTCTGATTAAGATTCGCTAGAACGGATCTTTGCCCCGATCAAACATCAAGTCGCGAAGACTAAGTGTTTGGATCGGTTAGGTTTTTTTGTTTGTGATTGAAGATTCAGAACTCCATCAAGAAGACAACGACACCGAGCATAGGCTTGCTCGAAGGGTGGAATTGAGAGGATCTCAAAGACAGGGGGAGAGGCCCTTGGTCGAGGTGATTCACGGTGAGATCTATAGTAGCTTAGGACAATAGCTTGTGTGATAGCTAGTTGGTGCTTGAAGTTGTACTATTGACTGCCTGATAGTGAAAAACCTTTCCACTGGCAAAGTGCCCCCAAACGTAGGTGCGGAGTCACCGAACTGGGTAATCATCTCTGGTGTCGTTATTATCTGTTTACTGCTTTACTTACGGTTTACGTTTTAGGCAAGTAGTCGATCCACAAGTTACGACTTTGGGTTTGACTTCTTGACTCGGCTAGGATTCAGAATTTCAATTGGTATTAGAGGAGGCACATTTTCTTTTAGGTGATTTTCCTGCAAAATTTATGAATAGCCAATATGGACTCAAAGGAAGGAGGTTCAGTAAATCGACCACCAGTTCTTGACGGAACAAACTATGGGTACTGGAAAGCTCGGATGTGTGCCTTTTTGAAGTCCCTCGACAGCAAAACCTGGAAATCAATCATCAATGAATGGGAGGAACCTTACTATGCTGATGCTCATGGAAATCAAACTAGCATCAAACCAGAAAAGGAGTGGAGCGCGGAAGAAGATGAAGCTGCCCTAGGTAATTCTCGTGCACACAATGCTATTTTTAATGGAGTAGACAAGAATGTGTTTCGACTCATCAACACATGCACAAGTGCCAAAATTGCCTGGGACACGCTTGCTGTTGCTTACGAGGGTACCTCCAAAGTCAAAGAGCAGAAGTTACAGTACCTCACGACTAACTTTGAGGCCCTAACCATGAATGAAGACGAAACTATTGCGGAGTTTAATGTGCGCATCAAGGATCTGGCCAATGAATCATATTCACTTGGCAAGCCTATGTCCGATGAAGATTTAGTCAGAAAAACGCTGAGAGCTCTAAGTCCCAGATTCAAGATGAAGATAACAGCCATAGAAGAAGTCCATGACTTGTAGACGCTGAAGTTTGACGAGCTCATGGGATCTCTAATGACTTTCGAGCTCTCCCTACCTCTTATCAAGAAGAAACACAAAGGCGTGGCTTTCAAAAGTTCTACTCAGAAGCAGAAGAACTCAACGCACTCTGATTCGGATAGTGACATTAAGGAAACTATCGCCATGCTGGCCAAAAACTACAACAACGTCACCCGAGAAGTCAGAGACAAGCCGCAACACAAGTTTCAGAAGCTCGAAAACACAAACGATGGTAGACGAGGAGAGCGATCAGGTAAAGGAGTTCAGTGCTTTGAATGTGAGGGGTATGGACACATGCAAAAGGAATGTCCCAACTTCTTAAAGAAACAAAAGAAGGGATTCAATGCCTCTTTAACTGACGATGAAGATAAGGAAGACAGTGACCTTGAGCATACAAGTAACTATGTTGCTTTCACTTCCTCCACAATAGATCAACCAGCTGAAAGCTCAAAGAAGTATGACTCTGATGATGAGCTATCCGATGAGACCCTCAACAACGCTTACAACGACTGGTATGTCAAGTGGCTTGAAGACTCTTAGGTACTCGAAAAACAGAATGCTCTCATTCTTACTCTTAATGAAGACAAATCAAGACTTCTCGAAACGACTGTTGATCTCAAAAAGGAAGTTGCTCGACTAAAAGGTGAGGTAGAGCAGGTCACCAAGTCTGTAAAGATGCTGAATCCAAGTACTGACACTCTGGACCAAATACTTTCGATCGGGAAACCATCTAGAAATATGGAAGGTCTTGGATACTCAAAAGAAGCCTCATCATCACACACCGTCTTCGTTCCGAAGAAGGTTATCCCCCAGAAGCCCCGTCAGAAGTCTCCTAACTTCACGCCTGACCAAGCGACCAAAAAGCCTTCTACCCTGGCCGCTTCAAAAACCCAGAACAAAAGACATAACTGGGTTTGTCATCACTGTGGACGAAGAGGACATATTCGACCCTTCTGCTATCAGCTATATGGGAAGAGCTTGGTCAAGAAAAGGACCACCATCAAGAAAAGCCAACCACGGAAGGAATGGCGAGTCAAGGAGGTAAACTATCGAGCTAACATTGCGTACACCGCTCTAAAGGCTTCAACTAGCAACGATTGATACTTTGATAGTGGATCCTCTCGACATATGACGGGTAATAACTCTTTCTTGGTCACTTTAATACCTTGCACAAATAGCTTCGTCACTTTTGGAGATGGAGTAAAAGCTAGAGTACTTGGGAAAGGAAAACTCAATCTTCCCAACTCTCCATGTCTGAAAGAAGCTCTACTAGTAGAAGGCCTCACAGCAAATCTCATCAGCATAAGCCAAATATGCGATTTAAATTTGGATGTCCACTTCACTCGTGACAAGTGCTCGGTCAAAAACGAACAGCAGAAGGAAGTCATGACAGGCCACAGGTCCCTTGATAATTGTTATCTATGGTCCCCAACAGCCACAACTTTGCCAACCAAGTGCCTATTGTCCAAAGCTCAAGACACAAAGCTATGGCATCAAAAACTTGGTCACATCAATTTGAGGAGAATGCAAAAGATTCTCTCTGAAAAGGCGATCATTGGAGTTCCCAACCTCAAGATCATTGAAGGAAAAATCTGTGGTGAATGCTAGATTGGGAAACAAGTCAAGACGTCACACAATAAGGTACACATCTTACTACTTCTCGTGTCCTAGAACTTCTTCATGTTGACCTTATGGGACCTATGCAAGTAGAAAGTCTAGGAGGGAAGAAGTACATATTTGTATGTGTAGACGACTTCTCGAGGTACACCTGGGTAGACTTTATTCGAGAAAAGTCAGACACTTTCTCAGTCTTTGAAGCCCTATGCCGGAGAGTTCAACGAGAAAAGGGAGAAGTCATTGGAAAAGTCGTCCGACTTCGGAGTGATCATGGAAAGGAGTTTGAGAACATCAGCTTCGCAAATTTCGGTGATACTGAAGGAATAGCACATGAATTTTCTGCTCCCATCACTCCTCAGCAAAACGGGATCGTTGAAAGGAAAAATCGCACTCTTCAAGAAATGGCAAGAGTCATGATGTTAGCCAAAGACATCCCGCAACACTTCTGGGCTGAAGCTTTGAATACGGCATGCCATATTCATAATAGAGTGACCCTCCGCCCTGGAACGTCGCTCACTCTTTATGAAATATGGAGGGGGAGAAAACCGAATGTCAAATATTTCCATGTCTTTGGATCGATCTGCTACATACTTGCAGATAGGGAACCTCGACGCAAACTTGATCCTAAGAGCGACGAAGGCATCTTCCTCGGGTACTCTAGAAATAGTCGGGCTTTTCGTGTATTCAACAAACGCACCCGGACTATCATGGAATCCATCAATGTCGTGATCGATGATAGTAACGAGCAACCCAGTGACGAGGACGAGGAAGTCCTAAATCTCTCAGGAGAAGTCACACCAGAAGTCAGAGGAGAAGTCAGACCAGAAGTCAGACCAGAAGTCAAAGACGATGAGCGCAACAAAAAGTCTGAAGACGAAAGCCCAATCATCCCGGATAAAGAGGCATCTCGTATAAGGCAAAGAGCTCCGTCAAGAAGAATTCAGAAGGATCATCCACCCCAGGATGTGATTGGAGACATTAATGAGGGAGTGCGGACTCGACAAAAGGCATCTCTTGACTACAACGAGATGATAGGTAACGTTTGCTTCATTTCCAAAATTGAGCCAAAGAATATACAAGAGGCCATCAATGATGAGTACTGGGTCTGCGCCATGCAAGAAGAATTGGTTCAATTTGCAAGGAATGAAGTCTGGGAACTAGTACCCAAGCCTGACAATGTCAATGTCATCGGGACAAAGTGGATATTCAAAAACAAGTCTGACGAGCAAGGAAACATCACTCGAAACAAAGCGAGACTGGTGGCTCAAGGATACACACAAGTCGAAGGAGTCGACTTTGAAGAAACTTTTGCTCCGGTAGCCAGACTGGAAGCCATACGACTTCTTCTCGGCATCGCATGTCATCTGCGTTTCAAACTCTATCAAATGGATGTAAAGAGTGCCTTCCTTAATGGAAACCTCAACGAAGAAGTCTGTGTGGCTCAACCAAAGGGATTTGAAGACCATGACTCTCCGCACCATGTCTACAAGCTAAAGAAAGCCCTCTACGGACTCAAACAAGCTCCACGAGCATGGTATGAACGTCTTACCCAATTCCTTGTACATAATGGCTATATTCGAGGGGGAGTAGACAAAACTCTCTTTGTGAAGAAGGAAGGAAGGGACATCAGGATTGCTCAAATATAGGTCGACGACATTGTATTTGGAGGGAAGTCAGACAAGATGGTGGAACGTTTCGTCCAACATATGCAGTCTGAATTTAAGATAAGTATGGTTGGTGAGCTCACATACTTCCTAGGCTTCCAGATCAAGCAGATGTCAGATGGAATATTTATCTCCCAAAGCAAATACGCAAAGAACATTGTCAAGAAGTTCGGGTTAGAAAAGGCCTCACATAAGAGAACTCCTATTGCCACACATGACAAATGCACAAAGCACGAGATGGGAGAATCAGTTGATCAAAGCCTCTATCGAAGCATAATAGGAAGTCTCCTCTATCTAACAGCAAGTCGACCCGACATCGCTTACTCCGTGGGAGTCTGTGCTCGATACCAGGCCAATCCAAAAGTCAGTCACTTGGCTCATGCAAAGAGGATCATAAGGTACATCTCGGGAACCTCTGAATTGGGTTTGCTATATTCCTTTGATACCTCTTCTACTCTGGTTGGATATTGTGATGTTGACTGGGCGGGAAGCACACCAGATCGAAGAAGTACCTCTGGAGGTTGTTTCTACATGGGGAACAATCTTGTATCATGGTTCAGCAAAAAGCAAAATTGTATTGCTTTGTCTACTGCTGAGTCCGAATATATTGCAGCCGGAAGTAGCTGTACTCAGCTTCTTTGGATGAAACAGATGTTGGCAGAGTATGGAGTCAAGCAAGAAGTCATGACTTTATTCTGTGACAACATCAGTGCAATCAACATCTCGAAGAATCCAGTCCAACACAGCAAAACAAAGCATATCGACATCAGGCACCACTTTATTCGAGAGCTTGTAGAAGACAAGAAGATAAAGCTCGTGTATTTACCCACTGAGAAACAAGTCGCTGACATCTTTACCAAAGCATTAGATGCTAACAGGTTTGAAAGTCTAAGGTCATCCCTTGGACTTTGCTGTCTGGAGTAACCAGAAGTCAAGAAAGAAGAGGGAGAGCTTTTGGTGAATTTTTGCTCTCTCTCTATCTGGACCAGGCAGGGTCCACGAAATCTAGCTGGGCCCAAATCTCATTATCAGAAGCCCAGGTGGAATTATTTGGTTAAAAATTCAAAAAGGGGAATGATTGGAAAAACTGGCGACTATCCAATCAGCTCTCAACCCCCTTCAACACCGTAGATGAAAGCCTGCCTATAGAGGGTTTAGAAACCCTTGAAAGTCAAGGCACTAGCACCAAGGACCAATCCAGCCCCTCTAAGTCGACACCAGCACCAGAGAAATCTCCTCTGAACGAGGACTTATAGAAAGAAGGAAGTTCCCATGTCACCCCGAACAGTGATTCAGGGCTTAATGAAAATCCGGAAGCCATTCCAGAAGTCATTCGACCTTTAGAGGAACTTGTGAACATCGAAGAAATTGTCGACACTGAGACCATGGAAAAGGAAGAAGCTGTGCCCAAAAGTGCTGAGAGAAGGAAGCTACCAACACGAAGGTTGGTTGATGAAGAAGAAGAACCTCAACTACCGAGGAGATTGACCCCAGAAAGGAAAGCCACAGAGAAAGGAGGAGCATCTGCTTCTAACCAGCCGAAGAAGTCTAGAAGGAAGTCACTAACTTCTGTAGCAACATCTGGTCCAGAAGAAGAGGAATCTGAAGAAGAAGACACCCAGATTGTACTACCACGGGTCAAAAAAGCAATGGGAGGGCAGAAACTCCCCAAGAATGTTCCGAAAGCTCCTACGGACAATGTCTCCTTCCACTCTGTAGACAATGCGGTTAAGTGGCAGTATGTATACCAGCGCAAGATCTATCCAGAAAGAGAGCTTTCCACAGAGGCGCAAGGGATAAACTCGATCGTAGAACTTCTCCGAAGAGCAGGCCTGACCAATACGGTCATAAATATTGGGCCATTCTACCCAGCATTGGTCAAAGAGTTCATTGTCAACCTTTCAAGCGAGTTTGATGATCCA
Organism: Geranium rotundifolium; assembly: GCA_963920655.1. Taxonomy (NCBI): domain Eukaryota; kingdom Viridiplantae; phylum Streptophyta; class Magnoliopsida; order Geraniales; family Geraniaceae; genus Geranium; species Geranium rotundifolium. The sequence goes on from OY987314.1 coordinate 15,842,415, forward strand.
GAAAATGCTGAATACAGAAAGGTGTTCGTTCGGGGGGAATGCTTCGAGATATCTGCTTCAACCATCAATACCTATCTTGGCAGAGAAGACCCAGAAGTCACTCCAGAAGTCCCGCACTTGAACAAAGTAGCGGTCGAGATCACTGGAGGACGAAAGAAGGTCTGGCCCATCAAAGACACCATTGCGGCTACTGAGCTTACAGCAAAATATTCAATTCTCTACCGCATTGGTCTGGCTAATTGGGCACCTTCTACGCATGGGTCAAGCATCAAAACCGAGTTGGCTAAACTCATATACCAAATAAGTACGCAATCTTCTCTTGATTTTGGCGCATATGTTATTGAACATCTAGTCAAGCATGCCAAATCATGCGCCGTCAAGCTTCCTATCGGGTTTCCTTCATTGATCACCGGTCTCCTTCTCCAACAATGTCCTCACATTGTTCGAGAATCGGATATTCCGGGTAAGAAGCCACTGCACCTTGCTATCAGTCTCAAGAACTTCGAAGGGAAGCAGTTGAAGGACCTCGGACTCCCCGTGGCCAAAGCATCAGGAGCTGGTTCAAGCTCTCAACCCTCAGGACCAATTGGCACTAGGATGGAGGAAGAATTGGTGGAAATGATCGATGATCTGGAGAAGTCAATTGCGATGCTATCAACCCGCAAAGTCGCCTGTGAAGCTCTGCTCAATGACCTCCGCTCTGCTGCTGCTGCTGAAGAAGATGTTGACGACTCCACGTCGTTTTAAGTATTTCTCTGAATTTGCTCTGATAACTTTGTTCCAAACACTCTTAAATCCTCGGGGTATGTCCGAGTTACTTTTCCGCACACTATGACTTTTTATTTTTGGATATTTGCTCATGTTTGAGCTGTTTATTTTGCTCATGGTGTGAGCTGGTTTTTACCCTGTTGTTTAGTCGAATTTCATTGTATGATTGCCTTTGGCAATATTGTTAGACAAACAGGGGAGATAGATAGGCTACGCCGAAAGTTACGCCAGAAGTCGCGCTAGAAGTTGCGCATAGAAGTCGCACAAAGAAGTCGCTGCTCCAGAAAGCCGCTCCAGAAGTTGCTCTAGAAGCCGATCCAGAAGATACACCAGAAAGACGCACAAGAAGTCGCATCAGAAGTCACATAACTTGCTGTGTGCGTAACTGCCTCAAGGTGACGACGATGTGCCTGCTTGGAATAAAGAAGTCACATCACTTGCTGTGCGTAACTGCCGCAAGATAAATCACTTGCTGTGCGTAACTGCCACAAGATGACGATGGGCTTAAAAAGGTGTTTTCCTAAAAAATTGCCAAAGGGGGAGATTGTTGCTATGTTTAATTGTTGGCATAATTTTTTAGCGCAAATGTAAGAAGTCGTGCAACATGTTACATGACATGTGGAGAGACTTGCTGCAATGCAGATTAGGAAAGATCTGAAGCTTTCCTATTTCGACGAAGCTTAGAGCGAAAGAAGAAAGGCGCCACGAAGACTTGAAGCGCAAGAGAGTGACGTCGACAAGTCAGGCGACTTCCAGCTGGCAGTTACACGTCACCAAAAGGCGGCAACTCTACTTGCCTGATTTATTCAGGAAGTCAGAACAGGCAAGACGACTTCCAGCTGTCATGGAAGGCGACAACAACTTGCCTGACTTTCCTGTTCCTGATTCGAGAAGGATTAGGAATGTGAGCTGCTATAAAAAGCCCTTGGCTTCCCATTAGCAGATCATCCGTTCTTGTTCTAACAATTGCAAGATTTCTCAGAGCTCTTAACCATGCACCATTGGTGTGTTGAGAGTCTGATTAAGATTCGCTAGAATGGATCTTTGCTCCGATCAAACATCAAGTCGCGAAGACTAAGTGTTTGGATCGGTTAGGTTTTTTTTATTTGTGATTGAAGATTCAGAACTCCATCAAGAAGACAACGACACCGAGCATAGGCTTGCTCGAAGGGTGGAATTGAGAGGATCTCAAAGACAGGGGGAGAGGCCCTTGGTCGAGGTGATTCACGGTGAGATCTATAGTAGCTTAGGACAATAGCTTGTGTAATAGCTAGTTGGTGCTTGAAGTTGTACTATTGACTACCTGATAGTGAAAAACCTTTCCACTAGCAAAGTGCCCCTAGACGTAGGTGCGGAGTCACCGAATTGGGTAATCATCTCTGGTGTCGTTATTATTTGTTTACTGCTTTACTTACGGTTTACGTTTTAGGCAAGTAGTCGATCCACAAGTTACGACTTTGGGTTCGACTTCTTGACTCGGCTAGGATTCAGAATTTCAGCACATATCCTGACCAAGAGTTACACGAGTTGTAATTGGACGGACGTCCTTCCTAAATAAGTCAATTAGAGCGGTGCGCCTTAGCGTACTTCAATGACGAATAAAGGATCTTGGTTTAAAGGTTCTAAACCATAGAATCGGATGGTTGGTGTTTAATTCGGATCTTCGTAAATTTATTCAACTTTTTTGATTAAATTTACTTTCTTCGTGTAGAAATGGCTAGTAATTCAACAAACTCGTGTAATTTGTCGTTGAGGACTATACTCGAAAAGTGTAAACTCAACGGGACAAATTATCTGGACTGGGACGGGAATTTACGACTTGTGTTACAGTTGGAATGCAGGGAGTACGTCCTTGATAAGGCTATCCCGATGGAGCCAGCTGCCAACGCAACGAGGGTCGTTAAGGATGCGTACCGGAAACACCTTAGCGGCTCTATCGACGTTGCGTGTGTCATGCTGGGCTGCATGGAGGCGGACCTCCAGAAGAAGTTTATGGAGTTATCCCATGATCCGTTTGCAATGTTTGCACAGATCAAGGATATGTTCAAAGAGAAAGTACGTATTGAAAAATACACTGTTCTCCGAGAACTCATTGCCTGCAAGATGTCAGCAGGCAGCTCGGTAGGTCCACACATCCTACGTATGAAGGGACATTTCGACCATATGACTAGTATCGGTATGTCTATGGAAAACGAAATGGATGCAGATTTTATTCTGCAATCCCTTTCTCATGCATATGGTGGGTTCGTCATGAACTATCACATGCGTGACATGGACAAGACCGCGTCGGAGTTGCACAGCATGCTACTGACTGCCGAGAAGAGCATAAGGGGCAGTTCGCCCAAAAGTGTTCTTATGGACAAGAAGGGATCCAGCTTCAAAGCTGGTGGTGGAAAGGGTAAAGCCCCAATGCACCTGGCAGGAAAGATCAGACGACCATTTGTTCCTAAACCTTCCATGCCCGTAAAAGGCAAGAAGAAGGCTAAGGAGTCGGTCTGTTTCTACTGCCAAAAGCCTGGTCACTGGAAGAAAGACTATCAGCAGCTGAAGTATGATCAGAGGAAGGGTGGTGGGGCCGCTACTTCGTCAGGTATTCCATTAGAGCTAAATCTTTCTACTATAAATGCTTGAGTACTAGATACTGGAGCTGAGTCTCATGTCTGTGCGGATGTGCAGGTGTTGAATAGTAGAAGAGATATGAGGAAAGCGAGGTGGACCTAAAAGTTGGGAACAACGTGAGAGTTACCGCAACTACCGTGGATTATGTTAACCTTGTTTTGCCCTGTGGGCTTGTAATTGAACTTTCTGATGTGTTTGCGTACCTGTTTTCATCATGAATATTGTATCAATATCTCTTCTTGAAAAAAAGAGGTTATTATTTTGATATTAAGAACGGGTTTTTTAATATCATGCGCAACAACATGTTTTTTTGGAAATGCTCACACTGTTGGAGGTTTATACATATTGAATATGCAAAACTCGAGATCCAACATGCTCTATAATATAAATGCTAAGAGGTTTAAAGCTAATGATTTAGACCAAACTCTGAACTGCATTGTCGTCTAGGTCACATAAATGAGAAACGCATCTCAGCGCTTCATAAGCGCGGACTTCTAAGTCAGTTCGAATTCCAAACGATTGATAGATGCAAAGCTTGTTTAATGGGCAAGATAACTAAAGAGCCCTTCACTGGTTTAGGTGAGAGGGCAGGTGATCTATTGGGTCTAATACATTCAAACGTATGTGGACCAAATGAGTACACCAGCCAGAGGTGGTTTAGGCTACTTTATCACTTTTACTGATGATTTTAGTAGATATGGTTATGTCTATCTCATAAGACATAAGTTCGAAGCCTTTGATAAATTCAAGGAGTCTAGGACTGAAGTAGAAAACCAACTCGGAATAAGTATTAAGGCACTCCGTTCTGATCGGGGTGGAGAATACTTATCCGAAAATTTTCTTAGTCATCTTACAGAAAGTGGAATACTATCTCAGTGGACTCTGTCAGGAACACCGCAACTCAATGGTGTGTCCGAGCGAAGGAATCAAACATTGTTGGATAAGGTTCGATGGATTTTAAGTCTCACCGATCTCCCGATCTCCTTCTGGGGTTACGCTCTACAAACGGCCGCATTCATAATCGAGGTGGGACATTCTTGAGGAAGTAATTTATTTCCAAGACAGTCAGTGGGAGGGCTGTTCATCTTAATGGAGTTCTAGATGAAATGGTCACTCGGGAACCACTGGACGACCCACCAGAAGTAGTCGTTGAGCAAGAACCAATAGCTACAGTTAATAAGGACGGAACCTACTCTGAGAAATGGCTGGAAGCCATGAGGGAAGAAATGCAATCCATGTCAGATAATCAAGTGTGGGACTTGGTGGATCAAACCCCTGACAAAAGTCATTGGGTGTAAATGGATCTTTAAAATAAAGATGGACATGGATGGCAAACCTCAGACCTATAAATCAAGACTGGTAGCAAAAGGTTATAGGCAAGTCCACGGAATTGACTATGAAGAGACCATTTTTCTCCAGTAGCTATGGTCAAATCTATCCGCATTCTACTTGTCGTAGAAACTATGAGATATGGCAAATGGACGTCAAAACCGCCTTCTTGAACGGGAGGCTAGCTGAGGACGTTTAAATGTCCCAGCCTGAGGGTTTTTGAGGATCCCAAGAATAAGGGAAAGATTTGCAAGTTGCTCAAATCAATTTATGGTTTTAAGCAAGAATCTCGGAGTTGGAATCAACGTTTTGATGAAGTTGTAAAACAGCTTGGCTTCATCAAGAACGATGATGAACCTTGCGTATATAAAAAGGCAGATGGGAGCAAAGTAGTCTTCTTGGTGTTGTATGTTGATGACATACTGCTCATTGGAAACAACGTCCCTACCTTGCTCTTAACAAAAACTTGGTTGGGTGAGTGTTTCGCAATGAATGACTTAGGCGAGGCCTCTTACATCTTGGGGATCAAGATATATAGAGACCGTGCCAAGCGGGTCTTGGGCTTAAGTCAAAGCACCTACATAAAAAAAGTGTTGAGAAAATTGTCGATGCAAGATTCAAAGAAAGGACTGCTGCCCATGCGTCATGACATAAAGCTAAGCAAGAAGTAGTGTGCTGAGACACCTGCAGAGCTAGCAAGAATGAATGAGATCCCATATGCTTTGGCTATAGGGTCTATAATGTATGCCATGATATGTACGAGACCGGATGTCTCGTTTGCCCTAAGCTGTACCAGTAGACATCAGTCCAAACCCGGTGAGGGACATTGGATTGCCGTCAAGGCGATTCTCATTTTTTGAGAAAAACCAAAGGCGCTTTTCTTGTATACGGGGGAAGAAATGATGATCTAGTCGTCAAAGGATATGTCGACGCTAGTTTTCCAGACAGACCCCGATGACTTTAAAAGTCAGTTGGGTTATATGTTGAATGGTGGAGCTTTCAGCTGAAAAGCATGAAGCAGGACACCATTGCCGACTCTACGACCGAAGCTGAGTACATTGCTGCATCGGAAGCGGCAAAATAGGCTGTATGGATCAGGAGTTTCATGATTGGGTTAGGTGTAATTCAAAACCCATCTAACCCAGTAGATTTATATTGTGACAACACCTGGGCCATTGCGCAAGCTATGGAACCAAGGGCACATGACAGATCCAAACATGTACTCAGGAAGTATCACATCATCCGCGACATTGTTGCTAGAGGTGACGTGGAGATCCACTACGTTGCAGCTGATGATAACACAGCCGACCCCTTGACCAAGGCTCTTCCTCAAGCAAAACAAGATGAACATGTTAGATCAATGGGTATAGACTGGGACTTAGATTGGAACTAGGGGCAAGTGGGAGATTGATAGCATTTTGTGCCCTAGTCCAATTGCTAGTAGCCTGTAAACGTCTATGTACATGATCATCGTTTGTAATATATATAAAACAGCTTTGTATTACTTATGTGTTGAAGTAATATGTTAAGCATGATCTGATTTATGACCACTAAAGTAGTAGAACTATAAATCTGTACGGATCACACTTAATGAGTCCCTGGTCAAAATAAGCTTCCATAGAAGCGACCAGTATGAGGATGGTTCTTAATGACGTAGTTCTACTTGTCATAGGGATGAGGGATCCCGGAATCATATCATAGATATCATGAGGTGATTGATATCGGACGACCCGCTTTGAATAGTGTTTTCATAGATTAAGCCATGAACATATTCAAATGCGATAGTTTGTCACGATATCCTAAGACCGAGGAGTCTTTGTGATCACTATGCAATGTACGTGCGGCTTTAACTTGCACCTAACGCTTTTTGTAACAGGATTGCAATAACGGGCATGATTGGGTGGCGGAACGGGTTGCATGAGTGACACGAAAGACGGCTAAGGGATTTATCCCTTATACTACGGTATGAGAAAGATATCCGTTAAAGGCCTCTTGATCGAGATTGACTGAGAGTAAGAGCATGGCCATGCCAGTGATACGGGTTATCAGTTCTCAGCCATCTCACATATCAAGTAACAATAATTGATTAAACAAGGATGACGACTCTATGCATTGTGATCAATCGGGATGTCTAGAGATAATAGGATAGTGACTTGTACGCACAAGGTTAAGTCGAATCATCGATCATCATGCACCTGGAGGGTCACACACATTCAAGAGGGATAAATTGAGACAAAGAAACCTTAACGTTTCTTGAGGAGCTATGCATGGACAAAACTGAAGGTTTTGGGCCATGGGTTCGGTTTGAGAGAATAATTAGCAAATCGAGAAAACTGAGTTTTTTCGTCGATGTCGCGTCAGACTTTGTTTGATAAGTAACGACAAAAAAAGGTCGGCCGACTTTTGGATACGGCACGAAACCACATGGGCGAGCCCATTGGGCTCGGCCCATGAGGTCTCATGGCCGGCCCAACAAGGGCCCATTATGGTCCCAATAAGCCCTATATGGCCGGCCCACATGGTGGGTCCATGTGTGGGGGCCACACAACACCATGCTTAGTTGGTGATTGTGGATTAAGAGGTGAGTGATTTAAGGGGTATGGGTTAAAGCACCTTTAAGCCCATACCAATAACTTTTGACCCATGCTTATGAGTTGGATGATGAATTGAAATATCTAACATTCATTCATTAATCAAAAAAATCACACAACTCTCACAAGCTCTCTCTCTCTCTCTTCTCTCTTTGCTCTCTTGTTCTTCATTTAATTGTTCTAGTAGGCAACTAAGTGAAGGATATTCAAGATAATCCCCTTGGTGTGGACTTTCTCTAGAGAAGAAGATCGAAAGTTCTTCTTTATCGATTCAACAAAGACTAAAAGCAAAAATGGAGAAACTGTCCAGATTGTCCAGTTCCGGCGACTGACATTGCGTGAGCCATAGCCGCTTCTTCCGAGATCCGATTGATCTGAAACTTGTGGCATTAGAAAGATAAGTCAAAGGGATACAACTTTTGTGAAATACTGATTTTCCAAAAGAGCGCTGGTTTGGGAGATACAAGGCCGAGAAGCTGAATGGTCCGCAGAGTCTGTCCAGCGAGATGGGAAAAATGTTTTGCTCCAGACGGAGTTCTTCTCGTCCGAACTGGGTTCGGAGCAAAACACAAAAGATGTAGATAATTTGCTGAGGTTTAATCTCCAAAAAGAACCAAAATAATTGGAGATCTAGAACTCGAGATATGGAGCTTCAAAGTCTCGATTTTCTGCCGGGCAGATTCTGGTAAAACCCGAAAACTCGATTTCCTAAGGATCTAACTTGGTAGTCTATCTTGCGCAGGTTAGGGGCGGTTTATAGGTTGCTTCCGCTGCCATGAACGTGATGAGGATGCCCTGGAACCCAACATAAAGAACGTCCACACATGAAGAGCAATTCGAAAATACTCACAACGATCCTTACTAGAAGATCGAAGCAACCAAAACGGGAAAGAGAGGGAGAGGGAGGCCGACCGGCCAAGGAGAGAGGGGGGGGGGGGGGGGGGGCTAGGGTTTTTCTTGAAAAAATTCTTCTGATTAAAAATATGAAAATTTCTCTTTTCAAGAAATAATTAATTAAAAGCCTTAATGGGCTTAAAGCCCAAAGCTTATTAATTAATTAATTAGAGAAGCCCAATCTGGCTAGGCATGTTTAGCTAACATTAATTAATTAAATATATTGGTTTAAATTCTAATTAATTGGTCCAACTAAACCATTCTTGATTTTCGGTTTAATCCTAAACCGAAATCGGTCTAATCTGGTTTAATCCAAAACCGGAATTATCTCTCTCATGATTCCTCTACATGATTCCATCCGTTTTACTCAATCTTTAGTGTGTGACCCTCTAGGCTCACGACACGTTGGCGGACTGGTAAAATTACCATTTTACCCTTTCCATCATGAGTGACCTCTAGCAAGACATCATGATTACCCAACGCTAGTGATTATCGAGATTTTGACTTAACCTTTTCGTACATGAAACTATCTTTTTATCCTCTTGATATCTTGACAACCACGAGGCATAGACAAGTCATCCTCGTTCAATTGTCATGTTTCTTGATATGAGTTAACTGAATTGTGACTGATACTTCGTATCGACTGCATGTCCATGCTATTGTATTTCAGTTGTACTCATCAAGTGGCCTAAACAGATATCTGATCATGCATCTGTATGAGGGATAAATTCTTCAGCGATCTATTGAGTCAACTCATGTGACTCGTGATCGAGCCAATCACAGCCGTTATTGTAACCCTTTCGTAGGAGACGTTAGACTGAGTCAAACTCGTCACTCATCACATAGTGACCTCAAAGATCCTTCCGTATGAGGATGTGATTTCACGTACCGACATATGAGTATGTTCACGACTGTATCTATGTAACATACTCACCATCGGGTCGTCTTATATCACCCCGTCTGGCGATACTAAGACCTAACTCCGGCCCCCTTCTGGCCATGATCAGTAGAGCGTGATCATTTAGAGTTAGACTCATATTGATCGCTTCTTATGAAGCTATTCTGATCGGAGATAGCTTAAGTGTGATGTTATATGATTTGTAGATCTACTATTATGTGTTGACACATCAATGCTGCAAATCAAATTATACTTAAGATATTACTACAACACAGTAATATAGAAGCCGATTTTATTTCAACTAATAATCTCATTACATGAGTAGATTGAAAATACATAGTGTTATGGCACAAAATCCCAACATTTTTTGCAAAGTGGGCCACTTAAACCCATTAGCTTTTCACCACACCAAGATGTCGAAGTCCACATTTGCATTTCTTGGTATGTTCTTCTCTTGCAAATAATGGTCTAGCTCCCACGTCAAAGGCATATCATCCGTTTCGTTAACAAATGAATCAAATGCAACCATACCATCATAGGAGGAACTAATGATGGCATTACTTACCATACTAGACAAACAACCTTCATTAGAATCTTTTGTTGCATTACGGTCTTGTCTTGCGAAATCACTTACTTGATACTCCTCAAGAAGTGCATGGCAAATTGATCTTACCTTCTCAAGTTCTAAATTGGATTGACCCTCATAGATTTTAGGAAAAAAAAACTCCAACAATTTCATCTTGAATCTCGGATCCAATATAGCAGCAACACACATAACTCCATGAATGGCAGACCAATATTTTTCAAACTTTATTATCATATCTGTAGCCATAGATCTTATCAACTCACATAGAGATGTATTCCACGAATATAATGCATTTCTCATGCCATAAAATTCAGGAAAGAAAAGGTTAGCAATGGGATATTTAGTTCCAGAGAATTTATCAGTGACAATATAAAACACTTCTAGCTTATCGCATACTTCTTGAGCTAGATCCCACTCATCATTTGTTGAACAACATTTGTGTAGGGTTTTTAAGCGTTCAAGATGATCAAAATAGCGGAAGCAATAACAATACAAACTCCAAAATCTGTCTAAGAACATAAACCATTAAATCTCAAGGCAAAAACTATTCCACAAGAGTTTACCTTTTAATTTTGTTGAATCAAAAAAGAAGAACAAGATGATCTTCTTCTCTAGAGCAAGTCCACACCAAAAGGATGATTCTTTTTGATCCAACACACTTAGCCTACTAGAACTAGAGTGTGAAGAACAAGAGAGCAAAGGAAAAGGAGAGGGAGAGGGGAGTGGCCGGCCAATGCTAGAAGAGGGAGAGAATGAGAGCATCTAATGTTGTGTGATATTTTTGTCTGCTTCATCATCTAATAAAGTTGATTGATAAAGTAACAAATGATGAAGACGTGGGTTAAAAGGTAAGTCATCACCTAATCCCACAAATAACTCTTCATCATAATCAACAACACCAACTAAGCATGGTGTGTGGCTCCCACACATAGACCCACCAAGTAGCCGGCCACAACAAGCTTATTGGGCCTTGTTTGGGCCTTTGTTGGGCCGACCTAGTGACCTCATGGGCCGAGCCCAATGGGCTCGCCCATGTGGTCGCGTGCCGAGTCCAAAAATTATCCGACCCTTTCTCGTCACTTATCAAACAAAGTCCAATGTTATGTCGTTAGGCGCAAATCAAAGCCATACGTCGACCGCATAGTGATCACAAAGACTCATTAGTCTAAGGATATTGTGACAAGCTATCGCATTTGAATATGTTAATGACTTAATCTATGAAACACTATTTAAAGTGAGTCGTCCGAAACCAATCAGCTCATGATATCTATGATATGATTCCGGGATCCCACATCCCTATGATAAGCAGAACTACATCATTGAGAATCATCCTCATACTGGTCGCTTCAATAGAAGCGTATTTGACCAGGGACATGTTAAGTTTGATCCGTACAGATTTATGGTTCTACTACTTTAGTGGTCATAAATCAGATCATGCTCAACATATTACTTCAACACATAAGTAATACAAAGTCGTTTTATTTATTACAAACAATGATTTATATACATAGACATTTATAGACTACTAGGGCACAAAAATGTTATCAATCTCCCATTTGCCCCTAGTTCCAAATCTAAGTCCCAGTCTATCCCCATTGACCTAACATATTTATCATGTTTTGCTTGAGGAAGAGCTTTGATCAAGGGGTCGGCTGTGTTATCATCAGATGCAACATAGTGGATCTTAACGTCACCTCTAGCAACTATGTCTCAGATGATGTGATACTTCCTGAGTACATGCTTGGATTTGTCATGTGCTCTAGCTTCCTTAGCTTGCGCAATGGCCCCGGTGTTGTCATAATATAAGTCTATTGGGTTAGATGGGTTTTGAATTACACCTAACCCATCCATGAAACTCCTGATCCATACAACCTCCTTTGTTGCTTCTGATGCAACAATATACTCATCTTCCGTTGTAGAGTCGGCGATGGTGTCCTGCTTCTTGCTTTTCCAGCTGAATGCTCCACCGTTCAACGTAAACACATATCCTAACTGACTCCTAAAGTCATCACGGTCTATCTGAAAACTAGCGTCAACATATCCTTTGACGACTAGATCATCATCACTCTTTCCCCCGTATACAAGAAAAGCGTCCTTGCTTTTTGTCAAATATTTGAGAATTGCCTTGACTGCAATCTAGTGTTCCTCACCGGGTTTGGATTGATGTCTACTGGTACAGTTTAAGGCGAACGAGACATCTGGTCTCGTGCATATCATGGCATACATTATGGACCCTATTGCCGAAGCATATGGGATCTCATTCATTCTTTTTAGCTCTTCAGGTGTCTCACCACACTGACTCTTACTAAGCTTTATGCAATGACGCATGGGTAGCAGTCCCTTCTTGGAATTATGCATTGAGAATCTTCTCAACACTTTGTCTATATAGGTACTCTAACTTAAGCCCAAGACCCGCTTGGCACGATCTCTATATATCTTGATCCCCAAGATGTAAGAAGCCTCGCCTAAGTCTTTCATTGCGAAACACTTACCTAACCAAACCTTTGTCAAAAGCAAGGTAGGGACGTCGTTTCCAATGAGGAATATGCCATCGACATAGAGCACCAAAAAGACTACCTTACTCCCATCTGCCTTTTTATATACGCAAGGTTCATCACCGTTTTTGAAGAAGCCAAATTGTTTCACAGCTTCATCAAATCGTTGGTTCCAACTCCGAGATGCTTGCTTCAAACCGTAAATTGATTTGAGCAACTTACAAATCTTTCCTTTATTCTTTGGATCCTCAAAACCCTCAGGCTGAGACATATAAATGTCCTCAGCTAACCTCCCATTGAGGAAAGCGGTTTTGACATCCATTTTCCATATTTCATAATTATGATAAGCTGTTAAGGCAAGTAGAATGAAAATAGATTTGACCAAAGCTACTAGAGAAAAGGTTTCCTTATGGTCAATTCCATGGACTTGTCTATAAACTTTTGCTACCAGTCGTGCTTTATAGGTCTGAGGTTTACCATCCATGTCTATCTTTATTTTAAAGATTCATTTACACCCAATGACTTTTACGCCAGGGGTTTGATCTACCAAGTCCCACACTTGATTATCTGACATGGATTGCATTTCTTCCCTCATAGCTTCCAGCCATTTCTCAGAGTCGGGTCCGTCCATGGCTTCTCGAAAGGTAGCTGGATCATTTTCCACTAACACCAATTCATCACCTCTAGTTACAAGAAAACCGTATCTAATAGGTGCATGACTGGTCCTTTCAGACCGCCTTGGACCGTCCTCAATAACTGCAGCTATTGGTTCTTGCTCAATGACCACTTCTGGCTCTACTTCTTCAAAGGGGTCGTCCAACGGTTCCTGAGTGACTATCTCATCCAGAATTGCATCAAGATGAATAGTCCTCCCACTGACTGTCTTGGAAACAAATTCCTTTTCCAAGAATATCCCACCACGGGCGACGAATACTTTGTTCTCGCTTGGTTTATAGAAGTAGTATCTCTTTGTTTCTTTGGGATATCCGACGAAAGTGCACTTATCTGACCTTGGTTCGAGCTTGGTTGCTAGCAAACGTTTTACAAAAGCCTCGCAACCCCAGATTTTAAGGAAAGACAAAACGGGTTCCCTCCCGTACCATTTCTTGAATGATGTCCTTTCCACTGCTTTCGACGGAGCCCTATTTATTATGAACGCGGCCGTTTGTAGAGCATAACCCCAGAAGAAGATCGGGAGATCAGTGTGACTTAACATTGATCGAACCATATCCAACAATGTCCGATTCCTTCGCTCGGACACACCATTCAGTTGTGGTGTTCCTAGCGGAGTCCACTGAGATAGTATTCCACATTTTGTAAGATGACTAAGAAACTCTTCGGATAAGTATTCTCCACCCCGATCAGAATGGAGTGCCTTAATACTTTTCCCGAGTGGGTTTTCTACTTCAGTCCTAAACTCTTTGAATTTATCAAAAACTTCGGACTTATGTCTCATGAGATAGACATAACCATATCTACTGAAATCATCAGTAAATGTGATAAAGTAGCCTAAACCACCCCTGGCTGGTGTACTCATTGGTCCACATACGTCTGAATGTATTAGATCCAATAGATCACCTACCCTTTCCCCTGTACCGGTGAAGGGTGCTTTAGTCATCTTGCCCATTAAACAAGCCTCGCACCTTTCAATCGTTTGGAATTCGAATTGACTTAAAAGTCCGCGCTTATGAAGCGCTGAGATGCGTTTCTCGTTTATGTGACCTAGACGACAATGCCATATTAGAGTTTGGTCTAAATCATCGGTTTTAAAACTCTTAGCATTAACATTATAGAACATGTTGGATTTCGAGTTTTGCATATTCAATATGTATAAACCTCAAACTGTGTGAGCATTTCCATAATACATGTTATTGCGCATAATATTAAAATACATGTTCTTAATATCAAAATAATAACCTTCTTTTTTAAGAAAAGATATAGATATAATATTTCTGTTGAAAGCAGGTATGCAAAACACATTAAGGAGTTCTATTACAAGCCCACTGGGCAAAACAAGATCAACCGAACCCACAGCAGTTGCGGCAATACGCACGTTGTTGCGGCAACCCTTGACCTTCATGGGCTTGGAAGGTCTAGGAACAAAAGGTCGTCTGTTCTTTCCTGCCAGGTGCATTGGGCCTTTACCCTTCTCACCACCAGTTTTGAAACTAGATCCCTTCTTCACCATAAGAACACCTTTGGGCGCATTACCCCTTATGCTCTTTTCGGCAGTCACTAGCATGATGTGCAACTCCGATGCAGTTTTGTCCATGTCATGCATGTGATAGTTCATGAAGAAACCATCATATGCATGAGGAAGGGATTGCAGTATGAAATATGCCGCCATCTCCTTTTCCATAGTCAACCCGAGACTAGTTAGGTGATCGAGATGTCCCTTCATTCGTAGGACGTGTGGAACTACGGAGTTGCCTGCTGACATTTTGCAGGCAATGAGTTCTAAGAGAACAATGCCTTTTTCAATACGTACTTTCTCCTTGAACATATCCTTGAGTTGTGCAAACATAGCAAAAGGATCATGGCATAGCTCCATAAACTGTTTCTGGAGGCCCGCCTCCATACAGCCCAGCATGACACACACAACGTCAATAAAGTTGCTAAGGTGTTTCTGGTACGCATCCTTAACGACCCTCGTTGCGTTGGCAGCTGGCTCCACCGGGATATCCTTGTCTAGGACGTACTCCCTGCGTTCCAACTTTAACACAAGTCGCAAATTTCTATCCCAGTCTAGATAATTTGTTCCATTGAGCTTACACTTATCAAGTATAGCCCTCAATGACAAATTAGACGAGTTTGTTGAATTACTAGCCATTTTCTACACGAGGAAAGTAAATTTAATCAGAAAAGTTGAATAAATTTACAAAGATCCGAATTAAACATCAACCATTTGATTTTAAGGATTAGAATCTTTAAACCAAGATCCCTGATTTTTCAATTGAAGTACGCTAAGGCGCACCGCTCCAATTGACCCATTTGGGTAGAACGTTCATCCAATTACAACCTATGTAATTCTTGGTCAGGGTATGTGCAAAAGCAAACGGCTTACCCTTCTGATGCCCCAGCTCGACCTCAGGCCGAGAATCGTGGTCGAGTCAACCAACCTTCACATATGCATCAGTTTTGTGCAGATGCTCCGCTAAGGCGCACGAAATTCTTGGTCACGAAATCTGTACTCACATATGCATCACACAGAATGGGTTCTATCTGTACTCCGCTTAGGCGCACGACACCGAGAGAATGTCCCTACATGGGTGTGAATTTGGGTGACATCTCACATGACTCAAATTAAGGTGTGATTGGTTGTGTTTAATAATTCGAAAGTATTTTGGTACAATTACGAACCCGTCATTAACGACCTGTGTTGTAACGTTTCTAATTGTATCACATACTATCTTCTTCTGAAGCCGTCATTTGCAACCCGTGCAAACACGTTTCAAATTGAACTCATCCATCACAACCTGTGCGATGATGGTTCACAACGCTTTAAACATGCAAATAAATAAAATCGTTTTTAATCTTTGCAAGTGAGGTGATGGCTTATAATCTCATAAGCTAAGCATGCTAGCAAATAAATTATCATCTAATAATTCAAGCAAGCATTTTAAAGTGTTTAAATATGCATCAATAGCTCATCCTATCCCTAAGAGTCTACGGGACATAACATCTTCTCGTCTTCCCTATTCGGGCTCCCACTAGCTCTTGGACTTCCTCCAAGACCGTCATCATTCTCGA
This sequence comes from Geranium rotundifolium, assembly GCA_963920655.1. Classification (NCBI taxonomy): domain Eukaryota; kingdom Viridiplantae; phylum Streptophyta; class Magnoliopsida; order Geraniales; family Geraniaceae; genus Geranium; species Geranium rotundifolium. Next base: position 15,858,345 of record OY987314.1, read on the forward strand.
TTTTCCATCCTTCTCGACTTTGAGTAGAATTTACAATTAATACTCGGTTTGTAGACCAGATAAAAAATAATTACACTTTAAGGGCTCGAATGAAAGAATAATTATACGCTAATATTAATGGTGTGCAAACCGTGAAAGCGATAAAATTCTTATGGGCTATTAATGCATCATACATTTCATCACATCATCCAACATGTTATCAGACAAACATGTCATCATATAATATGCAATATTCCGGTTTTAATTTTGCCAAGTTGCTTGGTCGGATTTATCGAAACCAGACCTTTTCGAAAAAACGGTTTATCGAAACCGATCAAATTTGAAAGTTTTCAAAGTATTGGATCGCGAGTTCAAGCCACAGATCAAAAACCACCGTGCACAAAACATATCGGGCCGAGCCCAATGCCACGACCCGGTTTAGGCTTTGTAAAACCCAAACCGGGCTTGCATCCTCTCTCGGCCTCGGCCAAGAGTGGGTAGAGCCAGAAGTGGTCGTTGAGCAAGAACCAATAGCTACAGTTAATGAGGACGGTCCAAGGCGGTCTGAAAGGACAAGTCATGCACCTATCATATACGGTTTGCTAGTAACTGGAGGTGATGATTTGGTGTTAGTAGACAATGATCCAGCTACTTTTCGAGAGGCCATGGACTGAACCGACTCTGAGAAATGGCTGGAAGCCATGAGGGAAGAAATGCAATCTATGTCATATAATCAAGTGTGGAACTTGGTGGATCAAAACCCTGTCATAAATTTCATTGGGTGTAAATGGATCTTTAAAATAAAGATAGACATGGATGGCAAACCTCAGACCTATAAAGCAAGACTGGTAGCAAAAGGTTATAGACAAGTCCACGGAATGGACTATGAGGAAACCTTTTCTCCAGTAGCTATGGTCAAATCTATTCGCATTCTACTTGTCGTAGCCGCTTATCATAATTATGAGATATGGCAAATGGATGTCAAAACCGCTTTCCTTAATGGGAGGTTAGCTGAGGACGTTTATATGTCCCAGCCTGAGGGTTTTGAGGATCCAAAGAATAAGGGAAAGATTTGCAAGTTGCTCAAATCAATTTATGGTTTGAAGCAAGCATCTCGGAGTTGGAACCAGCGTTTTGATGAATCAGTGAAACAGTTTGGCTTCATCAAGAACGGTGATGAACCTTGCGTGTATAAAAAGACAGATGGGAGTAAAGTAGTCTTTTTGGTGCTCTATGTCGATGACATATTGCTCATTGGAAACGACGTCCCTACCTTGCTCTTAAAAATGGCTTTGTTAGGTGAGTGTTTCGCAATGAAGGAGTTAGGTGAGGCTTCTTATATATTGGGGATCAAGATATATAGAGATCGTGCCAAGCGGGTCTTGGGCTTGAGTCAAAGCACCTATATAGACAAAGTGTTGAGAAGATTCTCGATGCATAATTCAAAGAAAGGAATGCTGCCCATGCGTCATGGCATAAAGTTTAGTAAGAATCAGTGTGCTGAGACACCTGAAGAGCTAAAAAGAATGAATGAGATCTCATATGCTTCGGCTATAGGGTCCATAATGTATGCCATGATATGCACGAGACCGGATGTCTCGTTCGCCCTAAGTTGTACCAGTAGACATCAATCCAAACCCGGGGAGGAACACTGGATTGTCGTAAAGGCAGTTCTCAAATATTTGAGAATAACCAATGACGCTTTTCTTGTATACAGGGAAAGAAATGACGATGATCTAGTCGTCAAAAGATATGTCGACGCTAGTTTCCAAATAGACCCTAATGACTTTAAGAGTCAGTTGGGATATGTGTTTACGTTGAACGGTGGAGCATTCAGCTGGAAAAGAAAGAAGCAGGACACCATCGCCGACTATACAACGGAAGCTGAGTATATTGCTGCATCGGAAGCAGCAAAGGAGGCTGTATGGATCAGGAGTTTCATTGTTGGGTTAGGTGTTTAAAATCCATCTAAGCCAGTAGACTTATATTGCGACAACACCGGGGCCATTACGCAAGCTAAGGAACCCAGGGCACATGACATATCCAAGCATGTACTCAGGAAGTATCACATCATCCGCGACATAGTTGTTAGAGGTGACGTGAAGATCCACTACGTTGCATCTGATGATAACACAGCCGACCCCTTGACTAAGGCACTTCCTCAAGCGAAACATGATAAACATGTTAGGTCAATGGGGATAGACTGGGCCTTAGATTGGAACTAGGGGCAAGTGGGAGATTGATAGCATTTTTTGTGCCCTAGTCCAATTGCTAGTAGTTTATAAATGTCTATGTATATTTATCATCGTTTGTAATAAATAAAACGGCTTTGTATTACTTATGTGCTGAAGTAATATGTTAAGCATGATCTGCTTTATGACCACTAAAGTAGTAGAACCATAAATCTGTACAGATCACACTTAACGAGTCCCTGGTTAATATATGCTTCAATCGAAGCGACCAGTATGAGGATGGTTCTCAATGACGTAGTTATGCTTGTCATAGGGATGAGGGATCCCGGAATCATATCATAGATATCATGAGGTGATTGATATCGGACGACCCGCTTTGAATAGTGTTTCGTAGGTTAAGCCATGAACATATTCAAATGTGATAGCTTGTCACGATATCCTTAGACCAAGGAGTCTTTGTGATCGCTATGCGGTCGACGTACGACTTTAGCTTGCGCCTAACGCTTTCCGTAACAGGATTGCAATAACGGGCATGATTGGGTGGCGGAACGGATTGCATGAGTGACACGAAAGACGGCTAAGGGATTTATCCCTCGTACTACGGTATGGGAAAGATATCCGTTGAGGCCGCTTGATCGAGAGTGACTGAGAGAAAGAACATGGCCATGCCAGTGATATGGGTTATCAGTTCTCAGCCATCTCACATATCAAGTAACAATGATTGATTAAACAAGGATGACGACTCTATGCCTTATGATCAATCATTATGTCTAGAGATAATAGGATAGTGACTTGTACGCACAAGGTTAAATCGAATCATCGATCATCATGCACCTTGGGTAATCATAATGTCTTACTAGAGAACACTTATGATGGACCGGGAAAGAGAGATCTCTTGCGCCGATCTGCCAATGGTGGCATGAGCCTGGAGGGTCACACACATACAAGATGGATAACTTGAGACAAGGAAATATTAACGTTTCTTGAGGAGCAAGACAGGGACAAAACTGAAGGTTTTGGGCCAAGGGTTCGGTTTGAGAGAATAATTAGCGAATCGGGAAAACTGAAATTTTCGTCGATGTCGCGTTAGAATTTGTTTGATAAGTAACAACAAAAGGGTCGGATAACTTTTGGACACGCCACGCGACCACATGGGCGAGCCCATTGGGCTCGGCCCATGAGGTCACCTTGTCGGCCCAATAAAGGCCCAAATAAGGCCCAATAAGCCTACATGGCCGGCCACCTTGGTGGGTCTAAGTGTGGGGGCCACATACCATGCTTAGTTGGTGTTGTTGATTAAGAGGAGAGTCAGGTGATGACTTGCCTTTAACCCATGCTTTCATCATTTGTTACTTTAATGACCAATGCCTTATGAGTTGATCAAGTAGACAAGTTACAATTTAATTCACTCACTCCTTCTCTCTCTCACATGTTGGCTGGCCACCTCCACTCTCTCCTCTCTCTTTGCTCTCTTGTTCTTCACATATTAGTTCTAGTAGGCTTTTTTGTGAAGGATCTTAAGGATCATCCTCTTGGTGTGGACTTGCTCTAGAGAAAAAGATCATATAGTTCTTCTTTCTTGATTCAACAAAGACTAAAAGGTAAACTCTTGTGGAATAATTTTTGCCTTGAGATTGAATGGTTCATGTTCTTGGATAGTTTTTGGAGTTCATTTTGTTTATGCTTCCGCTATCTCGATAATCTTGAAAGCTCCAAAACCCTACAGGTGCATGATGATCGATGATTCGATTTAACCTTGTGCGTACAAGTCACTATCCTATTATCTCTAGACATCCTAATTGATTACAAGGCATAGAGTTTGTCATCCTTGTTTAATCAATCATCGTTACTTGATATGTGAGACGACTGAGAACTGATAACTCGTATCACTGGCATGGCCATACACTTCCTCTCAGTCACTCTCGATCAAGCGGCCTAAACGGATATCTTTCCCATATCGTAGTACGAGGGATAAATCCCTTAGCCGTCTTTCGTGTCACTCATGCAATCCGTTCCGCCACCCGATCATACCCATTATTGCAAGACGTTATGATTACCCAAGGTGCATGATGATCGATGATTTGATTTAACCTTGTGCGTACAAGTCACTATCCTATTATCTCTAGACATCCCGATTGATCACAAGGCATAGAGTCGTCATCCTTGTTTAATCAATCATTATTACTTGATATGTGAGATGGCTGAGAACTGAGAACCTGTATCACTGGCATGGCCATGCTCTTTCTCTCAGTCACTCTCGATCAAGAAGCATTTAACAGATATCTTTCCCATACCGTAGTACGAGGGATAAATCCCTTAGCCGTCTTTCGTGTCACTCATGCAATCCGTTCCGCCACCCAATCATGCCCGTTATTGCAATTCAGTTACGGAAAGCGTTAGGCGTAAGTCAAAGCCGTACGTCGACCGCATAGCGATCACAAAGACTTCTTGGTTTAAGAATATTGTGACAAGCTATCGCATTTGAATATGTTCATGGCTTAATCTGTGAAAGACTATTCGAAGCGGGTCGTCCGATACCAATCAGCTCATGATATCTATAATATGATTCCGGGATCCCACATCCCTATGATAAGCAGAACTACATCATTGAGAATCATCCTCATATTGGTCGCTTCAATAGAAGCGTATTTGACCAGGGACTTGTTAAGTTTGATCCGTACAGATTTATGGTTCTACTACTTTAGTGGTCATAAATCAGATCATGCTCAACATATTACTTCAACACATAAGTAATACAAAGCCGTTTTATTTATTACAAACGATGATTTATATACATAGACATTTATAGACTACTAGCAACTGGACTAGGGCACAAAAATGCTATGAATTTGAACCATTGATCCCTAAATGTCAACCTATGGGTACATCTTTGTATGTTAAGGCAACCTGCAACATCAAATAAGTAGAATTCCAACTTGTTTTACAATCTAGAGATTACTTCTTTGTACAAGAAATATCCAACTGACGCATTGCCTCTTCATACTTTTGACCTCTTTTTGGACTTGCAATCCAAAATGCAACACTTTCTCTCACTTTTTCAATACCTTGAGAGATAACCGACAACCTAGTTTAAACAACTATATTAAGGATGTGAGCACAACAACGCATATGAAGCAATGTTCCTTGTAATATAAGTGAGCTAGAAGGAAGCTTCTCTAATAACATCTTAATCATGTCATTATTAGTTGAGCAATTATCTATGTAGACAACTTCTTATCCAAATTCCAATCCAAAACAATCTCCAAGAAAACACGGGAGAGAACATCACAAGTATGTGAGGAAGGCACATATACAAACCTATACAACCCAAATTTAAGTATAAGAAACATAATATCTAAATTTAAACTACAGTGTGATTATATGAAAATAAATAATTAAGAACATGATACGTGAACTAAAAATATAATACCTCATTATCTTGCTTTGCATCCGCCAATCGTTGTCTATGAAATGTGATGTGATTACCATAAAACCCTTCCTTTGATCAATCGGGTTTGTAATTGTTGACTTTCAGTCACCACGGGGTCCGCTACAGACTGTGGCCAACACTTGATCTCTTCGTGGCGAACTCTTGGTAACAGACCGTGTATGTGTTCATAGCCACAGTCCGTATCAAACGCCACAGATCCGTGGCTCTTGTGACTTTCGCCTGGTCCGTAGCCCTTGCTATTGCCACGTCCAAATATGCGAAAAATTTGGATTTTCTAAAACTTCCAGATTTTCTAAGGCTTTCAAATTTTCAGATTTTTGAAACTTCCATATTTCTAGATTCTCGAATACTACCACATTCCTATATTTTTAAAAACTTTGAGATTTTCGAAAACTGCCAAATTTTCGAATTTTTGAAATTTTTTCCAGATATTCAAAATTTTAAAAATCTTTGATTCATATCTTGTGTAACAATTACACATTCCGAATCCAAAATCTATAACACTAGGGTTTGATTTATGATCCGATCAAATCAGATCTAATCTCTAATTTCATTTGGACTAACGTAGTTACCAAAAAAATACACGTTAGTCATTTCCGTTAGGTTTTAATTTTTTTTGTTAATTTTTGTCAAAATGCCCAAAATACCTTCAAAAGCTTGGTTAGTAGGTTTGAAGTTTAACTTTGTATTCTTTTTTATCTCTTTGCTTGATATCTCTTTTTATCTCTTTGTATATCCAGATTCAATGTTTTACCATGAAAAGGATTTAACTCCTTTCTTGATTATATTATTACGGAAGGCAGTACGCATGTACAAGTTTTACAAGAGAGACAATGAAATAAAATATAAGTAATAACTACCTTCAGATTTACTCGGAAACAAGATCAATTTGGGTGGTGAATGATTAAAGCAAGAAATCATGATTTCTTGAGTGATTACCGTCAATAGTCTACTTCGTCCCCAACCCGCAACCGGCGCCTCTCATCTCGTTTGTCCCTAACGCGTAATCGACACAAAAGAGACCATTAAAGGTCTAATCCGAGACTGAATCAAGGAAATCAAACATTGGGTTTATGATAAAACTCTAATCCAGATGAAGAGTCGCATGTTAGGAAAGACTCCGGCGAGACTGGTGTTTAACAGGGTCGCTAGTGGGAACCCAAAAGGCTAGGAATCGGGTAGATCTGGTGCTTAATCGAGGAGGGATCTCAATCAACGCGAGTTCGGAGCACTTCATCGGCGCAAATCTCCCTCCGCCGCCGAGGAGCTTTCTCACCCACACTCCTGCCAGAATCCTCCTGAACTCAGGCCAAGTTGATTAATTTTGATCGATCTTGATTCTGGATTTGCTTAGTGCTGGAGATATATTTCATACAAAATAAGATGTGTTGTATAAAACTGAAATTGATGATGGAGTTAGTGATGAATTAAAGATTCTTTAAATTAGTTCCCATAAAAGCTAGTAATTAAAGATGTGGCTTGGAGCGCGATGAGTTTTCTAATTTGTTTGTGGCCAAACTGAATATTATGCGTGAATCATAATTTGTTTTGATTGATTTCACTAATTTTCGGGAATATGTTGTTGATTGTTTATAGGATTGAAGTTGGATTATAGAAATCACAAGGAAAAAAAAGAAATAGAGAAAAAAATAAAAATGAGTGAAAGAGGAGATGACATAACTTTGAAAACTTGTAGAATAATTAGAAGTATTTTAGATATTTTGTATTATAATAAATTTTTCCATCCAAAATTTAACGATATTAAGTTAAATTGTGAAAAAATATAACTAAGTAAGCCTAAATAACTTTTTAAAAATAATAAAAATAATAATATGTGAAAAGTCATTTGGAATTAACCTAGCAATAAAAGTAAGGTTACATTTTACATAACCCCTAATTATACGCGTGTCTCAGATGTCCCCCTTAACTACAAAATTAATCTGTGAGGTGCCTTAACTATCCAAAATTCGACTTTACCTTTTTTGTTGATTTTTTTCAAAATTCTGTTAAGTTTTTTGTGAAATGACGAAAATAAACAAATAAAAATTATTTTGAACTTTTTTTTCTAATTTTCTCGTTTTACAAAATAAAGAAATGTTTTTTTGTTAGTAGTAAAAATAGTTTTTTAAAATTTATTTTTATAAATAATTTATTTAAAAAAAATTAATTCTAAAATATTTTTTTTATTCTTTGTTTTTGTAAAAAAAATATAAAATCATTTTTATTTATTTATTTTAATTTTTCAGATACAAGAATATTTTCGTTATTTTACAAAAAATTTAACAGAATTTTACAAAAAGTCAACGAAAAAATAAATTAAGATTTTTGTATAATTAAATTAAGTCACAAATTGATTTTGTAGTTAATGGGTACGTGAGGCTTATACTTTAAGAGGTTACCTCAAATTTATCTTCAAAGTAAAGGAAAGTAAAGAGATATATATCCAATTCCCACCCAGCATTGTTTCCCGCGCCAGTAATCTTGTGATTCAACGAATCCGGACACCAAATTCTTGGACCCACTTGCATATTTATTACAGAAATAGGGTTAAGCAAAACAAACTGGTAGATATGCCTTTATTTTAGTCTCCGACAATGACATTAATGGTCATTTTGTTTTTCAATTGTGGAGTAAGAAAATATGGCAAGGGAGAGAAATGAGAATGTGTTGCTGTTTCCGTTCATGGCGCAAGGGCACATCATCCCGTTGGTGGCCCTGGGCGAGCAGTTGGAGCGAACCAGAAAAGGGTGCACCGTGACCATCGTGAACACTCCCCTGAACATCAGGAAGCTCCGGTCCTCTCTCCCCCCTGATTCGAGCATCCGGCTGGTGGAGCTCCCCTTCTCCGCCGCCGAGCACGGCCTCCCCGCCGGCACCGAGAACACGGACAGCCTCCCCTACCCCCTCATCATCCACCTCATCCGCGCCTCCTCCTCCCTCCGCCCCGCCTTCCGCCGCCTCGTCTCCTCCCTCCGCCCCCTCTGCGTCCTCGCCGACATCTTCCTCGGCTGGACCGCCTCCGTCTCCGCCGAGTTCGGGGTCTTCCACGCCGTCTTCAGCGGGGCCAGCGGGTTCGGCCTGGCCTGCTACTACTCCATCTGGCTCGCCCTCCCCCACCTCGAGGCCAAGGATGAGGAGTTCCTCCTCGAGGACTTCCCGGAGGCGGGGCCCATCCACGTCACCCAGCTCCCTCTCACCATCTCCGCGGCCGACGGCGCGGACTCCTGGTCGGTGTTCCAGCGGGAGAACCTGCCGGCGTGGGCCGACGCCGACGCCATGCTCTTCAACACGGCGGAGGAGTTCGATCACTTGGGGCTGTCCTACTTCCGGCGGAAGCTCAACCGGCCGGTGTGGGCGGCCCTTCTGCCGATGGGGAAGAGGTCGGGCTCTGGCAAGGAGCCGGGGGTCTCCGCCGAGGTCTGCAGGGGCTGGCTCGACGGGAGAGCGGAGCGGTCGGTGCTGTACATCTGCTTCGGGTCCCACAACACCCTGACGGCCCCCCAGATGGTCCAATTGGGCATGGCCCTCGAGTCCACCGGCAGAGACTTCATCTGGGTGGTGAGGCCGCCCATCGGCTTCGACATCAACGGGGAGTTCAGGGCGGAGGAGTGGCTGCCGGAGGGGTTCGAGGGGCGGAGCAGGGGGCTCGTCATACGGAGGTGGGCCCCCCAGGTGGAGATACTCTCGCACACCTCGGTGTCGGCCTTCGTCAGCCACTGCGGGTGGAACTCCACGCTGGAGGCCATGAGCCACGGAGTGCCCATCATAGGCTGGCCCATGGCGGCCGAGCAGTTCTTCAACGTCAAGCTGCTGGAGGAGAAGATGGGAGTGTGCGTCGAGGTGGCCAGAGGGAGGAGCGAGGTCACCCACCAGCACCTGGCCGACACCATCCAGATGGTCATGGCGGAGGGCAGCGCCAAAGGGGAGGACATGAGGATCAAGGCCACCCACATCAAGGAGATCATTCTAAATTCCAATCACCACTCCATGGATGACTTTTTCCTCGCAGCAACGGCCAAGAGGGGCCTCGCCATCAACAAAACTCAAGAGGAGCCACTAGAATTGAGTCATCCATCCATGTGACCTTCATTGTAATTCGTGTCCTCACCTATCAAACTGTACTGGCGGTGATAGTAAACATCATATTTTAGATCCAATCTGGATTAAGATCTACCTATTATTTAATTAGCCTTTGGTGCTTCAAATTTTTTAAAATTGGATCCAGTCCAATTAGAATATGGCTCGACCCTATATCAGTATTGTAAATGTCGGCCATAGCTGTTGTCATAGTGGCGCCATGGCGTCAAAATCTACAACGGTGCGGTGAAAATTATATACAGTAGCAGGCATGGTGAACGGAATGCCAAGGCGGGCGTTTGGCGGAACCATGACGGGGTCACATTGACAGTTTTTTCCTTTAGCAACGGAACACAAACGGGCGTTTTTCCGTGCGCCTTTAAAACGCAGCGTTACACTTTGTAACGGCGCACATGTGTGTCGTTACAAGTCTGACGACGCACCTTCAATATGCATCGTTACAATTGTGACGGCGCACAACTTCCGTGTGCCGTCACAAAGTAAACGTGACCGTCAGTTTGAAGCACGGTGACGTCGCACATTACACGTGCGCCGTTACAATTATGCGCCGTTACAATTGTAACGACGCACATGATGTAAGCATTTTTGTGCCATAATTCAATTGTATTAGTTTGTAAATGTCTGTATATATTAATCATTGTTTGCATTATTCAAAATCGACATTATATTACTTATGTGTTGAAGTAATAGGTTAAGTATGATGTGATATTTGTCCACCAAAGTAGTAGAACCATATATCTGTACGGATCACACTTAACGGGTCCCTGGTCAAATATGCTTCAATGAAGCGACCAAGTATGAGGATGATTCTTTATGGTATAGTTCTATTTGCCATTTGGATGAGATCCCGGAATCAGATCAAAGATATCACTTGGGAAGTGATATTGGATGACCCGCTCTGAATTGTGTTGCATAGATACAGTCATGAACACATTTAGTTGTTGTAGCTTGTCGTAGTATCCTTAGACCAATGAGTCTTTGTGATCGCTATATAGTAAACATCCGCGTTTGACTTGTTCCTAACGATGTCCGTAACAGGACAACCATAACGGACATGATTGATACGGGGACAAACTGCATGAGTAATAGGCGGCTAAGAGATTTATCCATCGTATTACGGTATAGGATAGGTATCTGTTTATGCCACTCGATAGAGATTGACTGAAGGGAGTGCATGACCATGCCAATGATATGGGTTATTAGTATTCAGTAATCTCATAGATCGAGAAACAGAGATTGATTAAATAAGGGTGACGTCTCTATGCCTTATGATCAATCTAGATACCGGGCGATAAAAGGATAGCGACATGTACTACATGAGTTTAAATCGAATCATCGATCATCATGCACGTCGGGTAATTATAACGTCTTACTAGAGGCCACTTATGATGAATCGAGTAAATGAGAATTTTACGCCGATCCGCCGACGATGGCATGAGCCTAAAGGGTCACACACATAGGATATGAATTTTGAGAGACAAGGAAATGACGGATAATAATTGGACACAACACGGGACCACATGACCGAAGCAATTGGGCTTCGGCCCATGAGACCCAAGGTGGCCGACCCATTAGTGGGTCCACACAATTATCCACCATGCTTGGTTAGGTGGTAGAGATAAGAATGGTGATTTGATGAGTATGGGCTAAGTATGGGCAAGTGGGAGTTGTTTTGAAAGGACCACTTAAACCATACTCTAATCTGTAGGGTTATAAGGGCTACAAGAACTCGTATGGCAGCGAAAGCACAAGAATTAAACCCGTAAAGTGTGTTCAGGATCGAAAAACACCATCAAAACTCAAAGAAAAATCAAGAACACAAGTCTTTACCTGTGAGGGTTTGATCAAATCAATTTTGAAATTCTAATAAGCTTGTCGTGCAAGATGCCACACACAATGTTATGCAAGATGCTATAACGTTGTGTCTGACTTCTCGCGTAGATAATGCAGGACAGTAAATATAAAGCTATAAGTAATGACACAACAGATTGTTTACCCAGTTCGGTGCAACGTCACCTACGTCTGGGGGCTCTCAGCCTAGTGGAAAGATTTCACTTATCAGTAATCCGTCAGAACATACAAGTACCTGTGATCACCTCTAGATCTATACTTTCTGCTACGTCTTACAGTGCAATCTATCTCAGGGTCTCCCCCTGAATCCAAGAACGTCTTGATTCCACTCTTCGAGCAATCGCCTTGCTCTGTCGTCTTCAAGTCTTCTTCAAGCTTGGTGGCTGCGTGCAGTCAATACTCACGACTTCAGTAAACCCTCAATCACCTAACTCTCTATAGTTATGTGATACACAATATCCTAAGCTCAATCTGCAATTTCTCAGCCTGCAAACTTTCACGTCTAAGAACCTTGCAAATTGTTGCTAGGAAGCAAATAAAGAACCACACCATTGCTAAGGGGGTAGCCTAAGCTTTTATAGCAATCGTGGATGAGTACTAACCCTAATGGGTTTCCTCTTAATCGCCGTCTTTTTTCTTTTCAGATTAGTAGTCGTTCTGCACTTTCCTAATCGCCTTCTCGTTTTTCTGCCGAAGCTGCACTTTCTTGATTTCTGTCGATCAGGATGTTTGCCGAGACGCTGTCAACAATGTTACACATGATGTCGCAGAAGATGCTTCGACATTCTTTGTAACCTGTTTCTTCAGTTCCTTTAAAATCAGCCAATCTCTAAAACCGTCGTAACTACAATCTCCCCCTTTGGCTATTTTTAAGGACATCTTTCTTCGTCGCATTTGTCGTCTCGTTGATCGGCAGTCTTGTGTCGTGCGTATCATCGCGTCGTTTCTGCTTCGTCGCGTCGTCTCTATCTTTTCTTGTATCATCGTGATCGCGCGCGTATATGTATATTTAACTTAAACTTACTCCCCCTTGTTGGCTCAAAAAGAGCCAAGGTATAAACAAATATTGTAACACATCCGGGAAATAAGCAAACTAAACCAAACATAACTCACACTTGCTCTCAATCAGCTGTCGAGAGTAAGTGTGATACATTGTTCACCAAATATTACAAAAATAAAAGTTGTTTAGTAGTTCAAGAGTCAGAGAGTTTCATGAAATTTAAATAGAGCTGCTGCTGGAACTTGCAGTCTCTTTTGCTTCAGTGGAGGCTTCTTGGGTAGCTTCTTCTGGATCATTAGGTAGGGAGGTTGTGTCATCATCTTCAGAGCCCGGAGGAGTCATGGATTTCAGCAGGTTGGCGCAATGTGATCGGCGCTGGGAGAGATGCTTCAGGGCTGTCTTCAAATTTACAATGTCCTTGTCAAGCACAACAATCTCTCGTTCAAGCATGACTGCATCCCTGCTGGTGGTCCTGGTTAGAGGGACGGCACTTGTGGCTCGACTGGTCTTTGCCTTGGCTTCTGGCCTGACAAGATCAGGAGCATGCTTCCCCTCAAACAACTTGTGGCTCACCACAATCAATCCTCCTCTTTTGCCCACCTTATCCGATGTTTTCAACATTCCAGGGTGTTGATGTACAAGCAGTTCAGAGATAAGGGATGGAAAGGCTATGAGAATTTTCACAGCAAGAGATCTAGCATGGCGAACAAGATGATCAATCACAAATTGCCCAAAGTCAAGTTTAGATCTAGTACCTATTTGGTAGATCAGTATTGCCAGCTCAGGTTTGATAGATGATGCGTGGGTCGAGGGCGCCCAATTTGCCACTCCAATCCGGAAGAGAATGGAGTACTTGGAAGTCAGATCTGATGCTGCCACAGTGCCTTTGGTCGGCCAAGTTCTGCTTTTATCTCCGGTAATCTCACGGAGGACTTTGTTGAGGTCGGGTGGTGGCATAGATCGAACCTTCTTCCTTCCCAGAAAGTCATTGATAATGTCAGAGGAGATGTCAAAGCGAATGCCTCTGACATATACCTTATCAAACTCTGGAGCATCTGGGGTACTAAACGTGGTAGGCAAATTGGCAATAAACTCCTTGTCGAGATCACTTTCTTCCCTTTTTCTTTGACATACAGCTTTTTCTTTTTGTTGCTGGGACCTCCAGCATCCTTAACCTCCTTTCTTTTCCTTGTTTCTTTTAGTTTTCCAACCATAACAGCCAAACTTTCAGTTTCTTCTAGAACCTTTTTCTTCAGGGACGATAGCACGGTGTGTGCCGTCTCAGCAGCTTCTTCCGTGACATCTTCTCTGGCATCCAGAGGGTTTTCTTCTGTGTTGTTGGTGGTGGCATCCTTGTTCTTCTCAGCTTCTTCCAGATCGGTCTCTCCGTTTCTGGTTTCTTCTTTCTCTTCTTCTTCCTCGGCTTCTTCCGAGTCAGCGATTTCTTGCTCTTCTACAACTTTTTCAGTGGCTTTCGGTATGACATCTGTTCCTTCTTATTCTCCTCCTTCTCCTTCCGCAATGCGTTCCAACCCATGACTGACCGGAGTCAGATCCTCCTTTTCTCCTTCCGGACTTATTAGTTCCTCTACCACACCTTCTTGAGGTGGGTCCTGGTTTTCCAGCAGTGATTCCAACAAATCACTGTTCCTAGAAGTATCGGCAGAGAAATCGTTACCTGGGATGTTTGTTGGTGTTAAAACTGCGACGATTTGCATGGAGGCTTCTCGATTTTCCTGGCCAAGATCATTCTCCCTTTCTGGCCTTGTTAGGTCAGACATTGAGAATGCAGTGCTTCCGGTCCGAGACTTTTTGGGAACTCGAGTGAAGGCTGGCATTGGAGCTTTCTCCGGTGAAGCATCCTTGGGGATTTCTTCTGACTTCTTCAGGGTTTTTGGCCCTTTAATCCGCACTCCATGTTTGTTTGTTTTCGCTTTGCTGCTTCTGGAGCCTTTTGCTTCAGCTTTCTTTGATTCGGTGGCTTTCTTTGGGGCTACTGTGCTTCGAGTTTTCACCATTGTTGTTTGTGAGATTCGCAGAGAGTGAATGACGAAGGAGATGAGAGCAAACACAGAAAGGTGGCAGACTAGGTTTTGAAAGACGATTCAAATCTTTTTAGCGTCTGAGCGTATCTTTCTTTTTCTTTTATATGAGATTTTGATATGCTTGGCCCAATGACATTCGTTGGATTTTGGACCGGTTCATGAAGAGGCACCAACTAACTCCTCTCAACCGTTTCTGCAACTTCTTACTGTTCGTTGATTGTGCACAGACCGAGTGATGATCTGAGATCCTCGAATCTGCTTGCATCTAATGCCTTTGTGAGAATATCAGCAAGTTGCTTCTCTGTAGGAATGTGCTCTAGGATGATCTTCTTGTCTTCGACCAATTCTCGAATGAAGTGGTGTCTAATATCAATGTGTTTGGTCTTGCTGTGTTGGACAGGATTTTTGGAGATGTTGATAGCACTGACATTATCACAATATAAAGTCATGGCATCCTGTCTGACATTGTATTCGACTAACATCTGCTTCATCCATAGTAGTTGTGTGCAGCTACTCCCAGCAGCAATATACTCCGATTCGGCAGTGGAAAGGGCAACACAGTTTTGCTTCTTACTAAACCATGATATGAGGTTGTTGCCAAGGAAGAAGCATCCTCCAGATGTGCTTTTCCTATCCGATGTGTTTCCAGCCCAATCGGCATCACAATACCCCACCAAGGTAGAGGATGTGTCGAATGAGTATAATAGACCCAAGTCTGTAGTCTCAGAGATATATCTAATTATTCTTTTGGCTTGGGATAGATGACTAACCTTAGGATTAGCTTGATATCGTGCACATACTCCGACAGAGTAGGCAATATCTGGTCGACTTGCGGTGAGGTAGAGAAGACTACCGATGATGCTCTTGTATAGGTGTTGGTCGACGGTTTCTCCTGGATCATCTTTAGTTAGCTTGACATGTGTAGCTGCTGGTGTCCGTTTATGTGAGGCTTTCTCTAGCCCAAACTTCTTGACAATATTCTTCGCATATTTGCTCTGAGATACGAAGATGCTATCCTTTTGTTGTTTGATTTGGAAGCCTAGAAAATAAGTTAGCTCTCCCACCATGCTCATCTCGAATTCTGATTGCATCTGTTGAATAAATATCTCCACCATCTTGCTTGACATCCCTCCAAAAACAATGTCATTGACATAGATTTGAGCTATCATTAAATTCCCATCTTCATTCTTCACAAATAGGGTCTTGTCGACTCCCCCTCTAGTGTAGCCGCTTTAGATGAGAAATTTTGTGAGCCTTTCATACCAAGCCCTCGGTGCTTGTTTCAACCCATAGAGAGCTTTCTTGAGTTTATACACATGATCAGGATAGTGAGGATCAATAAATCCTTTAGGTTGTGACACATATACTTCTTCATTGAGGTCCCCATTCAAGAATGCACTTTTGACATCCATCTGGTAGAGTTTTATCTGTAGATGGCATGATATCCCTAGTAGGAGACGAATTGCTTCAAGTCTTGCTACAGGGGCAAAGGTCTCATCGAAGTCGACTCCCTCAATTTGAGTATACCCTTGAGCAACTAACCTGGCTTTGTTGCGAGTGATGTTGCCAAGCTCATCGGTTTTGTTCTTGAAGATCCATTTAGTGCCTATGATGTTTCCTTCACTTGGTTTGGGCACTAGTTCCCATACCTGATTTTTCTTAAATTGAATCAGCTCTTCTTGCATAGCATTGACCCAATACTCATCATTGATGGCTTCATTGATGTTTTTGGGTTCTGTCTTTGAAATGAAGCAAATATTGCCTATCATCTCGTTGTAGTCTTCAGGAGCTTTTGACCGAGTCCGTATGCCTTCATTCAGGTCTCCAATTACTCCAGAGATAGGATGATTATTTTGGATTCTTCGTGAGGGTTTCTTGTTGCGGGTTTCAGGAACTCCTTCGTCACGATCGATATTTGGACCAGCATCATCATTTTCTGGTTTGCTACTGACATCTTCTCTGACATCGGTAATAACATTCTTTCTGACATTGTTGGGAGGATAGACTTCGTCTTCGTCTGTCGCGTCTTCTGAGGCATCTTCGCAGTCATCATCAACAACAACATTAATTGATTCCATCATGGTTTTGGTTCGTTTGTTGAAGACTCGGTATGAGCGACTATTCCTTGAGTAGCCAAGGAAGATGCCTTCATCACTTTTTGGGTCAAGCTTTCGACGAGGCTCTTTATCAGCCAGAATATAGCAAGTGGAGCCAAAGATATGGAAGTACTTAACATTTGGTTTTCTCCCTCTCCATATTTCATAATGAGTTATTGACATACCTGGTCGGAGAGTGACTCGATTGTGGATATGGCAGGCAGTGTTAAGTGCTTCTGCCCAAAAGTGAGTTGGTATGTCCTTAGCCAGCATCATAACTCTCGCCATCTCCTGTAGAGTCCTGTTCTTGCGCTCAACAATGTCATTCTGTTGGGGAGTGATTGGTGCTGAGAATTCATGCGCTATCCCTTCTGAGTTGCAGAAATCTGCAAACTTGCTGTTTTCGAACTCTTTACCATGATCACTACGTAGGCGGATGATTTTGCCAATTGTCTCTCCTTTCTCTCGTTGGACTTGAATGCATAGATTTTCGAAGATCGAGAAGGTGTCTGATTTGTCACGAGGGAAGTCAACCCAAGTGTATCGTGAGTAGTCATCTACACACACAAAGACATATCGTTTTCCTCCAAGACTTTCAACTTGCATTGGTCCCATGAGGTCAACATGTATCAGCTCAAGTACCCGAGAGGTGGTGATATGCTGAAGCTTCTTGTGTGACATCTTGGTTTGCTTTCCAATCTGACAATCCCCGCAGATCTTTCCTTCTACTATTTTCAGGTTTGGGATTCCTATAATTGCTTGCTCTGAGATTGCCTTATGCATACTTCTAAGATTTAGATGTCCAAGCTTTCGGTGCCACAGTTTGGTTTCTTCTGCTTTTGAGACAAGGCACTTGGTTGCTTCGATATGTGTCTCGGGAGACCAGATATAGCAATTATCCGTTGAGCGAACTCCTTGTAGAATAGTGACCTGATCGAAGTTTTTAACTATACAGGCTTCTTTAGTGAATTTCACTTCTAGATCCTGATCACAGATCTGACTGATGCTAATCAGGTTTGCCTTTAAGTCCTTCTACAAGTAATGCTTCAGTTAGGCAGGTGGCTCCTGGATGCTTGAGCACTCCCTTTCCAATGATTCGAGCTCGAATTCCATCTCCAAACGTAACAAAGCAGTTTGTATATAATTTAAAATTGGAGAGAAACTCTGGAGTACCTGTCATGTGTCGAGAACATCCACTGTCGAGATACCAGTCTTTGTTTGTTGATGCACTTAAGGATGTATATGCAACATTAGCTCGATAGACCAGGTTCTTAGGCCTCAATTCAAGGCGGGATGTCTTTTGAGGAGATAAGAGATGCCTTTGATACTTCTTCTGTGGTAGCTGAGCTTGCTTCCTATTGAGAAGTTGAAAACAAAACGGTCTGATGTGACCTGGTTGACCACAGTAATGACAGATCCATTGATATTGATAAGCTGGTCTTCTGTAGCTTTGTTGTCTGCGTGGAGGATGTCTTCTGACAGTTTCTTGACAAGAACAGGTTGTAGACGATGTTATGGCTTTTGTTGTAGGTCGTCCTGTAGGATGAGTTGGGGCATCCAGTAGTTTCTTGTCAGCCAAGGCTTGTTGTGGGATAAACTTTGTCATTGTTGTTGAGGGGACAGCGTGTGTGTACCCTAGTTCCATCGTATCTTTGGACTGTTTTCCCACTGATAGAATCTTGTCAAGACTTTCTGTGCTAGGATTCATCATTTTTACCGATTTAGTCATGAGACTAATTTCTCCATTGAGACTGGTGATTTCTCGTTTTAGCTCCACGATCGTCTCTAGAAATCTAGACTTGTCGCTGGTAAGACTAATAATCCTTTCACCTTGTTGATCAAGTATCAGAGTTTCCTTGATCCATCTGGTATGCAAGCCTTTGTATGCCTCGACTAGTTGCTCTTTAGACCAATTCTCATTTGGAGTTGGATCATCATTGATATTGGCAGCATTATCAACATTATATGCAGGAGTAGTAGTAGTGAATGCAACAAAGTTGCTTACCTCTTCAGATCCGCTATCTTCATTGTCATCTTCTGATAGGGTGGCATTGTATCCACGTTTTTGTTGTTTGAGGAAATTTGGACATTCTCTACGGAGGTGGCCGAATCCTTCACATTCATGACATTGAAGTCCTTTTTTTTGTTTTCTTCCCCACTCCTGTTTGGTCTGTCAAGACTTCCTCCAGCTTGAGCTTTTTGTGGAGCTTTGTTTATGGCATTTGCTGTGACATTCCGTCCACCCATTCAACTAAATCTTCTCATAGCTTTGTTGTAATTTTTTGTGAGAAGGGCCATTGTAGCATCGATGTCTTCATCAGAATCGGAATCCTCAGGATCTGGTTGCTTGAGTGTTGAACTTTTGAAAGCAACTCCTTTGTTCCTTTTGTCGATGTTGGGTAGAGACAACTCATAGGTCATTAGAGACCCCATCAGCTCATCAAATTCCAAGACCTTGAGGTCATGAACTTCCTCAATTGCTGTGATCTTCATCTTAAACCTAGGGCTAAGAGCACGCAAAGTTTTTCTTACCAATTTTTCATCAGACATTGGTTCTCCCAGAGAGTAGGATTCATTGGCTAGATCACGAATACGAACATTGAAATCTGCAATTGATTCGTCTTCTTTCATGATGAGGTCTTCGAAGTTGGTAGTCAAGTATTGCAGTTTTTGTTCTCGAACCTTAGTTGTTCCTTCATATGCAACAGCCAGGATGTCCCATGCTGATTTGGCAGTTGTGCATGTGTTGATCAGTTTGAACACGTTTTTGTCAACACCGTTGAAGATAGCATTCAGAGCTCGAGAATTTCCCAGTGATTCTTCATCTTCATTATCAGTCCAGTTTTTTTCTGGTTTTGGGCCGATAGGATTGCCATCACTGTCACTGAGTTGTGGTGCATTCCAACCATTGATTACAGCCTTCCATGTCTTGTTGTCTAGTGACTTCATGAAGGCACACATTCGAGCCTTCCAATAGCTATAGTTGCTTCCATCTAGAACAGGTGGTCGATTTATGGATCCTCCTTCTTTGGTATTGTCCATCTTTGATCAAAATATTTGTTTAGGACCTTCATCAAAAGCTATAGGTGCCCCCTCTGATACCAATTGAAATTCTGATCAGCTTGTCGTGCAAGATTCCACACACAATGTTACGCAAGATGCTATAACGTTGTGTCTGACTTCTCGCGTAGATAATGCATGACAGTAAATATAAAGCTATAAGTAATGACACAACAGATTGTTTACCCAGTTCGGTGCAACGTCACCTACGTCTGGGGGCTCTAAGCCTAATGGAAAGATTTCAGTTATCAGTAATCCGTCAGAACATACAAGTACCTGTGATGACCCCTAGATCTATACTTTATACTACGTCTTACAGTGCAATCTATCTCAGGGTCTCCCCCTGAATCCAAGAACGTCTTGATTCCACTTTTCGAGCAATCGCTTTGCTCTGTCGTCTTCAAGTCTTCTTCAAGGTTGGTGGTTGCGTGCAGTCAATACTCACGACTTCAGTAAACCCTCAATCACCTAACTCTCTATAGTTATGTGATACACAATATCCTAAGCTCAATCTGCAACTTCTCAGCCCGCAAACCTTCACGTCTAAGAACCTTGCAAATTGTTGCTAGAAAGCAAATAAAGAACCACACTATTGCTAAGGGGGTAGCCTAAGATTTTATAGCAATCGTGGATGAGTACTAACTCTAATGGGTTTCCTCTTAATCGCCGTCTTTCTTCTTTTTAGATTAGGAGTTGTTCTGCACTTTCCTAATCGCTTTCTTGTTTTCTGTCGAAGCTGCACTTTCCTGATTTCTGTCGATCAGGATGTTTGCCGAGACGCTGTCAACAATGTTACACAAGATGTCGCAGAAGATGCTTCGACATTCTTTGTAACCTGTTTAAAATCAGCCAATCTCTAAAACTGTCGTAACTACAAATTTCTTGAAGAACGTTTTAGGATCTTCAACTCTAGAGGTATCCATACTAGATTGGATGATCAAATGATCCTTATACAATCAAACTTACTTGAGATTGATGTGAAGAGAGGGAGATGGTGGAATTTTGGTGTTGGCCGTGCCTCTCACCAAGAAGAGCAAGAAAGCCCAAAATTTCTTCTCCTTTTTGTGATTGGCCGAGACAACCACCATGAAAAGCAAGTGCTCCTTCTTGTTCTTGTGTGTGGCCGAGACAATCCCCAAGAAAAGCAAGAGCTCCTTCTTGTTCTTGTGTGTGGTTGTGTTCTCAGATCCAAAGTGAGAGAGTTGTGAGTGTAAGATATAATGAAATGATTAAAAAAATTCATATCATCATTTTCAAAACCAGTCACCGAAATTGTGATAATATTATGTGGCTTAAATTGGTTTAATTGATAATGATGCCGTGGGCCACCATGGTCATATCTCACCCACCAAAATGATTAATACTTATCCAACCATTTCATCATAATTATCACTTAACCAATTTATATTAGTGGAAAAGGACCCACCTGTTGGGCCACATATTCCCGACCATTTAGGGTCTCATGGGCCAAAGCCCAATTGCTTCTCCCGTGTGAGCGTGTGTCGCGTCCAAACGTTATCTGACCCGTTCTCAAACTTATCGCAAAAAGTGTAACCCGACATCGACGAAAGACCTAGTCTTTCTCAATTCGTGAACCACATTAACATCCACGGGCCCATGGCCCAAAACGCTCAGTTTTGGCCATGACACGTGTCCAAAAGTTGCCGACCTTTCCTTATCTCCCAGAATTCAAATCCATGTGTGTGACCCTTTAGGCTCAAGCCACCGTTGGCAGACCGGCGTAAAATCCCATTTACCCGATCCATCATAAGTGGTCTCTAGTAAGACATTATGATTACCTAAGGTGCACGATGATCGACGATTCGACTTAACCTCATGCGGTACATGCCGCGCTATCCCTTTATTGCACGGTATCTAGATTGATCATAAGGAATAGAGACGTCACCCTTATTTAATCAATCTTTGTTTCTCGATCTGTGAGATTACTGAATACTAATAACCCGTATCGTTGGCATGACCATGCTCTCCCTTCTGTTAATCTCTATCGAGTGGCCTAAACAAATACTTTTCTCATACCGTAGTATGAGGGATAAATCCCTTAGCCGCCTTTCGTATCACTCATACAATTCATCCCCATGTCTTTTTACGGACAACGTTAGGAGCAAGTTAAACGCGATTCTTTACTGTATAACGATCACAAAGACTCCTAGGTCTAAGGATACGACGACATGCTACAACAATTGAATGTGTTCATGACTATATCTATGCAACACTATTCAGTGCCCTTCCCAATGGTAAATAGAACCATACCATAAAGAATCATCCTCATACTTGGTCGCTTCATTGAAGCATATTTGACTATAGACCCGTTAAGTGTGATCCATACAGATATATGGTTCTACTACTTTGATGGACATATATCAGATCATACTTAACCTATTACTTCAACACATAAGTAATATAATGCCGATTTTCTATATTGCAAACGATGATTAATATATACAGAAATTTACAGACTAATACAATTGGACTAGGGCACAAAAATGTTTACATAATCATGATCACATCTCTCCAAAACCATGAGTGAAGGCCATTCATCAAATTATTACAACATCACAAGAAAATGCTCTCTCTCTCTCACGTTGAAAAGCTCTCCCATTTTCAGCAAGAAGAAGTTCTTCCACCATTGAAGAACAAGCTGTCTTTCTTCTTCCTTTCTTGCCAAAATTATCACGGGATAAACTTAGTTGAGCTACGTGGGATTTGATCCCGTCATACGGGTATGTAAGCGTCTTGGAGGCTCAAGCCCGTTGTGATATATCCGGTGGATTCTCTCGGTGGTTCGAGCCTCAACTGGAGAAACTGTCCAGCACTGTCCAGTTCCGGCGACCAAAACGGTGTGAGCCATAGCTCCCTAGTCCGAGCTCCGATCAACCCTTAAAATTAGTGGGAAATAAAATAAGATTCAAAGGGCTAAATCTTTTGTGAAATATCAATTTTCCAAAAGAGCGTCGGTTTGGGAGATACTAGCCCGGAAAGCTGACTGCTCTACAGAATCTGTCCAGCACAAACGGGAGAAATGTTTTGCTTCAGACGGAGGTCTTGCCGTCTAAACTGGCCGTGGTGCAAAACATGAAGGTGAAAGAGATCACATGGGTTCCAAACGTTAATTTCATGCAGCGGAGCCTTATGTGACCATGGTGATCGAAAAAGACGAAGATCTTAATGAAAAATTCAGCATGTTCTTAACCTTTTCAAATCTGAAAATTACCTTTGTCAATCGATGAAAACACAATGTAGTGTTTCTCTATTGACTCCACAGAAGCACAACAACCAAAAACCGGTTTTCTCTCACTCTTTTGCTATGAATGTTTTGAAAATTATTTTGACAAAAACAATGGAGGAATTGGAGTGGAGTTTCGGCCAAGTGAGGAGGGATTAGAGGGGGAGTTGCTTAAAATATTAGTGAAAAATAAGGGAAAATATTTTGCAATTAATTTGAAATTAAAACCAAAAAATCTTATTTGAATTTCAAAATCAATTAATTGCATATCTTACCCTCTTAAACTCTTATTTGCACTTTTCCCCATTCATCACTTAAAACCCTAAATGGGCTTTAAGCCCGTTTAACTAAAACCAAAATTAAACTCATAAATTGAGTTCTAAATTCGGTTTAGATAAATCGGTTTAATTTCCTCGAATTGATTTCTTCAACCATCTGGTTAAAACCTTAGGCTAGAAAACTACCGAATCGTTTCCAATTTGACTATATTGAAAACCTGATTCTTCCAATTTCCATCCATAATTATTTGTCATGTATCATGCTTAATGCGTGTGACCCTCTAGGCTCACGAACAATTGGCAGACTAGTAAAATTACTATTTTACCCTTTCCATCATAAATGGTCTCTAGCAAGACATTATGATTACCCAATGTTCGTGATTATCGATTATTCGACTTAACCTGTTATCGTACATGTCACTGTCCTTTTATCAAACCGATATCCAGATTGATCAATAGGCATAGAACGTCATCCTAATTTATCAATCACTGTTTCTTGATATCTGAGATGACTGAAAACTGATACTAAGGTATCCCCTGCACGGCCGTGCTATTCCTTCATTCATACTCATCAAGTGGCCTAAACGGATATCTTTCTCATACCGAAGTATGAGTGATAAATCCCTCAGACGCCTTTCGAGTTCACTAATGCAATAAATATCCAAGCCAATCAAAGCCGTTATGGCTACCCTTTTACAGATAACGTTAGACTAGGTCAAACTTAGGTATTCGTTACATAGTGTACACAAAGACTCCTTGGTCCTAGGATATAATGACAAGTTACGATCTGAGAGTATCTCATGACTGGATCTATGCAGCATACTCACAATCGGGTTGTCCGATATCATCGACCTGATGATATCTATAATATAACTCCGACACATACTTTTCCATGATCAGTAGAGCGTGATCACAAGGAGTTGGTCTCATACTGATCGCTTCATAAAGAAGCTTAGCTGCGCAGGGACTCATCAGTTGTAATTCTTTCTGATCTATAGTTCTACTATTAGGTGTTACACACATAATGACATAGATCAAGTTACATTTGATATATTACTACAACACATTAGTAATATATGCCGATTTATTTATTCGGAAAGATGATAAAATATTACATATGTAGATCACTTATATATTGGACCGGGGCATAACCCTAACAGTCTCCCATTTGCCCCCGGTTCCAATTTAAGTTATGATCTAGTCCTATAGACCCTACATGTTCCTTATGCCTAGGCTACGGCTGAGCCTCTGTCAAGGGATCGACCATATTATCATCAGTCGAATAGTGTTTAATCTCCACATCACCTCTATATGTGATAACTCTCACGAGGTGATGCCTGCTGAGTATATGTTTGGATCTATTGTGGAATTTGGGCTCTTGAGCAATAGCTACGGCACTTTTGTTGTCCCACAACAAGCTTATCGGATCAGACGCTCGCGACGTTGCATCTAATCCGATCAGAAAGCTTCTAATCCATACGGTCTCTTTAGCTGCTTTTGTTGCAGCTATATACTTAGCACCCGCTGTAGAGTTGGCAGTTTTGGCTTGCTTAAAGCTTATCAAGCTGAAAGCGCCACCACTCAACACAAAATATATCTTGACTGAATTTGGAAGTCATCTGGATATGTCTGAAAACTAGCATCGACTTGTCCTTTGACTGTTAGTTCTCTATCTATATCCCCACACACTAGGAATGTATCCTTGGTCCTCCTCAAATATTTGAGGTTGACCTTTGACAACAATCCAGTGTAATTGGCCAGGGTTAGATTGGAATCTGCTGGTACAACTTAGTGCAAACGAGACTTCCAGCCTCGTGCACATCCTGGCATACATGATGGATCCCACAACCGAAGCATAAGTGATCTTACTCATCCTGCTCAGCTTATCAGGAGTTCTAGGACTCTAAAGCTTGCTGAGCTTAATGCCATGACCCATGGGTATGTATTCTTTCTTAGAATCAAACATTGAGATCTTCTCAACACTTTACCTATGTACATGTTCTGACTTAGCAACATGTCCTGACTTAGGCCCAAAAATCCTTTTGGAATGATCTGTAGAGATCCTAATGCCTACATTAAATGTAGCATCACCTAAGTCCTTCATCGATAAGTACTTCCCTAACCAAGCTTTGGTGGCAAGGTTGGGATGTCATTCCCGATGAATAAACACCAAGAATACAATATTAATCCCACTCGCTTTCTCATGTACGCAAGGCTCACTTTTTTTTTTGATGAAGCCGAGTTCCCTTACAGCTTTATCAAAATGAAGGTTCCAACTCCCTGAAGCTTGCTTCTATCCATAAATGGATCTTTGCATCTTACATATCCTTTCTGGGATTCTTTGGATCTACAAAACTCACAGGTCGTGTGATATACACGCCCTCTAGTAAGTTCCTGCTAAGGAAGGGGTTTTGACATCCATCTTCCATAATTATGTCTAAGAATAATCCGGATCAATCTGACCATTGCTACTGGTGAAAAGGTGTCATCATAATACATGCATTGAATCTGACGATAACCTTTTACAACCATCCTAGCCTCATTGGTTTGAGAATTTCCATCCATGTCGGTCTTGATCCTATAGACCCACTCAGAACCGATGGGTTTTATCCCAGGGGTTTGATCAACCAAGCACCAGACTTGGTTGTCTTACATGGATTTCATTTCCTCATTCATGGCGTTCTGCCATTTTTCGGAGTCTGGACTGGTCAAACCTTGTCTGAAGGTTTATGGATCATCCTGATCCACAATCATCAAGTCATTTCCCTCAGTGGCTGTGAAGCCATATCTGTCTGGAACATGATGAGATTTTTCAGACCTCCTTGGACCATCTGGAATTTCTGTAGGGACTGATTCTTCATCTACGGCCATCTGAGACTCCAGTACTTCTACATCTTGCATAACAGGCTCCTGAATTGCTTCAGGCTGTTCCGTATCATCTCGAATTTCTTCGAGATGCACGGGACTCCCACTAGCTGTTTTGGAAATAAAATATTTCTCCAAAAATACCCCTCCTCGAGCAACAAAAACTTTGTATTTGCTGGGTATGTAGAAATTGTATCTCTTAGTTTCTTAAGGATACCTTACGAAGAAACATTTGTCTGATTTTGATGCCTGCATCTCTGCTACCCCAATCTTTTAGGAAAAACATACTAGGATGTTTCCCACACCATATATGACTATGGTCCATTTCTTATTTGGCTACTACGCGAATGCGCACACATCCAAATAGAACTGACCATCTCATCCCGCTCCCATTCCAATGAATACTACGCGGAGGCGCACACATCCACAATAAAAGGAGACGTAATGAGTGTCATGTGGTGTACCTTCTATGACTCTGGTCCAGCTTGTAGGGTTTTGGAGCGTTCTAGATCATCGAGATAGCGGAAGCATTTAACAAAAGCAACTCCAAACCTTGTCCAAGAACATGAACCATTAAATCTCAAAGCAAAATCTATTCCACAAGAAATTTACCTTTAGGTCTTTGTTGAATCAATAAAGAAGAACAATGAGGTCTTCTTCTCTAGAGCAAGTCCACACCAAGGGGATGATCTTAGAGATCCTTCACTTAATGCCTACTAGAACAATTAAATGAATAACAAGAGAGCAAGAAGAGGAGAGATGGTGTTGTGGCCGGCCAAGGAGAGAGAGAGAGAGGGGAGTTGTGAGTGAATGAGTGAGTAATTAATCCCTTAGATATTTCTCTACTTCATCGACTCATAAGCATGGGTCTAAAAGGTGAAAGCATGGGCTTAAAGGTGTCATTACCCATACCCCTTAAATCACTCACCTCTTAATCAACAATCACCAACTAAGCATGGTGCGTGTGGCCCCACCCTTGGACCCACCAAGGTGGCCGGCCATGTTGGGCCCAAAATGGGCCCTTGTTGGGCCGGTCACGTGACCTCATGGGCCGAGCCCAATGGGCTCGCCCGTGTGGTTTCGTGCCGTGTCCAAAAATCGCCCGACCCTATTTGTCGTTACTTATCAAAAAAGTCCGACGCGATATCGACGAAAAAACTCAGTTTTCTCAATTCGCTAATTATTCTCTCAAGCCGAACCCATGCCCCAAAAACCTTCAGTTTTGTGCATGTATTGCTCCTTAAGATACGTTAAGGTTTCCTTGTCTCAAGTTATCCGTCTTGTATGTGTGTGACCCTCTAGGTTCATGCCACCGTTGGCAAGATCGGCGCAAAAGATCTCTCTTGTCCGATCTATCATAGGTGGTCTCTAGTAAGACGTTATGATTACCCAAGGTGCATGATGATCGATGATTCGATTTAACCTTGTGCGTACAAGTCACTATCCTATTATCTCTAGACATCCCGATTGATCACAAGGCATAGAGTCGTCATCCTTGTTTAATCAATCATTGATACTTGATATGTGAGATGGCTAAGAAATGATAACCCGTATCACTGGCATGGCCATGCTCTTTCTCTCAGTCACTCTCGATCAAGAGGCCTTTAACGGATATCTTTCCCATACCATAGTACGAGGGATAAATCCCTTAGCAATCTTTCGTGTCACTCATGCAATCCATTCCGCCACCCAATCATGCCCGTTATTGCAATCCTGTTACGGAAAGCGTTAGGCGCAAGTTAAAGCTGCACGTACATTGCATAGCGATTACAAAGACTCCTTGGTCTAAAGATATCGTGACAAGCTATCGCATTTGAATATGTTCATGGCTTAATCTACGAAACACTATTCAAAGAGGGTCGTCCGATATCAATCACCTCATGATATCTATGATATGATTTCGGGATCCCTCATCTCTATGACAAGTAGAACTACGTCATCGAGAACCATCCTCATACTGGTCGCTTCTATTGAAGCGTATATTGACCAGGGACTCGTTAAGTGTGATCCGTACAAATTTATGGTTCTATTACTTTAGTGGTCATAAATAATATTATGCTTAACATATTACTTCAACACATAAGTAATACAAAGCCGTTTTATTTATTACAAATGATGATAATTATACATAGACATTTATAGACTACTAGCAATCGGACTAGGGCACAAAAATTCTATCACATCTCTTATTTGGCTACTATGCGGAGGTGCACGCATCCAAATAGAACTGATTACCTTATTCAGCTCGCATCCCAATGAATACTACGTAGAGGCGCACGCATCCATAGTAATGAGAGACAGAATGACTCTCACAAGGTGTACTATCGTTGTCTTCATCGGAGCCCGATTCAAAATGAATGCGGCCATTTTCAGAGTCAATTATTAATTCAACTCTCTTCTGGCCTGAGTACTCATAGGTCCACATACGTCGGAAGTCACTCGCCTTTCACATAAACCTGTGAAAGGTGCCTTTGTCGTTTTGCCCATTAGGCGAGACTTGCATCTTTCAGTTTGAATGAATTCAAACGGACTTAAAAGTCCACACTTGTGAAGTTTAGAAATGCGTTTCTCGCTCATTAGGCAAGACTTGCATCTTTCAGTTTGAGTGAATTCAAACGGACTTAAAGTCCACACTTGTGAAGTGTTGAAATGAGTTTCTCGCCTATGTGCCTTAAATGACAATGCCAGATTATAACTTTAAGCCTTTTCTTATTTGCGTTATAGAGATTAATCTTACCAACGTAAATATCTGATCCTGAAGACGTGGATACCTACTCTTCTTCATATGATCCTTGTATTGCTTACAATCCCGTATTCCTGTGTACTGGCTCATTGCAGTGATGGCAGATCTCCTCCATTTTGTCCTTAATCTTCACTGCAGCTTTGGGAGCTGCTTGAACTTTTGGACGCTTGGGGTGTCTGATCTGCCCTGCAAGGTGCTCAGGAGCCTTACCCTTACTCTGATCAGCTTTCTTGAAGCTGACCTTCTTGTTGACCATAAAGACCTCCTTGGTCTTGCCCTTGAGGTTCTTTTCAGTGGTCACAAGTATCCCATGAAGCTCTGTTAAGGACTTGTCCATGTCATGCATATTGTAATTTACTATGAAATCACTATATGTATTTGGAAGTGACTGCAGCATAAAATCTCCAGCCATTTCCACATGATCATCAAAACCGAGTCTGGTTAGATGTTCCTGAAGACATTAAATCTTCGTAAAATGGGGACTAACAGGGCTCCATCCTTAAGTTTGCAGGAGTTAAGGTCTATGAAAGTATCATATCTTTCGACACAAGCTTTCTCCTTGAACATTTCCTTGACCTCTGCCTTACAGGTATGAGGGTCATCTGAAACGTTCTTGAACTGCTTCTATAACTCTGGCATCCTACTGCCCACCATAATGCATGACACGTCGATTTGGTTACTAAGGAACTTTGATAAGTATCCTTAGTGCCCTAGCGACATTCAGCTGTGGCTCAGCAGGAGGTTCTTTGGTAAGGATATACTACTTGAGTTCATGCTTGAGTACAAGCCTCAAGTTTCTATTCCAATCTGAGTAATTCACGCTCTTGAGTCTGTCTTCAATCTGGACTCTCAGTGCGCTATTACTCTTTTGTGTTGTGTTTACCTTTTAGTTCTACATGGTAAAATTAACTAAAATTCAAGTTGGAGATTTAGTTATAAAACACTTGTCTGATTCTAACATTAGAATATAAACCAGGATCCTATCATACCCTCAATTGAAGTGAACGGAGGCTCACTGCTCCAATTAAGAGCATCAAGGTAGCAATACATCCATTTATAAAACCATGTAATTCTTGGCTAAGGTATGTACTAAAAGTACACGGCATACCCTATACTGATATCCTAGGTCCGCCCTAGCTGACAATCGTAGACAAGTCTACCAAGCTTGAACTATGAACAGAACTAATGTGGCTACTACTCGGAGGCGCACACACCCACATAGAAATGCCCATCTCATCCAGACTTCTCCTCTATGAATGTTACGCGGAGGCGTACCGACATCCATAGGGTCAAAGCCCTTTTGAGTGCCCAAACTTGGGTGGTATCACGCTTGACTTGTAATTATTTGCGTTTAAGTGAATTATAAAAGTCTGATTGCATATCGATACAATCTTAATATGGAATCATCAATTGCAAATCCATGCAAAGATGATCCTTTAGCAGGTTACATGCAAGTCTGATTAAATATCGGTTTTTAATCTTTCCATGTGGGTGATAGCAAATCATACATGTACTTGTATATTTAAACTATCATACATTCATACATTCAATCATACAAATGTAAAGGTAAATATATGCATAACTAAGCCCATATTAAGTTCCTAAGAATCTAGCAATACTGATCCTAAAGACTTGGTCTTCAAGATCCAGACTTGCTCCATTCTTGTGAACTCCCACTAGCTTCGAGCCTCCGCCAATTTTCGAGTCTTCCTCTTGACTTGCTTCTTGCGTCGGTCTTCGTGATTAAAAATTAAAATTAAAATAAATAAATACAAATCACGACACGCATGCCGTATTTACTACAACCCAAAATCAAGCAACACGCATGTTGCAAAACCAAAATTAAAATGCAAATCTAGAGGGCTTAGCTATGCATCATGTGGAAAGATCATGTTATCAAAGATGATGTGAACACTCAACATGCTTATCAAACATTAAAATTTTCCAAATTCTTATCTTTCATAAGTGTGGAAAAAATCCGGTTTATCGAAACCGGACGGTTTAACTTAATAATTGAATTTTGAACCGGTTCTCGCTGGTTTATCGAAACCGAACAAAATCAGAAAATTAAATTTTAAGGGCTTTAAATTATTCTTGCGAACCGGCCGGTTCAGCTCGAATCTGGTCGAGCCGAACCGGCCCAACCGAGGTTGCCCGCAGAAGCAACCACAGTGGCCCGCGAGGGCTGCCATGGTCGCCCGTGGGGCTGACTGTGGTCGCCCACGAGAGCAACCATGGTGGCCTGCGAGGGCTACCATGGTCGCCCCTAGGGCAGACCTTGGTCGCCCGCGAGGATACCATGGTGGCCCGCAAGGGCTCCCATGGTCGCCTGCGTGGGCAGATCGTGGTCGCCCGCGGCAGCGACCATGGTCACCCGTAGGCGACCTGGTCGGCCCTTGGTGCCGATCATGGTCTGGCCTAGGGAATTCCATGGTCCACCAAGGGTTTTGACCCTGGTTAGCCATGGCTCGGCCATGGCTAACCTGGAACAGCCAAAAAAATTGGTTAAATCTGATTTTTTTTTCAATTACATGCATACTCAAGTGATGAACACATAAACAAAAATAAAATTCCAGAATTAAACATGTTGAATAAAATTCATAACAACTAGGCTCTGATACCACTGAAAGAGATCACCATGGGTTCCAAACGTTAATTTCATGCAGCGGAACCTTATGTAACCATGGTGATCGAAAAAGATGAAGATCTTAATTAAAAATTCAGCATGTTCTTAACCTTTTCATATCTGAAAATTACCTTTGTCAATCGATGAAAACACAATGTAGTGTTTCTCTATTGAGTCTACACAAGCACAACAACCAAAAATCTGTGTTCTCTCACGCTTTTGCTATGAATGTTTTGAGAATTATATTGACAAAAACAATGGAGGTATTGGAGTGGGAGGTTCGGCCAAGTGAGGAGGGATTAGAGGGGGAGTTGCTTAAAATATTAGAGAAAAATAAGGGAAAATATTTTGCAACTAATTTGAAATTAAAACAAAAAAATCTTATTTGAATTTCAAAATCAATTAATTGCATATCTTACCCTCTTAAACTCTTATTTGCACTTTTCCCCATTCATCACTTAAAACCCTAAATGGGCTTTAAGCCCGTTTAACTAAAATCCAAATTAAACTCATTAAATTGAGTTCTAATTTCGGTTTAGATAAATCGGTTTAATTTCCTTGAATTGATTTCTTCAACCGTCTAGTTAAAACCTTAGGCCAGAAGCCTATCGAATCGTTTTCAATTTGACTATATTGAAAACCTGATTCTCCCAATTTCCATCCATAATTATTTGTCATGTATCGTGCTTAATGCGTGTGACCCTCTAGGCTCACGAACAGTTGGTAGACTGGTAAAATTACTATTTTACCCTTTCCATCATAAGTGGTCTCTAGCAAGACATTATGATTACCCAATGTTCGTGATTATCGATTATTCGACTTAACCTGTTATCGTACATGTCACTGTCCTTTTATCAAACCGATATCTAGATTGATCAATAGGAATAGAATCGTCATCCTAATTTATCAATCACTGTTTCTTGATATCTGAGATGACTTAAAACTGATACTAAGGTATCCCCTGCACGGCCGTGCTATTCCTTCATTCATACTCATCAAGTGGCCTAAACGGATATCTTTCTCATACCGAAGTATGAATGATAAATCCCTCAGACGCCTTTCGAGTTCACTAATGCAATAAATATCCAAGCCAATCAAAGCCGTTATAGCTACCCTTTTACAGATAACGTTAGACTAGGTCAAACTTAGGTATTCGTTACATAGTGTACACAAAGACTCCTTGGTCTTAGGATATAATGACAAGCTACGATCTGTGAGTATCTCATGACTGGATCTATGGAGCATACTCACAATTGGGTTGTTCTATATCATCGACATGATGATATCTATGATATAACTCCGGCACATACTTTTCCATGATCAGTAGAGCGTGATCATAAGGAGTTGGTCTCATACTGATCGCTTCATAGAGAAGCTTAGCTGATCAGGGACTCATCAAATGTAATTCTTTCTGATCTATAATTCTACTATTAGTGGTTACACACATAATGACATAGATCAAATTACATTCAATATATTACTACAACACATTAGTAATATATGCCGATTTATTTATTCGGAAAGATGATAAAACATTACATCTGTAGATCACTTATTTATTAGACTGGGGCATAACTCTAACAGAAGGTTGTAGAGAATTGGCTGGGCTTCACTTTGCAAAATGAATCGAAACATTTGAAGGTCTGTAGCTCCAGATATGAAGCTCCAAAGTCATGTTTTTTCTACCAGGCAGATTCACGGTAAAGCCCGAAAACTCTTTTACTTTTGCATCTAACTTGAGTAGTTGATCTTGTGAAGGTTCGGGGCTGTTTAGTCTTGCTTCCGCCGCGGTGACTCTGATATGGATGCCCTAGAACCCTACACATGACATGTGTGTTGTTACTAGAGTAACGATGTACATTACCCGTGCGCCGTCACTATAGTAATGACATACATGGCACGTGCGCCGTTACAGTCATAATGACGCACATTGTACGAGTGCCGTTACAAATTATTATTATTTTTTTTAAAATGAACAATAAAAAAATGAAAAATAAATATTATTTATTTAACTTTTAGTTCATTATTATTATTTTTAAATCAATATTCAAAATTCTATAATTAGAATTTAATGATTAATATTATAATTCATAATTAAAAGTAAAGTGTTTGAATAAAATATTATTATTACATCGGAAAACTATGATGACGGGTCTGGACCTCTAAACATATTCGGGTCAAATGGAGGCACATCAGGTTTAACAGACCGCAGTTGCTCGTGGAAGTACTGCATCATATTCAGGCTTTGTGAGCTTTGAGTTTGGATCACAATCTTGAGCTCTGTAATCTTCTCGGTTTGAGTGGATATAACCTCTGCTTGAGTATAGACTTGAGTCTGAAACTCCGTTATCTCCACAGTAGCGCCGGAGGATTTTGAACGTCTTCTCTATCTCGCCGGTGCCTGGTAATCACCTCCGCAACTCGGATCTGTCTTCCTCGACATCTCTTGTAAGAGCTTGTGCCCTAGTCCAAGTCTTTACTATGTAATCTTCTATTCAGCAATAAAAGACATTTTGATTATTATTGTGTTGTAGTACTGAGTCAAACGATAATTTAATATAAAGTCATTGAGTGTGTCATCACTCGTAGGAGAACCTTTAGATGATGTGAAATTATGCTTGACGAATTCGTAGTCGAATACTTATCCATAAGTGACTAGTGTGAGGATGACTTAAGATCAAGTTCTGCTAGTCTAGGTAATGGGATTAGCAAAGTCATATCACGGATATCATCTGGAAGATGATATTGGTTGACCCGACTTGGAGTATGGCGCATAGATTAAGTCACCAAGGCATACTCTGTCGTCGTGTGATCACTGCCTACAGACCTTGGAGCGAGTGGCTTACATGCATGTCACTCCAGTAGTTTGACATGCTCCCAACGTTGCCTGTAACATGGTAGTCATAATGGGCATCGTTGGCTATTGGACGGACTGTAGTGGGAGCACACATTGCGTCCGAAGGGATTTGTTTCCTCACGTTGAGACGTGGTGAAGGGTATGGTTCTGGGCCCCTTGATGAGCATGACTAATGAAGTGTGCGGCCACACCAATTACGTATTAGTCATCTCAGAATTCAAGGAACAAGATCGAATACATGAGGATGACGACTCTATGCCTCATTCGATGTCATACGCCTTAAAACAAGCAAAGGGTTAGTGATACATATGACAGAGAGGAGATATCGAACCGATCAATACCCTGTGTGTGTGCATTCGTAGAGGTCGAGCCCACGTGTGTGCATTCGTAGAGGACGGGCCCGAGGGAACGTCTTTGATCGGACTCGAGAGCTACTCATTTAGACTACGAGAGGTAGGTTTTCATGAGCCTTCATAGCTTCATATCCGATTAATTCATCTATTGTTGACGAGAGGTCCTCGTGCAGGATTTCTAGGCTAGAATTCCAATTTTCGCTGTGCATAGATCACGGGAATCCCTAACAGTGGTATCAGAGCCTAGGACGCTCTTTAGATGAATCAATCTTGCATGATTTGTGATAAAAATGCATGCTTGATGATATATGATTGTTGCCATGCTTTTTTATGCATGAATCTCTACTTCTCTTGCTTTGGTGTCATGACAATGTAAAAATCCGTTCTTGATGTTCTTCGGATAAAGGAAGGATTTTTATTTGTTTTCGGGTGTTGTTTCAGCTTGGTATTGATGCTCTCAATGCATGCAATCATTCTCGAGCCTCAGGAATCGACCCAAGTGAAATCGGATTGAGAATCGAGCTCGGAAAAGACCGATTTTGGATCAGGTCGAAGGACCAATTCTCAGTTTTCGCTCAAAACTGGAGAGTCTCAAATTAGGATTTCGAGATCGGGACTTTCGAGTGCCGAGTGAGATCGATACACTAAAATCATAAAGTTCAAAATATGATTTAATGTGATTGATAACATTCATTGTGTGACAACATATATGTATAATAACATGATATGCTTGCAACATGTGTAAGTTAGATCATATGATGTATAGCCTAGCCCATCAAGACAAAACCGTTTATATTGCATCTGATTTATAAATATAAAATGACGGTTTGTGCCATCGCAAGGTTTGGGTTGTATATATATTTTGCGACGAGTTACGTCGTAGTTTACATGTATTATATTTATACTCGGCATGCGAGCTGTTGATACATTTTGTAAACGCATTTCCCGGAGATGGCACGATTGGGAGTCTTGGAGTTGGCATTGAGTCGTGGAGACGTCAAGGAGCCTGTGGGAGCATCGCCAAGGATGAAGAAGAGTTAATGTAGTTGTAATCTTCACCATTAGGATGTGACCCCGATCTTTATGGACTGGCCCCATAAACATCAAACCTAGATATGGGCTTAAGATATACGTGTTTAAATTATGCCTTTTAGAATTGCATGATTAGTAATGTATGTTTATTTTATATGCAAAAGAGCATGATGAGTTTAAATTTACATATGTTTTGCATGTCCGAAATTGGTTAAATAATGTAAACTTGGGCATACAAAAATAAGTGAAGCATGAAACATATCATCGTACCGGTACGGATGAAGAGTTGTCATGTAGAAATGTACTCGGTATGTGTCTCGCAAAACTTGACCATATCGCAATGAAATTGAGTCATGCGATGATGTTATCCA
Source organism: Geranium rotundifolium (assembly GCA_963920655.1). Classification (NCBI taxonomy): domain Eukaryota; kingdom Viridiplantae; phylum Streptophyta; class Magnoliopsida; order Geraniales; family Geraniaceae; genus Geranium; species Geranium rotundifolium. The sequence goes on from OY987314.1 coordinate 15,894,486, forward strand.
AATTTGACACTCAACGAAATTGGGTGAGCACGAACGTCGTGTGCATTAGTAGAGCGTTCGTGGAAACAAAGCTAGAAGAGGTGGACAATTTTGTTTGAGGCGTAGATGCATTAGCTCTCTCCAGTTCAAGTTCTGGTACACAAGTCGTTAATTGGTTGACTCAACTAGGCCATGAACGTCGTGTGCGTTAGTAGAGCGTTCATGGAAGCAACATTAGAGGATGTGGGTGGTTTTGATTGGTGCGTAGATGCATTAGCTCTCTCCAATCAAGTTCTGGGCCACATATCCGCGATTGCGTTGACCTAGAGCATCAGACAGAACAACGCCGATGTACTTTGTACATATGTTCTGGCCAAGGCTCACACCCGGTGTGATTGGAAAGTACTTCTACCTACATAGCCTAATTCAAGCGTTAATGCCTTAGCTCACTTTAAGAGGGTGAATGAAGGGTCTTGGTTCTTGATTCTTGCGAATGATCAAAGTGGTCAAGGTTTTGCAACAAATTTTCATAGACAAATTCAGAGTCTAACTTGAATTTATTTATCTGTGTATATAATGGCAGCGAGCCAAACACACGTCGTGTCACTAAGGTCGATCCTGGAGAAGGAGAAGCTTAGTGGCGCGAATTTCCTCGACTGGGAGCGTAATTTGAGAATTGTCCTCAAACACGAGAGAAAGGAATGTATGCTTGACGAGCCCATTCCCCATGTGCCAGATGCTGGTTCCATGAGGAGTGTTAGAGATGCTCACCAAACACGTCTTAACGACTTGCTCGATGTGGGATGCATCATCTTGAGCACGATAGAGGCTGATCTCCAAAAATAATTGATGGATATTAGTTCGCGGGAAGTTTAATTTTCCGCGAAATTTACTTGCAAAAATTGAATTTTCGCCAAAATTTCGTTTCCCGACAAATTTGTAACGACGCACGTTGGGGCGTGCGCCGTTACAAACACAAACTTTAAAAAATATTAAAATAAAAAATGAATGTCGGTCCGATCGTGAATGATAAGCCGTTCTCCCGTGGTTTGATTTTCCTTAAATTTGTATTATACCACATAAATGTTGTTTACAACAGATTAAACGGTTTGGATTTAACAAATATTTATTACATCACCGAACGTGTGATGATTAATGTGTTTAGGGTTTATGTTAAAGTTTACCTTCTTATAAACTATACTCACATTTCAACGAAAGTCAATAATGTTGGAAAAAATGTTTGAATCCAACCATACGGATAGAAGCGCAATGCTTTGTTACTTCATGTGCGAAAATTTCAGACAATACCGATAAGGTATCAACCTCGATCGAAACAGGTCAAGGGAAAGTCAACTGAGTTGACCATTTGTAACGGCGCACTTTGGACAATGTGTGCCGTTACAATTAAATTAGTAACAGTGCACATTGATTTGTGCGCCGTTACAAACGAAAAAAATATTACTATTTTATTCTCGTATTTTCGATTGTAAATCTAACTGTACCGTTTTAAGCGAAATGCTTTGTTACTGTAGGTTCCAAACTTTAGACAATCCCTATAATGTATGAACCTCGATCCAAAACAATAACCCGATGTCAAACGAAGGTCAACAATTCGGTTAACAATTTGACCTTTGTAATGGCGCACATACCTAAAGTGCCCGTTACAAATCCATACATAGAAAAAAACTGTTTTTTGCTATATTTCGAAAATGACCAAATGACCCTCATAGGTCATAAATGACCAAAGTAGTCATAATTTGGTCATAAATAACCGTATTAGTGTTTAGGAGTCATAAATGACCAAGTTAACTATTATTCGGACATAAATGATGGAATTACCCTTCTATGTCATAAATGACTAAACTAAGCCCTAATTTGGTCAAAAATGACCGTATTGCCCTTATAAGCTATTTGACCATATAATAGTTTAATTTTCATGAAATCAAATCATATTATTGATAATTCGGTCAAACATACATATACATACTTTAATTAGAGTTGGCAGAATCATATTCTTCATGCCCTTCCATATTAGAGTCATATCATAAATATCATTTGGAAATGATATTGGACGACCCGACCTGAATATGCGACATAGACATTGTCATGAGCATATTTAGTTGTCGTGGCGTGCCATTATAGATCGAGGAGTCTTTGTGATCACAATATAGTCAATATCCGAGTTTGACCTAAACCTAACGTTATCTGTGATAGGGTAACCATCACGGTTGTGATTGGCTCGGGGACAGGTTATATGGGTGATACGAAAGACAGCTAAGGGATTTATCCCTCATACTCCGGTATGGGAACGATATCTGGTTGGGCCACTTGATGAGAATGACTGAAAGGAAACTCATGTCCATGCTTATGACACGGGGTATCATTTTTCAGTCATCTCACATATCAAGACTCAGTGATTAATCAAACTGTTTATATTCTGAGTTCTAGAATCAAACTGTTGTTTTAATTTCGATCTCCAACTTAAATTTAAATCAATACTGAATAATTTTTTTTTACTTCGTATAGATATAAATGACAAACACAACACAAGGAAGTAACAACGTATTGAGAGTCCTGATTGAGAGGGACAGGCTCAATGGCGTGAACACAAGTTGTATATCCTTACCGATGACCCAGCTGCTGAGCCAGCATTGAACGCGGCTAGGGCATCGAGGGATACTTACCAAAATTTTCTCAGTGACCAGATCGACGTGTCATATTTAATGTAGTTACGACGTTTTTGGTGATTGGCTTATTTTTAAGGTGATAGCATTTTGTGCCCTAGTCCAATTGCTAGTAGCCTATAAATGTCTATGTACATTATCATCGTTTGTAATATATATAAAACGGCTTTGTATTACTTATGTGTTGAAGTAATATGTTAAGCATGATCTGATTTATGACCATTAAAGTAGTAGAACCATAAATATGTACGGATCACACTTAACGAGTCCCTGGTCAATATACGCTTCTATAGAAGCGACCAATTTGAGGATGGTTCTCAATGACTTAGTTCTACTTGTCATAGGGATGAGGGATCCCGGAATCATATCATAGATATCATGAGGTGATTGATATCGGACGACCCACTTTGAATAGTGTTTTCATAGATTAAGCCATGAACATATTCAAATGCGATAGCTTGTAACGATATCCTTAGACCAAGGAGTCTTTGTGATCGCTATGCAATGTACGTGCGGCTTTAACTTGTGCCTAACGCTTTCCGTAACAGGATTGCAATAACGGGCATGATTGGGTGGCGGAACGGGTTGCATGAGTGACACGAAAGACAGCTAAGGGATTTATCCCTCATACTACGGTATGTGAAAGATATCCTTTAAAGGCCTCTTGATCGAGACTGACTGAGAGTAAGAGCATGGCCATGCCGGTGATACGGGTTATCAGTTCTCAGCCATCTCACATATCAAGTAACAATGATTGATTGAACAAGGGTGACGACTCTATGCCTTGTGATCAATCGGAATATCTGGAGATAATAGGATAGTGACGCAAAGGAGTCGGTCTGTTTCTACTGTCAAAAGCCTGGTCATTGGAAGAAAGACTGTCAGCAGCTGAAGGAGGATCAGAAGAAGGGCGGTGGGGCCGCTACTTCGTCAGGTATTCCATTAGAGCTAAATCTTTCTACTATAAATACTTGGGTACTAGACACTGGAGCTGAGTCTCATGTCTGTGCGGATGTGCAGGTGTTGCATAGTAGAAGAGATATGGGGGAAAACGAGGTGGACCTAAGAGTTGGGAACAACGTGAAAGTTACCGCAACTGCTGTGGGTTCTATGAACCTTGTGTTGCCTAGTGGGCTTCTAATTGAACTTTCTAATGTGTTTTGCGTACCTGCTTTCAGCAGGAATATTATATCAATTTCTTTTCTTGAAAAAGAAGGTTATTAAGAACGAGTTTTTTAATATTATGCGCAACAACATGTTTTATGGAAATGCTCACACTGTTGGAGGTTTGTACATATTGAATATGCAAAACTCAAGATCCAACATATTCTATAATATAAATGCTAAGAGGTTTAAAGCTAATGATTTAGACCAAACTCTAATCTGGCATTGTCGTCTAGGTCACATAAATGAGAAACGCATCTCAGCGCTTCATAAGCGCGGACTTCTAAGTCAATTCGAATTCCAAACGATTGATAGATGTGAAGCTTTTTTAATGGGCAAGATGACTAAAGCGCCCTTCACTGGTTTAGGTGAGAGGGCAGGTGATCTATTGGGTCTAATACATTCAGATGTATGTGGACCAATGAGTACACCAGCCAGAGGTGGTTTAGGCTACTTTATCACATTTACTGATGATTTCAGTAGATATGGTTATGTCTATCTCATGAGACATAAGTCCGAAGCCTTTGATAAATTCAAGGAGTTTAGGACTGAAGTAGAAAATCAACTCGGAAAGAGTATCAAGGCACTCCGTTCTGATCAGGGTGGAGAATACTTATCCGAGGAGTTTCTTAGTCATCTTACTGAAAGTGGAATACTATCTCAGTGGACTCCGCCAAGAACACCGCAACTCAATGGTGTGTCCAAGCGAAGGAATCGGACATTGTTGAATATGGTTCGATCGATGTTAAGTCTCACTGATCTCCCGATCTCCTTCTCGGGCTACGCTCTGCAAACGGCCGCATTCATAATAAATAGGGCTCCGTCAAAAGCAGTGGAAGGGATATCATTCGAGAAATGGTACGGGAAAGAACCCGTTTTGTACTTCCTAAAAATTTGGGGTCGCGAGGCTTATGTAAAAAGGTTGCTTGCAACCAAGCTCGAACCGAGATCAGATAAGTGCACTTTCGTCGGATATCCAAAAGAAACAAAAGGATACTACTTCTACAAACCGAGCGAAAATAAAGTTTTTTTCGCTCGAGGTGGGACATTCTTGAAAAAGGAATTTATTTCCAACACAGACAGTGGGAGGGCTGTTCATCTTGATGAAGTTCTAGATGAGATGGTCACTCAGGAACCACTAGACGACCCACTAGAAGAAGTAGAGCCAGAAGTGGTCGTTGAGCAAGAACCAATAGCTACAGTTAATGAGGATGGTCCAAGGCGGTCTGAAAGGATAAGTCATGCACAAGCAACAAGATTCTGAGGATTCTGACTCTGACAAAGACATCGATGCTACAATGACCCTTCTCACAAAAAATTACAACAAGGTCATGAGAAGATTCAGTCGTGTTAGGTTTGTGCCCTAGTCCAAAATAATTCCTCAATCTATATAGTAACAGACATCATTATTCTACATAATAAAAGGCATAATATTACTAACGTGTTGTAGTAATATATCTAATGTGATTTGATCTATGTCATAATGTGTGTAATCACTTATAGTAGAACTATAGATTAGAAAGAGTTGCATTCGATAAAGTCCCTGATCAGCTAAGCTTCTTCTGAAGCGATCAGTATGAGACTAACTCCTTGTGAGCACGCTCTACTGATCATGGCAAAGATATGCCGGAGTTATATCATAGATATCATCAGGTCGATGATATCGGACAACCCGATTGTGAGTATGCTACATAGATCCAGTCATGAGATACTCACATATCGTAACTTGTCATTATATCCTAAGACCAAGGAGTCTTTGTGTACACTATGTAACAAATACCTAGGTTTGACCTAGTCTAACGTTATCTGTAAAAGGGTAGCTATAACGGCTTCGATTGGCTTTGGCATTTATTGCACTAGTGAACTCGAAAGGTGTCTGAGGGATTTATCACTCATACTTCGGTATGGGAAAGATATCCGTTTAGGCCACTTGATGAGTATGACTGAAGAAATAGCATGGCCATGCAGGTGACACCTTAGTATCAGGTTTCAGTCATCTCAGATATCAAGAAACAGTGACATGTACGATAACAGGTTAAGTCGAATAATCGATAATCACGAATATTGGATAATCATAATGTCTTGCTAGAGGCCACTTATGATGGAAAGGGTAAAATGGTAATTTTACCAGTCTGCCAATTATTCGTGAGCCTAGAGGGTCACACGCATTAAGCACAATTCATGACAATAATTATGGATGAGAGTTGAGAACAATTCGGTAGTTTTCTGGCCTAAGGTTTTAACCAGACGGTTGAAGAAATCAATTCGAGGAAATTAAGCCGTTTTGACTAAACCGAAATTAGAACTCAAGTTAATGGGTTTAATTTGGGTTTTAGTTAAATGGGCTTAAAGCCCATTTAGGGTTTAAGATAATAGAGGGGTTAAATGCACATAAGAAGGATTAAAAGGATGAATAATGCAATTTTTATTTTGAAATTCAATTTAATTTCAAATTAAAAATCACATAATTTATTATTATCTTATCCTTGGAATTTTTCAGTAACCAACTCCCCTCTCTCTCTCCCTCAATTGCCGAAAACACTCTACCCTCTCTACCTCCATTATTGCTCAAGTTTTCTTTCAATTTTCTAGCAAAAAGTTAGAGAGAAAAACCATTTCGGTTGTGTGCTTGTGTGGACTTGATAGAGAGGACACTACGCTTGTGTTCTTGTCGATTACAAGAGGTAAACACAAGATTTTAATTATGTTTATAACATGTTCTAATAGCATTAAGATCAAGTTTTTATCGAGCACAATGGTTACATATTGTCCGCTGCATGATTTTCAATCTTTGGAACCCGTGATGATCTCTTTCAGTGGTATCAGAGCCAGGTTATTATGTTTATTAGTATGTGTTTAAATCTGATTTTTTTTATGTTTATATGTGTTCTTCATCATTAGCATGCATGTAAATCAAAAAAAAAATTCAGATTTGATCAATTTTGGAAATTCGAAAATTAATTATTTTTTTTTGGGTTTTTCGGGGTTAGCCATGGCTTAGCCATGGCCGACCAGGTCGAGTCCCATGGTGGACATGGTCAGCACCATGGGCCGACGAGGGTCGCCGGCGGGCGACCATGGCAGCCCTTGCGGGCGACCATGGTCGCTGCCGCGGGCGACCACGGTCTGCCCTTGCGGGCGACCATGGCAGCCCGTGAGGGCCACCATGGTTGCCTCGCGGGCGACCAGGGTCTGCCCTAGGGGCGACCATGGCTGCCCTCGCGGGCTACCATTGTCGTTCCCGTGGCCGACCACGGTCAGCCCCGCGGGCGACCTCGGCAGCCCTCACGGGCCACTGTGGTTGCCTCCGCGGGTGACCTTCGGTTGAGCCGGTTCGGCTCGACCAGATTCGTGCGAACTGGTTGGTTCGCAAGGATATTTGGAAACCCTAATAAAATTTAATTTTCAGATTTGGTTCGGTTTCGATAAACCAGCGAGAACCGGTCCAAAATTCAATTAATCGATTAAACCGTCCGTTTTCGATAAACCGGAATTTTTCCACACTTAAGAAAGATAAAGTTTGGAAAAATTATTTTTTTGATCAGCATGTTGATTGATAACATGATCTTTGATAATATGATGTTTTCCACATGATGCTAGCTAAGCCCATTAGATTTGTATTTTAATTTCGGTTTTGCAACCTGCGTGTTGCTTAATTTTGGGTTGTAGTAAATATGGCATGCGTGTCGTGATTTGTATTTTATTTAATTTATCTTAATATGTAATCACGAAGACCGACACAAGAATCAAGTCAAGAGGAGGCTCGAAGCCAGTGGGAGTTCGATATACAATCAGACTTTTATAATTCACATAAACGCAAATAATTACAAGTCAAGCGTGATACCATCCAAGTTTGGGCACTCAAAAGGGCTTTGACCATATGGATGTCGGTACGCCTCCGCGTAACATTCATAGAGAAGAAGTCTGGATGAGATGGGTAGTTCTGTGTGGGTGCGTGCGCCTCCGCGTAGTAGTCACATTAGTTCTATCCATAGTTCAAGCTTGGTAGACTTGTCTACGATTGTAAGCTAGGGCTGACCTAGGGTATCAGTATAGGGTATGCCACGTACTAACAAGTACAGACCCTAGCCAGGAACTACATGGTCTTGTAGATGGATTTACTCCTACCTTGATGCACTCAATTGGAGCATTGAGCCTCCGTTCACTTCAATTGAGAGTATGATGGGATCCTGGTTCAGATTCTAAAGTTAGAATCAGAAAGTGTTTTATAATTAAATCTCCAACTTCAATTTTAATTAATACTGATTAAAAGTTGTTTACTATGTAGATATAATATGGCAAACACGAATCACTCTGGTAGCGCGCTTAGGTCACTAATCGAGAATGATAAGCTTAACGGCGTAAACTTTCTCGATTGGGACCGGAATTTGATACTCGTTCTCAAGCATGAATGTAAGGATTATATCCTTACCCAGGAACAAGCACCTACTGAACCAGCACTAAACGCCTCAAGGGCGCTAAGGGATACCTACCAGAAATTCTTTAGCGACCGGATTGACGTGTCATGATGGGCAGTATGGTGCCGGACTTGCAGCAACAGTTCTAGGACATTTCCGACGATCCCAAAGCCTGTATGGCTGAGATCGAGAAAATGTTCAAAGAGAAAGCGCGTGTCGAAAGATACGACACTTTCGTTGAGTTGATGTCTTGCAAGCTAAAGGCTGGAGCTCCTGTCAATCCTCATGTCCTTAAGATGAAACGTCTTTTGGAACATTTGACCAGACTTGGTCATCCTGTGGACAAGTAAATGTCTGCAGACTTTGTGCTGCATTCATTTCCAGAAGCATATCGTGAATTCGTTGGAAATTACAATATGCATGACATGAATAAAACCATGTCAGAGCTTGATGGTATGCTCGTGACTGCTGAAAAGAATCTCAAGGGGAAAACCAAGGAGGTTCTTATGGTCAACAAGCAAGTGAGCTTCAAGAAAGCCGGCCTGGGCAAGGGTAAGGCTCCTGTGCACCTAGCAGGGAAGATTCGACAACCTAAGGGTCCAGCAGCTCCAAAGGCTGTTGAGAATCCTAAGAAGGAAGTCGTCTGCTTCTATTGCCAAGGACTGGGGCACTGGAAGAAGGATTGCAAGAAACACAAGTTGTTTTTTAAGAAGAGTGGAGCTTCCACGTCTTCAAGATCAGGTATATTTATTATTGAGCTCAATCTCAGTTTATCTACATCAGATTCTTGGGTACTTGATACAGGTGCAGAATCTCACATTTGTGTTAATGTGCAGGCTCTGGGAAGTAGAAGAGAAGTGAGCAAGGGCGAGGCGGACCTACGAGTTGGCCATGGCAATCAAGTCTCGACAACTGCTGTAGGAGATATTAGTCTTAGTTTGCCCAGTGGGCTAGTTTTATTTTTAAGTGATGTTCATTGTGTACCTGCGTTTCGCAGAAATATTATTTCAATTTCCTTGCTCGACAAGGAAGGATATCATTTTACAATTGATAATGGAGATTTTAGTATTTTCAAGAAAACCATGTTTTATTGCAATGCTTCATTAGTTGGTGGTTTATATATTCTTAATATTCAAAACACTGACACTAGCTCGATTTATAATATCAGTAACAAAAGGGTTAAATCCGATGATTTAAACCAGACTGTGATATCGTACTGCCGTGAGTGCTCATGGGCCCACAAACATCAGAAACGCATCTCAACACTTCACAAGTGTGGGCTTCTAAGTCCGTTTGAATTCACTTCAATTGAGAGATCCGAGTCATGCCTTATGGGCAAAATGAAAAAAGCACCTTTTGCCGATTTAGGTGAAAGGGCGAGTGACTTACTAGGCCTCATACATTCCGATGTTTGTGGGCCCATGAGCACTCACGCCAGAAGAGGTTTTCACTACTTCGTTACATTCACTGATGACTTCAGTAGATTTGGGTATGTTTATCTTATGAGACATAAGTCGGAAACCTTTGACAAGTTCAAAGAGTTCCAGAACGAAGCACAGAACCAGCTTGGTAAAAGTATAAAGGCGCTTCGATCTTACCGAGGCGGTGAGTACTTAGACCAAGATTTTCACAGTCATTTAAAGGAGTGTGGGATCATCTCTGAATTGACTCCGCCTGGAACACCTCAAATGAATGGTGTATCCGAACGGAGAAATCGGACCTTGGTTGACATGGTTCGATCAATGATGAGTCAGGCTGATCTTCCTATCTCCTTCTGGGGCTATGCCCTAGAAACGGCCGCATTCATATTGAATCGGGCTCCTACAAAGGCAGTGGAAAGCACTCCATACGAAGTATGGAACGGGAAGAAACCCTTATTAGCTTTCCTTAAGATTTGGGGATGTGAAGCTTACGTCAAGCGTTTGCAAGGCGATAAGCTCGAACCCAAATCAGAAAAATGTGTCTTTGTGGGGTACCCTAAAGAAACAAGGGGGTACTATTTCTACAAACCAAGCGAGAACAAAGTTTTTGTTGCTCGAAGAGGGGTATTTTTGGAAAAGGAATTTATTTCCAAAAGAGCTAGTGGAAGTGCCGTGCATCTTGAATAAATTCAAGAAGATACGGAGCAACCCACTACGCCGAATGTAGAAATACAGGAGCCAGAAGAGGTCATTGATCAAGAACCAATCCCGACACCCATTCCAGATGGTCCAAGAAGGTCTGAGAGATCTCGTCAAACTCCTATCAGATATGGCTTCCTAGCCACTGAAGGAAATGACTTGATGTTGGTGGATCAGGATGATCCAGAAACCTACAGACAAGCTTTGGCCAGTCCAGACTCCGAAAAATGGCAGAACGCCATGAATGAGGAAATGAAATCCATGTCAGATAACCAAGTCTGGAACTTGGTGGATCAAACCCCTGGGATAAAACCCATTAGTTGCAAATGGGTCTAAAAAATTAAGACCGACATGGATGGAAAACCTCTGACCTATAAAGCTAGACTGGTTGCGAAAGGTTATCGCCAAATCGAAGGTATCGATTATGACGAGACTTTTTCACCTGTGGCTATGGTCAAATCTATCCGGATCATTCTAGCCATAGCAGCATACTACGACTATGAGATATGGCAGATGGACGTCCAAACCGCCTTCCTTAACGGGAACTTAAAAGAGGATGTGTATATGACACAGCCCGAGGGTTTTGTGATCCAGAGAATCCCGGAAAGATCTGTAAGCTGCTTAGATCCATTTATGGATTAAAGCAAGCTTCACGGAGTTGGAACATTCGTTTTGACGAAGCCGTAAGGGAATTCGGTTTTATCAAAAACGAAAGTGAGCCTTGCGTATATAAGAAAGCGAGTGGGAGTAAAATAGTATTCCTAGTGCTGTATGTCGATGACATACTGATCATCGGGAATGACATCCCAACCCTGCTTGAAGTTAAAGCTTGGTTAGGGAAATGCATCTCGATGAAGGACTTAGGTGATGCTGCTTTCATTTTGGGCATCAAGATCTACAGAGATCGACTCAAGAGAATATTGGGCCTAAGTCAGAGCACTTACATAGATAAGGTGTTGAGAAGATTCTCAATGCTTGATTCTAAGAAGGGATGCTTACCCATGCGACATGGCATTAAGCTTAGCAAACAACAGAGTCCTAAGACTCATGATGAGCTAAACAGAATGAGTAAGATCCCATATGCTTCGGCTGTGGGATCCATCATGTATGCTATGATTTGCACGAGACCAGACGTCTCGTTCGCGTTAAGCTGTACCAGCAGATATCAATCTAACCCAGGCCAGGAGCACTGGACTGCTGTCAAGAGTATCCTAAAGTATCTAAGGAGAACTAAAGACGCATTCCTAGTATATGGTGGGAAGGATGGAGAACTAGCAGTCACAGGATATGTTGATGCTAGCTTTCAGACAGATCCTGATGATTTCAAATCACAAGCAGGATTTGTATTCGTGTTAAATGGCGAAGCATTCAGCTGGAAGAGCTTCAAGGAAGCCACAACTGCCGATTCTACAACAGAGGCTGAGTACATAGCTGCAGAAGAAGCAGCTAAGGAAGCCGTATGGGTTAGAAGTTTTCTAACGGGATTAGATGTAATGCCGCGAGCATCTGATCCGGTAAGCTTGTTGCGTGACAACACTGGGGCCATAGCATTAGCTCAAGAGCCCAGATACCACAACAGAACTAAACACATACAGAGGAAGTATCACATTATCAGAGAGTATATTGATAACAGTGATGTGGAGATGGCTTATGTACCGACTGATGACAATGTTGCTGATCCCCTAACAAAGGCTTTACCGCAGCCTAAGCATGAGGCGCACGTGAAGTCTATGGGGGTAGATTGGAACTTAGGTTGGAACTAGGGGCAAGTGGGAGATTGTTAGGTTTGTGCCCTAGTCCAAAATAATTCCTCAATCTATATTGTAACGGGCACCATTATTCTACATAATAAAAGGCATAATATTACTAACGTGTTTTAGTAATATATCTAATGTGATTTGATCTATGTCATAATGTGTGTAATCACTTATAGTAGAACTATAGATCAGAAAGAGTTGCATTCGATAGAGTCCCTGATCAGCTAAGCTTCTTCTGAAGCGATTAGTATGAGACTAAATCCTTGTGATCACGCTCTACTGATCATGGCAAAGATATGCCGGAGTTATATCATAGATATCGGACAACCCGATTGTGAGTATGCTGCATAGATCCAGTCATGAGATACTCACATATCGTAACTTGCCATTATATCCTAAGACCAAGGAGTCTTTGTGTACACTATGTAACAAATACCTAAGTTTGACCTAGTCTAACGTTATCTGTAAAATGGTAGCTATAACGGCTTCGATTGGCTTTGGCATTTATTGCACTAGTGAACTCGAAAGGCGTCTGAGGGATTTATCACTCATACTTCGGTATGAGAAAGATATCCGTTTAGGCCACTTGATGAGTATGACTGAAGAAATAGCATGGCCATGCAGGTGATACCTTAGTATTAGGTTTCAGTCATCTCAGATATCAAGAAATAGTGATTGATAAATTAGGATGACCGTTCTATGCGTATTGATCAATCTGGATATCGGTTTGATAAAAGGACAGTGACATGTACGATAACAGGTTAAGTCGAATAATCGATAATCACGAATATTGGATAATCATAATGTCTTGCTAGAGGTCACTTATGATGGAAAGGGTAAAATGGTAATTTTACTAGTCTGCCAATTATTCGTGAGCCTAGAGGGTCACACGCATTAAGCACAATACATGACAATAATTATGGATGAGAGTTGAGAACAATTCGGTAGTTTTCTGGCCTAAGTTTTTAACCAGACGGTTGAGGAAATCAATTCGAGAAAATTGAGCCGTTTTGACTAAACCGAAATTAGAACTCAAGTTAATGGGTTTAATTTGGGTTTTAGTTAAATGGGCTTAAACCCCATATAGAGTTTAAGATAAGAGAGGGGTTAAATGCAAATAAGAAGGATTAAAAGGATGGATAATGCAATTTTTATTTTGAAATTCAATTTCAAATTAAAAATCACATAATTTATTATTATCTTATCCTTGGAAATTTTCAGCAACCAACTCCCCTCTCTCTCTCCCTCAATTGCCGAACACACTCTCCTCTCTCTACCTCCATTATTGCTCAAGTTTTCTTTCAATTTTCTAGCAAAAAGTTAGAGAGAAAAACCATTTCGGTTGTGTGCTTGTGTGGACTTGATAGAGAGGACACTACGCTTGTGTTCTTGTCGATTACAAGAGGTAAACACCAGACTATAATTATGTTTATAACATGTTCTAATAGCATTAAGATCAAGTTTTTATCAATCAGCACGGTTACATATTGTCCGCTGCATGATTTTCAATCTTTGGAACCTGTGGTGATCTCTTTCAAGTCGAATGGGGGGAAAGAATGCTACAATAGATGACAGAAACAAAGCTCCACAAAAAGCTTTGACAGGAGGAAGTCTTGACAAACTAAACAGAAGCGGAGAGGAAAACAGCAAGAACAAAGGACCTTAGTGTCATGAATGTGAAGGATTTGGTCATCTTCGCAGAGAATGTCCAAATTTCCTCAAACGACAAAAACGAGGATATAATGCTACCTTATTAGATGATGACAATGAAGATAGTGGTTCTGAGGAGGTAAGCAATTTTATTGCATTCACTACTACTACGTCTGTATGTAACATTGATAACTCTGCCAATATCAATGATGATCTCCATCATCCAACTCCAAACGAGAATTGGACTAAAGAGCAATTGGTCGAGGCATACAAAAGCTTGCATACCAGATGGGTCAAGGAAACTCTGATCCTTGATCAACAAGGAGAACAAATCATCATTCTTACCAACGACAAGTCTAGATTCCTAGAGACGATTGTGGAGCTAAAACGCAAAATTACCAGACTTAATAGAGAAATTAGTCTTATGACTAAATTAGTAAAGATGATGAATCCTAGCCCAGAAAGCCTTGACAAAATCCTATGAGTAGGAAAGCAGTCCAAAGATATGACGTGACTAGGGTACACACATAATACGACCTCATCAGCACTCACAAAGTTTGTCCCACAACAATCCATGGGTGACAAGAAACTAGAAGATGACACGACACATCCTACATGACGACCTACAACAAATGTCATGACATCTTCTATAACTTGTTCTTGTCAATCAGTTGCCAAAAGACATCCTCTACGCAGACATCGATATTCCAGAAATCCATCATATAAATATCAGTGGATATGTCATTACTGTGGTCGAAGGGGTCACATCAGACCATTCTGCTTTCAACTCCATAGGAAGAAGCAAGCTCAGTTACCACAAAATCAAAGGAGATATCAAGGTCATCTCTCGACTCCTCCGAAAACATCCCGCCTTGAATGGAGACCAAAGAATCTAGTCTATCGAGCTAATGTTGCATATACCTCCTTGAGTGCTTCAACCAACAAGGACTGGTATCTCGATAGTGGATCTTCTCGACACATGACAGGTACTCCAGAGTTTCTTTCCAATCTCAAATTATATACAAACTGCTATGTTACTTTTGGAGAGGGGATTCGAGCTCGAATCATTGGAAAAGGACTACTCAAGCATCTAGGAGCTTCTTGCCTTACTGAAGCATTACTTGTAGAAGGACTTAAGGCAAATCTGATTAGCATCAGCTAGATTTGTGATCTGGGTTCAGAAGTAAAATTTACTAAAGAAGCATGTATAGTAAAGGATTTCGATCAAGTCACTATCTTACAAAGAATCCGCTCAATGGATAATTGTTACATATGGTCGCCCGATTCACACATCAAAGTGGCAAAGTGTCTTCTCTCCAAAGAAGAAGAAACCAAACTTTGGCATAGAAAGCTTGGACATCTAAATCTTAGGAGCATGCAGAAGGCAATCTCAGAGCAGGCTAATACTGGAATTCTGAACTTGAAAATCGTGGAAGGAAAGATCTGCGAAGAATGCCAGATTGGAAAGCAAACTAAGATGTCACGCAAGAAGCTGCAGCATATCACCACCTCTCGAGTACTATAGCTAATACACGTTGACCTCATGGGGCCAATGCAAGTTGAAAGCCTTGGAGGAAAACGCTACGTCTTTGTGTGTGTAGACGATTACTCACGATACACATAGGTTGATTTCCCTAGTGACAAATCGGATACCTTTTCGATCTTCAAGAATCTATGCATCCATGTCCAACGAGAAAAAAGGGAAACAATTGGCAAAATAATTCGACTTCGCAGTGATCATGGTCGAGAGTTCGAAAACATTAAATTTGCCGAATTCTGCAACTCATAAGGGATAGCCCATGAGTTCTCAGCACCAATCACTGTTGAGCGCAAAAACAGGACTCTACAGGAGATGGCTAGAGTTATGATGCTGGCCAAGGACATACCAACTCACTTCTAGGCAGAAGCACTTAACACTGCTTGCCATATCCACAATCTAGTCACTCTCCGGCCAAGTATGTCAGTAACTCATTATGAAATATGGAGGGGGAGAAAGCCCAATGTTAAGTACTTCCATATCTTTAGATCCACCTGTTATATTCTGGTTGATTGAGAACCTCGTCGAAAACTTGATCCAAAGAGTGATGAAGGCATCTTCCTTGGCTACTACATGAATAGTCGCGCGTTCCGGGTCTTCAACAAACGAACCAAGACTATGATGGAATCAATCAATGTTGCTGTTGATGATGACTGTGAAGATGCCCAAGAAGATGCGATAGATGAAGAAAGATTTTATCCAAACAATGTTAGGAAGGATGCTATTGCTGATGCTAGTGAAGATGCTAGCAGCAAGTCAGAAGACAATGATGCTAGTCCAAGTGTCAATAACAATAAGACAGTTCCTGAAGCTAGCAACATAAACCCTTCACGAAGAATCTAGGCTGATCATCCTATCTCTAGAGTAATTGGAGATCTAAATGAAGGCATACGGACTCGGAAAAAAGCTCCTGTGAACTACAACGAGATGATAGGTAATATATGCTTCGTTTCAAAGATTGAACCTAAAAATATCAACGAAGCCATCAATGATGAGTATTGGGTCAATGCTATGCAAGAGGAACTGATTCAATTTGAGAAAAACCAGGTATGGGAACTGGTGCCCAAGCCAAGTGAAGGAAATGCCATTGGCACAAAATGGATCTTCAAAAATAAGTCCGATGAACTTGGTAAAATCACTCGCATTAAAGCAAGGTTAGTAGCTCAAGGGTACACTCAAATTGAGGGAGTAGACTTCAATGAGACCTGTCCCAGCGTAGATCTCACTGTGCTAACATGCTGAAGTCGATGCTTCCTCAAGACTCTGATAACAATGGTTCCTCCTCCCTACCTGATTCTACTGAAGACACTACCAAAGATGCCTCTGCAACTGATACAAAAGAAGATACTGCTTGTTCCAGAAGCAGTTCTGTTTGAATTTTAAGTACTTTCTGGATTCGCTAAAAACTAAACAACTTTTCTTTTCTATTTGCTCTGAACATGTTTCATACATATTCTCGACTGCTGATCGGGAATGTGTGTGAGTTAAGTTTGTGTTTATTATTTCCTGTTCTGTTATTCAAATTTTTCTTTAAGTTTGGCTCTTTTTGAGCTAGCAAGGGGGAGTAAGACGTAAGGCGAGACACACGCCGATCGTTGCAAGTAAAAGCTGACGACAAATACGACGCAGAATGCCACGAAGAATGCTGTCGACAAATGCGACGAAGAATGCGACGAAGAATGCTGAGCTTAAGAATAGCCAAAGGGGGAGATTGTAGTTACGACTTTTTTGGTAATTGGCTTAGTTTTAAGGAATTAGAGAAAATGTCATAAAGAATGTCGAAGCATCGTATGCGACATCTTGTATGACATTGTTAACGACATCTCGGCAAACATCATGTTCGACGGAAATCAGGAAAGTCCATCAACTGCAGAAAATACGACTACGATTAGGAATTATGCAAAGTCCCAGAACGTCTCCGATTCTAGAAAGAAGAAAGACGGTGATAAAGAGAAAACCCATTAGGGTTAGTACTCATGCTCGATTGCTATAAAAGCTTAGGCTACCCCCTTAGCAATCGTGTGGTTCTTTTATTATCTCCTAGCAATAATTTACAAAGCTCTTAGACGTGAAGCTTTGCGGACTGAGAGGTTGCAGATTGTGCTAAGAATATTGTGTATCACCATAACTATTGAGAGTTAGGTGATTGAGGGTTTACTGATCGCGTGAAGACTGCTCGCAACCACATTGTTTAACGACGACTTGAACCGACAAAGCAAGGCGATTGCTCGAAGAGTGGAATCAAGACAGAGTCTTGGATTCAGGGGGAGACCCTGAGATAGGTTTGCACTGTGATAAGTAGCATAAAGTATAGATCTTGGGATGATCATAGGTACCTGTATGTTTTGACGTATTGCTGATAGTGAAACCTTTCCACTAGGCTGAGAGCCCCCAGACGTAGGTGACGTTGCACCGAATTGGGTAAGCAATTTGTTGTGTCGTTGTTTATTACGTTTTATATTTACCGTCCTACCTTATCTACGCAAGTTGTCATACATGGTGTTATAGCTTTATACATAACATTGTGTGTGGCATCTTGCACAACTACCTGATCAAAATTTCAATTGGTATCAGAGGGGGCACCTACAGCTTTAGGTGAGTTCCTAAACAAATATTTTGATCATCAAGATGGACAATACCAGAGAAGGAGGATCCATCAACCGACCACCTGTTCTAGATGGAAGTAACTACGGCTATTGGAAGGCTCGCATGTGTGCCTTCATTGAGTCCCTTGAGAAAAAAACATGGAAGGCTGTGATCAATGGTGGGAATGCCCCACAAATCAGTTATAATGATGGTAACCCTATCGGCCCAAAACCAGAAAAAGACTAGATTGATAACGAAGACGAGGAATCACTGGGAAACTCTCGAGCCCTGAATACTATTTTTAATGGTGTTGACAAGAATGAATTTAGAATAATCAACACATGCACAACTGCCAAATCCGCATGGGATATCCTGGCTGTTGCATATGAAAGAACAACCAAGGTTTGAGAACAAAATCTGCAATACTTGACAACCAACTTCGAAGCCCTTATCATGAAAGAGGACGAATCAATTGCTGAATTCAACGTTCGAATTCGAGATCTAGCCAATGAATCCTATTTTCTGGGCGAACCAATTTCTGATGAAAAACTGGTTAGAAAAACCTTGCGTGCTCTTAGCCCTAGATTTAAGATGAAGATCACCACAATTGAGGAAGTTCATGACCTCAAGATCTTAAAATTTGATGAACTAATGGGATCTCTAATGACCTATGAGCTATCTCTGCCCAACATCGACAAAAGGAATAAAGGAGTTGCCTTCAAAAGCTCAACACACAAGCAACCAGATTCTGAGGATTCTGACTCTAACGAAGACATCGATGCTACAATGACCCTTCTCACAAAAAATTACAACAAGGTCATGAGAAGATTCAGTCGAATGGGCGGAAAGAATGCTACAACAGAAGAAGATACTGCTACAGAAGAAGATACTGCTACAAAAAAATTACAATTTTAAGTACTTTCTGAATTCGCTAAAAACTAAACAACTTTTATTTTGTATTTGCTCTGGACATGTTTCATACATATTCTCGACTGCTGATCGGGAATGTGTGTGAGTTAAGTTTGTGTTTTATTATTCCCTGTTCTGTTATTCAAATTTTTCTTTAAGTTTGGCTCTTTTTGAGCCAGCAAGGGGGAGTAAGACGTAAGGCTAGACACACGCCGATCGGTGCAAGTAAAAGCTGACGACAAATGCGAAGCAGAATGCCACGAAGAATGATGTCGACAAATGCGACGGAGAATGCAATGAAGAATGCTGACCTTAAAAATAACCAAAGGGGGAGATTGTAGTTACAACGTTTTTGGTGATTGGCTTATTTTTAAGGAATTAGAGAAAATGTCATAACGACTGTCGAAGCATCGTATGCGACATCTTGTATGACATTGTTAACGACATCTCGGCAAACATCCTGTTCGATTGAAATCAGGAAAGTCCATGTTCTGCAGAAAATACGACTACAATTAGGAATTATGGAAAGTCCCAGAACGTCTCTGATTCTGGAAAGAATAAAGACGGTGATAAAGAGGAAACCCATTAGGGTTATTACTCATGCTCGATTGCTATAAAAGCTTAGGCTACCTCCTTAGCAACCGTGTGGTTCTTTTATTGTTTCCTAGCAATAATTTACAAAGCTCTTAGACGTGAAGGTTTGCGGGCTAGGAGGTTGTAGATTGTGCTAAGGATATTGTGTATCATCATAACTATTGAGAGTTAGGTGATTGCGGGTTTAGTGATTGTGTGAAGACTGCACACAACCACAACGTTCAACAATGACTTGAACCGACAGATCAAGGCGATTGCTCAAAGAGTGGAATCAAGACGGAGTCTTTGATTCAGGGGGAGACCCTGAAATAGGTTTGCACTGTACTAAGTAGCATAAAGTATAGATCTTGGGATGATCATAGATACTTGTATGTTTTGACGTCTTGCTGATAGTGAAACCTTTCCACTAGGCTGAGAGCCCCCAGACGTAGGTGACGTTGCTCCGAACTGGGTAAACAATTTGCCGTGTCGTTGTTTATTACGTTTTATATTTACTGTCCTATATTATCTACGCAAGTTGTCATACACGGTCTTATAGCTTTATACATAAAATTGTGTGTGGCATCTTGCACAACTACCTGATCAAAATTTCATATAATGATGGCCATCATGGAGCCTAAGCTGCAAAAGCAGTTCACGGACTTTGCAGATGATCCTCGAGCATTAATGAAAGAGGTCAAGGAGATGTTCAAGGAAAAGGCTCATATGAAAAGATATGACACTCTCAGGGAACTTCTCTTCTGCAAGTTCAAGGATGGAGCCTTTTTCAGTCCACATGTCTTGAAGATGAAACGTCATCTGGAGCACCTGACCAAGATCGATCTTGGTGTAGAGAAGGAAATGGTTGCGGACATCGTTCTACAGTCATTTCCTAATGCTTATAGAGATTTTATTATGAATTACAATATGCATGACATGGAAAAGTCTGTCACAAAGCTTCATGGGATGCTTGTGACCGCTGAAAAGAATCTCAAGGGCAAGCCAAGGAGGTTCTTAGGGTCAACAAGAAGGTCAACTTCAAGAAAGCTAGAACTGGTAAGGGTAAAGCACCTGCGCACATTGCATGGCAGATCAGGCAACCTAAGGGTCCAAAGGTTCAAGTAGCTCCAAGTCTGTTGTGAAGGCTAAGGACAAGGCGGCAATTGTCTGCTATCACTACAATGAGCCAAGACACTGGAAGAGGGATTGCAAGCAATACAAGGATCACGGTAAGAAGAGTGGGGCATCCACATCTTCGGGATCAGGTATTTATGTTATTGAGCTGAACCTCATCCGTTCCAATACTGATTCTCGGGTACTTGACACTGGTGCTGAATTCGCATTTGTATCAATGTGCAGGACCTTGAAGGTAGAAAGGATTTGGGCAGAGACGAGATGGAACTAAGAGTTGGTAATGACAATCAAGTCGCAACAACTGCTGTAGGGACGATTAGTCTTAGTTTGCCCACTGGGCTTGTTTTTAAAATTAAACAATGTTCATTGTGTACCTACCTTGTCGTAGCAATATTATATCGATTTCCCATTTGGATAGGGAAGGATATTGTTTTTCTATTGATAATGGATAATTAATATCTTAAAGAATAATATTTTATATTGAAATGCTTCATTGGTTGGTGGTTTGTATGTTCTAAACACTCAAGACACTAACACAAGTTCCATTTAGAACATAAACAACAAAAGGGTTAAATATGACGATGTGAACCAAACTGTGATATGGCATTGTCATTTAGGGCACATAGGCGAGAAACGCGTATTGACACTTCATAAGTGTGGACTTTTAAGTCCATTTGAATTCATTTCAATTGAAAGATGCAAGTATTGCCTTATGGGAAAAATGACAAAGGCTCCTTTCACGGGTACAGGTGAAAGGGAAAGTGACTTATTAGGTCAAATACATTCCGACGTATGTTGACTTATAAGTACTCATGCCAGGAGAGTGTTCAACTACTTCATCACGTTTACTAATGATTTCAGTAGATTTGGTTATGTCTACTTGCTGAGGCATAAGTCTGAAGCCTTTGACAAGTTCAAAGACTTTCAAAATGAAGTATAGGACCAGCTTGGGAAAAGTATAAAGGCACTTCGTTCCGATCGAGGTGGGGAATAATTAACCTAAGACTTTCACAGTCATCTTGGAGATTCTGGGATCATCTCTGAATGGACTCCACCCGGAACACCACAATTAAATTGTAAGAGCTTGTGCCCTAATCCAAGTCTTTTCTACGTAATCTTCTGTTTAGAAATTAATGACATTTACATTATTATTGTGTTTTGATAATGTGTCTAGCGATAACTTAATCTAAAGTCATTAGTGTTTACACAAGATAAACAGAACCTTTAGATATTATCAAGTTATGCTTGATGGATCCCTAGTCAAATGCTTATCTATAAGTGACTAGTGTGATGATGAATTAAGATCAAGTCCTGCTGATTAAGGTAGTGGGACTACCAAAGTCATATCACGAACATGATCTGGAGGATTATATTGGATGACCCGAGGTGGAGTATGGCGCATAGTTTTAGTCACAAATGCATACTCCGTCGTCGCGTGATCACTGCCTTAATACCTTGGAGCGTGTGGCTCACATGCACGTTACTCCATTAGTTTGACATGTCCTAACGCTGCCTATAACAGGGTAGCAATAACTGACATCGTTGGCCATTGGACAGAATGTAGTGGGAGCGTACGTTGCGTCCAAAGGGATTTGTTTCCCCACGGTGAGACGTGGTTAAGGGTATGGTTCAGGCCCCCTTGATGAGTGTGACTAATGAAGTGTGTGGCCGCACCAATACGTATCAGTCAACTCAGAATTCGAGGAACTAGATCGAATACATGAGGATGACGATTCTATGCCTCACACGATCTCATACGCCTTAAAGCAAACAAAGGGTTAATGATACAGATGACAGACAGGAGATATCGAACCGATCGATACAGTCGTGGACATTGGGTAATCGCTAAGTCTTACTAGATGCCACTGGTGATAGATCGGGTGAGATGAATTCTCACGTCGATCTGCCAATGGGTCACGGCCCTATAGGGTCACCCTCTAAGAGCAAGACCGAAGGGACTCGAAGGGACTCAAGAGGTCCAAAGCAAGTGGTGTGGGAATAATTGTAGTTTGGTGTCGATCGCCACCTTGGGGGTGTCGAGCGCCACCTTGGAGGTGTCGATCGACACGGCCACAAGAATGTGTCGATTGACACTTAGGTCTAGCACCGAAAGGGGTGTGGATCGACACTCTCCATGCGGGAAGGGTGTCCATCGACACCTATGCCGGGTGCTGAAAACCTAGAGGCCCTCCCCAAAGCCTATATAAGGAGGCTTTGGTTGAGAGCCTCTACCTAATGCTCTTGAGTAATATTAACTACACAACCCATGAAAAGGCTCTAGCTTTCACATCCGGGAGTTAGGGCAATCGAGTGAAAAGGGTCCAGTGACAGTCTAGTAGCTGTCAGGTGGATTCAAGCTTCACAAGGTTGAGCTCGGTGTGTGTGCACTGGTAGAGGACGGTCCCGAGGACTTGTCTTCGAATCGGTTGATTCTTGCTTTGAGAGCTAAATTCTCAATCTTTACTCTAGATTATGATTCATCTAGTTGTTGGCAAGGATCCGGTGTAAGGGGTTCGGGTTGATTTCATTTTTTCCGCTGCGCTAGACCCGCTAGGAACCCCAACATAAATGGTGTGTTTGAGCGGAGAAACCGAATATTGTTAGATATGGTTCGGTCCATGATGAGTCAGGCTGATCTTCCAATTTCCTTCTAGGGTTATGCCCTGGAAACGACATTCATTCTGAATCGGGCTCCGACAAAGGTAGTGGAAAAGACACCATACGAAGTATATAGTGGGAAGAAGCCCAGGTTTTCTTTCTTGAAGATTTGGGGATGCGAAAATTATGTCAAGCGTTTGCAAGGCGATAAAGTCGAACCCAAGTAAGACAAATGCGTCTTTGTGGGGTACCCTAAGGAAACAAGGGTGTACTACTTCTACAAACCCAATGAGAAGAAAGTTTTTGTTGCTCAAGGTGGGGTGTTCTTGGAAAAGGAATTTATTTCCAAGATGGCTAGTGGGAGTTTCGTGCATCTAGAAGAAATTCGAGAAAGTACAGAACAACCTGAAACAATTCAGGAACCTACTAGGAAAGATGTAGAAGTACACGAGCCTGAGATGGTCGTAGATGAGGAACCAATCCCTACAGAAGTTTCATATGGTCTAAGGAGGTCTGAAAGATCTCGTCAGGTTCCCGTCAAATATGGTTTTCTAGCCATATCTGAGGGAGATGACTAGATGGTTGTGGATCACAATGATCCAGCAAGCTTTCCATAAGCATTGGACAATACCGACTCCGATAAATGGCAGGAAGCCATGAAAGAGAAAATGAAATCCATGTGTGATAATCAAGTCTGAAGCTTGGTTGATCAAACCCCTGGGATAAAACCCATAGAGTGTAAGTAGGTCTATAAGCTCAAGACCGACATGGATGGAAATCTTCAAACCTATAAGGCTAGGTTTGTTGCAAAAGGTTATCGTCAGATTCCAGGTTTTAACTATGATGAAACCTTTTCACCAGTAACAATGGTCAAATCTATCCGGATCATTCTTGTCATAGCTGCATACCACGACTATGAGATATGACAGATGGATGTCAAAACTGCCTTCCTTAACGGGAACTTACAAGAAGATGTGTATGTGTCACAACCTGAGGGTTTTGTCGATCCAAAGAAAATTGGAAAGATATGCAAGCTGCAAAGATGCATTTGTGGATTGAAGCAAGCTTCACGGAGATGGAATCTTCGTTTTGATGAAGCTGTAAGAGAATTCTGTTTCATCAAGAATGCAGATGAACCTTGCGTTTATAAGAAAGCGAGTAGGAGTAGTATTGAATTCCTGGTGCTTTATGTCGATGACATTTTTTTTATCGAAAATTACATCCCAACATTCCTTAGCGCCAAAGCTTGGTTAGGAAAGTGCTTCTTGATGAACGGCTTAGGTGATGTTGCATTCATTTTGGGCATCAAGATTTACATAGGTCATTCCAAAAGAATTTTGAGCCTAAGTCAAAGCACTTGCATGGATAAAGTGTTGAGAAGAGTCTCAGTGCTTGATTCTAAGAAGGGATTCATACCCATTCGTCATGGCATTAAGCTCAACAAGATACAAGGTCCTAGTACACCTGATGAGCTGAGAAAAATGAAACAGATCCTGTATGCCTCAGCTATAGGATCTATCATGTATGCCATGATCCGCACGAGACCGGATGTCTCGTTCGCACTCAGATGCACTAGTAGATTTCTGTCAAACCATGGCCAAGAACACTGGAGTGCAGTGAAGGCCATCCTCAAATACTTGAGGAGGATCAAGGACGCATTCCTAGTGTATAGAAGGGAAGAAGGAGAACTAGTAGTCACAGGGTATGTTAATGCTAGCTTTCAGACAAATCCTGATGATTTCAAATTTCAGGCAGGATATGTCTTTGTGTTGAACGGTAAAGCATTCAGCTGGAAGAGCTTCAAGCAAGCCACAACTGCCGATTCTACAGGGGAAGGGTGAGTATGTAGCTGTAGTAGAGGCAGCTAAGGAGGCTGTATGGATTAGAAGCTTTCTAACCGAATAAGGAGTAATGCCGCAAGCGGCTGATCCAGTTAGCTTGTTGTGTGACAACACATGGGCCATAGCACTTGCTCAAGAGCCCAGATTTCACAACAGACCCAAACATATACGCAGAAACTATCACATTATCAGAGAGTATGTTGACAATGATGATGTGGAGATCACATATGTTCCGACTGATAATAATATAGCCAGTCCCTTGACGAAGGCTCTTGCCCAGCCTAAGCATACGAGACATGTGAGGTCTATGGGAATAGATTGTGAAATTTCGATCAGCTAGTCGTGCAAGATGCCACACACAATATTATGTATGAAGCTATAACACCGTGTATGACTTCTTGTGTAGATAATGCAGGACAATAAATATAAAACTAAATAAACAATGACACAGCAGATTGTTTACCCAAATCGGTGCAACGTCACCT
This sequence comes from Geranium rotundifolium, assembly GCA_963920655.1. NCBI lineage: Eukaryota > Viridiplantae > Streptophyta > Magnoliopsida > Geraniales > Geraniaceae > Geranium > Geranium rotundifolium. The sequence continues at coordinate 15,919,921 of OY987314.1, forward strand.
ACGTCTGGGGGCTATCAGCCTAGTGGAAAGGTTTCACTTATCAGTAATTCGTTAGAACATACAAGTACCTGTGATCATCCCTAGATCTATAATTTATGCTACGTTTTACAGTGCAACCTATCTCTGGGTCTCCCCTTGAATCCAAGACTCCGTCTTGATTCCACTCTTCGAGCAATCGCCTTGCTCTGTCGGTTCAAGTCTTCGTTGAACTTGGTGGTTGCGTGCAGTCTTCACTCACGCGATCAGTAAACCCTCAATCACCTAACTCTCAATAGTTATGGTGATACACAATATCCTTAGCACTATCTGCAACCTCTCAGCCCGCAAACCTTCACGTCTAAGAGCTTTGCAAATTATTGCTAGGAAACAAATAAAGAACCACACGATTGCTAAGGGGGTAGCCTAAGCTTTTATAGCAATCGAGGATGAGTACTAACCCTAATGGGTCTCCTCTTAATCACCGTCTTTCTTCTTTCTAGAATCGGAGTCGTTCTGGGATTTCCTAATTGTCTTCGTACTTTCTGCAGAAACTGCACTTTCCTGATTTCTGTCGATCAGGATGTTTGCCGAGACGCCGTCAACATTGTCACACAAGATGTCGCATAGGATGCTTCGACATTCTTTGTGACATGTTCTCTAGTTCCTTTTAAAATAAGCCAATCTCTAAAACCACCGTAACTACAATCTCCCCCTTTGGCTATTTTTAAGGAAATCATTCTTCGTCGCATTCCGCGTCTCATTTGTCGTCATCTTTTGCTTGCAATTGATCAGCAGTCATCTAGTCTTTGTTCGTGTTTCTTGCATTTGCGTTTCGCGTACCATCGCGTCGTCTTACATCTTACTCCCCCTTGCTGGCTCAAAAAGAGCCAAACTTAAACAAATATATCTAACAAACAGGGTAATAAGAAACCAACACAAACTTAACTCACACATACTCCCGATCAGCAGTCGAGAATATGTGTGAAATAGTGTTCAACAAAAATTACAAATTAAAAGGTGTTCAGTTGTTCGGTAATCAGAAAGTTCTTAAAATCAAACAGAGCTGCTGCTGGAACTAGCAGTCTCTTCTTCTGTAGCGTCAGTGGAGGCATCTTGAGGAGTGTCTTCAGTAGCATTTGGTAGAGAGGAGGAATCATCATTTTCTGAGCCTAGAGGAGACATTGACTTCAGCAGGTTGGCATAGTTTGCTCGTCATTGAGAGAGATGCTTCAGAGCTGTCTTTAGATTGACGATGTCCTTTTCCAGTACAACTATCTCTCTTTCAAGCATGATTGCATCCCTGCTGGTAGTCTTGGTTCGAGGGGCGGCACTTGTGGCTCGACTGGTCGTCGCCTTGGTCAGCTTGACTTCTGGCCTGAGAAGATTAGGAGCATGCTTGCCCTCGAACAGCTTGCGGCTCACCACAATCAGTCCTCCGCATTTGCCAGCCTTATCAATTGTCTTCAACACTCCAGGGTGTTGATGTACTAGTAACTCAGAGATAAGGGAGGGAAAGGCAATAGGTATCTTCACAACTAGAGATCTGGCATATCTAATAAGATGACCAATCACAAAATGCCCAAAATCAAGTGTGGAACTAGTACCTATTTGGAAGATGAGTATCGCCAACTCTGGTTTGATGGAGGATGCGTGTCTGGAGGGAGCCCAGTTTGCTACTCCGATACGGAATAGGATGGAGTACTTGGATGTGAGGTCCGAGGCTGCCACGGTGCCCTTGGTAGGCCACATTCTGCTTTTGTTTCCAGTAATCTCCTTGAGGCACAGAACGAACACACTTTCTCCCCAAGAAGGTATTGATGATGTCAGAGGAAATGTTGAAGCACATGCCTCTGACATATACCTTCTCACAATCCGGATCATCCGGTGTCCCAAATCCAGTAGGCAAGTTTGCAATGAATTCTTTGACTAAAAGGGGATAGGGGTTACCAATGTTAGTGACGGTCTTCATGAGTTCTGCCTGCTCTAGGAGTTGGACAATGGCTTCTAGTCCCAATAACTCCGACGACAGGGTCTTCTCGGGATATGTCGTTCTCTGGAACACAAATTCCCATCGTTTCGCACCGTCCGCAGAATGAAACGACACATTGTCGTAAGGAACACTGGGGTTGGTTTTGACCGTCTTCAGGCTTTTTCCCCTTTTTGCAGTAACCTCCTCTACATCGTCATCAGTTTCTTCATCAACCAATCTCCTCTTGGAGACAACTTTCTTTCCTTTTTCTTTGACGGACATCTTCTTCTTCTTCTTGCTGGGGCCTCCAGCATCTTTTACCTCCTTCCTCTTCTTGGTTTCTTTAGTTTTCCGACCATCACGGCCAGACTTTCATTCTCTTCTAATACCTTCTTTTTCAGGGATGACAGCACTGTGTGTTCTGTCTCAGTAGCATTTTCTGTAACATCTCCTCTAGCATCCAGAGGTGTTTCTTCTGTGTTATTTGCGACGACACTGTTCTCCTTCTCTGCTTCTTCCTGATCGGTGTCCCCGTTTCCGGTCTCTTCTTTCTTAGATTCTTCCTCGGCTTCTTCTGAGTCAGCAACTTCTTCTTCTCCTACCACAATCTCCTTTGTGGCTTCAGGAATGACATCTTTTATACCTTCTTCTTCTCCTTCACCTTCAGCAATCTGTTCTAACCCATGACTGATCGGGGTCAAGTCATTCTTTTCCTCTTCAGGATTCATCAGTTCCTCAACCACACCTTTTTGAGGAGGGTCTTGATTTTCTAGTAGCGACTCCAACAAGTCACTATTTCTAGAGGTATCGGTGTTTGAAATAATGGAGGAGTCGATACTTGGGACATTTGCTGCAACTAGAACAATCTGCATGGAAGCATCTCGACTTCCTTGGCCAAGATCAGTCTCTCGCTCTGGCCCTGTCAGATCTGTCATGGAGAATGCAGAGCTTGCGGTTCGGGTCTGTTTGGGCACTCGCGAAAAGGCTGGGATCGGTGCTTCTTCTGGAGGGATTTCTCTGGATTATCATTCTTCTTTATCTTTGGTCCTTTGATTCGGACCCCATGTTTGTTGGTGCTTGGATTGCTGTTCTTGGAGCTTTTTGCCTCGGCCTTCTTAGGTTTGGATTGTCGACTGTCAGAGGCTTTCTTCGGCGCTAGAGTGCTCCTACTTTTCACCATGTTTGTGTGAGTAGTGAGGTTTTTGCCACAGGGTTTGAGAGGTGTGGGAGATGAGAGCAAAAGGAGAAGAGAAGAGGTTTTGTTTTTGAAAACAAGTTAATTCAAATCAAATCTGTTGGAGACAGAGCATATCTCGCGACCTTTCCTCTCTTTATATGGGCTTTTGGTATGCTTGGCCCAATGGCATGTGTTGGGATTTTGAACCGGCTCATGAAGAAGTACCAACCAACTCCTCTCAACCATTTTTGCAACTTCTATTGCTCTTTGATGGTGCACAGACTGAGTGACGTCCTGAGGTACTCGAACCTGCTTGCATCTAATGCCTTCGTGAAAATGTTAGCAAGTTGCTTCTCTCTATGGATGTGCTCTAGGATGATCTTCCTGTCTTCGACCAGCTCGCGAATGAAGTGGTGTCTAATGTCAATGTGCTTGGTCTTGCTGTGTTGGACAGAAATTTTAGAGATGTTGATGGCACTGGCATTATCACAATATAAAGTCATGGCTTCTTGTCTGACATTGTATTCGACTAACATTTGTTTCATCCATAACAATTGCATGCAGCTACTCCCAGCAACAATATACTCAGATTCAGTAGTGGACAAGGCAAAACAGTTTTGCTTTTCACTAAACCATGATATGAGGTTATTGCCAAGGAAGAAGCATCCTCCAGATGTGCTCTACCTATCTACTGTGTTTCCAGCCCAATCCGCATCACAATACCCCACCAGGGTAGAGGATGTGTCGAATGAGTATAATAAACCCAAATGTGTAGTCTCAGAGATATATCTTATAATTCTTTTAGCTTGGGATAGATGACTAACCTTGGGATTAGCTTGATATCGTGCACATACTCCTACAGAGTAGGCAATATCTGGTCGACTGGCAGTAAGGTAGAGAAGACTACCAATAATGCTTCTGTATAGGGGTTGGTCGACGGCTTCTCCTGGATCATCTTTAGTTAGCTTGATATGTGTAGCTGCAGGTGTCCATTTATGTGAAGCTTTCTCTTGCCCAAATTTCTTGACAATATTCTTCGCATATTTGCTCTGAGAGATGAAGGTGCTATCTTTTAGTTGTTTGATTTGGAAGCCTAGGAAATAGGTAAGCTCTCCCACCATGCTCATCTCAAATTCTGATTGCATTTGTTGGATAAATTGCTCTACCATCTTTCTTGACATCCCTCCAAAGACAATGTCATCGGCATATATTTGGGATATCATCGAATTCCCGTCCTCATTCTTCACAAATAGAGTCTTGTCGACTCTCCCTCTAGTGTAGCCGCTTTGAATCAGAAATTTTTTGAGCCTTTCATACCAGGCCCTTGGTGCTTGTTTCAATCCATAGAGAGCCTTCTTGAGTTTATACACATGATCAGGGGAGTGAGGATCAAAAAATCCTTTAGGTTGCGATACGTACACTTCTTCGTTGAGATCTCCATTCAGGAAACCACTTTTGACATCCATCTGGTAAAGCTTAATCTGTAGATGACATGATATCCCTAGTAGGAGTCTGATTGCTTCAAGTCTTGCTACAGGAGCAAAGGTCTCATCGAAGTCGACTCCCTCAATTTGAGTATACCCTTGAGCAACTAACCTAGCTTTGTTGCGAGTGATGTTACCAAGCTCATCAAACTTATTTTTGAAGATCCATTTTATGCCAATGATATTTCCTTCACTTGGTTTGGGCACCAGTTCCCACACCTGGTTCTTCTCAAATTGAATCAGTTCCTCTTGCATAACATTGACCCAATACTCATCATTGATGGCTTCATTGATATTTTTGGGTTCAGTCTTTGAAACGAAGCATATATTACCTATCACCACGTTGTAGTTCTCAGGAGTTTTTGACCGAGTCCGTATGCCTTCATTTAGGTCTCCAATTACTCCAGAGATAGGATGATCAGCCTGGATTCTTCGCGAGGGATTCTTATTGTTGGTTTCAGGAACTGTCTCATCATTATTGACATTTGGACTAGCATCATTGTTTTCTGATTTGCTACTAGCATCTTGTCTGACATCCGTAATAGCATCCTTCCTACCATTCTTGGGATAGACTCTGTCTTCGTGTGTCGCATCTTCTGAGGCATCGTCACAGTCATCATCAACAACAACATTGATTGATTCCATCATGGTCTTGGTTCGTTTGTTGAAGACCCGGTACGCGCGACTATTCCTTGAGTAACCAAGGAAGATGCCTTCATCACTCTTTGGATCAAGCTTTCGACGAGGCTCTCTATCAGCCAGAATATAACAAGTGGATCCAAAGATATGGAAGTACTTAACATTGGGCTTTCTCCACCTCCATATTTCATAATGAGTTACTGACAAACCTGGTCGGAGAGTGACTCGATTGTGGATATGGCAAGCAGTGTTAAGTGCTTCTGCCCAAAAGTGAGTTGGTATGTCCTTGGCCAGCATCATAACTCTAGCCATCTCCCGTAGAGTCCTGTTTTTGTGCTCAACAATGCCATTCTGTTGGGGAGTAATTGGTGCTGAGAACTCATGAGCTATCCATTCTGAGTTACAGAATTATGCAAATTTGCTGTTTTTGAACTCTCGACCATGATCACTACGAAGACGAATTATTTTGCCAATTGTCTCCCCTTTTTCTCGTTGGACCTGGATGTATAGATTCTTGAAGATCGAGAAGGTGTCTGATTTGTCACGAGGGAAGTCAACCCATGTGTATCGTGAGTAATCATCTACACACACAAAGACATAGCGTTTTCCTCTAAGTCTTTCTACTTGCATTGGCCCCATGAGGTCAACATGTATTAGCTCAAGCACTCGAGAGGTTGTGATATGCTGCAGCTTCTTGTGTGACATCTTAGTTTGCTTTCCAATTTGACATTCTCCGCAGATCTTTCCTTCCACGTTTTTCAGGTCTGGAATTCTAGTAATGGCTTGTTCTGAGATTGCCTTCTGCATACTTCTAAGATTTAGATGTCCAAGCTTTCTGTGCCACAGTTTGGTTTCTTCGACTTTGGAGACAAAACACTTTGCCTCTTCGATATGTGATTCGGGCGACCAGATGTAACAATTATCCATTGAGCGGACTCCTTGTAGAATAGTGACTTAATCGAAATCTTTTACTATACAGGCTTCTGTAGTGAATTTCATTTCTGAACCCAGATCACAAATCTGGCTGATGCTAATCAGGTTTGCCTTAAGTCCTTCTACAAGTAATGCTTCAGTTAGGCAAGTAACTCCTGGATGCTTGAGTACTCCTTTCCCAATGATTCGAGCTCGAATCCCATCTCCAAAAGTAACATAGCAGTTTGTATATAATTTGAGATTGGAAAGAAACTCTGGAGTACCTGTCATGTGTCGAGAACATCCACTATCGAGATACCAGTCTTTTTTTGTTGAGGCACTTAAGGATGTATATGCAACATTAGCTCGATAGACTAAATTCTCCGGTCTCCATTAAAGGCGGGATGTTTTCTGAGGAGTTGAGAGATGCCTTTGATGTCTCCTTTGTCTCTGTGGTAGCTGAGCTTGCTTCTTCCCATGAAGTTGAAAGCAAAATGGTCTGATGTGACCTCGTTGACCACAGTAATGACATATCCATTGATATTGATAAGCTGGTTTTCTGTAGTATTGTTGTCTGCATGGAGGATGTGTCTTGATAGTTGCTTGACAAGAACATGTGATAGACGATGTCATGACATTTGTTGTAGGTCGTCCTGTAGGATGTCTTGTGGCATCCAGTGGTTTCTTGTCAACCATGGCTTGTTGTGGGACAAACTTTGTAACTGCTGACGAGGGGAAATTGTGTGTGTACCCTAGTCCCGTCATATCCTTGGACTGCTTTCCTACTGATAAGATTTTGTCCATCATCTATACCGATTTAGTCATAAGACTAATTTCTCCATTAAGTCTGGTAGTTTCGCGTTTTAGCTCCACGATCGTCTCTAGGAATCTAAACTTGTCGTTGGTAAGACTGATGATCCGTTCTCCTTGTTGATCAAGGATTAGAGTTTCCTTGATCAATATGGTGTGTAAGCTTTTGTATGCCTCGACTAGTTGCCTTTTAGTCAAATTCTCATTTGGAGTTGGATGGTGGTGATCATCATTGATATTGGTAGAGTTATCAATGTTACATACAGGAGTAGTAGTAGTAGTGAATGCAACAAAGTTGCTTACCTCTTCAGAACCACTATCTTCATTGTCATCATTTGATAGGGTGGCATTATAACCTCGTTTTTGTTGTTTGAGGAAATTTGGACATTCTCTGCGAAGATGGCCGAATCCTTCACATTCATGACATTGAAGTCCTTTGTTTTTGTTGTTTTCTTCTCCACTCCTGTTTGGTCTGTCAAGACTTCCTCCTGTTTGAGCTTTTTGTGGGGCTTTTTTTCTAGCATTTGTTGTGATATTCCGTCCACCCATTTGACTGAATCTTCTCATGACTTTGTTGTAATTTTTTGTGAGAAGGGCCATTGTAGCGTCGATGTCTTCTTCGGAGTCAGAGTCCTCAGGTTCTGGTTGCTTGTGTGTTGAGCTTTTGAAAGCGACTCCTTTATTCCTTTTGTCGATATTGGGCAGAGATAACTCATAGGTCATTAGAGACCCCATCAGTCATCGAATTTTAAGATCTTGAGGTCATGAACTTCCTCAATTGCAGTGATCTTCATCTTAAATTTAGGGCAAAGAGCACGCAGGGTTTTTCTAACCAGTTTGTCATCAGACATTGGTTCTCCCAGAGAATAGGATTCATTGGCTAGATCACGAATACGAACATTGAATTCTGCAATTGATTCGTCCTCTTTCATGACAAGGGCTTCAAAGTTGGTTGTCATGTATTGCAGTTTTTGTTCTCGAAACTTGGTTGTTCCTTCATATGCAACATCCAGGATATCCCATGCGGATTTGGCAGTTGTGCATGTGTTGATTAGTCTAAATACGTTCTTGTCAACACCATTGAAAATAACATTTAGAGATCGAGAGTTTCCCAGTCATTCCTCGTCTTCATTATCAGTCCAGTCCTTTTATGGTTTTGGACCGATAGTGTTACCTTCATTGTCACTGAGTTGTGGAGCATTCCAACCATTGATCACAGCCTTCCATGTTTTGTTGTCAAGGGACTTCATGAAGACACACATTCGAGCCTTCCAATAGCCGTAGTTACTTCCATCCAGAACAGGTGGTCGATTGATGGATCCTCCTTTTCTGGTAATGTCCATCTTGATCAAAATATTTTTTTAGGAACTCACCTAAAGCTGTAGGTCCCCCCTCTGATACCAATTGAAATTTTGATCAGCTAGTCGTGCAAGATGACACACACAATGTTATGTATGAAGCTATAACACCGTGTATGACTTCTTGTGTAGATAATGCAGAATAGTAAATATAAAGCTAAATAAACAATGACACAGCAGATTGTTTACCCAGTTCGGTGCAACGTCACCTACGTCTGGGGGCTCTCAGCCTAGTGGAAAGGTTTCACTTATCAGTAATTCGTCAGAACATACAAGTACCTGTGATCATCCCTAGATCTATACTTTATGCTACGTTTTACAGTGCAACCTATCTCAGGGTCTCCCCTTGAATTCAAGACTCCGTCTTGATTCCACTCTTCGAGCAATCGCCTTGCTCTGTCGGTTCAAGTCTTCGTTGAACTTGGTGGTTGCGTGCAGTCTTCACTCACGCAATCAGTAAACCCTCAATCACCTAACTCTCAATAGTTATGGCGATACACAATATCCTTAGCACTATCTGCAACCTCTCAGCCCGCAAACCTTCACGTCTAAGAGCTTTGCAAATTATTGCTAGGAAACATATAAAGAACCACACGATTGCTAAGGGGGTAGCCTAAGCTTTTATAGCAATCGACGATGAGTACTAACCCTAATGGGTTTCCTCATAATCATCGTATTTCTTCTTTCCAGAATCGGAGTCGTTCTGGAATTTCCTAATCGTCTTCGTACTTTCTGTAGAAACTGCACTTTCCTAATTTCTGTCGATCAGGATGTTTGCCGAGACGTCGTCAACAATGTCACACAAGATGTCGCATAAGATGCTTCGACATTCTTTGTGACATGTTCTCTAGTTCCTTTAAAAATAAGTCAATCTCTAAAACCGTCGTAACTACATATTGGAACTTAAATTCGAACTAGGGGCAAGTGGGAGATTGTTGGATTTGTACCCTAGTCCAATGTAATAAGGTATCTATTTGTAATGTTTTATCATCTTTCAGAATAAATAAAATGACATTGTATTACTAATGTGTTGTAGTAATATATTAAATATGAATTCGATCTATATTATTATGTGTGTCATTAATAATAGTATAACTGTAGATCGGAAATAATCACATTTAATGAGTCCCTGGTCACATAAGCTTCATCAGAAGCAACCAGTATGTGGATAACTCTATATGATCACACTCTACTGATCATGGCAAGGCACTATTGGAGTTAGATCATGGATATCATTCGGGGAATCATATTGGATGACCCAATGGTGAGTATGCAGCATGGATTCTGTCATGAGCATACTCACATACCGTAGCTTGTCAAATTATCCTTAGACCAAGGAGTCTTTGTAGTTACTATGTTATCAATAGCTGAGTTTGACGTTGCCTAACGTTATCTGTAAAAGGGTAACCATATTAGAGTCCAATTATGATGGGGAAGGAAAAATGATAATTTTGCGCCGATCTGCCAACGTGCCGGGAGCTTAGAGGGTCACACACTTAAGATGATGAATATAGCAAAAGAGAACTTTGAAAGTGCATATGAGTGTTGGAAATTTCACTTTCCTGTTTAGTCAGACCGGACTGGTCTAAACTAAACTAGAATGGATTAGAAAATTGCCAGTCTAGATTGTAAACCGGACGGTTACGGAAATTGGTCTAAGTGAATTATGGACTGATTTAAGCTCAAGTCAATTAATTATTAATCCTAAGTCTAATTAGGCTCAAAAAGAATTTTAATTAAATGAGCTTGAATTATAATGGTTTTGAGAACCTTTTAGGATTTGATGAATTATAATTATAATTATAATAAGCCCTAAAAATTTTAATTTTCAGATTCGGTTCGGTTTTGATAAACCAGCGTGAACCAGTTAAATTCAATTAATTAATTTAAACTGTCCGGTTTCAGTAAACCGGATTTTTTCAACACTTATGAAAGATAAAATTTGAAAAAATTTGTTGTTTGATAAGCATGATGAGTGATCGCATGATTTTTGACAACATGTTGTTTTCCACATGATGTGTAGCTAAGCCCTCTAGACTTGTATGTTTCAAATTTCCGTTTTGCAACTTGCGTGTTGCTAAGTTTTGGGTTGTAGTAAATACGACCTGCATGTCATGCTTTTGTATTTATTTTATTTCATTAAACTTGTAATTACGAAGACCGATGCAAGATACAAGTCAAGACGGAGACTCGATGTTAGGAGGAGACTTGGAGCCAGTGGGAGTCCACAAGGATGGAGCAAGTCTGGATCTTGAAGACCAAGTCTTTAGGATCAGTTTTGCTAGAATCCTAGGAACGTAGGATGGGCTTTGCTATGCATGTTTTACAGTTATATTTGTATGTTGAATATGTATGAATGTATGGATAGTTTTTATACACAAGATTATGTATGTTTAGCTATCACCCACATGCAAAGATTCAAAACCGATATTTAATCAAACTTGCATGTAACTGAATAAGGGATCATCTTTGCATGGATTTGCAATTGATGATTCAAGATTAAGATTGTATCGATATACAATCAGATAGTAAAAATTCACTTAAACGCAAATAATTACAAGTCAAGCGTGATACCATCCAAGTTTGGGAGCTCAAAAGGGCCCTGAGCCTATGGATGTGGTATGCCTCCGTGTAACATTCATAGAGGAGAACTCTGAATGAGCCTATGAGTGATCACATGATATTTGAAGACATGTTGTTTTCTACATGATGTGTAGCTAAGCCCTCTAGACTTGTATGTTTCAAATTTCAGTTTTGCAACTTGCGTGTTGCTAAGTTTTGGGTTGTAGTAAATATGACATGCGTGTCATGCTTTTGTATTTATTTTATTTCATTAAATTTGTAATTACGAAGACCGATGCAAGATACAAGTCAAGAGGGAGACTCGGTGTCTGGAGGAGACTTGGAGCTAGTGGGAGTCCACAAGGATGGAGCAAGTCTGGATCTTGAAGACCAAGTCTTTAGGATCAGTTTTGTTGCTACGTTTAATAGTTGGCATGATTTTTTAGCGCAAAAGTAAGAAGTCGAGTAACATGTTACATGACATGTGGAGCAACTTGTTACGAGCCGCAGATTAGGAAAGTCTGAAGCTTTCCTATTTCGACGAAGCTTGGAGCGAAAGAAGATAGGCGGCACGAAGACTTGGAGCGCAAGAGAGTGACGTCGACAAGTCAAGCGAGTTCCAGCTGGCAGTTACACGTCAGCAAAAGGCGGCAACTCGACTTGCCTGATTTCATCAGGAAGTCAGAACAGGCAAGACGACTTCCAGCTGTTCGTGGAAGGCGGCAATAACTTGCCTGACTTTCCTGTTCCTGATCCGAGAAGGATTAGGAATGTGAGCTGCTATAAAAAGCCCTTGGCTTCCCATTAGCAGATCATCCGTTCTTGTTCTAACACCTACAAGATTTCTCAGAGCTCTTAACCGTGCACCATCGGCGTATTGAGAGGCTGATGAATATTCGCTAGAACGGACCTTTTGCTCCGATCAAACCTTGAGTCGCGAAGACTAAGTGTTTGGATCGGTTAGGGTTTTTGTTTGTGATTGAAGATTCACAACTCCGTCCAAGAAGACAACGACACCGAGCATAGGAGCTTGCTCGAAGGGTGGAATTGAGGGAATCTCAAAGACAGGGGGAGAGGCTCCGGGTCGAGGTGATTCACGGTGAGATCTATAGTAGCTTAGGACAATAGCTTGTGTGATAGCTAGTTGGGCTTGAAGTTGTACTATTGACTACCTGATAGTGAAAAACCTTTCCACTGGCAAAGTGCCCCCAGACGTAGGTGCGGAGTCACCGAACTGGGTAATCATCTCTGGTGTCGTGATTATTATCTGTCTATTACTTTGCTTACTGTTTCCACAAGAAGTCGATACACAAGTTAAAGACTTTGTGTTCGACTTCCTAACTTGCCTACGATTCAGAATTTCAATTGGTATCAGAGGAGGCACCTTAATCTCTTAGGTGATTTTCCTGCAAATTTGAGTAGCTAATATGGATTCAAAGGAAGGAGGATCTGTCAATCGTCCGCCGGTACTCGACGGAACAAACTATGGATATTGGAAAGCACGGATGTGTGCTTTCCTGAAGTCCCTCGATAGCAAAACCTAGAAGTCTATCATCAATGGATGGGAGGAACCTTACTAGGCTGATGCTCATGGAAATAAAACCAGCATCAAACTAGAAAAGGAGTGGAGCATGGAAGAAGATGAAGTCACCCTAGGTAATTCTCGTACACTCAATGCTATCTTTAATGGAGTAGACAAGAATGTGTTTCGACTCATCAACACATGCACAAGTGCCAAAATTGCCTGGGACACACTTGCGGTTGCTTACGAGGGTACTTCAAAAGTCAAAGAGCAGAAGTTACAATACCTCACGACCAACTTCCAAGCTCTGACCATGAATGACGACGAGACTATTGCGGAGTTTAATGTGCGCATCAAGGATCTGGCCAATGAATCATATTCACTTGGCAAGCCTATGACCGATGAGGACATGGTCAGAAAAACACTGAGAGCCTTAAGTCCCATATTCAAGATGAAGATCACCGCCATCGAACAAATCCATGACTTGAAAACACTGAAGTTTGATGAACTCATGGGGTCACTAATGACTTTCGAGCTCTCCCTACCTCCTATTGAGAAGAAACATAAAGGTGTGGCTTTCAAAAGTTCTAATCAAAAGAACTCAACACACTCTGAGTTGGATAGTGACATCGAAGAAACTATCGCCATGCTGGCCAAAAACTACAACAGAGTCATGAAAAGGTTTGGCCAGATGACAGGAAGAAAAGTCACCCGAGAAGTCAGAGACAAACCACTACACAAGTTTCAGAAGCTCGAAAACACAGCCAACGATGGAGGGCAAGGAGAACGATCAGGTAAAGGAGCACAATGTTTTTTTGAATGTGAGGGGTATGGACATATGCAGAGAGAATGTCCCAACTTCCTAAAGAAACAGAAGAAGGGATTCATTGCCTCTCTAATTGACGATGAAGATGAGGAAGACAGTGACCTTGAGCATACAAGTAACTATGTGGCTTTCACTTCCTCCACAATAGATCAACTAGCTGAAAGCTCAAAGAAGTATGACTCTGATGATGAGCTATCCGATGAGACTCTCAACAACGCTTACAACGAATGGTATGTCAAGTGGCTTGAAGACTGTCAGGTAATCGAAAAACAGAATGCTCTCATTCTTACTCTTAATGAAGACAAGTCAAGACTTCTCGAGACAACTGTTGATCTCAAAAAGGAAGTTGCTCGACTAAAAGGCGAGGTAGAGCAGGTCACAAAGTCAGTAAAGATGATGAATCCAAGCACGGACACACTAGATCAAATCCTGTCGATCGGGAAACCAGCCAGGAATATGGAAGGCCTTGGATATTCGAAAGAAGCCTCGTCATCACACACCATCTTCGTTCCTCAGAAGTCTGTCCCCCAGAAGTCTCGTCAGAAGTCACCTAACTACACGGCTGACCAGGCAACCAAAAAGCCTCTTACTCTGGCTGCTTCAAAAACCCAGACCAAAAGACACAACTGGGTTTGTCATCACTGTGGACGAAGAGGACATATTCGACCCTTCTGCTATCAGCTATATGGGAAGAGCTCGGTCAAGAAAAGGACCACCATCAAGAAAAGCCAACCTCAGAAGGAATGGCGAGTCAAAGGGGTCAACTATCAAGCTAACATCGCTTACACCGCTTTAAAGGCCTCAACCAGCAACGATTGGTACTTCGATAGTGGATCCTCTCGACATATGACGGGTAATAGCTCTTTCTTGGTCACTTTAATACCATGCACGAATAGCTTCGTCACTTTTGGAGATGGAGTAAAAGCTAGAGTGCTCGGGAAAGGAAAACTCAATCTTCCCAACTCTCCATGTCTGAAAGAAGCTCTGCTAGTAGAAGGCCTCACAGCAAACCTCATCAGCATAAGCCAGATATGTGATTTAGATCTGGATGTCCACTTCACTCGCGACAAGTGCTCGGTCAAAGACGAACAAAACAAGGAAGTCATGATAGGCCACAGGTCCTTTAACAACTGTTATCTATGGTCTCCAACAGTCAGTACCTTGCCAACCAAGTGCCTTTTATCCAAAGCTCAAGAGACAAAACTATGGCATCAAAAACTTGGTCACATCAATTTGAGGAGTATGCAAAAGATTCTCTCTGAAAAGGCTATCATCGGAGTTCCCAACCTCAAGATCATTGAAGGAAAAATATGTGGAGAATGCCAAATTGGGAAACAAGTCAAGACGTCACACAAGAAGGTACAACATCTTACTACTTCTCGTGTTCTAGAACTTCTTCATGTTGACCTTATGGGACCCATGCAAGTAGAAAGTCTAGGAGGGAAGAAGTACATATTTGTATGTGTAGACGACTTCTCAAGGAACACATGGGTAGATTTCATTCGAGAGAAGTCAGATACCTTCTAAGTCTTTGAAGCCTTATGTCGAAGAGTTCAACGAGAAAAGGGAGAAGTTATTGGGAAAGTCGTTCGACTTCGGAGCGATCATGGAAAGGAGTTTGAAAACATCAGCTTCGCAAACTTTTGTGATGCTGAAGGAATTGCCCACGAATTTTCTGCTCCCATCACTCCTCAGCAAAACGGAATCGTTGAAAGAAAGAATCGCACTCTTCAAGAGATGGCAAGAGTCATGATGCTAGCTAAAGACATCCCGCAACACTTCTGGGCTGAAGCTTTGAATACGGCATGCCATATTCATAATAGAGTGACTCTCCGCCCTGGAACTTCGTTCACTCTTTATGAAATATGGAGGGGGAGAAAGCCGAATGTTAAATACTTTCATGTGTTTGGATCAGTCTACTACATACTCGCAGATAGGGATCCGCGACGCAAATTGGATCCTAAAAGCGAAGAAGGCATCTTCCTCGGATACTCCAGAAATAGTCGGGCTTTTCGTGTATTCAACAAACGCACCCGGACTATCATGGAATCCATCAATGTCGTGATCGATGACAGCAACGAGCAATCCAGTGACGAGGACGAAGAAGTCCTAAATCTCTCAGGAGAAGTCAGACCAGAAATCAGAGGAGAAGTCAGACCGGAAGTCAAGGACGATGAGCACAACAAAGGGTATGAAGACGAAAGCCAAATCATCCCGGATGAAGAGGCAACTCCCACAAGGCAAATAGCTCCATCAAGAAGAATTCAGAAGTATCATCCACCCTAGGATGTAATTGGAGACATTAATGAGGGAGTTCGAACTCGTCAAAAAGCAGCCCTTGACTACCAAGAGTTGATAGGTAACATGTGCTTTATTTCCAAAATTGAGCCAAAGAATATACAAGAGGCCATCAATGATGAGTATTGGGTCTGCGCGATGCAAGAAGAATTGGTTCAGTTTGCAAGGAATGAAGTCTGGGAACTTGTACCCAAACCTGACAATGTCAATATCATCGGGAAAAAATGGATATTCAAAAACAAGTCTGACGAGCAAGGAAACATCATTAGAAACAAAGCGAGACTAGTGGCTCAAGGGTACACACAAGTCGAAGGAGTCGAATTTGAAGAAACCTTTGCTCCAGTAGCCAGACTGGAAGCCATACGACCTCTTCTCGGCATCGCATGTCATCTGCGTTTCAAACTTTATCAGATGGATGTAAAGAGTGTCTTTCTCAATGGAAATCTGAACGAAGAAGTCTATGTAGCCCAACCAAAGGGATTCGAAGACCATGACTCTTCGCACCATGTCTACAAGCTAAAGAAAGCTCTCTACGGTCTCAAACAAGCTCCACGAGCATGGTATGAACGTCTTACCCAATTCCTTGTACATAATGGCTATATTCGAGGGGGAGTAGACAAAACTCTCTTTGTGAAGAAGGAAGGAAAGGACATCATGATAGCTTAAATATATGTCGACGACATCGTATTTGGAGGGAAGTCAGACAAGATGGTGGAACGCTTCGTTCAACACATGCAGTCTGAATTTGAGATGAGTATGGTCGGTGAGCTCACATATTTTCTAGGCTTCCAGATCAAGCAGATGTCAGATGGAATATTTATCTCCCAGAACAAATACGCAAAAAACATTGTCAAGAAGTTCGGGTTAGAAAAGGCTTCGCACAAGAGGACTCCTACTGCCACACATGACAAGTGCACGAAGGACGAGATGGGAGAACCAGTTGATCAAAGTCTTTATCGAAGCATAATAGGAAGTCTCCTCTACTTGACAGCAAGTCGACCCGACATTGCTTATTCTGTGGGAGTCTGTGCTAGATATCAAGCCAATCCAAAAGTCAGTCACTTGGCTCATGCAAAGAGGATCATAAGGTACATCTCAGGAACCTCTGAATTGGGATTACTATATTCCTTTGATAGCTCTCCTACTCTGGTTGGATATTGTGATGCTGACTGGGTGGGAAGTACACCAGATCGAAGAAGCACCTCTGGAGGTTGTTTCTACCTGGGGAACAACCTTGTATCATGGTTCAGCAAAAAGCAAAATTGTATTGCTTTGTCTACTGCTGAGTCCGAATATATCGCAGCTGGAAGTAGCTGTACTCAACTTCTTTAGATGAAACAAATGTTGGCAGAATATGGAGTCAAGCAAGAAGTCATGACTTTTTTCTGTGACAACATCAGTGCAATCAACATCTCGAAGAACCTAGTGCACCATAGCAAGACAAAGCATATTGTCATCAGGCACCACTTTATTCGAGAGCTTGTAGAAGACAAGAAAATAAAGCTCGAATACCTACCCACTGAGAAACAAGTCGCTGACATCTTTACAAAAGCATTAGATGCTAAAAGGTTTGAAAGTCTGAGGCCAACCCTCGGACTTTGCTGTCTAGAATAGCCAGAAGTCAAGCAAGAAGAGGAAGAGCTTTTAGTTGATTTTACTCTTTCTCTCGATCAGGACCAAACAGGGTCCACAAAATCAAGCCAGGCCCAAATCCTTTCATCAGAAGCCCGTTAGTCTTCTGAATTTTGAGAATGATTACGATCTGACTATCCACCTATCAGAAATCATTCTGTTCAACTCCCACAGACTCTGCACCTTCTCCATCATTTGAAAGCGCTAGGGTTTCTCAGATCAAAAAGCTCAGCAAAAAAATTTACTTTCCCCCACAAAAAACAAAATCCTAGCTGAATGGTTGGTACTCGCAGCGGTAGAATACCATCTGCTTCAAAAGTACCTCGAGCAAAGATGAGGGCAAAAGTCATTGCCAAGAAATTATCTGCCTCCAAATCGACTAGAACCAAGCATGGAGTAAGGATCCGTGGAGGAAGAGGCTTAGGGGAAACTTCGGCAGCACCTCAGGATGTTACAAGCTTGCCCCCATTTGTTACGCCGGAAGACACAATCCCCGTGGCTGAGAAGGACGACGCTCTAGCCGCTTCTGCAAACATTGAAGAAGACGCTTCTCTCACTACTCCGACTACAACACGAGGTAAATCTGCTATCCTCTATGAAGAAAACTTAGAAGAAAGCCTGCCTGAAGAGGGTTTAGAAAACCCTTGTTCCTGAAGTCCACGGCACTAGCACCGAGGACCAACCTAACCTCTCTAAGTCGACACCAGCACCAGAGAAATCTCCTCTAAATGAGGACTTGCAAAAGGAAGGAGGTTCCAATGTCGCCCCGAACAGTGATTCAGGGCGTGATGATAATCTTGAAGTCATTCCAGAAGTCACTCAACTTTTAGAGGAACCCGTCAAAGAAAGTGTCGATATTGAAACCATGGAAAAGGAAGAAGTTGTGCCCAAAAGGGCTGAAAGAAGGAAGCTACCAACCCGAAGGTTGGTTGATGAAGAAGAAGAAACTCAAGCTCAGAGAAGATTGACCCCAAAAAGGAAAGCAACAGAAAAAGGAGAAGCTTCGGCGTCCAAACAGCCGAAGAAGTCAAGAAAGAAGTCAGTAACCACAGCAGCAACCTCTGTCCCTGAAGAAAAAGAATCCGAAGAAGAAGACACCCTGATTGTGCTACCACAGGTGAAGAAGACATTAGGAGGGCAGAAGCTCCCCAAGTATGTACCGAAGGCACCCACAGACAACGTCTCTTTCAACTCTGTAGACAATGCCGTTAAGTGGCAGTATGTCTATCAACGGAAGATTTATCCAGAAAGAGAACTCTCCACTGAAGCACAAGGGATAAATGTGATTGTAGAGCTTATTCGTAGAGCTGGCCTGACCAACACGGTCATAAATATTGGTCCATTCTACCCGACTTTGGTTAAGGAGTTTATCGTCAATCTATCAAGCGAGTTCGATGACCCTGAAGATGCTGAATACCGAAAGGTGTTTGTTCGGGAGGAATGCTTCGAAGTCTCTGCCTCAACCATCAACACATACCTTGGCAGAGATTACCCAGAAGTCACTCCGGAAGTCCTGCACTTGGACAAAGTAGCAGTCGAAATAACCGGAGGACGTAAGAAGGGATGGCCAGTCAAGGAAACCATTGCGGCAACCGAGCTCACAGCAAAATATTCTATTCTCTACCGCATCGGTCTGGCTAACTGGGCACCCTCTACACATGGGTCAAGCATCAAAACCGAGCTGGCGAAACTCATTTACCAAATAGGTAGGCTGTCTCCTATTAATTTTTGCGCTTATATTATTGATCATCTAGTTAAGCACGCCAAATCATGTGCTATCAAACTTCCGATCGGGTTTCCTTCGCTAATCACCGGTATCCTTCTCCAACAATATCCTAACATTGTTCGAGAATCGGATATTCCGGGTAAAAAGCCACTGCTGAAAGAGATCACCAAGGGTTCCAAAGATTGAAAATCATGCAGTGGACAATATGTAACCGTGGTGATCGATAAAAAGCTTGATCTTAATGCTATTTGAACATGTTATAAACATAATTAAAATCTGATATTTACCTCTTGAAATCGACAAGAACACAAGCGTAGTGTCCTCTCTATCAAGTCCACACAAGCACACAACCGAAATGATTTTTCTCTCCAATTTTTGCTAGAAAATCCAAAAGAAAACTTGAACAATAATGGAGGTAGAGAGGGGAGAGTGGGTTCGGCAATGAGGGAGAGAGAGAGGGAGTTGGTTGCTGAAAAATTCCAAGGATAAGATAATTAAAAGATTATGTGATTTTTAATTTGAAATTAAATTGAATTTCAAAATAAAAATTGCATTATCCATCCTTTTAATCCTTCCTATTTGCATTTAACCCCTCTCTTATCTTAAACCCTAAATGGGCTTTAAGCCCATTTAATTAAAACCCAAATTAAACCCATTAACTTGAGTTCTAATTTCGGTTTAGTCAAAACGGCTCAATTTCCTCGAATTGATTTCTTCAACCGTCTGGTTAAAACCTTAGGCCAGAAAACTACCGAATTGTTCTCAACTCTCATCCATAATTATTGTCATGTATTGTGCTTAATGCGTGTGACCCTCTAGGCTCACGAATAATTGGCAGACTGGTAAAATTACCCTTTTACCCTTTCCATCATAAGTGGCCTCTAGCAAGACATTATGATTATCCAATATTCGTGATTATCGATTATTCGACTTAACCTGTTATCATACATGTCACTGTTCTTTTATCAAACCGATATCCAGATTGATCAATAGGCATAGAACGGTCATCCTAATTTATCAATCACTGTTTCTTGATATCTGAGATGACTGAAAATTGATACTAAAGTATCACCTGCATGGCCATGCTATTTCTTCAGTCATACTCATCAAGTGGCCTAAACGGATATCTTTCTCATACCAAAGTATGAGTGATAAATCCCTCAGACGCCTTTCGAGTTCATTAGTGCAATAAATGCCAAAGCCAATCGAAGCCGTTATAGCTACCCTTTTACAGATAACGTTAGACTAGGTCACACTTAGGTATTTGTTACATAGTGTACACAAAGACTCCTTGGTCTTAGGATATAATGACAAGTTACGATATGTGAGTATCTCATGACTGGATCTATGCAGCATACTCACAATCGGGTTGTCCGATATCATCGACCTGATGATATCTATGATATAACTCCGGCACATCTTTGCCATGATCAGGAGAGCGTGATCACAAGGAGTTAGTCTCATACTGATCGCTTCATAAGAAGCTTAGCTGATCAGAGACTCTATCGAATGCAACTCTTTCTGATCTATAGTTCTACTATAAGTTATTACACACATTATGACATAGATCAAATTGATAGCATTTGTGCCCTAGTCCAATTGGTATTAGCCTGTAAACGTCTATGTACAAATGTCATCGTTTGTAATGTATAAATATAAACGACTTTATATTACTTATGTGTTGAAGTAATATGTTAAGTATGATCTGATTTATGACCACTAAAGTATTAGAACCATAAATCTGTACGGATCACACTTAACGATTCCCTGGTCAACCTATGCTTCCTTGAAAGTGACCAGTATGAGGATGGTTCTTAATGACGTAGTTCTACTTGTCATAAGGATGTGGGATCCTAGAACCATATCATAGATATCATGAGGTGATTGATATCGGACGACCCGCATTGAATAGTGTTTTCATAGATTAAGCCATAAACATATTCAGATGCGATAGCTTGTCACGACGTCCTTAGACCAAGGAGTCTTTGTGATCACTATGTAATGAACGTACGGCTTTAACTTGCGCCAAACGCTTTCTGTAAAAGGATTGCTATGAAGGGCATGATTGGGTGGCAGAACGGGTTGCATGAGTGACACGAAAGACGGCTAAGGGATTTATCCCTCATACTACGGTATGGGAAAGATATCCGTTAGAAGGCCTCTTGATGGAGACTGACTGAGAGGAAAAGCATGGCCATGCAAATGATACGGGTTATCAGTCCTCAGTCATCTCGCATATCAAGTAACAATGATTGATTGAACAAGGGAGACGACTCTATGCCTTGAGATCAATCGGGATATCTAGCGATAAAAGGATGGTGACTTGTACGCACAAAGGTTAAGTCGAATCATTGATCATCATGCACCTTGGGTAATCATAATGTTTTACTAGAGACCACTTATGATGGATCAGGCAAGAGCCAGTCTTGCGCCGATCTGCCAATGGTGGCATGAGCCTAGAGGGTCACACAAATACAAGACGGATAACTTGAGACAAGGAAACATGAATGTTTCTTAAGGAGAAGTATATGGACAAAACTGGAGGTTTTGTGCCATAGGTTCGGTTTGAGAGAATAATTAGCGAATCGAGAAAAATTGAGTTTTTCGTCGATATCGCGTCGGACTTTGTTTGATAAGTAACGACAAAAAGGTCGGGAAACTTTTGGACGCGGCATGAGACAACACAGGAGGGCCCATTGGGCTCGGCCCATGAAGCTTCATGGCCGGCCCAATAAGGGCCCAATAAGGCCATATGGCCGGCCCACTTGGTGGGGCCATTGTGGGGGCCACACAACACCATGCTTAGTTGGTGGTTGTGGATTAAGAGGTGAGTGATTTAAGGGGTATGGGTTAAAGCACCTTTAAGCCCATACCAATCACTTTAAACCCATACTTGTGAGTTGGATGATGGATTAAATGCAAGACTTTGATTCATTAATCATTTAATCACAAAACACTCACTAAACCTCTCTCTCTCTCTAGTGTGGCCGGCCACCCCTTGTTCTTCTCCTCCATCTTGATCTCTTGTTCTTCATTTAATTGTTCTAGTAGGCAATTAAGTGAAGGATCTTGAAGATCATCCTCTTGGTGTGGACTTGCTTTAGAGAAGAAGATCCGAACGTTCTTCTTTATCGATTCAAACAAGACTTAAAGGTAAACATCTTGTGGAATAGATTTTGCTTTGGGATTTAATGGTTTAAATGTTCTTGGACAAGGTTTGGAGTAGATTATCTTTTTATTGCTTCCGCTATCACGATGACGATCTAGAACGCTGCAAAACCCTACAGTGGTATCAGAGCGTTGGTTACCCTCTTAATCTTTGTCTTGTTGAATTTATTTCGGTTTTGTGATTATATGCATGCCAAATGTTGATAACATGATTTTAATGCTTTTTGGGAAATTTGCATGAAATATGTTATTTTTGAAAAATATATTAAATTTGGAATTTTTCGGAAATTATTGGATTTGTCGGGTCCGAGAAGAGACTCTCGGGGAGCCGGATCGGAGGTACCGGACGGAGGTCACCGGAGGCCGGTGTGGCCGGCGGTGACCGGGCCCGTCCCCACTCTTGGCCGAGGCCGAGAGTGGCGGCAAGCCGGGTTTGGGCCTTCCAAGGCCCAAACCGGGCCGTGCATAGTTGGGCTCGGCCCAATGGGCCCTCGGCCCATTGGCTTGGCCCGACTTGGTTTGTGTGTGGTGTTTGATCCATGTCACGAACCCGCGATCTAATATTTCAAAAACTTTCAAAATTTGATCGGTTTCGATAAAGCGTTTTTCGAAAAGGTCTAGTTTCGATAAACCCGACCAAGCAACTTGGAAAAATTAAAACCGGAATTATTGCATATTATTTGATAACATGTTTGTGTGATAACATGTTGGATGATGTGATGAAATATATGATGCATTAGTAGCCCATTAGATTTATCGCTTTCACGGTTTGCATACCGTTAGTGTTAGCGTGTAATTATTCTTTTATTCGAGCCCATAAAGTGTAATTATTTTTTATCCGGTCTACGAACCGAGTATTAATTGTAATTATTACTCAAAGACAAGAAGGATGGAAAATCGAGCACGATGACGGTCTTGGAGGAAGTCCAAGAGCTAGTGGGAGCCCGAATGAGAAAGACGAGAAGATATGAAGACTCGTAGAATCCTAAGATTAGGATGGGCTATAAAATGCATATTTAACGCTTTATGGATGCTAGCTTGAATTATTTAATTAATTGCATGCTTGCATGATTAGTTTATAAGTTTATAAGCGATCACCTCACATGCAAAGATTAAAATCAACTTTAATTGTTTGCATGTTTAAAGCGTTGTGAACTATCATCACACGGGTTGTGATGGATGAGTTCAAATTTGAAACGTGTTTGCGCGGGTTGCAAATGACGGGTTGCAAATGACGGATTCAAATGAAGATAGTATGTGATACAATTAGAAACGTCACAACACGGGTTGTTGATGATGGGTTCGTAATTGTGCCAAATACTTTCGAATTATTAAACACAACCAAATTACAAGTTAATTTGAGTCAAATGAGATGCCACCCAAATTCACACCCATGTAGAAACATTTTATCGGTGTCGTGCGCCTTAGCGGAGCATCGATCGAATGGGTTCTAGATGGGAATGGTAAACTTTGTGGGATGTCGTGCGCCTTAGCGGAGCATCTGCACAAAGTTAACTCGTTAGTGAAAGTTGGTTGACTCAACCACGATTCTTGGCCTGAGGTCGAGCTGGGGCATCGGAAGGGTAAGCCGTGTGTTTTAAACATACCCTGACTAAGAGTTACACGGGTTGTAATTGGACAGGATGTCCTACCTAAATAAGTCAATTGAAGCGGTGCGCCTTAGCGCACTTCAAATGACGAATAAGGGATCTTGGTTTAAGGATTCTAAATTTTAGAATCTAATGGTTGGTGTTTAATTCGGATCTTCGTAAATTTATTCAACCATTCTGATTAAATTTACTTTCTTCGTGTAGAAATGGCTAGTAATTCAACAAACTCGTCTAATTTGTCATTGAGGGAGTACGTCCTTGATAAGGCTATCCCTGAGGAGCTAGCTGCCAACGCAACGAGGGTCGTTAAGGATGCGTACGAGAAACACCTTAGCGACTCTATCGACGTTGCGTGTGTCATGCTGGGCTGCATGGAGGCGGACCTCCAAAAGCAGTTTATGGAGCTATCCCATGATCCGTTTGCAATGTTTGCACAGATCAAGGATATGTTCAAGGAGAAAGTACGTATTGAAAAATACACTGTTCTCCGAGAACTCATAGCCTGCAAGATGTCAGCAGGCAGCTCCGTAGGTCCTCACGTCCTACAGATGAAGGGGCATTTTGACCATATGACTAGTATCGGTATGTCTATGGAAAAGGAAATGGCTGCGGATTTTGTTCTGCAATCCCTTCCTCATGCATATGGTGGGTTCGTCATGAACTATCACATGCATGATATGGACAAGACCGTGTCGGAGTTGCACAGCATGCTAGTAACTGCCGAGAAGAGCATAAGGGGCAGTTCGTCCAAAAATGTCTTCATGGTCAAGAAGGGACCCAGCTTCAAAGCTGTTGGTGGCAAGGGTAAAGGCCCAAGACACCTCGCAGGGAGGAACAGACGACCATTTATTCCTAGACCTCACATGCCCGTACAAGGCAAAGGCAAGGCAAAGGAGTCGGTCTGTTTCTACTGTCAAAAGCCTGGTCATTGGAAGAAAGACTGTCAGCAGCTGAAGGAGGATCAGAAGAAGGGCGGTGGGGCCGCCACTTCATCAGGTATCCCATTAGAGCTATATCTTTCTACAATAAATACCTGGGTACTAGATACTGGAGCTGAGTCTCATATCTGTGCCAATGTGCAGGTGTTACACAGTAGAAGAGATATGGGGGAAAGCGAGGTGGACCTAAGAGTTGGGAACAATACCAGAGTTGCCGCAACTGCCGTGGGTTCTGTGAACCTTGCTTTGCCAGTGGGCTTGTAATTGAACTTAATGATGTTTTTTGCGTACCTGCTTTCAGCAGGAATATTATCTCAATTTCTCTTCTTGAGAAAGAAGGTTATTATTTCAATATTAAGAACGGGTTTTTTGATATTATGCGCAACAACATATATTATGGCAATGCTCGCACTGTTGGAGGATTATACATATTGAATATGCAAAACTCGAAATCCAACATGCTCTATAATGTAAATGCTAAGAGGTTTAAAACTAATGATTTAGACCAAACTCTTATCTGGCATTGTCGTCTAGGTCACATAAATGAGAAACGCATCTCAGCGCTTCATAAGCGCGGACTTCTAAGTCAATTCGAATTCCAAGCGATTGAAAGATGCGAAGCTTGTTTGATGGGCAAGATGACTAAAGCGCCCTTCATTGGTTTAGCTGAGAGGGCAGGTGACTTATTGGGTCTAATACATTCAGACGTATGTCGACCAATGAGTACGCATGCCAGAGGTGGTTTAGGCTACTTTATCACATTTACTGACGATTTCAGTACATATGGTTATGTCTAACTCATGAGACATAAGTCCGAAGCTTTTGATAAACTCAAAGAGTTTAGGACTGAAGTAGAAAACCAACTCGGAAAGAGTATCAAGGCACTCCGTTCTGATCGGGGTGGAGAATACTTCTCCGAGGAGTTTCTTAGTTATCTTACTGAAGGTGGAATACTATCTCAGTGGACTCCGCCAGGAACACCGCAACTTAATGGTGTGTCCGAACGAAGGAATCGAACATTGTTAGATATGGTTCGATCAATGTTAAGTCTCACTGATCTCCCGATCTCCTTCTGGGGTTATGCTCTGCAAACGGCCGCTTTCATAATAAATAGGGCTCCGTCGAAAGCAGTGGAAGGGACATCATTTGAAAAATGGTACGGGAAGGAACCCGTTTTGTCCTTCCTTAAAATCTGGGGTTGCGAGGCTTATGTTAAAAGGTTGCTGGCAACCAAGCTCGAACCAAGATCAGATAAATGCACTTTCGTCGGATATCCAAAAGAAACAAAAGGATACTACTTCTACAAACCGAGCGAAAATAAAGTTTTTGTCGCTCGAGGTGGGACGTTCTTGGAAAAAGAGTTCATTTCCAAGACAATCAGTGGGAGGGCTATTCATCTTGATGAAGTTCTAGATGAGATGGTCACTCGGGAACCACGAGATAACCCACTAGAAGAGGTAGAGCCAGAAGTGGTCATTGAGCAAGAACCAATAGCTGCAGTTAATGAAAACGGTCCGAGGCGCTCTGAAAGGATAAGTCATGCACCTGTCAGATACGGTTTCTTAGTAACTGAAGGTGATGGTTTAGTACTAGTGGACAATGATCCAGCTACCTTTCGAGAGGCTTTGGACGGAACCGACTCTGAGAAATGGCTGGAATCTATGAGGGAAGAAATGCAATCCATGTCAGATAATCAAGTGTGGGACTTGGTAGATCATACCCCTGATGTTAAGGTCATAGGGTGTAAATGGATCTTTAAAATAAAGATTGACATGGATGGCAAACCTCAGACCTATAAAGCGAGACTGGTAGCAAAAGGTTATAGACAAGTCCACGGAATTGACTATGAAGAGACCTTTTCTCCAGTAGCTATGGTCAAATCTATCCGCATTCTTCTTGCCATAGCAGCATATCACAACTATGAGATATGGCAAATAGATGTCAAAACCGCCTTCCTCAACGGGAGGTTAGCTGAGGACGTTTATATGTCTCAGCCTGAGGATTTTGAGGATCCAAAGAATAAGGGAAAGATTTGCAAGTTGCTCAAATCAATCTATGGTTTGAAGCAAGCATCTCGGAGTTGGAATCAGCGTTTTGATGAAGTAGTAAAACGGTTTGGCTTCGTCAAGAACGATGATGAACCTTGCGTGTATAAAAAGGCAAGTGGGAGCAATATAATCTTTTTAGTGCTTTATGTTGATGACATACTGCTCATTGGAAACGACGTCCCTACCTTGCTCTTAACGAAGACTTGGTTAGGTGAGTGTTTCGCAATGAAGGACTTAGGCGAGGCCTCTTACATCTTGGGAATCAAGATATATAGAGACCGTGCCAAGCGGGTCTTGGGCTTAAGTCAAAGCACTTATATAGAAAAGGTGTTGAGACGATTCTCAATGCAAGATTCAAAGAAAGGATTGCTGCCCATGCGCCATGGCATGAAGCTTAGCAAGAAGCAGGGTGCTGAGACACCTGCAGAGCTAGCAAGAATGAATGAGATCCCATATGCTTCGGCTATAGGGTCCATAATGTACGCCATGATATGCACGAGACCGGATGTCTCGTTTGCCCTAAGCTGTACCAGTAGACATCAATCCAAACCCGGTGAAGCACACTGGATGGCTGTCAAGGCGATTCTCAAATATTTGAGAAAAACCAAGGACGCCTTTCTTGTATACGGGGGCAGAAATGATGATCTCGTCGTCAAAGGATATGTCGACGCTAGTTTCCAGACAGACCCCGATGACTTTAAGAGTTAGTTGGGATATGTGTTTATGTTGAACGGTGGAGCATTCAGCTGGAAAAGCAAGAAGCAGGATACCATTGCCGACTCTACGACGGAAGCTGATTACATTGCCGCATGTGAGGCGGCAGAAGAGGCTGTATGTATTAGGAG
The DNA here is from genome assembly GCA_963920655.1 of Geranium rotundifolium. Classification (NCBI taxonomy): domain Eukaryota; kingdom Viridiplantae; phylum Streptophyta; class Magnoliopsida; order Geraniales; family Geraniaceae; genus Geranium; species Geranium rotundifolium. The sequence goes on from OY987314.1 coordinate 15,947,424, forward strand.
TTTCATGGCTGGGTTAGGTGTAATTAAAAACCCGTCTAACCCAATAGACTTATATTGTGACAACACCGGGGCTATTGCGCAAGCTAAGGAACCCAGGGCACATAACAGATCCAAACATGTACTCAGAAAGTATCACATCATCCGCGACATAATTGCTAGAGGTGACGTGAAGATCCACTACGTTGCAACTGATGATAACACAGCCGACCCATTGACCAAGGCTCTTCCTCAAGATAAACATGAAAAACATGTTAGGTCAATGAGTATAGACTGGGACTTAGATTGGAGCTAAGGGCAAGTGGGAGATTGATAGGATTTGTGCCCTAGTCCAATTGGTATTAGCCTGTAAACGTCTATGTACAAATGTCATCGTTTGTAATGTATAAATATAAACGGCTTTATATTACTTATGTGTTGAAGTAATATGTTAAGCACGATCTGATTTATGACCACTAAAGTAGTAGAACCATAAATCTGTACGGATCACACTTAACGAGTCCCTGGTCAACCTATGCTTCCTTGAAAGCGACCAGTATGATGATGGTTCTTAATGACGTAGTTCTACTTGTCATAAGGATGTGGGATCCTGGAACCATATCATAGATATCATGAGGTGATTGATATCGGACGACCCGCATTGAATAGTGTTTTCATAGATTAAGCCATAAACATATTCACATGCGATAGCTTGTCACGACGTCCTTAGACCAAGGAGTCTTTGTGATCACTGTGCAATGAACGTACGGCTTTAACTTGCGCCAAACGCTTTCTGTAAAAGGATTGATATGAAGGGCATGATTGGGTGGCGGAACGGGTTGCATGAGTGACACGAAAGACATCTAAGGGATTTATCCCTCATACTACGGTATGGGAAAGATATCCGTTAGAAGGCCTCTTGATGGAGACTGACTGAGAGGAAAAGCATGGCCATGCAAATGATACGGGTTATCAGTCCTCAGTCATCTCGCATATCAAGTAACAATGATTGATTGAACAAGGGAGACGACTCTATGCCTTGAGATCAATCGGGATATCTAGAGATAAAAGGATGGTGACTTGAACGCACAAAGGTTAAGTCGAATCATCGATCATCGTGCACCTTGGGTAATCATAATGTTTTACTAGAGACCACTTATGATGGATCGGGCAAGAGCGAGTCTTGCGCCGATCTGCCAACGGTGGCATGAGCCTAGAGGGTCACACACATACAAGACGGATAACTTGAAACAAGGAAACATGGATGTTTCTTAAGGAGAAGTATATGGACAAAACTGGAGGTTTTGTGCCATAGGTTTGGTTTGAGAGAATAATTAGCGAATCGAGAAAAATTGAGTTTTTCGTCGATATCGCGTCGGACTTTGTTTGATAAGTAACGACAAAAAGGTCGGGAAACTTTTGGACGCGGCATGAGACAACATGGGAGGGCCCATTGGGCTTCGGCCCATGAAGCTTCATGGCCGGCCCAATAAGGGCCCCAATAAGGCCATATGGCCGGCCCACTTGGTGGGGCCATTGTGGGGGCCACACAACACCATGCTTAGTTGGTGGTTGTGGATTAAGAGGTGAGTGATTTAAGGGGTATGGGTTAAAGCACCTTCAAGCCCATACCAATCACTTTAAACCCATACTTGTGAGTTGGATGATGGATTAAATGCAAGACTTTGATTCATTAATCATTTAATCACAAAACACTAACAAAACCTCTCTCTCTCTCTAGTGTGGCCGGCCACCCCTTGTTCTTCTCCTCCATCTTGCTCTCTTGTTCTTCATTTAATTGTTCTAGTAGGCAATTAAGTGAAGGATCTTGAAGATCATCCTCTTGGTGTGGACTTGCTTTAGAGAAGAAGATCCGAACGTTCTTCTTTATCGATTCAAACAAGACTTAAAGGAAAACATCTTGTGGAATAGATTTTGCTTTGGGATTTAATGGTTTAAATGTTCTTGGACAAGGTTTGGAGTAGATTATCTTTTTATTGCTTCCGCTATCACGATGACGATCTAGAACGCTCCAAAACCCTACACAAATCACATTAGATATATTACTACAACACGTTAGTAATATTATGCCTTTTATTATGTAGAATAATGATGTCCGTTACAATATAGATTGAGGAATTATTTTGGACTAGGGCATAAACCTAACAATCTCCCACTTGCCCCTAGTTCCAACCTAAGTTCCAATCTACCCCCATAGACTTCACGTGCGCCTCATGCTTAGGCTGCGGTAAAGCCTTTGTCAGGGGATCAGCAACATTATCATCAGTCGGTACATAAGCCGTCTCCACATCACCGTTATCAATATACTCTCTGATAATGTGATACTTCCTCTGTATGTGTTTAGTTCTGTTGTGGAATCTGGGCTCTTGAGCTAATGCTATGGCCCCAGTGTTGTCACACAACAAGCTTACCGGATCAGATGCTCGCGGCATTACATCTAATCCAGTTAGAAAGCTTCTAACCCATACGGCTTCCTTAGCTGCTTCTGCTCCAGCTATGTACTCAACCTCTGTTGTAGAATCGGCAGTTGTGGCTTCCTTGAAGCTCTTCCAGCTGAATGCTCCGCCATTTAACACGAATACAAATCCTGCTTGTGATTTGAAATCATCAGGATCTGTCTGAAAGCTAGCATCAACATATCCTGTGACTGCTAGTTCTCCACCATACACTAGGAATGCGTCTTTAGTTCTCCTTAGGTACTTTAGGATACTCTTGACAGCAGTCCAGTGCTCCTGGCCTGGGTTAGATTGATATCTGCTGGTGAAATTTTGATCGGCTTAGTCGTGCAAGATGCCACACACAATGTTACACGGAATGCTATAACGTTGTGTCTGACTTCTTGCGTAGATAAAGCAGGACAGTAACTATAAAGCTATAAGTAATGACACAGCAGATTGTTTACCCAGTTCGGTGCAACGTCACCTATGTCTGGGGGCTCTCAGCCTAGTGGAAAGATTTCACTTATCAGTAATCCGTCAGAACATACAAGTACCTGTGATCCTACCTAGATCTATACTTTATGCTACGTCTTACAGTGCAATCTATCTTAGGGTCTCCCCCTGAATCCAAGAATGTCTTGATTCCACTCTTCGAGCAATCGCCTTGCTCTGTCGTCTTCAAGTCTTCTTCAAGCTTGGTGGTTGCGTGCAGTCTTCAAACTCACGACTTCAGTAAACCCTCAATCACCTAACTCTCTATAGTTATGTGATACACAAAGTCCTAAGCTTAATCTGCAATTTCTCAGCCCGCAAACCTTCACGTCTAAGAACCTTGCATATTATTGCTAGGAAACAAATAAAGAACCACACCATTGCTAAGGGGGTAGCCTAAGCTTTTATAGCAATCGTGGATGAGTACTAACCCTAAAGGGTTTCCTCTTAATGACCGTCTTTCTTCTTTTCAGATTAGGAGTCGTTCTGCACTTTCCTAATCGTTTTCTTGCTGCACTACCGAACCTGCACTTTCCTGATTTCTGTCGATCAGGATGCTTGCCGAGACGCCGTCAAGAATGTCACACAAGATGTCGTAGAAGATGCTTCGACATAGTTGTAGAAGATACTTCGACATAGTTGTAGAAGATACTTCGACATTCTTTGTAACATGTTTCTTCAGTTCCTTCAAAATCAGCCAATCTCGAAAATCGTCGTAACTACAATCTCCCCCTTTGGCTATTTTTAAGGGCAGCATTCTTCGTCGCATTCTGCGTCGCATTCGTCGTCTCGTCGATCAGCAGTGTCGTCGCGTCGCGTCGTCTCTATCTTTCTTCCTTGTATCATCGCGCGCGCGCGTATTTCTAACTCCCCCTTGTTGGCTCAAAAAGAGCCAAAGTAAACAAATATTTCAACAAACCCGGGAAATAAGCAAACTAAATCCAAACATAACTCACACTTGCTCTCGATCAGCTGTCGAGAGAAAGCATGATACAGTGTTCACAAAATATTACAGACCATAAAAGTTGTTTAGTTGTTCAAGAGTCAGAAAATTTCATAAAACTTTTCAAATAGAGCTGCTGTTGGAACTGGCAGTTTCTGTAGCTTCTGTGGAGGCTTCTTGGGTAGCATCTTCTGGATCATTTGTGGGATCATCTTCTGAGCCTGGAGGAGACATTGAGTGCAGCAGGTTGGCGCAGTGAGTTCGGCGCTGCGAGAGGTGCTTCAGAGCCGTTTTTAAGTTTGCAATGTCTTCATCAAGCACTTCAATTTCTTGTTTGAGCATGACGGCATCCCTGCTGGTAGTCCTTGTGAGAGGGACGGCACTTGTGGCTCTACTGGTCTTTGCCAGATCAGGAGCATGCCTTCCTTCAAACAATTTGTGGCTCACCACAATTACTCCTCCTCTTTTCCCCACCTTATCCGACGTTTTCAACACGCCAGGGTGTTGATGCACGAGTAATTCAGAGATAAGGGATGGAAAGGCTATGGGAATTTTCATAGGAAGAGATCTAGCATGGCGAACAAGATGATCAATCACAAATTGTCCAAAGTCAAGTTTAGATCCAGTACCTATTTGGTAGATAAGGATTGCTAGCTCAGGTTTGATCGATGATGCGTGGGTTGAGGGTGCCCAGTTTGCAACTCCAATTTGAAAGAGAATGGAGTATACTTTATCAAACTCTGGAGCATCTGGGGTACCAAATGTGGTAGGCAAGTTGGCAATGAATTCTTTTACCAGGAGGGGATAGTGGTTGCCAATGTCGGAGGCGGTTCTCATCAATTCCGCCTTCTCCAGGAGCTGTATAATGGCCTTTAGCCCAAGCAGCTCCGACGACAATGTCTTCTCTGGCTACGCCGTTCTCTGAAATACAAACTCCCACCTCTTTGCGCCTTCTGCTGAGTGAAACGACACGTTGTCGTAAGTTACACTCATGGTTTTCGTGGCCGTCTTCAGGGCCTTCTTCTTCCTTTCTTCCTCAGCAGGGACCTCTTCAAGGTCATCATCAGTGGATTCATCTATCAACCTCCTTGTTGCAATTACTTTCTTCCCCTTTTCTTTGACATGCGATTTTTTCCTTTTGTTGCTGGGACCTCCAGCCTCCTTTCCCTCCTTCCTTTTCCTTGTTTCTTTCAATTTTCCAACCATGACAGCCAAACTTTCAGTTTCTTCTAGGACCTTTTTCTTCGGGGTCGACAGCACTGTGTGTGCCGTCTCAGCAGCTTCTTCCATGACATCTTCTCTGGCATCCAGAGTGTTTTCTTCTGTGTTGTTGGTGGTGGCATCCTTGTTCTTCTCCTCCTTCTCCTTTCGCAATCCGTTCCAGCCCATGACTGACCGGAGTCAGATCCTCCTTTTCTCCTTCCGGACGTATCAGTTCTTCTACCACACCTTCTTGAGGCGGGTCCTGGTTTTCCAGTAGTGATTCTAACAGATCACTGTTTCTAGAAGTATCGGTAGAGAAATGGTTACCTGTTGGTGTTGGAACTGCGACGATTTGCATGAAGGCCTCTCGGTTTTCCTGTCCAAGATCATTCTCTCTTTCTGGCCCAGTTAGGTCAGACATTGAGAAAGCAGCACTTCCGGTCCGGGACTTCTTGGGAACTCGAGTAAAAACTGGTATTGGGGCTTTCTCTGGTGAAGCCTCTTTGATAATTTCTTCTGACTTTTTCAGGGTTTTTGGCCCTTTGATTCGCACTCCATGCTTGTTTGTCTTCGCTCTACTGCTTGTGGAGCCTTTCGCTTCAGCTTTCTTTGAAGCGGTGGCTTCCTTTGGGGCTACTGTGCTTCTAGTTTTCACCATTGTTGTTTGAGAGATTTGCAGAGAGTGAATGGTGAAGGAGATGAGAGCGAGCACAGAGAGGAGGCAGCCTAGGTTTTTGAAAACGATTCAAATCTTCTTTAGCGTCTGACTGTATCTTTCCTTTCCTTTTATATGGGCTTTTGACATGCCTGGCCCAATGACATTCGTTTGTTTTTAGGCCGGTTCATGAAGAGGTACCAACATTTCCTCTCAACCGTTTCTGTATCTCCTTTACTGGTCGTTGATGGAACACAGACCAAGTGATGATCTGAGATCCTCAAATCTGTTCGCGTCTAGTGCCTTCGTGAAAATATCAGCTAGTTGCTTCTCTGTTGGGATGTGCTCTAGGATGATCTTCTTGTCTTCGACCAATTCTCGAATGACGTGATGTCTAATATCAATGTGTTTGGTCTTGTTGTGTTGGACACGGTTTTTGGAGATGTTGATAGCACTGACATTATCACAATAGAAAGTCATGGCATCCTGTCTGACATTGTATTCGACTAACATCTGTTTCATCCAAAGTAGTTGTGTGCAGCTACTCCCAGCAGCAATATACTCCGATTCGGTAGTGGAAAGGGCAACACAGTTTTGCTTCTTACTAAACCATGATATGAGGTTGTTGCCAAGGAAGAAGCATCCTCCAGATGTGCTTTTCCTATCTGATGTGTTCCCAGCCCAATCGGCATCACAATACCCCACCAAGGTAGAGGATGTGTCGAATGAATATAACAAACCCAAGTTTGTAGTCCCAGAGACATATCTAATAATTCTTTTGGCTTGGGATAGATGACTAACCTTAGGATTAGCTAGATATCGTGCACATACTCCGACAGAGTAGGCAATATCTGGTCAACTTGCGGTGAGGTAGAGGAGACTACCGATCATGCTCCTGTAAAGGTGTTGGTCGACGGCTTCTCCTGAATCATCTTTAGTTAGCTTGACATGTGTAGCTGGTGGTGTCCTTTTATGTGAGGCTTTCTCTAGCCCAAACTTCTTGACAATATTCTTCGCATATTTGCTCTGAGATACGAAGATGCTATCCTTTTGTTGTTTGATTTGGAAGCCTAGAAAATAAGTAAGCTCTCCCACCATGCTCATCTCGAATTCTGATTGCATCTGTTGAATAAATATCTCTACCATCTTGCTTGACATCCCTCCAAAAACAATGTCATCGACATAGATTTGAGCTATCATTAGATTCCCGTCTTCGTTCTTCACAAATAGGGTTTTGTCGACTCCCCCTCTAGTGTAGCTGCTTTGGATGAGGAATTTTGTGAGCCTTTCATACCAAGCCCTTGGTGCCTGTTTCAACCCATAGAGAGCTTTCTTGAGTTTATACACATGATCAGGATAGTGAGGGTCAACAAATCCTTTGGGTTGTGACAGATATACTTCTTCATTGAGATCCCCATTCAAGAACGCACTTTTGACATCCATCTGGTAGAGCTTTATCTGTAGATGACATGATATCCCTAGCAAGAGACAAATTGCTTCAAGTCTTGCCACAGGAGCAAATGTCTCATCAAAGTTGACACCCTCAATTTGAGTATATCCTTGAGCAACTAACCTTGCTTTGTGGCGAGTGATGTTGCCAAGCTCATCAGATTTGTTCTTGAAGATCCATTTGGTGCCTATGATGTTTCCTTCACTTGGTTTGGGCACCAGTTCCCATACCTGATTTTTCTTAAATTGAATCAGCTCTTCTTGCATAGCATTGACCCAATATTCATCATTGATGTTTTTGGGTTCTGTCTTAGAAACGAAGCAAATATTTCCGATCATCTCGTGATAATCTTCAGGAGCTTTTGACCGAGTCCGTACGCCTTCATTCAGGTTTCCAATAACTCCAGAGATAGGATGGTTAGTCTGGACTCTTCGTGAGGGATTCTTCGTTATTGGCGACATCATCTTCTGTTTTGCTGCTAGCATCTTCTCTGACATCTGGAGTAGCATACTTCCTGACATTGTTGGGAGGATAGGCTCCGTCTTCGTCTGTCGCATCTTCTGAGGCATCTTCGCAGTCATCGTCAACAACAACATTGATTGATTCCATCATTGTCTTGGTTCGTTTGTTGAAGACTCGGTATGCACGACTATTCCTTGAATAGCCAAGGAAGATGCCTTCATCGCTTTTTGGGTCAAGCTTTTGGCGAGGCTCTCTATCAGCCAGTATATAACAAGTGGAGCCAAAGATATGGAAGTACTTAACATTGGGCTTTCTCCCTCTCCATATTTCATAATGAGTTACTGACATACCTGGTCGGAGAGTGACTCGATTGTGGATATGGCAAGCAATGTTAAGTGCTTCTGCCCAGAAGTGAGTTGGTATGTCTTTAGCCATCATCATAACTCTCGCCATCTCCTGTAGAGTCCTGTTCTTGCGCTCAACAATGCCATTCTGTTGAGGAGTGATTGGCGCTGAGAATTCATGTGCTATCCCTTCTGAGTTGCAGAAATCTGCAAACTTGCTGTTTTCGAACTCTCGACCATGATCGCTACGAAGGCGGATGATTTTGCCAATTGTCTCTCCTTTTTCTCGTTGGACTTGGATGCATAGATTCTTGAAGATCGAGAATGTGTCTGATTTGTCACGAGGGAAGTCAACCCAAGTGTATCGTGAGTAATCATCTACACATACAAAGACATATCTTTTTCCTCCAAGGCTTTCAACTTGCATTGGTCCCATGAGGTCAACATGTATCAGCTCAAGTACTCGAGAGGTGGTGATATGCTGAAGCTTCTTGTGTGACATCTTGGTTTGCTTTCCAATCTGACATTCTCCGCAGATCTTTCCTTTAACTATTTTTAGGTTTGGGATTCCGGTGATAGCCTGCTCTGAGATTGCCTTTTGCATACTTCTAAGGTTTAGATGTCCAAGCTTTCGATGCCATAGTTTGGTTTCTTCTGTTTTGGAGACAAGGCACTTGGTTGCTTCGGTATGTGTCTCGGGAGACCAGATATAGCAATTGTCTGTCGAGCGAACTCCTTGTAGAATAGTAACCTGATCGATTTTGTTAACTATACAGGCTTCTTTAGTGAATTTCACTACTAAATCCTGATCACAGATCTGACTGATGCTAATCAGGTTTGCCTTAAGTCCTTCTACAAGTAATGCTTCAGTCAGACAGGTGGCTTCTGGATGCTTGAGCACTCCTTTTCCAATGATTCGAGCTCGGATCCCATCTCCAAACGTAACAAAGCAGTTTGTATATAATTTAAGATTGGAAAGAAACTCTGGAGTACCTGTCATGTGTCGAGAGCATCCACTGTCGAGATACCAGTCTTTGTTCGTTGAAGCACTTAATGATGTATAAGCAACATTAGCTCGATAGGTCAGGTTCTTAGGTCTCCATTCAAGGCGAGTTGTCTTCGGAGGGGATGGGAGATGCCTTTGATATTTTTGAGCTTGCTTCCTCTTAAGAAGTTGAAAACAAAAAGGTCTGATATGACCTGGTTGACCACAGTAATGACATATCCATTGATATTGATAAGCTGGTCTTCTGTAGCTTTGTTGTCTGCATGGAGGATGTCTTCTGACAGTTTCTTGACAAGAACAAGTTGTAGACGATGTTATGGCTTTTGTTGTAGGTCGTCCTGTAGGATGGGTTGGGGCATCCTGTTGTTTCTTGTCAGTCAAGGCTTGTTGTGGGACAAACTTTGTCCCTGTTGTTGAGGGGACAGCATGTGTGTACCCTAGTCCCGTCGTATCTTTGGACTGTTTTCCCACCGATAAAATCTTGTCAAGGCTTTCTGTGCTTGGATTCATCATCTTTACCGATTTAGTCATGAGACTAATTTCTCCATTGAGTCTGGTGATTTCTCGTTTCAGCTCCACGATCGTCTCTAGAAATCTAGACTTGTCGTTGGTAAGACTAATGATCCTTTCGCCTTGTTGATCAAGTATCAGAGTTTCCTTGATCCATCTGGTGTGCAAGCCTTTGTATGCCTCGACTAGTTGTTCTTTAGTCCAATTCTCATTTGGAGTTGGATCATTATTGATGTCGACAGCATTATCAACATTACATGTAGGAGTAGTAGTAGTGAATGCAACAAAGTTGCTTACCTCTTCAGATCCACTATCTTCATTGTCATCATCTGATAGAGTGGCATTGTATCCTTGTTTTTGTTGTCTGAGGAAATTTGGACATTCTCTACGGAGGTGGCCGAATCCTTCACATTCATGACATTGAAGTCCTTTGTTTTTGTTTTCTTCCCCACTTCTGTTTGGTCTGTCCAGACTACCTCCAGCTTGAGCTTTTTGTGAGAAGGGCCATTGTAGCCTCGATGTCTTCATCTGAATCCGAATCCTCAGGATCTGGTTGCTTGTGTGTTCAGCTCTTGAAAGCAATTCCTTTGTTCCTTTTGTCGATGTTGGGTAGAGACAACTCATAGGTCATCAGAGACCTCATCAGCTCATCAAATTTCAAGATCTTGAGGTCATGAACTTCTTCAATTGCTGTGATCTTCATCTTGAACCTAGGACTCAGAGCACGTAGGGTTTTTCTTACCAATTTTTCATCAGACATTGGTTCTCCCAGAGAATAGGATTCATTGGCTAGATCACGAATGCGAACATTGAAATCTGCAATTGATTCATCTTCTTTCATGACGAGGGCTTCGAAGTTGGTAGTCAGTCAGGTATTCCAGTTTCTGTTCTCGAACCTTAGTTGTTCCTTCATATGCTACGGCCAAGATGTCCCATGCTGATTTGGCAGTTGTGCATGTGTTGATTAGTCTGAACATGTTCTTGTCAACACCATTGAAGATAGCATTCAGAGCTCGAGAATTTCCCAGTGATTCTTCATCTTCATCATCGGTCCAGTCTTTTTCTGGTTTTGGGCCGATAGGATTGCCATCACTGTCACTGAGTTGTGGTGCATTCCAACCATTGAGTACAACCTTCCATGTCTTGTTGTCTAGTGACTTCATGAAGACACACATTCGAGCCTTCCAATAGCCATAGTTGCTCCCATCTAGAACAGGTGGTCGATTTATTGATCCTCCTTCTCTGGTATTGTCCATCTTTGATCAAAATATTTGTTTAGGAACTCACCTAAAGCTATAGGTGCCCCCTCTGATACCAATTGAAATTTTGATCGGCTTAGTCGTGCAAGATGCCACACACAATGTTACACGGAATGCTATAACGTTGTGTCTGACTTCTTGCGTAGATAAAGCAGGACAGTAACTATAAAGCTATAAGTAATGACACAGCAGATTGTTTACCCAGTTCGGTGCAACGTCACCTACGTCTGGGGGCTCTCAGCTTAGTGGAAAGAATTCACTTATCAGTAATCCGTCAGAACATACAAGTACCTGTGATCCCTCCTAGATCTATACTTTATGCTACGTCTTACAGTGCAATCTATCTCAGGGTCTCCCCCTGAATCCAAGAACGTCTTGATTCAACTCTTCAAGCAATCGCCTTGCTCTGTCGTCTTCAAGTCTTCTTCAAGCTTGGTGGTTGCGTGCAGTCTTCAAACTCACGACTTCAGTAAACCCTCAATCACCTAACTCTCTATAGTTATGTGATACACAAAGTCCTAAGCTTAATCTGCAATTTCTCAGCCCGCAAACTTTCACGTCTAAGAACCTTGCAAATTGTTGCTAGGAAACAAATAAAGAACCACACCATTGCTAAGGGGGTAGCCTAAGCTTTTATAGCAGTCGTGGATGAGTACTAACCCTAATGGGTTTCCTCTTAATGACCGTCTTTCTTCTTTTCAGATTAGGAGTCGTTCTGCACTTTCCTAATCGTTTTCTTGCTGCAATGCCGAACCTGCACTTTCCTGATTTCTGTCGATCAGGATGCTTGCCGAGACGCCGTCTAGAATGTCACACAAGATGTCGTAGAAGATGCTTCGACATAGTTGTAGAAGATACTTCGACATTCTTTGTAACATGTTTCTTCAGTTCCTTCAAAATCAGCCAATCTCGAAAATCGTCGTAACTACAGCTGGTACATCTTAACGCGAACGAGACGTCTGGCCTCGTGCAAATCATAGCATACATGATGGATCCCACCGCCGAAGCATATGGGATCTTACTCATTCTGCTGAGCTCATTAGGAGTCTTAGGACTCTGTTGTTTGCTAAGCTTAATGCCATGTCGCATGGGTAAGTATCCCTTCTTAGAATCATGCATTGAGAATCTTCTCAACACCTTATCTATGTAAGTGCTCTGACTTAGGCCCAATATTCTCTTAGGTCGATCTCTGTAGATCTTGAGGCCCAAAATGAAAGCAGCATCACCTAAGTCCTTCATCGAGAAGCATTTCCCTAACCAAGCTTTAACTTCAAGCAGGGTTGGGATGTCATTCCCGATGATCAGTATGTCATCGACATATAGCACTAAGAATACTATTTTACTCCCACTCGCTTTCTTATATACGCAAGGCTCACTTTCGTTTTTGATAAAACCGAATTCCCTTACGGCTTCTTCAAAACGAATGTTCCAACTCCGTGAAGCTTGCTTTAATCCATAAATGGATCTAAGCAGCTTACAAATCTTTCCGGGATTCTCTAGATCAACAAAACCCTCGGGCTGTGTCATATACACATCCTCTTTTAAGTTCCCGTTAAGGAAGGCGGTTTTGACGTCCATCTGCCATATCTCATAGTCATAGTATGCTGCTATGGCTAGAATGATCCGGATAGATTTGACCATAGCCACAGGTAAAAAAGTCTCGTCATAATCGATACCTTCCATTTGGCGATAACCTTTCGCAACCAGTCTAGCTTTATAGGTCTGAGGTTTTCCATCCATGTCGGTCTTAATTTTATAGACCCATTTGCAACCGATGGGTTTTATCCCAGGGGTCTGATCCACCAAGTTCCAGACTTGGTTATCTGACATGGATTTCATTTCCTCATTCGGAGTCTGGACTGGCCAAAGCTTGTCTGTAGGTTTCTGGATCATCCTGATCCACCAACATCAAGTCATTTCCTTCAGTGGCTAGGAAGCCATATCTGATAGGAGCTTGACGAGATCTCTCAGACCTTCTTGGACCATCTGGAATGGGTGTCGGGATTGGTTCTTGATCAATGACCTCTTCTGGCTCCTGTATTTCTACATTCGGCGTAGTGGGTTGCTCCGTATCTTCTTGAATTTCTTCAAGATGCACGGCACTCCCACTAGCTCTTTTGGAAATAAATTCCTTTTCCAAAAATACCCCTCCTCGAGCAACAAAAACTTTGTTCTCGCTGGGTTTGTAGAAATAGTACCCTCTTGTTTCTTTAGGGTACCCCACAAAGACACATTTGTCTGATTTGGGTTCGAGCTTATCGCCTAGCAAACGCTTGACGTAAGCTTCACATCCCCAAATCTTAAGGAAAGCTAATAAGGGTTTCTTCCCGTTCCACACTTCGTATGGAGTGCTTTCCACTGCCTTTGTAGGAGCCCGATTCAATATGAATGCGGCCGTTTCTAGGGCATGTCAAGCAAGGTCAGCCTGACTCATCATTGATCGAACCATGTCAAGCAAGGTCCGATTTCTCCGTTCGGATACACCATTCATTTGAGGTGTTCCAGGCGGAGTCAATTAAGAGATGATCCCACACTCCTTTAAATGACTGTGAAAATCTTGGTCTAAGTACTCACCGCCTCGGTCAGATCGAAGCGCCTTTATACTTTTACCAAGCTAGTTCTGTGCTTCGTTCTGGAACTCTTTGAACTTGTCAAAGGTTTCCGACTTATGTCTCATAAGATAAACATATCCATATCTACTGAAGTCATCAGTGAATGTAACGAAGTAGTGAAAACCTCTTCTGGCCTGAGTGCTCATGGGCCCACAAACATCGGAATGTATGAGGCCTAGTAAGTCACTCGCCCTTTCACCTAAACCGGCAAAAGGTGCTTTTGTCATTTTGCCCATAAGGCATGACTCGCATCTCTCAATTGAAGTGAATTCAATCGGACTTAGAAGCCCACACTTGTGAAGTGTTGAGATGCGTTTCTAGCCAATATGGCCTAAGCGGCAGTGCCATATCACAGTCTGGTTTAAATCATCGGATTTAACCCTTTTGTTACTGATATTATAAACCGAGCTAGTGTGAGTGTTTTGAATATTAAGAATATATAAACCACCAACTAATGAAACATTGCAATAAAACATGTTTTTCTTGAAAATACTAAAAACTCCATTATCAATTGTAAAATGATATCCTTCCTTGTCGAGCAAGGAAATTGAAATAATATTTCTGCGAAACGCAGGTACACAATGAACATCACTTAAAAATAAAACTAGCCCACTGGCAAACTGAGACTAATATCTCCTACAGCAGTTGTCGAGACTTGATTGCCATCGCCAACTCGTAGGTCCGCCTCGCCCTTGCTCACTTCTCTTCTACTTCCCAGAGCCTGCACATTAACACAAATGTGAGATTCTGCACCGGTATCAAGTACCCAAGAATTTGAAGTAGATAAACTGAGATTGAGCTCAATAACAAATATACCTGATCCTGAAGACGTGGAAGCTCCACTCTTCTTAAGAAACAACTTGTGTTTCTTGCAATCCTTCTTCCAGTGCCCCAGTCCTTGGCAATAGAAGCAGACGGCATCCTTCTTAGGATTCTCAACAGCCTTTGGAGCTGCTGGACCCTTAGGTTGTCGAATCTTCCCTGCTAGGTGCATAGGAGCCTTACCCTTCCCCAGGCTGGCTTTCTTGAAGCTCACTTGCTTGTTGACCATAAGAACCTCCTTGGTTTTCCCCTTGAGATTCTTTTCAGCAGTCACAAGCATACCATGAAGCTCTGACACGGTTTTGTTCATGTCATGCATATTGTAATTTCCAACGAATTCACGATATGCTTCTGGAAGTGAATGCAGCACAAAGTCTGCAGACATTTCCTTGTCCACAGGATGACCTAGCCTGGTCAAATGTTCCAAAAGACATTTCATCTTAAGGACATGAGGACTGACAGGGGCTCCAGCCTTTAGCTTGCATGACATCAGTTCAACGAAAGTGTCGTATCTTTCGACACGCGCTTTCTCTTTGAACATTTTCTCGATCTCAGCCATACAGGCTTTGGGATCGTCGGAAATGTCCAAGAACTGTTGCTGCAAGTCCGGCACCATACTGCCCATCATGATGCACTGCACGTCAATCCGGTCGCTAAGGAATTTCTGGTAGGTATCCCTTAGCGCCCTTGAGGCGTTCAGTGGTGGTTCAGTAGGTGCTTGTTCCTGGGTAAGGATAAAATCCTTACGTTCATGCTTGAGAACGAGTCTCAAATTCCGGTCCCAATCGAGAAAGTTTACGCCGTTAAGCTTATCATTCTCGATTAGTGACCTAAGCGCGCTACTAGAGTGATTCGTGTTTGCCATATTATATCTACACAGTAAACAACTTTTAATTAGTATTAATTAAAATTGAAGTTGGAGATTTAATTATAAAACACTTTCTGATTCTAACTTTAGAATCTGAACCAGGATCCCATCATACTCTCAATTGAAGTGAACGGAGGCTCACTGCTCCAATTGAGTGCATCAAGGTAGGAGTAAATCCATTTACAAGACCATGTAGTTCCTTGCTAGGGTCTGTACTTGTTAGTACGTGGCATACCCTATACTGATACCCTAGGTCAGCCCTAGCTGACAATCGTAGACAAGTCTACCAAGCTTGAACTATGGATAGAACTAATGTGACTACTACGCGGAGGCGCACGCACCCACACAGAACTACCCATCTCATCCAGATTTCTTCACTATGAATGTTACGCGGAGGCGTACCGACATCCATAGGGTCAAAGCCCTTTTGAGTGCCCAAACTTGGATGGTATCACGCTTGACTTGTAATTATTTGCGTTTAAGTGAATTATAAAAGTCTGATTGTATATCGATACAATCTTAATCTGGAATCATCAATTGCAAATTCATGCAAAGATGATCCCTTAGCAGGTTACATGCGAGTCTGATTAAATTCCGATTTTAATCTTTGCATGTGGGTCATAGCAAATCATACATAAACTTGTATATTTAAACTATCATACATTCATACATTCAAATATACAAATGTAACAATAAAATATGCATAGCTAAGCCCATCTAAAGTTCCTAAGAATCTAGCAAAGCCGATCCTAAAGACAAGGTCTTCAAGATCCAAACTTGCTCCATTCTTTTGAACTCCCACTGGCTTCGAGCCTCCTCCAAGCCGAGTCTCCCTCTTGACTTGATTCTTGTGTCGGTCTTCGTGATTACATATTAAAATAAATTAAATAAAATACAAATCACGACACGCAGGCCGTATTTACTACAACCCAAAATTAAGCAACACGCAGGTTGCAAAACCGAAATTAAAATGCAAATCTAATGGGCTTAGCTAGCATCATGTGGAAAACATCATGTCATCAAAGATCATGTTATCAAACATCATGCTGATCAAACAAATAATTTTTCCAAATTTTATCTTTCTTAAGTGTGGAAAAATTCCGGTTTATCGAAACCGGACGGTTTAATCGATTAATTGAATTTTGGACCGGTTCTCGCTGGTTTATCGAAACCGAACAAAATCTGAAAATTAAATTTTATTAGGGTTTCCAAATATCCTTCCGAACCTACCGGTTCGCACGAATCTGGTCAAGCCGAACCGGCTCAACCGAAGGTCGCCCGCGGAGGCAACCACGGTGGCCCGTTAGGGCTGCCGAGGTCACCCGCGGGGCTGACCGTGGTCGGCCACGGGAACGACCATGGTAGCCCGCGAGGGCAGCCATGGTCGCCCCTAGGGCAGACCCTGGTCGCCCGCGAGGCAACCATGGAAGCCCTCACGGGCTGCCATGGTCGCCCGCAAGGGCAGACCGTGTCGCCCGCGGCAGCGACCATGGTCGCCCGCGAGGGCTGCCATGGTCGCCCGTAGGCGACCCTCGTCGGCCCATGGTGCTGACCATGGTCTGCCCTAGGGCATTCCATGGTCCACCACGGGACTCGACCTGGTCGGCCATGGCTAAGCCATGGCTAACCCCGAAAAACCCAAAAAAAATAATTAATTTTCCAATTTCCAAAATCAATCAAATCTGAAAATTTTTTTGATTTACATGCATGCTAATGATAAAGAAAACATATAAACATAAAAAAAATCAGATTTAAACATATACAAATAAACATAATAACGATCCTCTGATACCACTGAAAGAGATCACCACGGGTTCCAAAGATTGAAAATCATGTAGCGGACAATATGTAACCGTGGTGATCGATAAAAAGCTTGATCTTAATGCTATTTGAACATGTTATAAACATAATTAAAATCTGATATTTACCTCTTGAAATCGACAAGAACACAAGCGTAGTGTCCTCTCTATCAAATCCACACAAGCACACAACCGAAATGGTTTTTCTCTCTAATTTTTGCTAGAAAATCCAAAAGAAAACTTGAGCAATAATGGAGGTAGAGAGGGGAGAGTGGGTTCGGCAATGAGGGAGAGAGAGAGGGAGTTGTTTGCTGAAAAATTCCAAGGATAAGATAATTAAAAGATTATGTGATTTTTAATTTGAAATTAAATTGAATTTCAAAATAAAAATTGCATTATCCATCCTTTTAATCCTTCTTATTTGCATTTAACCCCTCTCTTATCTTAAACCCTAAATGGGCTTTAAGCCCATTTAACTAAAACCCAAATTAAACCCATTAACTTGAGTTCTAATTTCGGTTTAGTCAAAACGGCTCAATTTCCTCGAATTGATTTCCTCAACCGTCTGGTTAAAACCTTAGGCCAGAAAACTACCGAATTGTTCTCAACTCTCATCCATAATTATTGTCATGTATTGTGCTTAATGCGTGTGACCCTCTAGGCTCACGAATAATTGGCAGACTGGTAAAATTATCATTTTACCCTTTCCATCATAAGTGGCCTCTAGCAAGACATTATGATTATCCAATATTCGTGATTATCGATTATTCGACTTAACCTGTTATCGTACATGTCACTGTCCTTTTATCAAACCGATATCCAGATTGATCAATAGGCATAGAACGGTCATCCTAATTTATCAATCACTGTTTCTTGATATCCGAGATGACTGAAAACTGATACTAAAGTATCACCTGCATGGCCATGCTATTTCTTCAGTCATACTCATCAAGTGGCCTAAACGGATATCTTTCTCATACCGAAGTATGAGTGATAAATCCCTCAGACGCCTTTCGAGTTCACTAGTGCAATAAATGCCTAAGCCAATCGAAGCCGTTATAGCTACCCTTTTACAGATAACGTTAGACTAGGTCAAACTTAGGTATTTGTTACATAGTGTACACAAAGACTCCTTGGTCTTAGGATATAATGACAAGTTACGATATGTGAGTATCTCATGACTGGATCTATGCAGCATACTCACAATCGGGTTGTCCGATATCATCGACCTGATGATATCTATGATATATCTTCGGCACATCTTTGCCATGATCAGTAGAGCGTGATCACAAGGAGTTAGTCTCATACTGATCGCTTCATAAGAAGCTTAGCTGATCAGGGACTCTATCGAATGCAACTCTTTCTGATCTATAGTTCTACTATAAGTGATTACACACATTATGACATAGATCAAATCACATTAGATAAATTACTACAACACGTTAGTAATATTATGCCTTTTATTATGTAGAAGAATGATGTCCGTTACAATATTTGCCATGTCCTTTTATTATGAGGAATTATTTTGGACTAGGGCACAAACCTAACAATTGCCTCTAGCCATCAATCTCAAGAACTTTGAAGGACAGCAGTTGAAGGACCTCGGACTTCCTATAGCCAAAACTCCAGGAGCTGGATCAAGCTCTCGTCCCTCAGGACCAATTGGCACTAGGATGCAGGAAGGATTGGTGGAAATGATTGCTGATCTGGAGAAGTCAATTGCCACGCTCTCAACTCGCAAAGTCGCCTGTGAAGTCCTTCTAGAAGACCTACAATCTGCTGCTACTGCACGAAGACTTGGAGCGCAAGAGAGTGACGTCGACAAGTCAAGCGAGTTCCAGCTGGCAGTTACACGTCAGCAAAAGGCGGCAACTCGACTTGCCTGATTTCATCAGGAAGTCAGAACAGGCAAGACGACTTCCAGCTGTTCGTGGAAGGCGGCAACAACTTGCCTGACTTTCCTGTTCCTGATCCGAGAAGGATTGGGAATGTGAGCTGCTATAAAAAGCCCTTGGCTTCCCATTAGCAGATCATCCGTTCTTGTTCTAACACCTACAAGATTTCTCAGAGCTCTTAACCGTGCACCATCGGCGTGTTGAGAGGCTGATGAATATTCGCTAGAACGGACCTTTTGCTCCGATCAAACCTTGAGTCGCGAAGACTAAGTGTTTGGATCGGTTAGGGTTTTTGTTTGTGATTGAAGATTCACAACTCCGTCCAAGAAGACAACGACACCGAGCATAGGAGCTTGCTCAAAGGGTGGAATTGAGGGAATCTCAAAGACAGGGGGAGAGGCTCCGGGTCGAGGTGATTCACGGTGAGATCTATAGTAGCATAGGACAATAGCTTGTCTGATAGCTAGTTGGGCTTGAAGTTGTACTATTGACTACCTGATAGTGAAAAACCTTTCCACTGGCAAAGTGCCCCCAAACGTAGGTGCGGAGTCACCGAACTGGGTAATCATCTCTGGGTCGTGATTATTATCTGTCTATTACTTTGCTTACTGTTTCCACAAGAAGTCGATACACAAGTTAAAGACTTTGTGTTCGACTTCCTAACTTGCCTACGATTCAGAATTTCAAGTTTTGCTAGAATCCTAGGAACCTAGGATAGGCTTAGCTATGCATGTTTTACAGTTACATTTGTATGTTGAATATGTATGAATGTATGGATAGTTTTTATATACACGATTATGTATGTGTAGCTATCACCCACATGCAAAGATCAAAAATCGGTATTTAATCAGACTTGCATAAAACTGGATAAGGGATCATCTTTGCATGGATTTGCAGTTGATGATTCAAGATTAAGATTGTATCGATATACAATTAGACAGTAATAATTCACTTAAACGAAAATAATTACAAGTCAAGCGTGATACAATCCAAGTTTAGGCGCTCAAAAGGGCTTTGAGCCTATGAATGTCGGTACGCCTCCGCGTAACATTCATAGAGGAGAAGTCTAGATGACATGTTCAGTTCTATTTGGGTGCGTGCCCCTCCGCGTAGTAGCCACATTAGTTCTGTCCATAGTTCAAGCTTGGTAGACTTGTCTATGATTATCAGCTAGGGCTGACCTAAGGTATAAGTATAGGGTATGCGATGTACTTTTAGTACAAACCCTAGCGAAGAAATACATAGTCTTGTAGATGGATGTATTCCTATCTTGATGCTCTCAATTGGAGCAGTGAGCCTCCGTTCACTTCAATTGAGGGTATGATAGGATCCTGGTTCAGATTCTAATGTTAGAATCAGACAAGTGTTTTATAACTATATCTCCAACTTCAATTTTAATTTATACTGATTAAAATTTTGTTTACTGTATAGATTAAATGGTAAACACGAATCATTCTGGTAATAGCGTGCTCAGTTTATCTACTTCAGATTCTTGTGTACTTGATACCGGTGTAGAATCTCACATTTGTGTTAATGTGCAGGCTCTGAGAAGTAGAAGAGATGTGGGCAGGGGCGAGGCGGACCTAAGAGTTGGTGATGGCAATCATGTCTCAACAATTGCAGTAGGAAACATTAGTCTCAGTTTGCCCAGTGGGCTTGTTTTATTATTAAACAATGTGCATTGTGTAACTGCGTTTCGCAAGAATATTATTTCTGTTTCCTTGCTTGACAATGAAGGATATATTTTTTCTATTGATAATGGAGTATTCAATATTTTCAAGAATAATATATTTTTATTGCAATGCATTGTTGGTTGGTGGTTTATATATTCAGGATATTCAAAACACTGACACAAGCTCAATCTATAGCATAAGTAATAAAATGCTTAAATCCGATGATTTAAACCAGACTATGATATGCCACTGCCGTTTAGGCCACATAGGCCAGAAACGTATCTCAACATTTCACAAGTGTGGAATTCTAAGTCCGTTTTAATTCACTTCAATGGAGAGATGCGAGTCATGCCTTATGGGTAAGATGACAAAGGCACCTTTCGTCGGTTTAGGTGAAAGGGCTAGTAACTTATTAGGTCTTATTAGGTCTCATACATAAAGGGTTTTCACTATTTCGTTACATTTAGAGATGACTTCAGTAGATACGGGTACGTCTATCTTATGAGACATAAGTCAGAAACCTTTGACAAGTTGAAAGAGTTCCAGAACAAAGCACAAAATCAGCTTGGAAAAAGTATAAAAGCGCTTCGATCTAACTGAGGCGGTGAGTACTTAGACCAAGAGTTTCACAGTCATTTAAAGGAGTGTGGGATCCTCTCTGAATTAACTCCGCCTGGAAAACCCCAGATGAATGGTGTGTCTGAACGGAGAAATCGGACCTTGCTTGACATGGTTCGGTCAATGATTAGTCAGGCTGACCTCCCTATCTCCTTCTGGGGTTATGCCCTAGAGACGGCTGCATTCATTTTGAATCGGGCTCCTACAAAGGCAGTGGAAAGCACTGCATACGAAGTATGCAACAAGAATAAACCCTTATCAGCTTTCTTTAAGATTTGGGGATGTGAAGCTTATGTCAAGCGTTTGCTAGGCGATAAGCTTGAGCCCAAATTAGATAAGTGTGTCTTTGTGGGGTACCCCATGGATACAAGGGGGTACTATTTCTACAAACCCAGCAAGAATAAAGTTTTTGTTGCTCGAGGATGGGTATTTTTGGAAAAGGAATTTATTTCCAAAAGTGCTAGTAGGAGTGTCGTGCATCTTGAAGAAATTCAAGGTGATACGGAACAACTTGATGTGCACGATGTAGAAATACAGGAGCCAGAAGTGGTCGTTGATCAACAGCCAATCCCTACACCTATTCCAGAGGGTCCAAGAAGGTCTGAGAGATCTCGTCAAGTTCCCATCAGATATGGCTTTCTAGCCACTGAGGGAAACGACTTGATATTGGTGGATCAAGATGATCCAGAAACCTTTAGACAAGCTTTGTCCATTCCAGACTCCGAAAAATGGCCATGAGTGAGGAAATGAAATCCATGTATGACAACCAAGTCTAGTGCTTGGTGAATCAAACCCCTGGTATAAAACCCATCGGTTGTAAATGGGTCTATAAACTTAAGACCGACCGGGATGGAAAACCGCAGACCTATAAAGCTAGATTGGTTGCTAAAGGTTATCGCTAGATCGAAGGTATCGATTATGACGAAACCTTCTCACCAGTAGCTATGGTCAAATCTATCCGGATTATTCTAGCCATAGCAGCATACTACGACTATGAGATATGGCTGATGGATGTCATGTAAGTTTTTTTTTGCCCTAGTCCAATTGTAATGTCTGTAACTGTCTGTTTATATAAATTATTGTTTGCAATATATATATATAATCGGCATTATATTACTTATGTGTTGAAGTAATAGGTTAATTCTGATATGATATATGACCATCAAAGTAGTAGAACCATATATCTGTACAGATAACACTTGACGGGTCCCTGGTCAAATATGCTTCAATGAAGCGACCAAGTATGAGGATGATTCTTTATGGTATAGTTCCATTTACCATTGGGAGGGTTCCCGGAATCGGATCATAGATATCACTCGGGTGAGTGATTGGACGACCCGCACTGAATGGTGTTACATAGATACAACCATGAACACATTCAATTGTGGTAGCTTGTCGTTGTATCCTCAGACCAAGGAGTCTTTGTGATTGCTATACAGTAAAGAACCGTGTTTCACTTGCTCCTAACATTGTCCGTAACAAGACTACCATAACGGAAAAGATTGGGACGGGGATGGATTGTATGAGTGATACAACAGGCGGCTAAGGGATTTATTCCTCATACAATGGTATGAGATAGGTATCGGTTTAGGCCATTCGATAGAGATTAACTGAAGGGAGAGCATGGCCATGCCAACGATATAGGGTATCAATATTCAGTAATCTCACAGATCGAGAAACATAGATTCATTAAATAAGGGTGACGTCTCTATGCCTTATGATCAATCTAGATATCTGGCGATTAAAGGGATAGCGACATGTACTACATGAGGTTAAATCGAATCATCGATCATCATGTGCATCGGGTAATCATAACGTCTTACTAGAGGCCACTTATGATGGATCGGGTGAAATGGAATTTACGCCGATCTGTCGATGATGGCATGAGCCTCAAGGGTCACACACATACGATATGGATTTTGAGAGAAACAACGAAAGATCGGGAATTTGTTTAACGCGAGGCAAGAAAGGTCGGATAATAATTGGACCCGACACGGGCCCACATTGCCGAAGCAATTGGGCTTCGGCCCATGAGGCCCATGGTGGCCGGCCCAATAGGTGGACCACTTATGGGTCCACACAATCATCCAACATTCTTGACAAAATGGTGATTTGCCAAGGTATGGGCAAGGTATGGGCAAGGCATGGGCTAGTCATGGCTAGGCATGGGCAAGTGGGATTTGGTTTGCAAGGACACTTTATGCCATGCTCCATCACCAACTCATCCATCTAAGACCAAGAGAGAGGTGGGATTGTGTCATAACACACAAAAAACAAAAAGAACTCACTCCCTCTCTCCTTGGTAGCTCTCGGCCGAACTCCCTCATTGAGCTCCCCTCCTCCATTTTTCTCTCAAGCTTCACAATATACTCAAGTAGGTAGTAGTGTGCGAGGATCATTCAAGATCATCCCATCTATGTGGACTACTTTGGAGTTGAAGATCTCTAACGTTCTTCAAGTTTCGATTCGAGCAAACCGACAGGTAAAGACTTGTGATTTTGTTTTTTCCTTGGGATGTAATGGTTTCACAATATTGGACATATTTTGGGGTTTATATATTCTTGCTTCTGTTGCCATGGTGTTCTTGGTAGCCCAAAAGTTCCTACAGTGGTATAAGAGTACGGTTACCCTCTTAAATCTATGTTTGAATCCTTTTCGTTGTTATTTTGCATGCCTTATTGTCATGATATGTTTATTTCTTGTATATGGGTTTTATATGCTATGAAAATGAAGTTTTAAACATATTATAAATCTGGAAATTTTCAAAAAAAATTGGATTTGTCGGGTCACCGGAAACGGGACTCCTAGGGAGCCGGAAAAGGGGACTGGGCGGGGGCTCCGGCTTGCCGGAGCAGGGAAGTGTCGTGGCCATTAGATGGTCACGGTGACGTGGTCGCCCCACTTCAGCCTTGGAAATGGCCAGCAAGTGGCCGAGGCCGGCGGTGGAGGCCCGACGGCTAGGGTTGCCAAACCCTAGCGCGTAGGGGCTCGGCCCAAGTGGGTTTCGGCCCGGATGGTTTGTTGCACGGTGCTTGATCTGTGGCAGAAATCCGCAATCCAATTTTTTGAAAAATTTAAGATTTGAACGGTTTCGATAAACCGATTTTTTGAAAAGGTCTAGTTTCGATAAACCCGACCGAGCAAATTGGACATGAAAATTAAAACCGGAATTGCATCTTGTTTGAAAATATGCTTGTGTCATAACATATTGTATGATGAGATGATTTGCATGGTGCATAGATAGCCCAATGGCGTTTAACTATTTATCTCTTTTATAAACGGTCTGTGAACCGTTAGATTGTAGCGCGTAAATTATTCTTTGATACGGGCTACGAACCGCTAGTGATAAAGTATAATTATTCTTTCATCCGGGCTACGAACCGATTTTTAATTGTAATTAATTACTCAAGTCGAGAAGAATGGAAACCGAGAACGTTGACAATCTTGGAGGACGTCCACGAGCTAGTGGGAGAGGCCCTAAGTGGAAATGACGAAAACAGCTCATGGAGTCTTCGTCTCATTTGTATACTTAGGACTTTAGCTTGGGCTATTTATGCATATTTAACGCTTTAATGCATGCTAGAATTTATTTGAATGATAAATTGAATTGCGAGCATGCTTAGCTTATTTTATTTTAGGCTATCACCAACATGCAAGGATTAAAACCGGATTAATTGTTTGCATGTTAAAGCGTTGTGAACCATCCTCGCACGGGTTGTGATGGATGTGTTCGAATTTGAAAACATCTTTGCACGAGTTGTAAATGACGGTTTCGAAGAAGATAATGTAAGATAAATTAGAAACGTCATGACACGGGTTGTTGATGATGGTTTCCTAATTGTTTCGAACATAATTGACTTAAACTCAACCACTCACAAATAATTTGAAGTCAAGTGGGACAGCAACCCAAAATCATAAGCTTGTATAGTTCTCCACTTTGTTGATGTCGCGCGCCTTAGTGGAGCATCTTCGAAAGTGCGCTCTATACAAGTTTGCTAAAGTTCTATCTAGATGTCGTGGGCCTTAGTGGAGCATCTTTATCGGACTTTCCATACATGATTTGGTTGACTTAACTGCGATTCTCGACCAGGGTCGAGCCAGGGTGTCAGAAAGGTTATGCCGTGTACTATCGTACAGACCCTTTTCAAGAAATACACGGGTTGTAGTTGGACCCAATTGCACGGGGTGTAATTGGATGCATGTCCTACCTAAATAAGTGAATCGGAGCGGTGCGCCTTAGTGTACTTCGATTCATGAATCATGGGTCTTGGTTTTAGATTCTATTAACTTATAATCGAAAGGTTGGAGTTTTATTCAGGATCTTCGTAAATTTTCTCAACTTTCTGATTAAATTTACTTTCCTCGTGTAGACTAAATGGCGAACTATTCAACGAACTCGAATAGTTTGTCGTTGAGGCATATCCTTGAAAAGGGTAAGCTCAATGGTACAAATTATCTGGACTGGGACAAGAACCTGCGACTTGTGTTCAAGTTGGAACGCAAGGAATACGTTCTGGACCGGGCTATCCTTGTGGAGCCAGCACTCAACGCCCCGAGGGCCGTTAAGGATGCATACCAAAAGCACCATAGCGACAATATCGACGTGGCGTGTGTGATGTTGGGCGCTATGGAGCCAGAGCTCAAGAAGCAGTTTATGGAATTGTCTGAGAACCCTAAAGCGATGATGTCGCAGATAGGGGTTATGTTCATGGAAAAGGCTCAAATGTCAGCAGGCAGTTCTGTAGAAGGTCGGGATTTTCAAGGAGCTCCTCGTCTGCAAAATGTCAGCAAGCAGTTCTGCAGGTCCACATGTCCTGAAAATGAAGGGACACCTTGACGGCCTAACTCGACTCGGGCTCGGGGTTGAAAAGCATATGGCAGCCGATTTTGTTCTGCAATCCCTTCCTCATCTATATGATAGCTTCGTAATAAACTATTATATGCATGATATGGACAAGACCGTCTCGAAGTTGCATCAAATGCTTGTAACGGCCGAGAAGAACATCAAAGTCACTCGTGGCAAGGATGTCCCTATGGTCAGAAAGGGAACTGGCTTCAAAGCTGGAGGTGATAAGGGTAAAGACCCTATGCACTTGGCGGGAAAAAGGAGACTTCTTTTACTTCCGAGACCTCCTAAAGTTGGGGAGGCGAAAAAGAAAAGGGAAGCAGTTTGCTTCTACTGCCAGCAGCCCGGTCACCGGAAAAGAGACTGCAGGAAGTTCCAAGATGGTCAGAAGAAGGGAGGCGTGATAGCATTTGTGCCCTAGTCCAATTGGTATTAGCCTGTAAACGTCTATGTACAAATATCATCGTTTGTGATGTATAAATATAAACGGCTTTATATTACTTATATGTTGAAGTAATATGTTAAGCATGGTCTGATTTATGACCACTAAAGTAGTAGAACCATAAATCTGTACGGATCACACTTAACAAGTCCCTGGTCAACCTATGCTTCCTTGAAAGTGACCAGTATGAGGAATGGTTCTTAATGACGTAGTTCTACTTGTCATAAGGATGTGGGATCCTGGAACCATATCATAGATATCATGAGGTGATTGATATCGGACGACCCGCATTGAATAGTGTTTTCATAGATTAAGCCATAAACATATTCAAATGCGATAGCTCGTCACGACGTCCTTAGACCAAGGAGTCTTTGTGATCACTATGCAATGAACGTACGGCTTTAACTTGCGCCAAACGCTTTCTGTAAAAGGATTGCTATGAAGGGCATGATTGGGTGGCGGAACGGGTTGCATGAGTGACACGAAAGACGGCTAAGGGATTTATCCCTCATACTACGGTATGGGAAAGATATCCGTTAGAAGGCCTCTTGATGGAGACCGAATGAGAGAAAAGCATGGCCATGCAAAATGATACGGGTTATCATTTCTCAGTCATCTCGCATATCAAGTAACAATGATTGATTAAACAAGGGAGACGACTCTATGCCTTGTGATCAATCGGGATATCTAGAGATAAAAGGATGGTGACTTGTACGCACAAAGGTTAAGTCGAATCATCGATCATCATGCACCTTGGGTAATCATAATGTTTTACTAGAGACCACTTATGATGGATCGGGCAAGAGCAATTCTTGCGCCGATCTGCCAACGGTGGCATGAGCCTAGAGGGTCACACACATACAAGACGGATAACTTGAGACAAGGAAACATGGATGTTTCTTAAGGAGAAGTATATGGACAAAACTGGAGGTTTTGTGCCATAGGTTCGGTTTGAGAGAATAATTAGCGAATCGAGAAAAATTGAGTTTTTCGTCGATATCGCGTCGGACTTTGTTTGATAAGTAGCGACAAAAGGGTCGGGAAACTTTTGGACGCGGCATGAGACAACACGGGAGGGCCCATTGGGCTCGGCCCATGAAGCCTCATGGCCGGCCCAATAAGGGCCCAATAAGGCCATATGGCCGGCCCACTTGGTGGGGCCAATGTGGGGGCCACACAACACCATGCTTAGTTGGTAGTTGTGGATTAAGAGGTGAGTGATTTAAGGGGTATGGGTTAAAGCTCCTTTAAGCCCATACCAATCACTTTTAACCCATACTTGTGAGTTGGATGATGAGATATATTGCAAGACATTATTTCATTAATTGATTAAGTCACAAAACTCACAAAAACCTCTTTTTCTCTCTCATTGTGGCCGGCCACCTTGGTGTTCTTCCTCCATCTTGCTCTCTTGTTCTTCATTTAATTGTTCTAGTAGGCAATTAAGTGAAGGATCTTGAAGATCATTCTCTTGGTGTGGACTTGCTTTAGAGAAGAAGATCCGAACGTTCTTCTTTATCGATTCAAACAAGACTTAAAGGTAAATATCTTGTGGAATAGATTTTGCTTTGGGATTTAATGGTTTAAATGTTCTTGGACAAGGTTTGGAGTAGATTATCTTTTATTGCTTCCGCTATCTCGATGACGATCTAGAACGCTCCAAAACCCTACAGTGGTATCAGAGGGTTGGTTACCCTCTTAATCTTTGTCTTGTTGAATTTATTTCGGTTTTGTGATTATTTTCATGCCAAAAGTTGATAACATGATTTTAATGCTTTTTGGGATATTTGCATGAAATATGTTACTTTTGAAAAATATATTAAATTTGGAATTTTTCGGAAATTATTGGATTTGTCGGGTCCGAGAAGAGACTCTCGGGGAGCCGGATCGGAGGTACCGGACGGAGGTCACCGGAGGCCGGGGAGGCCGGCGGTGACCGGGCCCGTCCCCACTCTCGGCCGAGGCCGAGATTGGCGGCAAGCCGGGTTTGGGCCTTCCAAGGCCCAAACCGGGCCGTGCATGGTTGGGCTCGGCCCAATGGGCCCTCGGCCCATTGGCTTGGCCCAACTTGGTTCGTGTGTGGTGTTTGATCCATTTCACGAACCCACGATCCAATATTTCGAAAACTTTCAAAATTTGATCGGTTTCGATAAACCGTTTTTCGAAAAGGTCTAGTTTCGATAAACCCGACCAAGCAACTTGGCAAAAGAAAAACCGGAATTATTGCATATTATTTGATAACATGTTTGTGTGATAACATGTTGGATGATGTGATGAAATGTATGATGCTTTAGTAGCCCATTAGATTTATCGCTTTCACGGTTTGCATACCGTTAGTGTTAGCGTGTAATTATTCTTTTATTCGAGCCCATAAAGTGTAATTATTTTTTATCCGGTCTACGAACTGAGTATTAATTGTAATTATTACTCAAAGACGAGAAGGATGGAAAATCGAGCACGATGACGGTCTTGGAGGAAGTCCAAGAGCTAGTGGGAGCCCGAATGAGAAAGACGAGAAGATGTGAAGACTCGTAGATTCCTAAGATTAGGATGGGCTATAAAATGCATATTTAACGCTTTATGGTTGCTTGCTTGAATCATTTAAATTAATTGCATGGTTGCATGATTAGTTTATAAGTTTATAAGCGATCACCTCACATGCAAAGATTAAAAACAAACTTTAATTTTTTGCATGTTTAAAGCGTTGTGAACTATCACCACACGGGTTGTGATGGATGAGTTCAAGTTTGAAACGTATTTTGCATGGGTTGCAAATGACGGATTCAAATGAAGATAGTATGTGATACAATTAGAAACATCACAACACGGGTTGTTGGTGACGGATTCGTAATTGTACCAAATACTTTCGAATTATTAAACACAACCAAATTACAAGTTAATTTGAGTCAAGTGAGATGCCACCCTAATTCACACCCATGTAGAAACATTTTATCGGTGTCGTGCGCCTTAGCGGAGCATCGATCGAATGGGTTCTAGATGGGAATGGTAAACTTTGTGGGATGTCGTGCGCCTTAGCGGAGCATCTGCACAAAGTTAACTCGTTAGTGAAAGTTGGTTGACTCAACCACGATTCTTGGCCTGAGGTCGAGCTGGGGCATCGGAAGGGTAAGCCGTGTGTTTTACACATACCCTGACTAAGAGTTACACGGGTTGTAATTGGACGGATGTCCTACCTAAATAAGTCAATTGGAGCGGTGCGCCTTAGCGCACTTCAAATGACGAATAAGGGATCTTGGTTTAAAGATTCTAATTTTAAAATCTAATGGTTGGTGTTTAATTCGGATCTTCGTAAATTTATTCAACTATTCTGATTAAATTTACTTTCTTCGTGTAGAAATGGCTAGTAATTCAACAAATTCGTCTAATTTGTCATTGAGGACTATACTCGAGAAGTGTAAACTCAACGGAACAAATTATCTAGACTGGGACAGAAATTTACGACTTGTATTAAAAATGGAACGCAGGGAGTACGTCCTTGATAAGGCTATCCCTGAGGAGCCAGCTGCCAACGCAACAAGGGTCGTTAAGGATGCGTACCAGAAACACCTTAGCGACTCTATCGACGTTGCGTGTGTCATGCTGGGCTGCATGGAGGCGGACCTCCAAAAGCAGTTTATGGAGCTATCCCATGATCCGTTTGCAATGTTTGCACAGATCAAGGATATGTTCAAGGAGAAAGTACGTATTGAAAAATACACTGTTCTCCGAGAACTCATAGCCTGCAAGATGTCAGCAGGCAGCTCCGTAGGTCCTCACGTCCTACAAATGAAGGGGCATTTTGACCATATGACTAGTATCGGTATGTCTATGGAAAAGGAAATGGCAGCGGATTTTATTCTGCAATCCCTTCCTCATGCATATGGTGGGTTCGTCATGAACTATCACATGCATGATATGGACAAGACCGCGTCGGAGTTGCACAGCATGCTAGTAACTGCCGAGAAGAGCATAAGGGGCAGTTCGTCCAAAAATGTCTTCATGGTCAAGAAGGGACCCAGCTTCAAAGCTGTTGGTGGCAAGGGTAAAGGCCCAAGACACCTGGCAGGGAAGAACAGACGACCATTTATTCCTAGACCTCACATGCCCGTACAAGGCAAAGGGAAGGCAAAGGAGTCGGTCTGTTTCTATTGTCAAAAGCCTGGTCATTGGAAGAAAGACTGTCAGCAGTTGAAGGAGGATCAGAGGAAGGGCGGTGGGGCCGCCACTTCATCAGGTATTCCATTAGAGCTATATCTTTCTACAATAAATACCTGGGTACTAGATACTGGAGCTGAGTCTCATATCTGTGCCGATGTGCAGGTGTTACACAGTAGAAGAGATGGTGGGGAAAGCGAGGTGGACCTAAGAGTTGGGAACAATACCAGAGTTGCCGCAACTGCCGTAGGTTCTGTGAACCTTGCTTTGCCCAGTGGGCTTGTAATTGAACTAAATGATGTTTTTTGCGTACCTGCTTTCAGCAGGAATATTATCTCAATTTCTCTTCTAGAGAAAGAAGGTTATTATTTCAATATTAAAAACGGGTTTTTTGATATTATGCGCAACAACATATATTATGGCAATGCTCACACTGTTGGAGGATTATACATATTGAATATGCAAAACTCGAAATCCAACATGCTCTATAATATAAATGCTAAGAGGTTTAAAACTAATGATTTAGACCAAACTCTAATCTGGCATTGTCGTCTGGGTCACATAAATGAGAAACGCATCTCAGCGCTTCATAAGCGCGGACTTCTAAGTCAATTCGAATTCCAAGCGATTGAAAGATGCGAAGCTTGTTTAATGGGCAAGATGACTAAAGCGCCCTTCACTGGTTTAGGTGAGAGGGCAGGTGACTTATTAGGTCTAATACATTCAGACGTATGTGGACCAATGAGTACGCATGCCAGAGGTGGTTTAGGCTACTTTATCACATTTACTGACGATTTCAGTAGATATGGTTATGTCTATCTCATGAGACATAAGTCCGAAGCTTTTGATAAATTCAAAGAGTTTAGGACTGAAGTAGAAAACCAACTCGGAAAGAGTATCAAGGCACTCCGTTCTGATCGGGGTGGAGAATACTTATCCGAGGAGTTTCTTAGTTATCTTACTGAAGGTGGAATACTATCTCAGTGGACTCCGCCAGGAACACCGCAACTTAATGGTGTGTCCGAACGGAGGAATCGGACATTGTTAGATATGGTTCGATCAATGTTAAGTCTCACTGATCTCCCGATCTCCTTCTGGGGTTATGCTCTGCAAACGGCCGCTTTCATAATAAACAGGGCTCCGTCGAAAGCAGTGGAAGGGACATCATTTGAAAAATGGTACGGGAAGGAACCCGTTTTGTCCTTCCTTAAAATCTGGGGTTGCGAGGCTTATGTTAAAAGGTTGCTTGCAACCAAGCTCGAACCAAGATCAGATAAATGCACTTTCGTCGGATATCCAAAAGAAACAAAAGGATACTACTTCTATAAGCCGAGCGAAAATAAAGTTTTTGTCGCTCGAGGTGGGACGTTCTTGGAAAAAGAGTTCATTTCCAAGACAGTCAGTGGGAGGGCTATTCATCTAGATGAAGTTCTAGATGAGATGGTCACTCGGGAACCACGAGAGGACCCACTAGAAGAGGTAGAGCCAGAAGTGGTCATTGAGCAAGAACCAATAGCTGTAGTTAATGAGGACGGTCCGAGGCGCTCTGAAAGGATAAGTCATGCACCTGTCAGATACGGGTTCTTAGTAACTGAAGGTGATGGTTTAGTACTAGTGGACAATGATCCAGCTACCTTTCGAGAGGCTTTGGATGGAACCGACTCTGAGAAATGGCTGGACGCCATGAGGGAAGAAATGCAATCCATGTCAGATAATCAAGTGTGGGACTTGGTAGATCATACCCCTGATGTTAAGGTCATAGGGTGTAAATGGATCTTTAAAATAAAGATTGACATGGATGGCAAACCTCAGACCTATAAAGCGAGACTGGTAGCAAAAGGTTATAGACAAATCCACGGAATTGACTATGAAGAGACCTTTTCTCCAGTAGCTATGGTCAAATCTATCCGCATTCTTCTTGCCATAGCAGCGTATCACAACTATGAGATATGGCAAATGGATGTCAAAACCGCCTTCCTCAACGGGAGGTTAGCTGAGGACGTTTATATGTCTCAGCCTGAGGGTTTTGAGGATCCAAAGAATAAGGGAAAGATTTGCAAGTTGCTCAAATCAATCTATGGTTTGAAGCAAGCATCTCGGAGTTGGAATCAGCGTTTTGATGAAGTAGTAAAACAGTTTGGCTTCGTCAAGAACGATGATGAACCCTGTGTGTATAAAAAGGCAAGTGGGAGAAATATAATCTTTTTAGTGCTTTATGTTGATGACATACTGCTCATTGGTAACGACGTCCCTACCTTGCTCTTAACGAAGACTTGGTTAGGTGAGTGTTTCTCAATGAAGGACTTAGGCGAGGCCTCTTACATCTTGGGAATCAAGATATATAGAGACCGTACCAAGCGGGTCTTGGGCTTAAGTCAAAGCACTTATATAGACAAGGTGTTGAGACGATTCTCAATGCAAGATTCAAAGAAAGGATTGCTGCCCATGCGTCATGGCATAAAGCTTAGCAAGAAGCAGGGTGCTGAGACACCTGCAGAGCTAGCAAGAATGAATGAGATCCCATATGCTTCGGCTATAGGGTCCATAATGTATGCCATGATATGCACGAGACCGGATGTCTCGTTTGCCCTAAGCTGTACCAGTAGACATCAATCCAAACCCGGTGAGGCACACTGGATTGCTGTCAAGGCGATTCTCAAATATTTGAGAAAAACCAAGGACGCTTTTCTTGTATACGGGGGCAGAAATGATGATCTCGTCGTCAAAGGATATGTCGACGCTAGTTTTCAGACAGACCCCGATGACTTTAAGAGTCAGTTGGGATATGTGTTTATGTTGAACGGTGGAGCATTCAGCTGGAAAAGCAAGAAGCAGGATACCATTGCCGACTCTACAACGGAAGCTGAGTACATTGCCGCATGTGAGGCGGCAAAAGAGGCTGTATGGATCAGGAGTTTCATGGCTGGGTTAGGTGTAATTAAAAACCCGTCTAACCCAGTAGACTTATATTGTGACAACACCGGGGCTATTGCGCAAGCTAAAGAACCCAGGGCACATAACAGATCCAAACATGTACTCAGAAAGTATCACATCATCCGCGACATAATTGCTAGAGGTGACGTGAAGATCCAATACGTTGCAACTGATGATAACACAGCCGACCCATTGACCAAGGCTCTTCCTCAAGATAAACATGAAAAACATGTTAGGTCAATGGGTATAGACTGGGACTTAGATTGGAGCTAAGGGCAAGTGGGAGATTGATAGCATTTGTGCCCTAGTCCAATTGGTATTAGCCTGTAAACGTCTATGTACAAATATCATCGTTTGTGATGTATAAATATAAACGGCTTTATATTACTTATATGTTGAAGTAATATGTTAAGCATGATCTGATTTATGACCACTAAAGTAGTAGAACCATAAATCTGTACGGATCACACTTAACAAGTCCCTGGTCAACCTATGCTTCCTTGAAAGTGACCAGTATGAGGAATGGTTCTTAATGACGTAGTTCTACTTGTCATAAGGATGTGGGATCCTGGAACCATATCATAGATATCATGAGGTGATTGATATCGGACGACCCGCATTGAATAGTGTTTTCATAGATTAAGCCATAAACATATTCAAATGCGATAGCTCGTCACGACGTCCTTAGACCAAGGAGTCTTTGTGATCACTATGCAATGAACGTACGGCTTTAACTTGCGCCAAACGCTTTCTGTAAAAGGATTGCTATGAAGGGCATGATTGGGTGGCGGAACGGGTTGCATGAGTGACACGAAAGACGGCTAAGGGATTTATCCCTCATACTACGGTATGGGAAAGATATCCGTTAGAAGGCCTCTTGATGGAGACCGAATGAGAGAAAAGCATGGCCATGCAAAATGATACGGGTTATCATTTCTCAGTCATCTCGCATATCAAGTAACAATGATTGATTAAACAAGGGAGACGACTCTATGCCTTGTGATCAATCGGGATATCTAGAGATAAAAGGATGGTGACTTGTACGCACAAAGGTTAAGTCGAATCATCGATCATCATGCACCTTGGGTAATCATAATGTTTTACTAGAGACCACTTATGATGGATCGGGCAAGAGCAATTCTTGCGCCGATCTGCCAACGGTGGCATGAGCCTAGAGGGTCACACACATACAAGACGGATAACTTGAGACAAGGAAACATGGATGTTTCTTAAGGAGAAGTATATGGACAAAACTGGAGGTTTTGTGCCATAGGTTCGGTTTGAGAGAATAATTAGCGAATCGAGAAAAATTGAGTTTTTCGTCGATATCGCGTCGGACTTTGTTTGATAAGTAGCGACAAAAGGGTCGGGAAACTTTTGGACGCGGCATGAGACAACACGGGAGGGCCCATTGGGCTCGGCCCATGAAGCCTCATGGCCGGCCCAATAAGGGCCCAATAAGGCCATATGGCCGGCCCACTTGGTGGGGCCAATGTGGGGGCCACACAACACCATGCTTAGTTGGTAGTTGTGGATTAAGAGGTGAGTGATTTAAGGGGTATGGGTTAAAGCTCCTTTAAGCCCATACCAATCACTTTTAACCCATACTTGTGAGTTGGATGATGAGATATATTGCAAGACATTATTTCATTAATTGATTAAGTCACAAAACTCACAAAAACCTCTTTTTCTCTCTCATTGTGGCCGGCCACCTTGGTGTTCTTCCTCCATCTTGCTCTCTTGTTCTTCATTTAATTGTTCTAGTAGGCAATTAAGTGAAGGATCTTGAAGATCATTCTCTTGGTGTGGACTTGCTTTAGAGAAGAAGATCCGAACGTTCTTCTTTATCGATTCAAACAAGACTTAAAGGTAAATATCTTGTGGAATAGATTTTGCTTTGGGATTTAATGGTTTAAATGTTCTTGGACAAGGTTTGGAGTAGATTATCTTTTATTGCTTCCGCTATCTCGATGACGATCTAGAACGCTCCAAAACCCTACAAGGCGGGGCCGCGTCTTTCTCAGGTATTTTCTTTTTAGAGCTAAATCTCTTTGTTTCAGATTCATGGGTATTAGATACCGGGGCTGAATCTCATATATGTACGAATGTGCAAGTGTTGGAAAATAGAAGAGATTTGGGCAAGAACGTGGTGGACCTAAGAGTTGGGGACAAAGTTCGGGTTGCCGCAACTGCTGTGGGATCCGTTAGACTTGTTTTTCCTTGTGGCCTTGTTCTCGCACTTCATAATGTATTTTTTGTACCAACTTTCAGCAGAAACATTATATCCATTTCCTTACTTGATAAGGAAGGATTTAATTTTGTAATTGAAAATGGCAGTTTTAATATAAAATGTGATAACATACATTATGGAAGCGCAAGTACAATTGGTGGTTTATATGTATTGAATATGGAAAGCCCCAATTCAAATCAGCTCTATAACGTTAATACGAAAAGGTTTAAATTCGATAATTTGAACCAAACTCTAATATGACACTGTCGTCTAGGCCACATAAATGAGAGGCGCGTCTCAGCACTTCACAAGTGCGGACTATTAAGTCCATTCAAATTCCATTCGATTGAGAGATGCGAGGCTTGTTTGACTGGCAAGATGACTAGAGCGCGCTTCATCGGGAGAGGTGAGAGGGCGGGTGGCATGTTGGCCTAATACACACAGATGTATGCGGACCTTTGAGTTCACTTGCCATGAGCGGTTACAGTTACTTCATCACTTTTACTGACGATTATAGTAGATTTGGTTATGTCTATTTAATGAGACATAAGTCTGATGCTTTTGATAAATTCAAAGCGTTCAAGACTGAAGTGCAGAACCAGCTCGGGAAAAGTATAAAAGCACTTCGTTTGGATCAAGGTGGAGAATACTTATCCCAAGACTTTCTCGATATATCTTGTGGAAAGTGGGATATTATCAGAGTGGACTCCGCCAGGAACACCTCAATTAAATGGAGTGTCCGAGCGAAGAAATCGAACATTGTTAGATATGGTTCGATCCATGATGAGTCACGCTGATTTGCCAATATACTTCTGCGGTTATGCTCTAGAAACTGCTGCATTCATATTGAATAGGGCTCCAACGAAGACTGTGGAAGGGACACCTTATGAGCAATGGTACAGGAAGAAGCCCGTTTTGTCCTTCCTCAAGATTTGGGGTTACGAGGTTTTTGTGAAGCGTATGCTCTCAAAAAAACTCGAACCAAAATCAGATAAATGCGTCTTCGTTGGGTACCCCAAAGAAACAAGGGGATAGTACTTCTACAAACCGAGCGAGAACAAAGTTTTCGTTGCTCGCAGTGGGTTGTTTTTGGAAAAGGAGTTCATTTCTAAAACATATAGTGGGAGAACTATAGATCTGGAAAAAATTCCAGAGGATGTAGCTTCTCAGGAACTACCTGAAAGCCCAGTAGAAGATATGGAGCCAGAACATGTAGTAGAGCAGGAACCGATCACTGCAGTTCTTCAGGACGGTCCAAGGCGGTCTGAAAGGACCAGTCATCCACCTGTGAGATACGGATTCGGTGTAACTCAAGGTGATGAGCTGGTATTGGCGGATCAAGATAATGAACCCACCACCTTTCGAGAAGCCTTGGACAATACCGACTCCAAGAAATGGCTGGGAGCCATGAAGGAGGAAATGCAATCCATGTACGAGAATCAAGTCTGGAGCTTGATTGATCCAATCGCTTGTGTTAAAACCATTGGTTGTAAATGGGTATTCAAAAAGAAAAAAGACATGGATGACAATCCTCAGACCTATAAAGCACGTCTGGTAGCAAAAGGTTATAAACAAATTCAAGGAATTGACTATGAGGAAACCTTTTCTCCAGTGGCTATGGTCAAATCTATCCGAATTCTTCTTGCCATCGCAGCATATTATGACTACGAGATATGGCAGATGGATGTCAAACCGCCTTCCTTAACGGGAACTTAAACGAGGACGTCTATATGACGCAACCTGAAGGTTTTGTAGATCCAAAGAATAAGGGAAAGATTTGTAACTTGCTCAAGACCATTTATGAATTAAAACAATCTTCAAGGAGTTGGAATCAAAAGTTTTGATCAAGCTGTGAAATAGTTCGGCTTTTTCAAGAATGATGATGAACCTTGCGTTTACAAAATAGAGGATGGGAGTAAGATAGTCTTTTTGGTACAATATGTTGACGACATATTACTCATTGGAAACGACATCCCAACCTTGCACTCAACAAAGGCTTGGTTAGGGGAGTGTTTCGCAATGAAAGACTTAGGCGAAGCCTCTTACATCTTGGGTATTAAGATCTGGAGAGATCGCACCAAGCGGGTCTTGGGTTTAAGTCAGAGCACCTACATAGACAAAGTGTTGAGAAAATTCTCAATGCTTGATGCCAAGACAGGATTCTTACCCATCTGTCATGGCATAAGACTAAGCAGGACTCAACGTCCGGTGACGACTGATGAGCTGAAAAGAATGAGTGGAGTTCCATATGCTTCGACTATTGGATCCATCATGTATGCTATGATATGTACGAGAACGGATATCTCGTTTGCCTTAAGCTGTACTAGTAGGCATCAATCCAACCCCGGTAAGGAACATTGGAATGCAGTCAAGGCAATCCTCAAATACTTGAGGAGAACCAAGGACGCTTTTCTTGTTTATGGGGAAATAGAAGATGATGAACTAGTCGTTAAAGGTTTTCTTCGCGCTAGTTTCCAGACGGATCCGGATGACTATAAAAGTTAGTCTGGATATGTGTTCATGTTGAATGGAGGAGCTTTTAGCTGGAAGAGCAAGAAGCAGGATTCCACCGCTGACTCTACAACGAAATCTTAGTACATCGCTGCCTTAGAAGCAGCGAAGGAGGCTGTATGGATCATAAGCTTCTTAACTGGATTAGGCGTAATGCCAAACACGTCTGATCTAGTGAGTTTATTTTGTGACAACAAAGGAGCCATTACGCAAGCTAAAGAGCCCAGAGCACATAAGAGATCCAAACATGTACCCAGGAAATATCACCTGATTCGAGAAATCATCGAGAGGGGAGATGTGAAGATCACTTACGTTGCAACAGATGATAGCACAGCCGAGCCTTTACCAAAGCTCTTCCTCAACCTAAGCACGAAAAGTATGTGAGGTCAATGGGTATAGACTGGGGCTTAGATTGGAACTGAGGCAAGTAGGTGATTGTAAGCTTTTTTGTGCCCTAGTCCAATTGTATTAGTCTGTAAATGTTTGTATATATTAATTATCGTTCGCAATATATATATAATCGGCATTATATTATTTATGTGTTGAAGTAATAGGTTAAGTCTGATCTGATATATGACCATCAAAGTAGTAGAACCATATATTTGTACGGATCACACTTGACGGGTCCCTGGTCAAATATGCTTTAATAAAGCGACCAAGTATAAGGATGATTCCTTATGGTATAGTTCTATTTACCATTGGGAGGCTTCCCGGAATCGGATCATAGATATCACTCGGGTGAGTGATATTGGACGACCCGCACTGAATGGTGTTGCATGGATACAGTCATGAACACATTCAATTGTGGTAGCATGTCGTTGTATCCTTAGACCAAGGAGTCTTTGTGATCGCTATACAGTAAAGAACCGTGTTTGACTTGCTCCTAACGTTTTCCGTAACAAGACTACCACAACGGAGAAGATTGGCACGGGGACGGATTGTATTAGTGATACGAAAGGCAGCTAAGGGATTTATCCCTCATACTATGGTATGAGATAGGTATCTGTTTAGGCCACTCGATAGAGATTAACTAAAGGGAGAGCATGGCCGTGCCAACGATACGGGGTATCAATATTCAGTAATCTCATAGATCGAGAAACAGAGATTGATTAAATAAGGGTGACGTCTCTATGCGTTATGATCAATCTAGATATCGAGCGATTAAATGGATAACAACATGTACTAAATGAGGTTAAATCGAATCATCGATCATCATGCGCGTCGGGTAATCATAACGCCATACTAGAGGCCACTTATAATAGATCAGGTGAAATGGAATTTTACGCTGATATGCCGATGATGGCATGAGCCTAAAGGGTCACACACATAGGATATGGATTTTGAGAGAAATGACAAAAGATCGAGAATTAGTTCAACGTGAGGCAAGAAAGGTCGGATAATAATTGGTCCCAGCACTGGCCCACATGGCCGAAGCAATTGGGCTTCGGCCCATGAGGCCTATGGTGGCCGGTGATAGCATTTGTGCCCTAGTCCAATTGGTATTAGCCTGTAAACGTCTATGTACAAATATCATCGTTTGTAATGTATAAATATAAACGGCTTTATATTACTTATGTGTTGAAGTAATATGTTAAGCATGATCTGATTTATGACCACTAAAGTAGTAGAACCATAAATCTGTACGGATCACACTTAACAAGTCCCTGGTCAACCTATGCTTCCTTAAAAGCGACCAGTATGAGGATGGTTCTTAATGACGTAGTTCTACTTGTCATAAGGATGTGGGATCCTGGAACCATATCATAAATATCATGAGGTGATTGATATCGGACGACCCGCATTGAATAGTGTTTTCATAGATTAAGCCATAAACATATTCAGATGCGATAGCTTGTCACGACGTCCTTAGACCAAGGAGTCTTTGTGATCACTATGCAATGAACGTACGGCTTTAACTTGCGCCAAACGCTTTCTGTAAAAGGATTGCTATAAAGGGCATGATTGGGTGGCGGAACGGGTTGCATGAGTGACACGAAAGACGGCTAAGGGATTTATCCCTCATACTACGGTATGGGAAAGATATCCGTTAGAAGGCCTCTTGATGGAGACTGACTGAGAGAAAAAAGCATGGCCGTGCAAATGATACGGGTTATCATTTCTCAGCCATCTCGCATATCAAGTAACAATGATTGATTAAACAAGGGAGACGACTCTATGCCTTGAGATCAATCGGGATATCTAGAGATAACAGGACGGTGACTTGTACGCACAAAGGTTAAGTCGAATCATCGATCATCGTGCACCTTGGGTAATCATAATGTTTTACTAGACCACTTATGATGGATCGGGCAAGAACGATCTTTTGCGCCGATCTGCCAACGGTGGCATGAGCCTAGAGGGTCACACACATACAAGACGGATAACTTGAGACAAGTAAACATTGATGTTTCTTGAGGAGTTATATATGGACAAAACTGGAGGTTTTGTGCCATAGGTTCGGTTTGAGAGAATAATTAGCGAATCGAGAAAAATTGAGTTTTTCGTCGATATCGCGTCGGACTTTGTTTGATAAGTAACGACAAAAGGGTCGGGCAACTTTTGGACACGGCATGAGACAACACGGGAGGGCCCATTGGGCTCGGCCCATGAAGCCTCATGGCGGGCCC
This sequence comes from Geranium rotundifolium, assembly GCA_963920655.1. Taxonomy (NCBI): domain Eukaryota; kingdom Viridiplantae; phylum Streptophyta; class Magnoliopsida; order Geraniales; family Geraniaceae; genus Geranium; species Geranium rotundifolium. Next base: position 15,988,215 of record OY987314.1, read on the forward strand.
ATTAAGGGCCCAATAAGACCATATGGCCGGCCCACAGGGTGGGACCGTTGTGGGGGCCACACAACACCATGCTTAGTTGGTGATTGTGGATTAAGAGGTGAGTGATTTAAGGGGTATGGGTTAAAGCACCTTTAACCCCATACCAATCACTTTTAACCCATACTTGTGAGTTGGATGATGTATTCAAATGCAAGACTTTAATTCATTATTCATTTTATCACAAAACTCACAAAAATCTCTCTCTCTCTCTCATAGTGGCCGGCCACCCCTCTCCTCCTCTTCATCTTGCTCTCTTGTTCTTCATTTAATTGTTCTAGTAGGCAATTAAGTGAAGGATCAACAAGATCATCCTCTTGGTGTGGACTTGCTTTAGAGAAGAAGATCCGAACGTTCTTCTTTATCGATTCATACAAGACTTAAAGGTAAACATCTTGTGGAATAGATTTTGCTTTGGGATTTAATGGTTTAATGTTCTTGGACAAGGTTTGGAGTAGATTATCTTTTAATGCTTCCGCTATCTCGACGATCTAGAACGCTCCAAAACCCTACAGCCGGCCCAATAGATGGCCCACTTGTGGGTCCACACAATCATCCAACATTCTTGACAAGATGGTGATTTGCCAAGGTATGGGCAACGTATGGGCAAGGCATGGGCTAGTCATGGCTTGGCATGGGCAAGTGGGATTTGGTTTGCAAGGACACTTTATGCCAGACTCCATCACCAACTCATCCATCTAAGACCAAGAGAGAGGTGGGATTATGTCATAACACACAAAAACACAAAAAGGAATCACTCCCTCTCTCCTTGATAGATTTTGGGGTTTATATATTCTTGCTTTTGTTGCCATGGTGTTCTTGGTAGCCCCAAAGTTCCTACATGTCAAAACCGCCTTCCTTAACGGGAACTTAAAAGAGGATGTGTATACGGCACAGCCTGAGGGTTTTGTTGATCCAGAGAATCTCGGAAAGATTTGTAAGCTGCTTTGATCCATTTATGGATTGAAGCAAGCTTCATAGAGTTGGAACTTTCGTTTTGATGAAGCTGTAAGGGAATTCAGCTTTATCACAAACAAATGTGAACCTTGTGTGTATAAGAAAGCGAGTGGGAGTAATATTGTATTCTTAGTACTGTATGTCGATGACATATTGATCATCGGGAACGACATCCCAACCTTGCTTGAGGATAAAGCTTGGTTAGGGAAATGTTTCTCGATGAAGGACATAGGTCATGCTGCTTTCATCTTGGGCATCAAGATCTACAGAGATCATCCCAAAAGGATATTGGGCTTAAGTCAGAGCACTTACATAGATAAGGTGTTGAGAAGATTCTTAATGCTTGATTCTAAGAAAGGATACATACCTATGCGGCATGGCATTAAGCTCAGAAAGCAACATAGTCCTAGTACTGCTGATGAGCTATGCAGGATAAAGTAAGATCCCATATGCTTCGGCTGTGGGATCCATCATGTATGCCATGATATGCACGAGACCAGACGTCTCGTTCACGCTAAGTTGTGCCAGCCGATATCAATCTAACCCAGGCCAGGAACACTGGACTGGTGTGAAGCGTATCCTCAAGTATCTGAGGAGAACTAAGGACGCATTCCTAGTATATGGTGGGAAAGATGGAAAACTAGCAGTCAATGGATATGTTGATGCTAGTTTTCAGACAGATCTTGATGATTTCTAATCTCAGGCAGGATTTGTGTTCGTGTTAAATGGTGGAGCATTCAGTTGGAAGAGCTTCAAAGAAGTCACAACTACCGATTCTACAATAGAGGCTGAATACATAGCTGCAGCAGAAGCAACTAAGGAAGCCGTATGGATTAGAATCTTTCTAACCGGATTAGATGTAATGCCGCGAGCGTCTGATCCGGTAACCACATTGTGTGACAACACAGGGGCCATATCATTAGCTCAAGAGCCCAGATTCCACAATAGAACTAAACACATACAGAGGAAGTATGACATTATCAGTGAGTATATTGATAATGGTTATGTGGAGATTACTTATGTACTGACTGATGATAACGTTGCTAATCCCTTGACAAAGGCTCTACCGCAGCCTAAGCACGAAGCACATGTGAAGTCTATGGGAATAGATTGGAACTTATGTTGGAACTAGGGGCAAGTGGGAGATAGTTAGGATTGTGCCCTAGTCCAATGTAATTTTTTAATCTATATTATAATGTTTATCATTTTTTGATCTAATAAAACGACATTATATTACTAATGTGTTGTAGTAATATATCGAATCTAACTTGATTTATGTCATTATGTGTGTAACAACTAATAGTAGAATTATAGATAAGAAAGAATTACATTTGTTGAGTCCCTGATCAGCTAAGCTTACTTAAGAAACGATCAATATATGACCAACTCCTTGTGATCATGCTCTACTGATCATGGCAAAGTATGTGCCGAAGTTATATCATAGATATCATCAGGTCAATAATATGGACAACCCGATTGTGAGTATGCAGCATAGATACTGTCATGAGATACTCACAGATCGTAGCTTGTAATTATATCTTAAGACCAAGGAGTCTTTGTGTGCATTGTGTAATGAATCTTTGAGTTTGACCTAGTCTAACATTTCCAGTAAAAGGGTAGCCATAACGGCTCTGATTGGCTTGATTATGAATTGCATTAGTGAACTCGAAAGACGTCTGAAGGATTTATCACTCATACTCCGGTATGAGAAAGATATCCGTTTAGGCCACTTGATGAGTATGATTGAAGAAATAGCATGGCCATGCAGGTGATACCTTTGTATCAGTTTTCAGTCATCTCAGATATCAAGAAATGGTGATCGATAAATTAGGATTACGGTTCTATGCCTATTGATCAATCTGGATATCAGTTTGATAAAAGTATAGTGACATGTACGATAAAAGGTTAAGTCAAGTAGTCGATAATCACGGACGTTGGGTAATCATAATGTCTTGCTAGTGGCCACTTATGATAGAAAGGGTAAAATAGTAATATTACCAGTCTGCCAACGGGTCGTGAGCCTAGAGGGTCACACACTTTAAGTACAATATGTGACAAAACAAGTCTGGCTTAAGTTTATTGACCAGACGGTTGAAGAAATTAAATTAGAGAGATTGGACTGGTTTAGCTAAACCATATAATTAGAACTCATTTTAAATCAGTTTGAATTAGGTTTAAGCTAAATGTGCTTAAAGCCCATTCTTGGTTTTAATTAAGAATGAGGATTAAATGCAAATAAGGGTTTTAAGAGGTTTATTTTGTGATTTTAATAAAGATTAAAAACCAGATTTTAAATCACATTATTTTAAAATCAGATCTATTATTTTTTAATCTTCTTTAAAATTACACAATAAACCCCTTAAAACCCTTATTTGCATTTAGATTGTCTGAAGGTTTATGGATCATCCTGATCCACCAATATCAAGTCATTTCCCTCAGTGGCTAGAAAGTCATATCTGATGGGAACTTGACGAGATCTCTCAGACCTTCTTGGACCCTTTGGAATAGGTTTAGGTATTGGCTCTTGATCAACGACCACTTCTGGCTCCTGTATTTCTACATCTTGCATAGTAGGTTGTTCCGTATCACCTTGAATTTCTTCAAGATGCACACCACTCCGACTAGCACTTTTGGAAATAAATTCCTTTTCCAAAAATACCCCTCCTCGAGCAACAAAAATTTGTTCTCACTAGGTTTGTAGAAATAGTACCCCCTTTTTTTCTTGGGGTACCCCACAAAGATACATTTATCCGATTTGGGCTCGAGCTTATCGCCTAGCAAACGCTTGACATAAGCTTCACATCCCCAAGTCTTAAGGAAGGCTAATAAGGGTTTCTTCCCATTCCATGCTTTATATGGAGTGCTTTCCACTGCCTTTGTAGGAGCCCGATTCAAAATGAATGAAGCCGTCTTTAGGGAATAGCCCCAGAAGGAGATAGGGAGGTCAGCCTGACTCATCATTGACCGAACCATGTCAAGCAAGGTCCTATTTCTCCGTTCAGATACACCATTCATCTGAGGTGTTCCTGGCGGAGTCAATTTAGAGAGGATCCCACACTCCTTTAAATGACTAGGAAACTCTTGGTCCAAGTACTCACCGCCTCGGTCATATCGAAGCACTTTTATACTTTTCCCAAGCTGGTTTTGTGCTTCGTTCTGGAACTCTTTGAACTTGTCAAAGGTTTCCGACTTATGTCTCATACCCTTATCTACTGAAGTCATCATTAAATGTAACGAAGTAGTGAAAACCCCTTCTGGCCTGAGTGCTCATGGGTCGACACACATCGGAATGTATGAGGCCTAAAAAGTCACTAGCCCTCTCACCTAAACCGGCGAAAGGTGCCTTTGTCATCTTACCCATAAGGCATGACTCGCATCTCTCAATTGAAGTGAATTCAAACGGACTAAGAAGTCCACACTTGTGAAGTGTTGAGATGCGTTTCTGGCCTCTGTGGCCTAAACGGCAGTGGCATATTATAGTCTGGTTTAAATAATCGGATTTAAGCCTTTTATTACTTATGTTATAGATTGAGGTTGTGTCGGTGTTTTGAATATTAAGAATATATAAACCACCAACCAACGATGCATTGCGATAAAAAATATCATTCTTGATAATATTGAATACTCCATTATCAATAGAAAAAAATATCCTTCCTTGTCAAGCAGGTACACATTAGATCACGCAGGTACACAATGCACATTGTTTAATAATAAAACTAGCCCACTGGGCAAACTGAGACTAATGTTTGCTACTGCAATTGTTGAGACTTGATTGCCATCACCAACTCTTAGGTCCGCCTCGCCCCTGCCCACATCTCTTTTACTTCCTACAGCCTGCACATTAACACAATTGTGAGATTCTGAACCAGTATCAAGTGATAACATTTTTTTGCCCTAGTCCAGTTGCTAGTAGTCTATAAATGTCTATGTATATTTATCATCGGTTGTAATAAATAAAATGGTTGTATTACTTATGTGTTGAAGTAATATGTTAAACATGATCTGATTTATGACCACTAAAGTAGTAGAACCATAAATCTGTACGAATTACACTTAACGAGTCCATGGTCAATATACGCTTCAATTGAAGTGACCAGTATGAGGATGGTTCTCAATGATGTAGTTCTGCTTATCATAGGGATGTGGGATCCCGGAATCATATTATAGATATCATGAGGTGATTGATATCGGACAACCCGCTTTGAATAGTGTTTCATAGATTAAGCCATGAACATATTCAAATGCGATAGCTTGTCACGATATCCTTAGACCAAGGAGTCTTTGTGATCGCTATGCGGTCGACGTACGGTTTTAACTTGCGCCTAACGCTTTCCGTAACAGGATTGCAATAACGGGCATGATTGGGTGGCAGAACAGATTGCATAAGTGACACGAAAGACGACTAAGAGATTTATCCCTCGTACTACGGTATGGGAAAGATATCCGTTAAGGCCGCTTGATCGAGAGTGACTGAGAGAAAGAGCATGGCCATGCCAGTGATACGGGTTATCAGTTCTCAGCCATCTCACAGATCAAGTAACAATGATTGATTAAACAAGGAAGACGATTCTATGCCTTGCGATCAATCGGGATGTCTAGAGATAATAGGATAGTGACTTGTACGCACGAGGTTAAATCGAATCATCGATCATCATGCACCTTGGGTAATCATAATGTCTTACTAGAGAACACTTATGATGGATCGGGCAAGAGAGATCTCTTGCGTCGATCTGCCAATGGTGGCATGAGCCTTGAGGGTCACACAATACAAGAAGGATAGCTTGAGACAAGGAAACCTTAACGTTTCTTGAGGAGCAATACATGGACAAAACTGAAGGTTTTGAGCAATGGGTTCGGTTTGAGAGAATAATTAGCGAATCGAGAAAACTGAGATTTTCGTCGATGTCGCATCAGATTTTGTTTGATAAGTAACGACAAAAAGGGTCAAACAACTTTCGGACACGGCACGCGACCACATTGCCGAGCCCATTGGGCTCGGCCCATGAGATCACCTAGTCGGCCCAACAAGGACCCAAATAAGGCCCAATAAGCCCAAGTGGCCGGCCACCTTGGTGGGTCCAAGGGTTGGGGCCACACACACCATGCTTATTTGGTGTTGTTGATTAATAGGTGATTGATTTAAGGGGTATGGGTAATTACTTGCCTTTAACCCATGCTTTCATCATTTGTCACTTTAGTAACCCATGCCTTATGTGTTGATGAAGTAGGCAAATGAAGGATTAATTGACACTCACTCACATCTCACTTTCTCTCTCCTTGGCTGGCCACCCCTTGCTCTCCTCTCTTCTTGCTCTCTTGTTCTTCACATAATTGTTATAGTAGGCTCTTTATGAAGGATCTTGAAGATCATCCTCTTGGTGTGGACTTGCTCTAGAGAAGAAGATCACATAGTTCTTCTTTATTGATTCAACAAAGACTAAAAGGTAAATTTCTATTGGAATAGATTTTGCCTTGCGATTTAATGGTTCATGTTCTTGGACAAGGTTTGGAGTTGCCTTTGTTTATGCTTCCGCTATCTCGATGATCTTGAACGCTCCAAAACCATACAGTGGTATCAGAGCGTGGCTAACCCTCTTAATCTTCGTCTTAATCTCCAAAACCAAACAATGATATCTATGATATTATTCCGGGATATCTCATCCCTATGACAAGCAGAACGACGTCATTGAGAACCATCCTCATATTGGTCTCTTCTATTGAAGCGCATATTGTCCAGGGACTCGTTAAGTGTGATCCGTATAGATTTATGGTTCTACTTTAATGGTCATAAATAAGATCATGCTTAACATATTACTTCAACAAATAAGTAATACAAAGCCGTTTTATTTATTACAAACGATGATAAATATACATAGACATTTATAGACTACTAGCAATTGGACTAGGGCACAAAAATGCTATCAAAAACACCTTAGCGACTCTATCGACGTTGCGTGTGTCATGCTGGTCTGTTTCTACTGCCAAAAGCCTGGTCATTGGAAGAAGGACTGTCAGCAGCTGAAGGAAGATCAGAGGAAGGGGAGTGGGGCCGTTACTTTGTCAGGTATTCCATTAGAGCTAAATCTTTCTACTATAAATGCTTGGGTACTAGACACTGGAGCTGAGTCTCATATCTGTGCGGATGTGCATGTACTGCGTAGTAGAAGAGATGTGCGGGAAAACGAGGTCGACCTAAGAGTTGGGAACAACGTGCGAGTTACCGCAACTGCTGTGGGTTCGGTTGATCTTGTTTTGACCAGTGGGCTTGAAATAGAACTTTTCATGTGTTTTACGTACCTGCTTTCAGCAGGAATATTGTATCAATATCCCTTCTTGAAAAAGAAGGTTATTATTTTGATATTAAGAACGGGTTTTTTAATATTATGCGCAATAACATGTTTTATGCAAATGTTCACACAGTTGGAGGTTTGGACATGTTAAATATGCAAAACTCGAGATCCAACATGCTCTATAGTATTAATGCTAAGAGGTTTAAAGCTAATGATTTAGACCAAACTCTAATCTGGCATTGTCGTCTAGGTCACATAAATGAGAAATGCATCTCAGCGCTTCATAAGCGCAGACTTCTAAGTCAATTCGAATTCCAAACAATTGAAAGATGCGAGGCTTGTTTAATGGGCAAGATGACTAAAGCGCCCTTCACCGGTATAGGTAAGAGGGCAGGTGATCTATTGGGTCTAATACATTCAGACGTATATGGACCAATGAGTACACCAGCCAGAGGTTGTTTAGGCTACTTTATCACATTTACTGATGATTTCAGTAGATATGGTTATGTCTATCTCATGAGACATAAGTCTGAAGCCTTTGATAAATTCAAGGAGTTTAGGACTGAAGTAGAAAACCATCTCGGAAAGAGTATCAAGGCACTCCGTTCAGATCGGGGTGGAGAATACTTATCCGAAGAGTTTCTTAGTCATCTTACTGAAACTGGAATACTATCTCAGTGGACTCTGCAAGGAACACTGAAACTCAATGGTGTGTCCGAGTGAAGAAATCGGACATTGTTTGATATGGTTCAATCGATGTTAAGTCACACTGATCTCCCGATCTCCTTCTGGGGTTACGCTCTACAAACGGCCGTGTTCATAATAAATAGGGCTCCGTTGAAAGCAGTGGAGGGGACATCATTCAAGAAATGGTACGGGAAGGAACCCGTCTTGTCCTTCCTAAAAATCTGGGGTTGCAAGGCTTTTATAAAACGGTTACTTGCAACCAAGCTCGAACCGAGATTAGACAAGTGCACTTTCGTCGGATATCCAAAAGAAACAAAAGGATACTACTTCTACAAACCGAGCGAAAATAAAGTTTTTTTCGCACGAGGTGGGATATTCTTGGAAAAGGAGTTTATTTCCAAGACACTAAGTGGGAGGACTATTCATCTTGATGAAGTTTTAGATGAGATAGTCGCTCAAGAACCACTGGACGACCCCTTAGAAGAAGTAGAGCCAGAAGTGGTCGTTGAGCAAGAACCAATAGCTACAGTTAATGAGGACGGTCCAAGGCGGTCTGAAAGGACAAGTCATGCACCTATCAGATACAATTTCCTAGTAACCGGAGGTGATGATTTAGTGTTAGTGGACAATGATCCAGCTACCTTTCGAGAGGGAATGGACAGAACCGACTCTGAGACATGGCTAGAAGCCATGAGAAAGAAATGCGATCCATGTCAGATAATCAAGTGTGGGACTTGGTGGATGAAACCCCTAACGTAAAAGTCATAGGGTGTAAATGGATCTTTGAAATAACGATAGACATGGATGACAAACCTCAGACCTACAAAGCGAGACTGGTAGCAAAAGGTTATAGGCAAGTCCACAGAATTGATTATGAGGAAACCTTTTCTCCAGTAGCTATGGTCAAATCTATCCGCATTGAAATTGTCATCTGCTAGTCATGCAAGATGCGACACACAATGTTACGCAAGATGCTATAACGTTGTGTCTGACTTCTTGCGCAGATAATGCAGGACAGTAAATATAAAGCTATAAGTAATGACACAGCAGATTGTTTACCCAGTTCGGTGCAACGTCACCTACGTCTGGGGGCTCTCAGCCTTGTGGAAGGATTTCACTTATCAGTAATCCGTCAGAACATACAAGTACCTGTGATCACCCCTAGATCTATACTTTATGCTACGTCTTACAGTGCAATCTATCTCAGGGTCTCCCCCTGAATCCAAGAACGTCTTGATTCCACTCTTCGAGCAATCGCCTTGCTCTGTCGTCTTCAAGTCTTCTTCAAGCTTGGTGGTTGCGTGCAGTCTTCACTCACGACTTTAGAAAACCCTCAATAACCTAACTCTCTATAGTTATGTGATACACAATATCCTAAGCTCAATCTGCAATTTCTCAGCCCGCAAACCTTCACGTCTAAGAACCTTGCAAATTGTTGTTAGGAAAAAAATAAAGAACCACACGATTGCTAAGGGGGTAGCCTAAGCTTTTATAGCAATCGTGGATGAGTACTAACCCTAAAGGGTTTCCTCTTATTCGCCGTCTTTCTCCTTTTCAGATTAGGAGTCGTTCTGCAGTTTCCTAATCGCCTTCTTGCTTCTCTGCCGAAACTGCACTTTCCGGATTTCTGTCGATCAGGATGTTTGCCGAGACGCCGTCAACAATGTCACACAAGATGTCGTTGAAGATGCTTCGACATTCTTTGTAACATGTTCTTCAGTTCCTTTAAAAATCAGCCAATCTCTAAAACCGTCGTAACTACAATCTCCCCCTTTGGCTATTTTTAAGGGCAGCATTCTTCATCGTATTCTGCGTCACATCTGTCGTCTCGTCGATCGGCAGTGTCGTGCGTATTATCGCGTCTTCGCGTGTTCTCCATCTTTCTTCTTTGTATCATCGTGATAGCGCGCGTATATCTAACTTAAACTTACTCCCCCTTGCTGGCTCAAAAAGAGCCAAAGTTTAAACAAATATTGTAACAAATCCGGAAAATAAGCAAAATAAACCAAACATAACTCACACTTGCTCTCAATCAGCTGTCGAGAGTAAGTGTGATACATTGTTCACCAAACATTACAAAAATAAAATTGTTCAGTAGTTCGAGAGTCAGAAAGTTCATGAAATTTAAATAGAGCTGCTGCTGGAACTTGCAGTCTCTTCTTCTGTTCCTTCAGTGGAGGCTTCTTGGGTAGCTTCTTCTGGATCATTAGGCAGGGAGGTTGTGTCATCATCTTCAGAGCCCGGAGGAGACATGGATTTCAGCAGGTTGGCGCAGTGTGTTCGGCGCTGTGAGAGATGCTTCTGGGCTGTCTTCAAATTGACAATGTCCTCATCAAGCACGGCTATCTTTCGTTCAAGCATAACTGCATCCCTACTGGTGGTCTTGGTTAGAGGGGCGGCACTTGTGGCTCGACTGGTCTTTGCCTTGCCTTCTTGCCTGACAAGATCAGGAGCATGCTTTCCCTCAAACAACTTGTGGCTCACCACAATCAGTCCTCCTCTTTTGCCCACCTAATCCGATGTTTTCAACACTCCAGGGTGTTGATGTACAAGCAGTTCAGAGATAAGGGATGGAAAGGCAATGGGAATTTTCACAGCAAGTGATCTAGCATGGCGAATAAGATGATCAATCAAAAATTGTCCAAAGTCAAGTTTAGATCCAGTACCTATTTGGTAGATCAGTATTGCCAGCTCGGGTTTGATCATGAGATCTAGACTAGATTAAAATTTAAGTTTTACCTTGAATCAAAATCTCCTTGTTACTAAATTGGATTTAGTAACCTCTAAAGATCGTCCACACAGGAAGAGCAATCCAAAGGATACTTGCAACGAACCTTGCTAGAAGATCGAAGCAAGTAAAACGGACGGAAAGCGGGGAGGAGAGGGGGCCGGCCGAAACTTGGCAGGGAGAGAGAGAGAGGACGGGTAGGGTTTGTAAAATTATTGCTTAATTTTCAGATCTGAAAATTTCCCTTTTATAGACTTTATTTGGGCTTTTAATTAATTAAAGGCCTTAATGGGCTTAAAGCACAAAGCTTTTAATTAATTGTGTAGAGAAGCCCATTCTGGCTTAGCCCATTATGGCTAGGCCCAGTTTAGCTAATTTAATTAAATCTATTTAATTAGATTATATTTAATTAGTCTTGCTAAACCGTTCTTGATTTCGGTTTAATCCTAAACCGAAATCGGTCTAGTCCGGTTTAATCCAAAACTGAATTTTGTCTCTTTCATGATTCCTCCATGTGATTCCATCCGTTTTACTCAACCTAAAGTGTGTGACCCTCTAGGCTCATGACACGTCGGCGGACTGGTAAAATTACCATTTTACCCTTTCCATCATGAGTGGCCTCTAGCAAGACATCATGATCACCCAACGCTTGTGATTATCGAGATTTCGACTTAACCTTGTCGTTCATGAATCTATCCTTTTATCCTCTTGATATCTTTGACAACCACGAGGCATAGACAAGTCATCCTCGTTCTATTGTCCTGTTTCTTCATTCTGAGTTAACTGAATTATAACTGATACTACGTATCGACTGCATGGCCATGCTATTGTATTTCAGTTGTACTCATCAAGTGGCCTAAACTGATATCTGCTCACACGTCCGTATGAGGGATAAATCCTTCAGCGATCCATTGAGTCAACTTATGTAACTTGTGATCGAGCCAATCACAGCCGTTATTGTAACCCTTTTACAGGAGACGTTAGACTGAGTCAAACTCGTCACTCATTACATATTGACCTCAATGGCCCTTCGGTCTTAGGATGTGATTTCATGATCAGACATATGAGTATGTTCAGGAATGTGTCTATGTAACATACTCATGATTCGGGTCGTCCTATATCACCCCTGACTGGTGATACTATGACCTAAATCTGGCCCCCTACTGGCCATGATCAGTAGAGCGTGATCATTTAGAGTTAGCCTCATACCGATCGCTTCTTATGAAGCTATTTAGATCAGGGACTGCTTAAGTAAGATTTTATCGGATCTGTAGATCTACTATTATGTGTTGACACATTAATGATACAAATCAAATCATACTTAAGATATTACTACAACACTTAGTAATATGAATGCCGATTTTTATTCAACTAATAATCTTTATTACAAGATTAGATTGAAAATACATTGTGCTAGGGCACAAATCCCAAGAGCTACTCCAATCCGGAAGAGAATGGAGTACTTGGAAGTAAGATCTGATGCTGCCACAGTGCCTTTGGTCGGCCATGTTCTGCTTTTATCTCCGGTAATCTCGCGGAGGACTTTGTTTAGGTCGGGTGGTGGCATAGATCGAACCCTCTTCCTTCCCAGGAAGTCATTGATAATGTCAGAGGAAATGTTGAAGCGAATGCCTCTGACATATACCATCTCAAACTCCGGATCATCTGGAGTTCCAAACCCAATAGGAAGATTTGCAATGAATTCTTTAACCAGGAGGGGATAGTGGTTACCAATGTTTGTGACGGTTCTCATTAATTCTGCCTTTTCCAGGAGCTGTACAATGGCCTCTAGTCCAAGCAGCTCCGATGACAGTGTCTTTTCCGGGTACGCCGTTCTTTGAAACACAAACTCCCACCTTTTTGCACCGTCTGCTGAGTGAAACGACACATTGTCGTAAGTGATACTCACTGTGTTCTTGACCGTCTTCAGGGCCTTCTTCTTCGTTTCTTCCTTAGCAGGAACCTCTTCTACTTCATCATCGGTTGCTTCATCTATCAATCTCCTTGTGGAGATCACTGTCTTCCTTTTTTCTTTGGCATACATCTTTTTCTTTTTGTTGCTGGGACCTCCAACATCCTTGACCTCCTTCCTCTTCCTCGTCTCTTTTAGTTTTCCAACCATAACAGCCAAGCTTTCATTTTCTTCTAGAACTTTTTTCTTCAGAGTTGACAGCACTGTGTGCCGTCTCAGTAGCTTCTTCCGTGACATCTTCTTTGGCATCCAGAGGGTTTTCTTCTGTGTTGTTGTTGGTGACATCCTTGTCCTTCTCAGCTTCTTCCAGATTGGTCTCTCCGTTTCTGGTTTCTTCTTTCTCTTCTTCTTCCTCGGCTTCTTCCGAGTCAGCGATTTCTTCCTCTACTACAACCTTTTCAGTGGCTTTTGGCATGACTTCTATTCCTCCTTCTTCTTCTCCTTCTCCTTCAGTAATGCGTTCCAACCCATGAATGACCAGGGTCAAGTCCTCCTTTCTCCTTCCGGATTTATCAGTTCCTCTACCACACCTTCTTGAGGTGGGTCCTGGTTTTCCAGTAGTGATTCCAACAAATCACTGTTCCTAGAAGTATCGGCAGAGAACTCGTTACCTGGGATATTTGTTGGTGTTGGAACTGCGACGATTTGCATGGAGGCTTCTCGACTTTCCTGGCCAAGATCAGTCTCCCTTTCTGGCCCAGTTAGGTCTGACATGGAGAATGCAGAGCTTCCGGTCCGAGACTTTTTGGGAACTCGAGTAAATACTGGCATTGGGGCTTTCTCTGGTGAAGCATCCTTGGGGATTTCTTCTGACTTCTTCAGGGTATTTGGCCCTTTAATCCGAACTCCATGCTTATTCGTTTTTGCTTTGCTGCTCTTGGAGCTTTTTGCTTCTTCTTTCTTTGATTCGGAGGCTTTCTTAGGAGCTATCGTGCTTCGTGTTTTCACCATTGTTGTGTAGGTTGAGAGATGTGCAGAGAGTGAATGGTGAAGGAGATGAGAGCAAACACAAGAAGGGGCAGACTAGGTTTAGATTTTGAGAAAAAAAACGATTCAAATCTTTTAACGTCTGAGCGTATCTTTCCCTTTCTTTTCTATGGGCTTTTGGTATGCTTGGCCCAATGACATTTGTTGGGATTTTGGACCGGTTCATGAAGAGGCACCAACTAACTCCTCTCAACCGTTTTTGCAACTTCTTATTATTCACTGATGGTGCACAGACCGAGTGATGATCTGAGATCCTCGAATCTGCTCGCATCTAATGCCTTTGTGAAAATATCAGCAAGTTGCTTCTCTGTAGGAATGTGCTCTAGGATGATCTTCTTATCTTCGACCAATTCTCAAATGAAGTGGTGTCTAATATCAATGTGTTTGGTCTTACTGTGTTGGACAGGATTTTTGGAGATGTTGATAGCACTAACATTATCACAATATAAAGTCATGGCATCTTGTTTGACATTGTATTCGACTAACATCTGCTTCATCCATAGTAGCTGTGTGCAGCTACTCCCAGCGGCAATATACTCCGATTCGGTAGTGGAAAGGGCAACACAGTTTTGCTTCTTAGTAAACCATGATATGAGGTTGTTTCCAAGGAAGAAGCATCCTCCAGATGTGCTTTTCCTATCCGATGTGTTTCCAGCCCAATCGGCATCACAATACCCCACCAAGGTAGAGGATGTGTCGAATGAGTATAACAAACACAAGTCTGTAGTCCCAGAGATATATCTAATAATTCTTTTGGCTTGGGAGAGATGACTAACCTTAGGATTAGCTTGATATCTTGCACATACTCCTACAGAGTAGGCAATATCTGGTCGACTTGCAGTAAGGTAGAGAAGACTACCGATGATGCTTCTGTATAGTGTTGGTCGACAGCTTCTCCTAGATCATCTTTAGTTAGCTTGACATGTGTAGCTGCTGGTGTCCTTTTATGTGAGGCTTTCTCTAGCCCAAACTTCTTAACAATATTCTTCGTATATTTGCTCTGAGATACGAAGATGCTATCCTTTTGTTGTTTGATTTGGAAGCCTAGAAAATAAGTAAGCTTTTCCACCATGCTCATCTCGAATTCTGATTGCATCTGTTGAATAAATATCTCTACCATCTTGCTTGACGTCCCTCCAAAAACAATGTCATCGACATAGATTTGAGCTATCATTAAATTCCCGTCTTCATTCTTCACAAATAGGGTCTTGTCGACTCCCCCTCTAGTGTAGCCGCTTTGGATGAGGAATTTTGTGAGCCTTTCATACCAAGCCCTTGGTGCTTGTTTCAACCCATAAAGAGCTTTCTTGAGTTTATACACATGATCAGGATAGTGCGGGTCAACAAATCCTTTGGGTTGTGACACATATACTTCTTCATTGAGGTCCCTATTCAGGAACGCACTTTTGACATCCATCTGGTAGAGCTTTATCTGTAGATGGCATGATATCCCTAGAAGGAGACGGATCGCTTCAAGTCTTGCCACAGGAGCAAAGGTCTCATCGAAGTCGACACCCTCAATTTGAGTATACCCTTGAGCAACTAACCTGGCTTTTTTGCGAGTGATGTTGCCAAGCTCATCGGATTTGTTCTTGAAGATCCATTTAGTGCCTATAATGTTTCCTTCACTTGGTTTGGGCACCAGTTCCCATACCTGATTTTTCTCAAATTGAATCAGCTCTTCTTGCATAGCATTGACCCAATACTCATCATTGATGGCTTCATTGATGTTTTAGGGTTCTGTCTTTGAAACGAAGCAAATATTGCCTATCATCTCGTTGTAGTCTTCAGGAGCTTTTGACCGAGTCCGTGTGCCTTTATTCAGGTCTCCAATTACTCCAGAGATAGGCTGATTAGTCTGGACTCTTCGTGAGGGATTCTTGTTGCTTGTATCAGGAACTACTTCGTCACGATCGATATTTGGACCAACATCATCATTTTGTTAGAGTTATGCCCCAGTCCAATATAAAAGTGATCTACAAATGTAATGTTTTCTCATCTTTCCGAATAAATAAATCGGCATATATTACTAAAGTGTTGTAGTAATATATCGAATGTAATTTGATCTATGTCATTATGTGTGTAACCACTAATAGTAGAACTATAGATCAGAAAGAATTACATTTGATAAGTCCCTGATCAGCTAAGCTTCTTTATGAAGCGATCAGTATGAGACTAACTCCTTATGATCATGCTCTACTGATCATGGCAAAGTGCATGCCGGAGTTATATCATAGATACCATCAGGTCGATGATATTGGACAACCCGATTGTGAGTGTGCTACATAGATCCAGTCATGAGATACTCACATATCGTAACTTGTCATTATATCCTAAGACCAAGGAGTCTTTGTGTACTCTATGTAACGAATACCTAAGTTTGACCTAGTCTAACGTTATCTGTAAAAGGGTAACTATAACGGCTTCGATTGGCTTTGGCATTTATTGCACTAGTGAACTCGAAAGGCGTCTGAGGGATTTATCACTCATACTTCGGTATGAGAAAGATATCCGTTTAGGCCACTTGATGAGTATGACTGAAGAAAGAGCATGGCCATGCAGGTGATACCTTAGTATCAGTTTTCAATCATCTCAAATATCAAGAAACAGTGATTGATAAATTAGGGTGACCATTCCATTCCTATTGATCAATCTGGATATCGGTGTGATAAAAGGACAGTGACATGTACGATAACAGGTTAAGTCGAATAATCGATAATCACGAATATTGGATAATCATAATGTCTTGCTAGAGGCCACTTATGATGGAAAGGGTAAAATAGTAATTTTACCAGTCTGCCAATTATTCGTGAGCCTAGAGGGCCACACGCATTAAGGACGATACATGACAACAAATATGGATGAGAATTGAGAACAATTCGGTAGTTTTCTGGCTTAAGGTTTTAACCAGACGGTTGAAGAAATCAATTCGAGAAAATTGAGCCGTTTTGACTAAACCGAAATTAGAACTCAAGTTAATGGGTTTAATTTGGGTTTTAGTTAAACGGGCTTAAAGCCCATTTAGAGATTTAAGATAAGAGAGGGAACAAATGCAAATAAGAAAGAATAAAGGGATAGATAATGCAGTTTTAATTTTGAAATTCAATTTAATTTCAAATTAAAATCACATAATATATACTCATTTTATCCTTGATTTTTTCAGCAACTTCCTCCCTCATTCTCTCCCTCTAATGGCTGAAAATTCTCTCCCTCTCATCCTCCATTGTTGCTCTTGTTTTCTCTCAAAATTTCTAGCAAAATATTGAGTGAAAAATCATTTCGGTTGTGGTGCTTGTGTGGACTTGATAGAGAGAACACTACACTTGTGTTTTTGTCGATTACAAGAGGTAAACATCAGATTTATATTTATGTTTATAACATGTTCAAATGGCATTCATCGTTTACATAAAGTCCGCTGCATGATATTCATCGTTTGGAACCCGTGGTGATCTCTTTCAGTGGTATCAGAGCCATGATTGTTATGTTTATTTGTATATGTTTAAATCTGATAATTTTTATGTTTATATGTGTTTTTCATCATTAGCATGCATGTAAATCAAAAAAAATTTCAGATTTGATTGATTTTGGAAATTGGAAAATTAATTAACTTTTTTGGGGTTTTTTCGGGTTAGCCATGGCTTAGCCATGGCCGACCAGGTCGAGTCCCTTGGTGGACCATGGAATGCCCTAGGGCAGACCATGGTCAGCACCATGGGCCGACGAGGGTCGCCTACGGGCGACCATGGCAGCCTGTGAGGCCACCATGGTTGCCTCGCGGGCGACCAGGGTCTGCCCTAGGGGCGACCATGGCTGCCCTCGCGGGGTACCATGGTCGTTCCCGTGGCCGACCACGGTCAGCCCCGCGGGCGACCTCGGCAGCCCTCACGGGCCACCGTGGTTGCCTCCACGGGCGACCTTCGGTTGAGTCGGTTCGGCTCGATCAGATTCGAGCTGAACCGGTTGGTTCGCGAGGATATTTGGAAACCCTAAAAATTTAAATTTCAGATTTGGTTCGGTTTCGATAAACCAGCGAGAACCGGTCCAAAATTCAATTAATCGATTAAACCGTCCGGTTTCGATAAACCGGAATTTTCCCAAAATTAAGAAAGATAAAAATTGGAAAATTTATTTGTTTGATCAGCATGTTGATTGATAATATGATCTTTTATCACATGATGTTTTACACATGATGCTAGCTAAGCCCATTAGATTTGCATTTTAATTTCGGTTTTGCAACCTGCGTGTTGCTTAGTTTTGGGTTGTAGTAAATACGGCCTGCGTGTCGTGATTTGTATTTCATTTAATTTATTTTAATATGTAATCACGAAGACCGACACAAGAATCAAGTCAAGAGGGAGACTCGGATTGGAGGAGGCTCGAGGCCAGTGGGAGTTCAAAAGAATGGAGCAAGTATGGATCTTGAAGACCATGTCTTTAGGATCGGTTTTGCTAGATTCTTAGGAACTTAAGATGGGCTTAGCTATGCATATTTTATTGTTACATTTGTATATTTGAATGTATGAATGTATGATAGTTTAAATATACAAGTTTATGTATGATTTGCTATCACCCACATGCAAAGATTAAAATCAGAATTTAATCAGACTCGCATGTAACCGGCTAAGGGATCATCTTTGCATGGATTTGCAATTGATTATTCCAGATTAAGATTGTATCGATATACAATCAGACTTTTATAAGTCACTTAAACGCAAATAATTACAAGTCAAGCGTAATACCGTCCTAGTTTGGGCACTCAAAAGGGCTTTGACCCTATGGATGTCGGTACGCCTCCACGTAACATTCATAGAGAAAAAGTCTGGATGAGATGGGTAGTTCTGTGTGGGTGCGTGCGCCTCCGCATAGTAGTCACATTAGTTCTATCCATAGTTCAAGCTTGGTAGACTTGTCTACGATTGTCAGCTAGGGCTGACCTAGGGTATCAGTATAGGGTATGCCCTGTACTTTTAGTACAGACCCTAGCCAGGAATTACATGGTTTCGTAAATGGATGTGTTCCTACCTTGATGCTCTCAATTGGAGCAGTGAGCCTCCGTTCACTTAAACTGAGGGTATGATAGGATCCTGGTTCAGATTCTAATGTTAGAATCAGACAAGTGTTTTATAACTAAATCTCCAACTTGAATTTTAATTAATTTTAGCATGTAGAACTAAAAGGCAAACACAACACAAAGGAGTAATAGCGCACTGAGAGTCCAGATTGAGGACAGACTCAAGAGCGTAAATTACTCAGATTGGAATAGAAACTTGAGGCTTGTACTCAAGCATGAACGCAAGTAATATATCCTTACCAAGGAACCTCCTGTTGAGCCACCGCTGAACGCTGGTAGGGCACTAAGGATACTTATCAAAGTTCCTCAGTAACCAAATCGACGTGTCGTGCATTATGGTGGGCAGTAGGATGCCAGAGTTGCAGAAGTAGTTCAGGAACGTTTCAGATGACCCTCATACCTGTAAGGCAGAGGTCAAGGAAATGTTCAAGGAGAAAGCTCGTGTCGAAAGATATGATACTCTCATAGAACTTAACTCCTGCAAACTTAAGGCTGGAGCCCTGTTAGTCCCCATGTCACGAAGATTTAATGTCTTCAGGAACATCTAACCAGACTCGGTTTTGATGATCAGGAGAAAATGGCTGCGGATTTTATGTTGCAGTCACTTCTAGATACATATAGTGATTTCATAGTAAGTTACAATATCCATGACATGGACAAGTCCATAAAAGAGCTTCATGGGATACTTGTGACCACTGAAAAGAACCTCAAGGGCAAGACCAAGGAGGTCCTTATGGTTAACAAGAAGGTCAGCTTCAAGAAAGCTGATCCGGGTAAGGGTAAGGCTCCTGGGCACCTTGCAGGGCAGATCAGACACCCCAAGCGTCCAAAGGTTCAAACAGCTCCCAAAACTGCTGTGAATTCTAAGGACAAGTTGGAGGAGATCTGCTATCACTGCAATGAGTCAGGACACGAGAATAAGGGATTGTAAGTAATACAAGGATCATGTGAAGAATAGTGGGTATCCACGTCTTCAGGATCAGACATTTACGTTGGTAAGCTTAATCGCTATAACGTAAATAAGAAAAGGCTTAAATCTGATGATTTAAACCCAGTTATAATCTGGCATTGTCATTTAAGGCACATAGGCAAGAAATGCATTTCAACACTTCACAAGTGTGGACTTTAAGTCCGTTTGAATTCACTCAAACTGAAAGATGCAAGTCTTCCCTAATGAGCGAGAAACGCATTTCAACACTTTACAAGTGTGGACTTTTTAAGTCCGTTTGAATTCACTCAAACTGAAAGATGCTAGTCTCGCCTAATGGGCAAAATGACGAAGGCACCTTTCACAGGTTTATGTGAAAGGCGAGTGACTTATTAAGTCTAATACATTCCGACGTATGTGGACCTATGACTACTCAGGCCAGAAGAGAGTTAAACTAATACTTGACTCTGGAAATGGCCGCATTCATTTTGAATCGGGCTCCGATGAAGACAACGATAGTACACCTTGTGACAGTCATTCTGTCTCCCATTACTGTGGATGCAGGCGCCTCCGCGTAGTATTCATTAGGATGCGAGCTGAATAAGGTAATCAGTTCTATTTGGATGCGTGCGCCTCCGCGTAGTAGCCAAATAAGAGCTGGACCAGAGTCACAGAAGGTACACCATATGACACTCATTACGTCTCCCGTTACTGTGGATGCGTGCGCCTCCGCGTAGTATTCATTGGGATTGGAGCGGGATGAGATGGTCAGTTCTATTTGGATGCGTGCGCCTTCGCGTAGTAGCCAAATAAGAAATGGACCATAGTCATATATGGTGTGGGAAACATCCTAGTATATTTTTCCTAAAAGATTTGGGTAGCAGAGATGCATGCATCCAAATCAGACAAATGTGTCTTCGTAAGGTATCCTTAAGAAACTAAGAGATACAACTTCTACATACCCAGCGAGTACAAAGTCTTTGTTGCTCGAGGAGGGGTATTTTGGAGAAATATTTTATTTCCAAAATAGCTAGTGGGAGTCTCGTGCATCTCGAAGAAATTCGATAGGATACGGAACAGCCTGAAGCAATTCAGGAGCCTGCTATGCAAGATGTAGAAGTACTGGAGCCTCGGATGGTCGCCGATGAAGAATCAATCCCTACAGAAATTCCAAATGGTCTAAGGAGGTCTGAAAGATCTCGTCATGTTCCAGACAGATATGGCTTCACAGCCACTGAGGGAAATGACGTGATGTTGGTGGATCAGGATGATCCAGAATCCTGCAGACAAGCTTTAACCAGTCCAGACTCCGAAAAATGGTAGAATGCCATGAGTGAGGAAATGAAATCCATGTATGAAAACCAAGTCGGGTGCTTGGTGGATCAAACCACCTAGATAAAAACCATCAGTTCTGAGTGGGTCTATAGGATCAAGACCGACATAGATGGAAGTCCTCACACCAAATGGCTAGGATGGTTGTAAAAGGTTATCGTCAGATTCAATATATGGATTATGATGACATCTTTTCACCAGTAGCAATGGTCAGATTGATCCGGATTATTCTTAGCCACAACTATGGCAGATTGATTTCAAAACCCTTCCTTAGCAGGAACTTACTAGATGGCGTGTATATCACACGACCTGTGGGTTTTGTAGATCCAAAGAATCCCGGAAAGATTTGTAAGCTGCTTAGATCCATTTATGGATTAAAGCAAGCTTCACGGAGTTGGAACATTCGTTTTGATGAAGCTGTAAGGGAACTCGGCTTCATCAAAAACAAAAGTGAGCCTTGCGTACATAAGAGAGCGAGTGGGAGTATTATTGTATTCTTTATATTTATTCATCGGGAATGACATCCCGACCTTGCCACCAAAGCTTGGTTAGGGAAGTACTTATCGATGAAGGACTTAGGTGATGCTACATTTAATGTAGCCATCAGGATCTCTACAGATCATTCCAAAATGATTTTGGGCCTAAGTCAGAACATGTACATATGTAAAGTGTTGAGAAGATCTCAATGCTTGATTCTAAGAAAGGATACATACCCATGCGTCATGGCATTAAGCTCAGCAAGCTACAGAGTCCTAGTACTCCTGATAAGCTGAGCCGGATGAGTAAGATCCCTTATGCTTCGGCTTTGGGATCCATCATGTATGCCAAGATGTGCACGAGACTTGAAGTCTCGTTTGCACTAAGTTGTACCAGCAGATTCCAATCTAACCCCGGCTAATTACACTGGATTGCTGTCAAAGGTCATCCTCAAATATTTGAGGAGGACCAAGGATACATTCCTAGTGTGTGGGGATATAGATAGAGAACTAGTAGTCAAAGGACAAGTCGATGCTAGTTTTCAGACATATCCAGATGACTTCCAAATTCAGTCATGATATATTTTGTGTTGAGGGGTGGTGCTTTCAGCTGGATAAGCTTTAAGCAAGCCAAAATTACCAACTCTACAGCGGATGCTAAGTATATAGCTGCAACATAAGAAGCTAAAGAGGCCGTAAGGATTAGAAGCTTTCTGATCGGATTAGATGCAACGCCGCGAGCGTCTGATCCGATAAGCTTGTTGTGGGACAACACAGGTGCTGTAGCTATTGCTCAAGAGCCTAGATTCCACAACAGATCCAAACATATACTCAGCAGGGTTCACCTCGTGAGAGTTATCAAATATAGAGGTGATTTGGAGATTAAACACTATTCGACAGATGATAATATGGCCGATCCCTAAACAAAGGCTCAGCCGCAGCCTAGGCATGAGAAACATGCAGGGTCTATGGGAGTAGATCAGAACTTAAATTGGAACCAGGGGCAAGTGGGAGATTGTTAGAGTTATGCCCCAGTCCAATAAAAAAGTGATCTACAGATGTAATGTTTTATCATCTTTCCGAATAAATAAATCGGCATATATTACTAAAGTGTTGTAGTAATATATCGAATGTAATTGGGTCTATGTCATTATGTGTATAACCACTAATAGTAGAACTATAGATCAGAAAGAATTATATTTGATGAGTCCCTGATCAGCTAAGCTTCTTTATAAAGCGATGAGTATGAGACTAACTCCTTATGATCATGCTCTACTGATCATGGAAAAGTGCGTGCCGGAGTTATATCATAGATACCATCAGGTCGATGATATCGGACAACCCGATTGTGAGTATGCTACATAGATCCAGTCATGAGATACTCACATATCGTAACTTGTCATTATATCCTAAGACCAAGGAGTCTTTATGTACACTATGTAACGAATACCTAAGTTTGACCTAGTCTAACGTTATCTGTAAAAGGGTAACTATAACGACTTCGATTGGCTTTGGCATTTATTGCACTAGTGAACTCGAAAGGCGTCTGAGGGATTTATCACTCATACTTCGGTATGAGTAAGATATCCGTTTAGGCCACTTGTTGAGTATGACTGAAGAAAGAGCATGGCCACGCAGGTAATACCTTAGTATTAGTTTTCAGTCATCTCAGATATCAAGAAACAATGATTGATAAATTAGGGTGACCATTCTATGCCTATTGATCAATCTGGATATCGGTTTGATAAAAGGACAGTGACATGTACGATAACAGGTTAAGTCGAATAATCGATAATCACGAATATTGGATAATCATAATATCTTGCTAGAGGCCACTTATGATGGAAAGGGTAAAATAGTAATTTTACCAGTCTGCCAATTATTCGTGAGCCTAGAGGGTCACACACATTAAGCAGTATACATGACAAAAAATATGGATGAGAATTGAGAACAATTCGGTAGTTTTCTGGCCTAAGGTTTTAACCAGACGGTTGAAGAAATCAATTCGAAGAAATTGAGCGTTTTGACTAAACCGAAATTAGAACTCAAGTTAATGGGTTTAATTTGGGTTTTAGTTAAACGGGCTTAAAGCCCATTTAAGGATTTAAGATAAGAGAGGGAACAAATGCAAGTAAGAAAGAATAAAGGGATAGATAATGCAGTTTTAATTTTGAAATTCAATTTAATTTCAAATTAAAATCACATAATATCTACTCATTTTATCCTTGATTCTTTCAGCAACTTCCTCCCTCATTCTCTCCCTCTAATGACTGAAAATTCTCTCCCTCTCTTCCTCCATTGTTGCTCTTGTTTTCTCTCAAAATTTCTAGCAAAATATTGAGTGAAAAATCATTTCGGTTGTGGTGCTTGTGTGGACTTGATAGAGAGAACACCACACTTGTGTTTTTGTCGATTACAAGAGGTAAACATCAGATTTATATTTATGTTTATAACATGTTCAAATGGCATTAAGATCTTAGCTTTTTACGATCACCACGGTTACATAAAGTCCGCTGCATGATATTCATCGTTTGGAACCCGTGGTGATCTCTTTCACATTTTCTGGTTTGCTGCTAGCATCTTTTCTGACATCGGTAATAACATTCTTCCTGACATTGTTGGGAGGATAGGCTTCGTCTTCGTCCGTCGCGTCTTTTGAGGCATCTTCGCAGTCATCATCAACAACAACATTGATTGATTCCATCATGGTTTTGGTTCGTTTGTTGAAGACTCGGTAAGCGCGACTATTCCTTGAGTAGCCAAGGAAGATGCCTTCATCGCTTTTTGGGTCAAGCTTTCGACGAGGCTCTCTATCAGCCAGTATATAACAAGTGGAGCCAAAGATATGGAAGTACTTAACATTTGGCTTTCTCCCCCTCCATATTTCATAATGAGTTACTGACATACCTGGTCAGAGAGTGACTCGATTGTGGATATGGCAAGCAGTGTTAAGTGCTTCTGCCCAAAAGTGAGGTTGTATGTCCTTAGCCAACATCATAACTCTCGCCATCTCCTGTAGAGTCCTGTTCTTGCGCTCAACAATGCCATTCTGTTGGGGAGTGATTGGTGCTGAGAATTCATGCGCTATCCCTTCTGAGTTGCAGAAATCTGCAAACTTGCTGTTTTCGAACTCTCGACCATGATCACTACGAAGGCGGATGATTTTGCCAATTGTTTCTCCTTTTTCTCGTTGGACCTGAATGCACAGATTTTTGAAGATCGAGAAGGTGTCTGATTTGTCACGAGGGAAGTCAACCCAAGTGTATGGTGAGTAATCATCTACACATACAAAGACATATCGTTTTCCTCCAAGGCTTTCAACTTGCATTGGTCCCATGAGGTCAACATGTATCAACTCAAGTACCCGAGAGGTGGTGATATGCTGTAGCTTCTTTTGTGACATCTTGGTTTGCTTACCAACCTGGCATTCTCCGCAGATCTTTCCTTCTACTATTTTCAGGTTTGGAATTCCTGTGATTGCCTGCTCTAAGATTGCCTTCTGCATACTTCTGAGATTTAGATGTCCAAGCTTTCAGTGCCACAGTTTGGTTTCTTCTGCTTTGGAGACAAGGCACTTGGTCGCTTCGATATGTGTCTCGGAAGACCAGATATAGCAATTATCCGTTGAGCGAACTCCTTGTAGAATAGTGACCTGATTGAAGTTTTTAACTATACAGGCTTCTTTAGTGAATTTTACTTCTAAATCCTGATCACAGATCTGACTGATGCTAATCAGGTTTGCCTTAAGTCCTTCTACAAGTAATGCTTCAGTCAGGCAAGTGGCTCCTGGATGCTTGAGCACTCCTTTTCCAATGATTCGAGCTCGAATCCCATCTTCGAACGTAACAAAGCAGTTTGTATATAATCTGAGATTGAAGAGAAACTCTGGAGTACCTGTCATGTGTCGAGAACATCCACTGTCGAGATACCAGTCCTTGTTTGTTGAAGCACTTAAGGATGTATATGCAACATTGGCTCGATAGACCAGATTCTTAGGTCTCCATTCAAGGCGGGATGTCTTCGGAGAAGACGAGAGATGCCTTTGATATTTCTTTTGTGGTAGCTGAGCTTGCTTCCTCTTAAGAAGTTGAAAACAAAAAGGTCTGATGTGACCTGGTTGACCACAGTAATGACATATCCATTGATATTGATAAGCTGGTCTTCTGTAGCTTTGTTGTCTGCGTGGAGGATGTCTTCTGGCAGTTACTTGACAAGAGCAGGTTGTAGACGATGTTATGGCTTTTGTTGTAGGTCGTCCTGTAGGATGTGTTGGGGCATCCAGTAGTTTCTCGTCAGCCATGGCTTATTGTGGGATAAACTTTGTCACTGCTGTTGAGGGGACAGCGTGTGTGTACCCTAGTCCCGTCGTATCTTTGGACTGTTTTCCCACTGATAGAATCTTGTCAAGGCTTTCTGTGCTAGGATTCATCATCTTTACCGATTTACTCATGACACTAATTTCTCCATTGAGTCTGGTGATTTCTCGTTTTAGCTCCACGATCGTCTCTAGAAATCTAGACTTGTCGCTGGTAAGACTAATAATCCTTTCACCTTGTTGATCAAGTATCAGAGTTTCCTTGATCCATCTGGTATGCAAGCCTTTGTATGCCTCGACTAGTTGCTCTTTAGTCAAATTCTCATTTGGAGTTGGATCATCATTGATATTGGCAGCATTATCAACATTACATGCAGGAGTAGTATTAGTGAATGCAACAAAGTTGCTTACCTCTTCAGATTCACTTTCTTCATGGTCATCATCTGATAGGGTGGCATTGTATCCACGTTTTTGTTGTTTGAGGAAATTTGGACATTCTCTACGGAGGTGGCCGAATCCTTCACATTCATGACATTGAAGTCCTTTGTTTTTGTTTGCTTCCCCACTCCTGTTTGGTCTGTCAAGACTTCCTCCAGCTTGAGCTTTTTGTGGAGCTTTGTTTCTGGCATTTGTTGTGACATGTCGTCCACCCATTCGACTAAATCTTCTCATGGCTTTGTTGTAATTTTTTGTGAGAAGAGCCATTGTAGCCTCGATGTCTTCATCAGAATCGGAATCCTCAGGATCTGGTTGCTTGAGTGTCGAGCTTTTGAAAGCAACTCCTTTGTTCCTTTTGTCGATGTTGGGTAGAGACAACTCATAGGTCATTAGAGACCCCATCAGCTCATCAAATTTCAAGACCTTGAGGTCATGAACTTCCTCAATTGCTGTGATCTTCATCTTAAACCTAGGGCTAAGGGCACGCAGGGTTTTTCTTACCAATTTTTCATCAGACATTGGTTCTCCCAGAGAGTAGGATTCATTGGCTAGATCACGAATACGAACATTGAACTCTGCGATTGATTCGTCTTCTTTCATGATGAGGGCATCGAAGTTGGTAGTCAGGTATTGCAGTTTTTGTTCTCGAACCTTAGTTGTTCCCTTATATGCAACAACCAGGATGTCCCATGCTGATTTGGCAGTTGTGCATGTGTTGATCAGTCTGAACACGTTTTTGTCAACACCGTTGAAGATAGCATTCAGAGCTCGAGAATTTCCCAGTGATTCTTCATCTTCATCATCAGTCCAGTCTTTTTCTGGTTTTGGGCCGATAGGATTGCCATCACTGTCACAGAGTTGTGGTGCATTCCAACCATTGATTACAGCCTTCCATGTCTTGTTGTCTAGTGACTTCATGAAGGCACACATTCGAGCCTTCCAATAGCCATAGTTGCTTCCATCTAGAACAGGTGGTTGATTTATGGATCCTCCTTCTCTGGTATTGTCCATCTTGATCAAAATATTTGTTTAGGACCTTGACCTAAAGCTATAGGTGCCTCCTCTGATACCAATTGAAATTCTGATCAGCTAGTCGTGCAAGATGCCACACACAATGTTACTCAGGATGCTATAATTTTGTGTCTGACTTCTTGCGCAGATAATGCAGGACAGTAAATATAAAGCTATAAGTAATGACACAGCAGATTGTTTACCCAGTTCGGTGCAACGTCACCTACGTCTGGGGGCTCTCAGCCTAGTGGAAGGATTTCACTTATCAGTAATCCGTCAGAACATACAAGTACCTGTGATCACCCCTAGATCTATACTTTATGCTACGTCTTACAGTGCAATCTATCTCAGGGTCTCCCCCTGAATCCAAGAACGTCTTGATTCCACTCTTCGAGCAATCGCCTTGCTCTGTCGTCTTCAAGTCTTCTTCAAGCTTGGTGGTTGCGTGCAGTCTTCACTCAAGACTTTAGAAAACCCTCAATCACCTAACTCTCTATAGTTATGTGATACACAATATCCTAAGCTCAATCTGCAATTTCTCAGCCCGCAAACCTTCACGTCTAAGAACCTTGGAAATTGTTGCTAGGAAACAAATAAAGAACCACACGATTGCTAAGGGGGTAGCCTAAGCTTTTATAGCAATCGTGGATGAGTACTAACCCTAAAGGGTTTCCTCTTAATCGCCGTCTTTCTCCTTTTCAGATTAGGAGTCATTCTGCAATTTCCTAATCGCCTTCTTGCTTTTCTGCCGAAACTGCACTTTCCTGATTTCTGTCGATCAGGATGTTTGCCGAGACGCCGTCAATAATGTCACACAAGATGTCGTAGAAGATGCTTCGACATTCTTTGTAACATGTTCTTCATGCATATTGTAATTTACTATGAAATCACTATATGTATCTAGAAGTGACTGCAAGATAAGATCTGCAGCCATTTCAACCTGATCATCAAAACCAAGTCTGGTTAGATGTTACTGAAGACATTAAATCTTCATGACATAGGGACTAACAGGGCTCCAGCATTAAGTTTGTAGGAGTTAAGTTCTATGAAAGTATCATATCTTTTGACACGAGCTTTCTCCTTGAACATTTCCTTGACCTCTGCCTTACAGGTATGAGGGTCATCTGAAACGTTCCTGAACTGCTTCTGCAACTCTGGCATCCTACTGCCCACCATAATGCATGACACGTCAATTTGATTACTAAGGAACTTTGATAAGTATCCTTAGTGCCCTAGCAGCGTTCAGCGGTGGCTCAGCAGGAGGATATACTACTTGCGTTCATGCTTAAGTACAAGCCTCAAGTTTCTATTCCAATCTGAGTAATTCACGCCCTTGAGTCTGTCCTCAATCTAGACTCTCGGTGCGCTATTACTCCTTTGTGTTGTGTTTGCCTTTTAGATCTACATGGTAAAATTAATTAAAATTTAAGTTGGAGATTTAGTTATAAAACACTTGTCTGATTCCAACATTAGAATATGAACCAGGATCCTATCGTACCCTCAATTGAAGTGAACGGAGGCTCACTGCTCCAATTGAGAGCATCAAGGTAGGAATACATCCATTTACAAAACCATGTAATTCTTGGCTAGGGTCTGTACTAAAAGTACACGGCATACCCTATACTGATACCCTAGGTCAGCCCTAGCTGACAATCGTAGACAAGTCTACCAAGCTTGAACTATGGATAGAACTAATGTGGCTACTACGCAGAGGCGCACGCACCCACACAGAACTACCCATCTCTAACAAACCTTTTCTCTATGAATGTTACGCGGAGGCGTACTGACATCCATAGGGTCAAAACCCTTTTGAGTGCCCAAACTTGGATGGTATCACGCTTGACTTGTAATTATTTGCGTTTAAGTGAATTATAAAAGTCTGATTGTATATCGATACAATCTTAATCTGGAATCATCAATTGCAAATTCATGCAAAGATGATCCCTTAGCCGGTTACATGCGAGTCTGATTAAATTCCGATTTTAATCTTTGCATGTGGGTGATAACAAATCATTCATAAACTTGTATATTTAAACTATCATACATTCATACATTCAAACATATAAATGTAAGGATAAAATATGCATAGCTAAGCCCATCTTAAGTTCCTAAGAATCTAGCAATACTGATCCTAAAGACATGGTCTTCAAGATCCAAACTTGCTCCATTCTTGTGAACTCCCACTGGCTTCGAGCCTCCTCGAATCTGAGTCTTCCTCTTGACTTGATTCTTGTGTTGGTCTTCGTGATTACAGATTTAAAAAAATAAAATGAAATACAAATCACGACACGCAAGCCGTATTTACTACAGCCCAAATTAAGCAACACACAGGTTGCAAAACCGAAATTAAAATGCAAATCTAATGGGCTTAGCTAGCATCATGTGAAAAACATCATGTTATCAAAGATCATGTATACAATCAACATGCTAATCAAACAAATAAATTTTCCAAATTTTATCTTTCTTAAGTGTGGAAAAATTCCGGTTTATCGAAATCGGACGGTTTAATCGATTAATTGAATTTTGGACCGGTTCTCGCTGGTTTATCAAAACCGAATCAAATCTGAAAATTAAATTTTTAGGGTTTCAAATATTCTCGCGAACCATCCGGTTCAGCTCAAATCTGGTCGAGCCGAACCGGCTCAACTGAGGTCGCCCGCAGGGCTGACTGTGGTCGGCCACGGGAACGACCATGGTAGCCCGCGAGGGCAGCCATGGTCGCCCCTAGGGCAGACCCTGGTCGCCCGTGTAAGGATCGCTCCCGGTCAATTTGGGTCAATTTTGTGAAAAATGGATAAAAATTTAAAAATTCGCGATTTTACCAAATTTTGACCCGAGAGTCACCAACGACTACTATTTGAGCCATTTTAAGTTGAAATTGTAATGTTATGGATATTAGGTTCATATGGAAGCTAAAATTTAGCAAAACGTCACGGTTCCGACGGTTTCGAAAAACGTGTCCGTTTCTGACGATTTCGGGTCCGAAATGACAAAAGTGGATTGTGGGACCCCCCTACTTTACACATGGCATGATTCTAGAGGGGGGGGAGGAGACTTTATGAGTGGTTAAGTTTAAATGGGTTAATTTAGATTTTAAAAAAATTGGAAATTAGAATATTTAATTAGTTTAGTGTTTAAATTAATATAGTTTAAGTGATAAAGAGGGGGAGGGGGAGCCACAATCGGCAGAAGCAAAGAAAAGGAGAGAGAGAGGAGTGCTTGACCAAAAGAAGAAGAAGGAAGAAGAGGAGAAGAGATTTTGGCGATTTCCCGACGATCGGGCCGCGTGATCGACCATTTGCTTGCGTATTCGGGTTCCTCACATCATTGGCTCCGGTAAGCAACTCACTTTTTCTCATCGTGATGAGTTTGAGTTGTGGGTTTAATGAGAAATGAGTGAAATGATGATGGATTGGAGTTGTAGGGGTGTTTTGGAGCATTTTGGGACGTTTTTAGAATTTTTCGGCGGCCGGAGGGTTCGCCGGAGTTCCGGCCCATCACCGGAGCTCCGGCCAGGGTGGTGGCGCGCCGGAGGTGGTCCGGCAGTGGCCAGCCCCTGCCTTGGCTGGCCGTGGCAGCCTATGGGCGACTGTGGGCCGTTTGGGCCTCTCGGGCCATGAGTGGCCCGGGTGGTCCCACGAGCCCAGAATTCGGGTTTGTGAGTTTCGGGAGGTCTCGGGTAACCCTCGAATCGATAGTTGGCACCCTTGGTGACTTTTTGATTTAAATTACGAAAATTGAAAAATGTGTGTCGAAACTTTAAATTACGCAATTAAATCGCTTGGGTGTCGGAATTCGATTCCGTCAATTGCGTTGGTCCTCTCGAATATAATTAGGAATTTAGACACAAATTTGGGAATTTTCGGAGTCCCGAGGGACAAGTTCACACAAGCGGGCAGATTCGACTTCACGGGCAAAATGGGCCGTTCCGGGCCCATTTTGACAACTTAGTTTAACTAAGAAGTGTTGGAGTGAGCGATACTTGTCGTGGTGGCACTTGGGTTTAATTTCGTGAAAATCCGGATTCCGGTTAGTTATTAAAACTTGTGATTTTGTCACTTTTAGATTCCTTTGACGACCGCAGGAAAGGAAAGGCATAACTTGGCGTCGCGAAAATCTTAGGAGCTTACGTTGGAAAATTTGAGGTAGGGGGACATAGCTTACCTAGACTCATTCTCTTGATGCATTGATTGAATTTATTTGAGTATTTAGTCGAGATAAAATGAAATGTTTGAACACCTTTTGCTCGATGTTGTGAATTAAATAGCATGTTGATGTGTGGATATAAATGCCTCTTTGTGAATTAGTTGAGTATCAAACTTGAACTGCTTGTGAGCACCTAGTTGTGCATGGTTATATTATTGCTTTTCAGACGATAACTTATTCCGTCTCGCACTTGTCTTGTTCGTGTGGATGTAAATGCCTCTCTGTGAACTAGTTTCTTGCACTTGGTTTGTTTTCTGTGAATGTATCGAAGGGTGTTGGGGTGTGGTTGGTAAGGGTGTTGTGATGTGGAAGGGTGGAAAGGTGATGGGAGGTTGTGTGGTTGGATGGATAATCGAGTCAGGAGCGGTACCCCTCCTGGCCGTGATCAATTTCCATTCGGAGGTTGAACCGAGTCAAGGGTGGTACCCCTTGGCCGTGATCGGTTACCTTAATTGTTTGGTGGTGTGGTTGGATCGATAATCGAGTCAGGGGCGGTACCCCTCCTGGCCGTGATCGATTTCCATTCAGGGGTTGAACCGAGTCAAGGGTGGTACCCCTTGGTCGTGATCGGTTACCTCAATTGTGTGGTTGTGTTTGGATGGGCAATCGAGGCAGGAGCGGTACCCCTCCTGGCCATAATCGATTCCCGTTCGGAGGTTGAACCGACCAAGGGTGGTACCCCTCGCCGGTCGTAATCGGTTACCTCGGGAGTTGTGACGTGGTTGGTGGATGAGTAGTGGAAGTGTTGTGATTCGTACTTTACTGACTTCTTTGTGCTTACATGTATGTTTTTCTCATCCTTGCTATTTGTTTTAGTCTCTGGGTAGCGTGTTCACCCCTACTTGTAGTTGTGCAGGTTGGTGATCCTGAGTACACTTTTGGTGGGAGCTTTTGGGATGTGTTTTGTCGACGCACTGTGTTTTTTTTTGTTGTTGTTGACTTTTGTAGACTCTGGTCTGAGTCATTTGCCATGTATATTTCTGTATCGCAACTTGTCTAAAATATTTTGATGTAAATATTTGATTGTCTGGCCATGTCGTGCCTCACTTTTGTATGCGTTATTTGTTGGTTTAATACAGATTTTAAAAGGAGAAATGGTATTGATGTATTTGTTGTAAACAGGTTTCTTTATTTGACTCATGCAATTCCATTTTGAACTAGGGAGGCCTAAATCAAAATGTGATGGCCTCGTGCGAGGATAGTTATGTTGTAATTTGAGGACGCTCGAGTTATTTCATAATTATATCGCATCGTGTTATTTCAAAGGTTTTTAATTCTTTGGGTAACGACTTTAATTCGGGAAACCGGATTTTGGGGCGTTACAGCCCGCGAGGCAACCATGGTGGCCCTCACGGGGAGCCATGGTCGCCCGTTGGCGACACTCGTCGGCCCTTGGGGCTGACCATGGTCTGCCCTAGGGCATTCCATGGTCCATCAAGGGAATCGACCTGGTCGGCCATGGCTAACCCGAAACACCCCAAAAAAATTATTTTCCAATTTCCAAAATCAATCAAATCTGAAATTTTTTTCGATTCACATGCATGCTAAGGCAATGAACACATATAAAATAAAAAAAAATCAGATTTAAATATGTAGAAGAATACATAACAACCACGGCTCTGATACCACTGAAAGAGATCACCACGGGTTCCAATCGATAAATATCATGCAGCGGACGTTATGTAACCGTAGTGATCGAAACAAGCTATGATCTTAATGTAAATTTAACATGTTATATATATAAATATAAATCTTAAAGTTACCTCTTCTAATCAATGAAAACACAAGTATAGTGTTTCTCTATCAAGTCCACACAAGCACCACAACCGAAGAGGTTTTCACTCAATAATTTTGCTATGAATTTTGAGAGAAGCTTGACAACAATGGAGGATGAAGAGAGAGAGAGAATTCAGCCCAAAGGGAGGAGGAAGAAGAGGGAAGTGGTCACCAATAGTTGGAGAAAATTATGGGAGATATTTTGGAATTTTTAATTTGAAATAAAATTGAATTTCAAATTAATAATTGCATATCTACCCTTCTTAAACTCCTATTTGCACATCTTCCCTATTCATCATTTGAATCCCTAAATGGGCTTCAAGCCCGTTTAGCTAGAACCCAAATTAAACCCATTAACTTGAGTTATAATTTCGGTTTAGACAAAACGGTTCAATTTCCTCGAATTGATTTCTTCAACCGTCTAGTTAAAACCTTAGGCCAGAAAACTACCGAATCGTACTCAATTCTCATCCATAATTATTTGTCATGTATCGTGCTTAATGCGTGTGACCCTCTAGGCTCACGAACAATTGGCAGACTGGTAAAATTACTATTTTACCTTTTCCATCATAAGTGGCCTCTAGCAAGACATTATGATTATCCAATGTTCGTGATTATCGATTATTCGACTTAACCTGTTATCGTACATGTCATTGTCCTTTTATCAAACCGATATCCAGATTGATCAATAGGCATAGAATGGTCATCCTAATTTATCAATCACTGTTTCTTTATATCTAAGATGACTTAAAACTGATACTAAGGTATCACCTGCATGGCCGTGCTCTTTCTTCAGTCATACTCATCAAGTGGCCTAAACGGATATCTTTCTCATACCGAAGTATGAGTGATAAATCCCTCAAACGCCTTTCGAGTTCACTAGTGCAATCAATATCGAAGCCAATCGAAGCCGTTATAGTTACCCTTTTACAGATAAAGTTAGACTAGGTTAAACTTTGGTATTCGTTACATAGTGTACACAAAGAGTCCTTGGTCTTAGGATATAATGACAAGCTACGATATGTGAGTATCTCATGACTGGATCTATGCAGCATACTCACAATCGGGTTGTCCGATATCATCGACCTGATGGTATCTATGATATAACTCCGGCACGCACTTTGCCATGATCAGTAGAGCATGATCACAAGGAGTTAGTCTCATACTGATCGCTTCATAAAGAAGCTTAGCTGATCAGGGACTTATCAAATGTAATTCTTTCTGATTTATAGTTCTACTATTAGTGGTTACACACATAAGGACATAAATCAAATTACATTCGATATATTACTACAACACATTAGTAATATATGCCGATTTATTTATTCGGAAAGATGATAAAACATTACATCTGTAGATCACTTTTATATTGGACTGGGGCATAACTCTAACAGTGTAGAAATGCGTTTCTCGCTCATTAGGCAAGACTTGCATCTTTCAGTTTGAGTGAGTTCGAACGGACATAAAGTCCACACTTGTGAAGTGTTGAAATGTGTTTCTCGCCTATGTGCCTTAAATGAGAATGCCAGATTGTAACTTGGTTTAAATCATCAGATTTAAGCCTTTTCTTATTTACGTTATAGCGATTAATCTTACCAACGTAAATATCTGATCCTGAAGACGTGGATACCCACTCTTCTTCACATGATCCTTGTATTGCTTACAATCCCTTATTCCAGTGTCCTGGCTCATTGCAGCGATATCAGACCTCCTTCGTTTTGTCCTGTCTTCACAGCAGCTTTGGGAGCTGCTTGAACCTTTGGACGCTTGGTGTGTCTGATCTGCCCTTCAAGGTGCTCATGAGCCTTACCCTTACCTTGATCAGCTTTCTTGAAGCTGACCTTCTTGTTTACCATAAGGATCTCCTTGATCTCTCCCTTGAGGTTCTTTTCAGCGGTCACAAGCATCCCATGAAGCTCTGTTAAGGACTTGTCCATGTCATGCATATTGTAATTTATTATGAAATCACTACATGTATCTGGAATTAAATCTTCGTGACACGGGGACTAACAGGGCTCCAGCCTTAAGTTTGCAAGAGTTAAGTTATATGAAAGTATCATATCTTTCGACACGAGCTTTCTCCTTAAACATTTTCTTGACTTCTGCCTTACAGGTATGAGGGTCATCTGAAACGTTCCTGAACAGCTTCTCCAACTCTGGTATCCTAATGCCCACCATAATGCATGACACGTCGGTTTGGTAACTAAGGAACTTTGATAAGTATCTTTAGTGCCCTTGCGGCGTTCGGCGGTGGCTCATTAGGGGGTTCCTTGGTAAGGTTATACTACTTGCGTTCATTCTTGAGTACAAGCCTCAAGTTTCTATTCCAATCTGAGTAATTCACGCTCTTGAGTCTGTCCTTAATTTGGACTATCAGTGCGCTATTACTCCTTTGTGTTGTGTTTGCCTTTTAGTTCTACATGGTAAAATTAATTAAAATTCAAGTTGGAGATTTAGTTATAAAACACTTGTCTGATTCTAACATTAGAATCTGAACCAGGATCCTATCATACCCTCAATTGAAGTGAACGGAGGCTCACTGCTCCAATTAAGAGCATCAAGGTAGGAATACATCCATCTACAAGACTAGGGCCTGTACTAAAAGTACACGACATACCCGATACTGATACCCTAGGTCATCCCTAGCTGACAATCGTAGACAAGTCTACCAAGATTGAACTATGGATAGAACTAATGTGGTTACTAAGCGGAGACGCACGCACCCACACACGCTTGACTTGTAATTATTTGCGTTTAAGTGAATTATAAAAGTCTGATTTCATATCGATACAATCTTAATCTGGAATCATCAATTGCAAATTCATGCAAGGATGATCCCTTAGCAGGTTACATTCGAGTCTGATTAAATACCGGTTTTTAAACTTTGCACGTGGGTGATAGCAAATCATACATGAACTTGTATATTTAAACTATCATACATTCATACATTCAAACATACAAATGTAACGGTAAATTTATGCATAATTAAGCCCATCTTAAGTTCCTAAGAGTCTAGCAATACTGATCCTAAAGAACTTGGTCTTCAAGGTCCAGACTTGCTTCATTCTTGTGAATTCACATTGGCTTAAAGCCTCCTGCAATCCTAGTCTTCCTTTTGACTTGCTTCTTGTGTCAATCTTCGTGATTACAAATCTATATAAAATAACATGAAATACAAATCACGACATGCAGGCCGTATTTACTACAACCCAAACATTAACCAACACCAAGGTTGCAAAACTGAAATTAAAATGCAAGTCTAGAGGGCTTAGTTATACATCATGCGGAAAACATCATGTTATCAAAGATCACGTGTACACTAAACATGCTTATCAAACAAACAAAATTTTCCAAATTTTATCTTTCTTAAGTGTGGGAAAAATTCCGGTTTATCGAAACCGGACGGTTTAATTTAATAATTAAATTTGTAACTGGTTCTCGCTGGTTTATCGAAACCGAACAAAATCTGAAAATTAAATTTTAGGGCTTTTAAAAATTCTCGCGAGCCGGCTGGCTTAGGTCGAATCTGGTTGAGCCGAACCGGCCCAACTGAGGTCGCCCGCGGAGGCAACCACTGTGGCCCGCGAGGGCTGCCATGGTCGCCCGCGGGGCTGACCGTGGTCGCCCACGGGATCGACCAGGTGGCCCGCGAGGTCTGCCATGGTCGCCCCTAGGGCAGACCCTTGTCACCCGCGAGGCAACCATAGTGGCCCGCGAGGGTTCATATGGTCGCCCACGTGGGCTGACCGTGGTCGCCCGTAGGCGACCTGCTCGGACCTTGGTGTCGATCATGGTCTTCCCTAGGGCATTCCATGGTCCACCAAGGGTCTCGACCCTGGTTAGCCATGGCTCGGCCATGGCTAACCCGAAATAGCCCCAAAATTATTTTTTTCAATTATTTCAAAATTAGTTAAATCTGATTTTTTTTAATTACATGCATATTCAAGTGATGAACACATAAAGAAAAATCAAATTCCATAATTAAACATGTTGAATAAAATTCATAACAACCATCCTCTTATACTACGGAAAGGGATACACATGGATTTCAATCAATAATTTCATGCAGCGGAGCTTTATGTAACCATGGTGATCGAAAAGAATGAAGGATCTTAATGAAAATTCAGCATGTTATAAAGCTTTTCAATCTGAATATTTACCTTTGTCAATCGATTAAAACACATAACAGTGTTTCTCTATCGAGTCCACATAAGCACAACAACCACCGATGGTTTTCTCTCACACACTTGCTAATGGATGTTTTGAGAATTTTTAACAAGAAAAGCTATGGAGGAATTAACATTGAGAGGGTCGGCGATTGGAGAGGGAATAGGGGGGAGGTTGCCAAAAATATGAGATAAAAAGGGAATAAAATATTTGTGTAATTAATTTGAAATTAAACCAAAAAAATCTGATTTTGAATTTCAAATAAATAATTACACATCTTACCCCTTTAAACTCTTAATTGCACTCTTTCCCCATTCATGAATTAAAACCCTAAATGGGCTTTAATTCCGTTTAACTAAATCCAATAAAAAACCCACAAAATTGAGTTCTAATTTTGGTTTAGATAAATTGTTTCAATTTCCTCAACTTATTTTCTTCAACCGTCTGGTTAAAACCCTAGGCCATAAATCAACCGAATCGTTTTCAATTTGACTAAATTGAAAACCGGATTCTCCCAATTTCCATCCATGCTTATTTGTCATGTATTGTGGTTAATGCGTGTGACCCTCTAGGCTCACAAACAATTGGCAGACTGGTAAAATTACTATTTTACCCTTTCCATCATAAGTGGTCTCTAGCAAGAAATTATGATTACCCAACGTTCGTGATTATCTAGTATTTGACTTAACCTGTCAAGTG
The DNA here is from genome assembly GCA_963920655.1 of Geranium rotundifolium. Classification (NCBI taxonomy): domain Eukaryota; kingdom Viridiplantae; phylum Streptophyta; class Magnoliopsida; order Geraniales; family Geraniaceae; genus Geranium; species Geranium rotundifolium. Next base: position 16,026,291 of record OY987314.1, read on the forward strand.
GCCTAAACGGATATCTTTCTCATACAGGAGTATGAGTGATAAATCCCTCAGACGTCATTCGAGTTCAACAATGTAATTCATAACCAAGTCAATCACAGCCGTTATGGCTACCCTTTTACAGGTAACGTTAGACTAGGTCAAACTTGGAGATTCATTACACATTGCACACAAAGACTCCTTGGTCTTAGGATATAATGACAAGCTACGATCTGTGAGTATCTCATGACGGTATTTATGTTGCATACTCACAATCGGGTTGTACGATATTATCGACCTGATGATATCTATTATATAACTCTGGCACATACTTTGCCATGATCAGTAGAGCGTGATCACAAGGAGTTGGTCTCATACTGATCGCTTCATAAAGATGCTTAGCTGATCATGGACTAATCTGATGTAGAGTTCTACTATTAGTGGTTACACACGTATTGACATAGATCAAATTACATTCTATATATTATTACAACACATTAGTAATATATGCAGATTTAATTATTCGGAAAGATGATAAAACATTACATTTGTAGATCACTTTTATATTGGAGTGGGGCATAACTCTAACAATGATAACACAGCCGACCCCTTGACCAAGGCTTTTCCTCAAGCGAAACATGATAAACATGTTAGGTCAATGGGGATAAACTGGGACTTAGATTGGAACTAGGGGCAAGTGGGAGATTGATAGCATTTTTGTGCCCTAGTCCAATTGTTAGTAGTCTATAAATGTCTATGCATATTGATCATCGTTTGTAATGAATGAAACGACTTTGTATTACTTGTGTGTTTAAGTAATATGTTAACCATGATCTGATTTATGACCACTAAAGTAGTAGAACCGTAAATCTGTACGGATCACACTTAACGAGTCCCTGGTCAATATACGCTTCAATTGAAGCGACCAGTATAAGGATGGTTCTCAATGACGTAGTTCTGCTTATCATAGGGATGTGGGATCCCGGAATCATATTATAGATATCATGAGGTGATTGATATCAGACAACCCGCTTTGAATAGTGTTTCATAGATTAAGCCATGAACGTATTCAAATGCGATAGCTTGTCACGATATCCTTAGACCAAGGAATCTTTGTGATCGCTATGCGGTCGACGTACGGTTTTAACTTGCGCCTAACGCTTTCCGTAACAGGATTGCAATAACGGGCATGATTGGGTGGCAGAACGGATTGCATAAGTGACACGAAAGACGACTAAGAGATTTATCCCTCGTACTACGGTATGGGAAAGATATCCGTTAAGGCCGCTTGATCGAGAGTGACTGAGAGAAAGAGCATGGCCATGCCAGTGATACGGGTTATCAGTTCTCAGCCATCTCACAGATCAAGTAACAATGATTGATTAAACAAGGATGACGATTCTATGCCTTGCGATCAATCAGGATGTCTAGAGATAATAGGATAGTGACTTGTACGCACGAGGTTAAATCGAATCATCGATCATCATGCACCTTGAGTAATCATAATGTCTTACTAGAGAACACTTATGATGGATCGGGCAAGAGAGATCTCTTGCGTCGATCTGCCAATGGTGGCATGAGCCTTGAGGGTCACACACATACAAGACGGATAGCTTGAGACAAGGAAACCTTAACGTTTCTTGAGGAGCAATACATGGACAAAACTGAAGGTTTTGAGCAATTGGTTCGGTTTGAGAGAATAATTAGCGAATCAAGAAAACTGAGATTTTCGTCGATGTCGCGTCAGATTTTGTTTGATAAGTAACGACAAAAAGGGTCAAACAACTTTCGGACACGGCACGCGACCACATGGCCGAGCCCATTGGGCTCGGCCCATGAGATCACCTAGTTGGCCCAACAAGGACCCAAATAAGGCCCAATAAGCCCAAGTGGCCGGCCACCTTGGTGGGTCCAAGGGTTGGGGCCACACACACCATGCTTAGTTGGTGTTGTTGATTAATAGGTGAGTGATTCAAGGGGTATGGGTAATTACTTGCCTTTAACCCATGCTTTCATCATTTGTCACTTTAGTAACCCATGCCTTATGTGTTGATGAAGTAGGCAAATGAAGGATTAATTCACACTCACTCACATCTCACTTTCTCTCTCATTGGCTGGCCACCCCTTGCTCTCCTCTCTTCTTGCTCTTTTGTTCTTCACAGAATTGTTCTAGTAGGCTCTTTGTGAAGGATCTTGAAGATCATCCTCTTGGCGTGGACTTGCTCTAGAGAAGAAGATCAGATAGTTCTTCTTTATTGATTCAACAAAGACTAAAAGGTAAATTTCTTGTGGAATAGATTTGTCCTTGAGATTTAATGGTTCATGTTCTTGGACAAGGTTTGGAGTTGTTTTTGTTTATGCTTTCGCTATCTCGATGATCTTGAACGCTCCAAAACCATACATCAAGTACCCAAGAATCTGAAGTAGATAAATTGAGATTGAGCTCAATAACATATATACCAGATTCTGAAGATGTGGAAGCTCTACACTTCCTTAGAAACTACTTGTGTTTCTTGCAATCCTTCTTCCAGTGCCCATGCCCTTGGCAATAGAAGCAACCGATATCCTTCTTAGGATTCTCAACAGCCTTGGGAGCTGCTGGACCCTTAGGTTGTCGAATCTCCCCCGCCAGGTGCATAGGGGCCTTATCCTTGCCCAGGATGGCTTTCTTGAAGCTCACTTTCTTGTTGACCATAAGAACCTCCTTGAACTTGCCCTTGAGACAGTCTTGTCCATGTCGTGCATATTGTAATTTCCAACGAAATCACGATATGTCTTTGGAAGTGAGTGCAACACAAAGTCTGCAGCCATTTCCTTATCCACAGCATGACCGAGTCTGGTCAAGTGTTCCATAAGACGTTTCATCTTAAGGACATGAGGACTGACAGGAGCTCCAGCCTTCAACTTGCAAGACATCAGTTCACTAAAAGTGTCGTATCTTTCGACATGCACTTTATCTTTGAACATTTTCTCGATCTCTGCCATTAAGGCGTTGGGATCTTCGGAAATGTCCAAAAACTGCTTCTGCAAGTCAGGCACCATACTGCCCACCATAATGCACCGCACGTCGATCCGGTCGCTAAGGAAATTCTGGTATGCATCCCTTAGCGCCCTTGCGGCGTTCAATGCTGGTTCAACAGGTGGTTCCTAGGTAAGGATATAATCCTTACGTTTGTGCTTGAGAATTAGTCTCAAGTTCCGGACCCAATCGAGGAAGTTAGTGTCGTTAAGCTTATCCTGCTCGATAAGCGACCTAAGCGTGCTCTTACCAGAATGATTTGTATTTGCCATTTAATCTACACAGTAAACAAAAATTTAATCAGTATTAATTAAAATTGAAGTTGGAGATTTAGTTCTAAAACACTTGTCTTTTTCTAACATTAGAATCTGAACCAAGATCCTATCATACCCTCAATTGAAGTGAACGGAGGCTCACTGCTCCAATTGAGAGCATCAAGGTAAGAATACATCCATCTATAAGACCATGTAGTTCCTGGCTAGGATTTGTTCTAAAAGTACATGTCCGTAACAAGACTACCATAACGGACAAGATTGGCACGGGGACGGATTAGATGAGTGGTACAAAAGGCGACTAAGGGATTTATCCCTCATACTATGGCATGAGAAAGGTATCTTTTTAGGCCACTCGATAGAGATTAACTGAAGGGAGAGCACGGCCATGCAAACGATACGGGGTATCAGTATTCCGTAATCTCACGGATCGAGAAACAAAGATTGATTAAATAAGGGTGACGTCTCTATGCATTATTATCAATCTAGATACCAGACGATAATGGGATAGCGACATGTACTACATGAGGTTGAATCGAATCATCGATCATCGTGCTCGTCGGGTAATCATAATATCTTACTAGAGGGCACTTATGATAGATCGGGTAAAATGAAATTTTGCGCCGATCCGCCGACGTTGGCATGAGCCTAGAGGGTCACACACATAGGATATGGATTATGAGAGAAAAAGAAAGGTCGGCGACACTCGAGAGAGAAGCATAGGAAAAACTGGATGTTTTGGGCCTTGGAGATGTGCAATTGAATATGACACGTGAATCGAGAAACACTAAATATTTGGTCGATGTACGGCTTTAACTTGCGCCTAACGCTTTCTATAACAGGATTGCAATAACGGGCATGATTGGGTGGCGGAACGGATTGCATAAGTGACACGAAAGACGGCTAAGGGATTTATCCCTCGTACTACGGTATGGGAAAGATATCCGTTAAGGCCGCTTGATCCAGAGTGAGTGAGAGAAAGAGCATGGCCATGCCCGTGATACGGGTTATCAGTTCTCAGCCATCTCACACATCAAGTAATAATGATTGATTATACAAGGATGACGATTCTATGCCTTGTGATCAATAGGGATGTCTAGAGATAATAGGATAGTGACTTGTACGCACAAGGTTAAATCGAATCATCAATCATCATGCACCTTGGGTAATCATATTATCTTACAAGAGACCACTTATGATGAATCGGGTAAGAGAGATCTCTTGCGCCGATCTGCCAACGGTGGCATGAGCCTGGAGGGTCACACATATACAAGACGGATAACTTGAGACAAGGAAACCTTAACGTTTCTTGAGGAGCAATACATGGACAAACTTGAAGGTTTTGAGCCATGGGTTCGGTTTGAGAGTATAATTAGCGAATCGAGAAAACTAAGATTTCTGTCGATGTCGCGTCGGACTTTGTTTGATAAGTAACGACAAAAAGGGTCAAACAACTTTTAGACACGGCACGCGACCACATGGGTGAGCCCATTGGGCTCGGCCCATGAGGTTACCTAGCCTGCCCAACAAGGGCCCAAATAAGGCCCAATAAGCCCAAGTGGCCGGCCACCTTGGTGGGTCCAAGGGTGGGGGCCACACACACCATGCTTAGATGGTGTTGTTGATTAAGAGGTAAGTGATTTAAGGGGTATGGGTAATGAGTTGCCTTTGACACATGCTTTCATCATTTGTCACTTTAGTAACCCATGCCTTATGTGTTGACGAAGTAGACAAATTAAGGATTAATTCACACTCACTCACATCTCACTTTCTCTCTCCTTGGCCGGCCACCCCTTGCTCTCCTCTCTTCTTGGTCCCTTGTTCTTCACATAATTGTTCTAGTAGGCTCTTTGTGAAGGATCTTGAAGATCATCCTCTTGGTGTGGACTTGCTCTAGAGAAGAAGATCACATAGTTCTTCTTTATTGATTACACAAAGACTAAAAGGTAAATTTCTTGTGGAATAGATTTTGCCTTGAGATTTAATGGTTTATGTTCTTGGACAAGGTTTGGAGTTGCTTTTGTTTATGCTTCCGCTAGCTCGATGATCTTGAACGCTCCAAAACCATACAGTGGTATCAGAGCGTGGTTAACCCTCTTAATCTTCGTCTTGTTGAACTTGTTTCGGTTTTATGATGATTTGCATGCAATATTTGTTGATAACACGTTTCTAATACTTTTGGGTAAATTCCATGAAATATGTTATTTTTGAAAAATATATTGAATTTGGAATTTTTCGAATTTTTATTTGATATGTCGGGTCCGAGAAGGGACTCTCGGGGAGCCGGGTCGGAGGTACCAGACGGAGGTCACCGGAGGCCGGCAGTGACCGGAGCCGTCCCCCTTCTTAGCCGAGGCCGAGAAGGGAAGCAACCTCGGCTTGGGCTTTCCAAAGCCCAAGGCCGAGCCGTGATGTTGGGCTCGGCCCAATGGGCTTCGTCCCATTGAGCTTGGGCCCGACTTGGTTCGTGCACGTTGATTTTTTGTCCATGGCATGAACCCGCGATCCAATATTTCGAAAACTTTCAAATTTGATCGGTTACGATAAACCGTTTTTCGAAAAAGTTCTAGTTTCGATAAACCCGACCAAGCAATTTGGCAAAATTAAAACCGGAATTATTGCATATTATTTGATAACATGTTTGTGTGATAACATGTTGGATGATGTGATGAGATGTATGATGCATTAGTAGCCCATTAGAATTTTATCGCTTTCATGGTTTTCATGCCGTTAGTGTTAGCGTGTAATTATTCTTTCATTCGAGCCCTTAAAGTGTAATTATTTTTTGTCCGGTCTACGAACCGAGTATTAATTGTAATTGCTACTCAAAGTCGAGAAGGATGGAAAATCGAGCACAATGACGGTCTTGGAGGAAGTCCAAGAGCTAGTAGGAGCCCGAATGAGAAAGACGAGAAGATGTGATGTCTCGTAGAATCGTAAGGATAGGATGGGCTATTGATGCATATTTAAACTCTTTATGATGCTTGCTTAAATTATTAGATAATAATTGTATGCTTGCATGCTTAGCTTATAAGTTTATAAGCCAGCACCTCACATGTAAAGATTAAAATCGATTTTAATTGTTTGCATGATTAAAGCGTTGTGAACCATCATCGCACGGGTGGTGATGGATAAGTTCAAATTTGAAACATGTTTGCACGGGTTGCAAATGACGACTTCAAAAGAAGATTGTAAATGATACAATTAGAAAAGTCACAACACGGGTTGTTGATGACGGGTTCGTATTTGTACCAAAATACTTTCGAATTATTAAACACAACCAAATCACAACATAATTTGAGTCAAGTGGGATGCCACCCAAATTCACACCCATGTAGAAACATTCTTTCGGTGTCCTGCGCCTTAGCGGAGCATCGATAGAATGGGTTCTATATAGAATGGTCAACCTTGTGGGATGTCGTACCCTTAGCGGATCATCTACACGAAACGGATGCATAAGTGAAGGTTGGTTGACTCGACCACGATTCTCGGCCTGAGGTTGAGCCGGGGCATCGGAAGGGTAAACCGTGTGCTTTTGCACATACCCTGACCAAAAGTTACACGGGTCGTAATTAGATGGACCTCCCACCCAAATGGGTCAATTAGAGCAGTGCGCCTTAGCGTACTTCAATTGACAAATAAGAGATCTTAGTTTAAAGATTCTAAACCTTACAATCGGATGGTTGGTGTTTAATTCGGATCTTCGTAAATTTACTCAACTTTTCTAATTAAATTTACTTTCTTCGTATAGAAATGGCTAGTAATTCAACAAACTCGTCTAATTTGTCATTGAGGACTATACTTGATAAGTGTAAGCTCAATGGAACAAATATCTGGACTGGGACAGAAATCTACGACTTGTGTTAAAGTTGGAACGCAGGGAGTACGTACTGGACAATACTATCCCGGTGGAGCCAGCTGCCAACGCAGCGAGGGTCGTTAAGGATGCGTACCAGAAACACCTTAACGACCCTATCGACGTTGCGTGTGTCATGTTGGGCTGCATGGAGGCGGACCTCCACAAGCAGTTTATGGAGCTATCCCATGATCCGTTTGCAATGTTTGTACAGATCAAGGATATGTTCAAGGAGAAACTACGTATTGAGAAATACACTGTTCTACGAGAACTCATTGCCTGCAAAATGTCAGCAGGCAGCTCTGTAGGCCCACACGTCCTACGCATGAAGGGACATCTCGATAATATGACTAGTCTCGGAATGACTATGGAAAAGGAGATGACTGGGGATTTTATTCTTCAATCCCTTCCTCATGCATATGGTGGGTTCGTCACGAACTATCACATGCATGACATGGACGAGACCGCATCGGAGTTGCACAACATGTTAGTAACTGCTGAGAAGAGCATAAGGGGTAGTGCGCCCAAAGGTGTTCTAATGGTCAAGAAGGGATCCGGCTTCAAAGCTGATGGTGATAAGGGCAAAGGCCTAATGCACCTGGCATGGAAGAACAGACGAACTTTTATTTCTAAACCTTCCATACCAATGAAGGGTAAGTCGAAGGTAAAGGAGTCGGTCTGTTTCTACTGCCAAAAGCCTGGTCATTGGGAGAAGGACTCTCAGCAGCTGAAGGAAGATCAGAAGAAGGGCGGTGGGGCCGCTACTTCGTCAGGTATTCCATTAGAGGTAAATCTTTCTACTATAAATGCTTGGGTACTAGACACTGGAGCTAAGTCTCATGTCTGTGCGGATGTGCAGGTACTGTGTAGTAGAAGAGATGTGGGGGAAAATGAGGTGGACCTAAGATTGGGAACAACGTGCGAGTTACCGCAACTGCTGTGGGTTCGGTTGATCTGGTTTTGCCTAGTGGGCTTGAAATTGAACTTTTTGATGTGTTTTGCGTACCTGCTTTCAGCAGGAATATTGTATTAAGAACGGGTTTTTTAATATTATGCGCAATAACATGTTTTACGGAAATGCTCACACAGTTGGAGGTTTATTCATGTTTAATATGCAAAACTCAAGATCCAACATGCTCTATAATATTAATGCTAAGAGGTTTAAAGCTAATGATTTAGGCCAAACTCTAATCTGGCATTGTCGTCTAGGTCACATAAATGAGAAACGCATATTAGCGCTTCATAAGCGCGGACTTCTAAGTCAATTCGAATTCCAAACGATTGAAAGATGCGAGGCTTGTTTAATGGGCAAGATGACTAAAGCGCCCTTCACCGGTATAGGTGAGAGGGCAGGTGATCTATTGGATCTAATACATTCAGACGTATGTGGACCAATGAGTACACCAACCAGAGGTGGTTTAGGCTACTTTATCACATTTACTGATGATTTCAGTAGATATGGTTATGTCTATCTCATGAGACATAAATCCGAATCCTTTGATAAATTCAAAGAGTTTAGGACTGAAGTAGAAAACCAACTCGGAAAGAGTATCAAGGCACTCCGTTCTGATCGGGGTGGAGAATACTTATCCGAAGAGTTTTTTAGTCATGTAACTGAAAGTGGAATACTATCTCAGTGGATTCCGCCAGGAACACCGCAACTCAATGGTGTGTCCTAGCGAAGAAATCGGACATTGTTGGATATGGTTCGATCGATGTTAAGTCACAGTGAACTCCTGATTTCCTTCTGGGGTTACGCTCTACAAACGCCCGCATTCATAACAAATAGGGCTCCGTTAAAAGCAATGGAGGGGACATCATTCGAGAAATGGTACGGGAAGGAACCCCTTTAGTCCTTCCTAAAAATATGGGGTTGCGAGACTTTTATAAAATGGATGCTTGCAACCAAGCTCGAACCGAGATCAGATAAGTGCACTTTCATCGGATATCCAAAAGAAACAAAAGGATACTACTTCTACAAACCGAGCGAAAACAAAGTTTTTGTTGCCCGAGGTGGGATATTCTTGGAAATGGAATTTATTTCCAAGACAGTAGTGGGAGGACTATTCATCTTGATGAAGTTGTAGATGAGATAGTCGCCAAGAACCACTGGACGACCCCTTAGAAGAAGTAAAGCCAGAAGTGGTCGTTGAGCAAGAACCAATAGCTACAGTTAATGATTTGGTGTTAGTGGACAATGATCCAGCTACCTTTCGAGAGGCCATGGACGGAACCGACTCTGATGTTAGAGTAATGCCCCAGTCCAATATAAAAGTGATCTACAGATGTAATGTTTTATCAACTTTCCGAATAAATAAATTGGAATATATTACTAAAGTGTTGTAGTAATACCTCGAATGTAATTTGATCTATGTCATTATGTGTGTAACCACTAATTGTAGAACTGTAGATCAGAAAGAATTACATTTGATGAGTCCCTGATCAACTAAGCTTCTTTATTAAGCGATCAGTATGAGACTAACTCCTTGTGATCATGCTCTACTGATCATGGCAAAGTGCGTGCCGGAGTTATATCATAGATACCATCAGGTCGATGATATCGGACAACCCGATTGTGAGTATGCTGCATAGATCCAGTCATGAGATACTCACATATCGTAACTTGTCATTATATCCTAAGACCAAGGAGTCTTTGTGTACACTGTGTAACAAATACCTAAGTTTGACCTAGTCTAACGTTATCTGTAAAAGGGTAACTATAACGGCTTCGATTGGCTTTGGCATTCATTGCACTAGTGAACTCGAAAGGCGTCTGAGGGATTTATCACTCACACTTCGGTATGAGAAAGATATCCGTTTAGGCCACTTGACGAGTATGACTGAAGAAAGAGCATGGCCATGCAGGTGATACCTTAGTATCAGTTTTCAGTCATCTCAGATATCAAGAAACAGTGATTGATAAATTAGGGTGACCATTCTATGCCTATTGATCAATCTGGATATCGGTTTGATAAAAGGACAGTGACATGTACGATAACAGGTTAAGTCGAATAATCGATAATCACGAATATTGGATAATCATAATGTCTTGCTAGAGGCCACTTATGATGGAAAGGGTAAAATGGTAATTTTACCAGTCTGCCAATTATTCGTGAGCCTAGAGGGTCACACGCATTAAGCACAATACATGACAATAATTATGGATGAGATTTGAGAACGATTCGGTAGTTTTCTGGCCTAAGGTTTTAACCAGACGGTCGAAGAAATCAATTCGAGGAAATTGAGCCGTTTTGACTAAACCGAAATTAGAACTCAAGTTAATGGGTTTAATTTGGGTTTTAGTTAAATGGGCTTAAAGCCCATTTAGGGTTTAAGATAAGAGAGGGGTTAAATGCAAATAAGAAGGATTAAAAGGATGGATAATGCAATTTTTATTTTGAAATTCAATTTAATTTCAAATTAAAAATCACATAATCTATAATTATCTTATCCTTTCGATTTTTTCAGCAACTAACTCCCACTCTCTCTCCCTCTAATGGCTGAAAATTCTCTCCCTCTCTTCCTCCATTGTTGCTCTTGTTTTCTCTCAAAATTTCTAGCAAAAATAAGAGAGAAAAACCATTTCGGTTGTGTGCTTGTGTGGAATTGATAGAGAGGACACTATGCTTGTGTTCTTGTCGATTTCAAGAGGTAAAATATCAGATTTTAATTGAGTTTATAACATGTTCAAATAGCATTAAGATCAATTTTTAATCGATCACCACGGTTACATATTGTCCGCTGCATGATTTTCAATCTTTAGAACCCGTGGTGATCTCTTTCAGTGGTATCAGAGGATGGTTATTATGTTTATTTGTATATGTTTAAATCTATTTTTTTTTTGTGTTTATATTTGTTCTTCATCATTAGCATGCATGTAAATCAAAAAAATTTTCAGATTTGATTGATTTTGGAAATTGGAAAAATTAATATTTTTTTGGGTTTTTCGGGGTTAGCCATGGCCGACCAGGTCGAGTCCCGTGGTGGACCATGGACTGCCCTAGGGCAGACCATGGTCAGCACCATGGGCCGACGAGGTCGCCTACGGGCGACCATGGCAGCCCTCGCGGGCGACCATGGCAGCCCGTGAGGGCCACCATGGTTGCCTCGCAGGCGACCAGGGTCTGCCCTAGGGGCGACCATGGCTGCCCTCGCGGGCTACCATGGTCGTTCCCGTGGCCGACCACGGTCAGCCCCGCGGACGCCTCGGCAGCTCTCACGGGCCACCGTGGTTGCCTCCGCGGGCGACCTTCGGTTGAGCCGGTTCGGCTCGACCAGATTCGTGCGATAACATGATGCTAGCTAAGCCCATTTGATTTGTATTTTAATTTCGGTTTTGCAACCTGCGTGTTGCTTAATTTTGGGTTGTAGTAAATACGGCCTGCGTGTCGTGATTTGTATTTTATTTAATTTATTTTAATATGTAATCACGAAGACCGACACAAGAATCAAGTCAAGAAGGAGGCTCGAAGCCAGTGGGAGTTCAAAAGAATGGAGCAAGTTTGGATCTAGAAGACCTTGTCTTTAGTATCGGTTTTGCTAGATTCTTAGGAACTTTAGATGGGCTTAGCTATGCATATTTTATCGTTACATTTGTATGTTTGAATGTATGAATGTATGATAGTTTAAATATACAAGTATATGTATGATTTGCTATCACCCACATGTAAAGATTAAAATCGGAATTTAATCAGACTCGCATGTAACCTGCTAAGGGATCATCTTTGCATGAATTTGCAATTGATGATTCCAGATTAAGATTGTATCGATATACAATCAGACTTTTATAATTCACTTAAACGCAAAAAATTACAAGTCAAGCGTGATACCATCCAAGTTTGGGCACTCAAAAGGGCTTTGACCCTATGGATGTCGGTACGCCTCCGCGTAACATTCATAGAGAAAAGGTCTGGATGAGATGGGTGGTTCTATGTGGGTGCGTGCGCCTCCGCGTAGTAGTCACATTAGTTCTATCCATAGTTCAAGCTTGGTAGACTTGTCTATGATTGTCAGCTAGGGCTGACCTAGGGTATCAGTATAGGGTATGCCGTGTACTTTTAGTACAGACCCTAGCCAGGAACTACATAGTCTCGTAGATGGATGTATTCCTACCTTGATGCTCTCAATTGGAGCAGTGAGCCTCCGTTCACTTCAATTGAGGGTATGATAGGATCCTGGTTCAGATTCTAATGTTAGAATCAGACAAGTGTTTTATAACTTAATCTCCAACTTAAATCTTAATTAATTTTACCATGTGGAACTAAAAGGCAAACACAACACAAAGGAGTAATAGCGCACTAAGAGTCCAGATTGAGGACAGACTCAAGGGCGTGAATTACTCAAATTGGAATAGAAACTTGAGGCTTGTACTCAAGCATGAACGCAAGTAGTATATCCTTACCAAGAAACCTCCTGCCGAGCCACCGTTGGACGCCGCTAGGGCACTTAGGATACTTATCAAAGTTTCTAAGTAACCAAATCGACGAGTAATGTATTATGGCAGGCAGTAGGATTCCAGAGTTGCAGAAGCAGTTCAGGAACGTTTCCGATGACCCTCATACCTGTAAGGCAGAGGTCAAGGAAATGTTCAAGGAGAAAGCTCGTGTCGAAAGATATGATACTTTCATAGAACTTAACTCCTGCAAACTTAAGGCTGGAGCCCTGTTAGTCCCCATGTCACGAAGATTTAATGTCTTCAAGAACATCTAACCAGACTCGGTTTTGATGATCAGGTGAAAATGGCTGCGGATTTTATGTTGCAGTCACTTCCAGATACATATAGTGATTTCATAGTAAATTACAATATGCATGACATGGACAAGTCCTTAACAGAGTTTCATGGGATACTTGTGACCACTGAAAAGAACCTCAAGGGCAAGTCCAAGGAGGTCCTTATGGTCAACAAGAAGGTCAGCTTCAAGAAAGCTGATCTGGGTAAGGGTAAGGCTCCTGGGCACCTTGCAGGGCAGATCAGACACCCCAAGCGTCCAAAGGTTCAAGCAGCTCCCAAAACTGCTGTGAATTCTAAGGACAAATTGGAGGAGATATGCTATCACTGCAATGAGCCAGGACACGGGAATAAGGGATTGTAAGCAATACAAGGATCATGTGAAGAATAGTGGGTATCCACGTCTTCAGGATCAGATATTTACGTTGGTAAGCTTAATCGCTATAACGTAAATAAGAATAGGCTTAAATCTAATGATTTAAACCAAGTTATAATCTGGCATTGTCATTTAAGGCACATAGGCGAGAAACACATTTCAACACTTCACAAGTGTGGACTTTAAGTCCGTTTGAATTCACTCAAACTGAAAGATTCAAGTCTTGCCTAATGAGCGAAAAACGCATTTCAACACTTCACAAGTGTGGACTCTTTAAGTCCGTTTGAATTCACTCAAACTGAAAGATTCAAGTCTTGCCTAATGAGCGAGAAACGCATTTCAACACTTCACAAGTGTGGACTTTTTAAGTCCGTTTGAATTCACTCAAACTGAAAGATGCAAGTCTCGCCTAATGGGCAAAATGATGAAGGCACCTTTCACAGGTTTATGTGAAAGGCGAGTGACTTATTAAGTCTAATACATTCAGACGTATGTGGACCTATGAGTACTCAGGCCAGAAAAGAGTTGAACTAATACTTGACTCTAGAAACGGCCGCATTCATTTTGAATCAGGCTCCGATGAAGACAACGATAGTACACCTTGTGACAGTCATTTGGTCTCCCATTAGTGTGGATGCGTGCGCCTTCGTAAGGTATGCAGAGATGCAGACATCCAAATCACACAAATGTGTCTTCGTAAGGTATCCTTAAGAAACTAAGAGATACAACTTCTACATACCCAGCGAGTACAAAGTCTTTGTTGCTCGAGGAGGGGTATTTTGGAGAAATATTTTATTTCCAAAATAGCTAGTGGGAGTCTCATGCATCTCGAAGAAATTCGAGAGGATACGGAACAGCCTGAAGCAATTCAGGAGCCTGCTATGCAAGATGTAGAAGTACTGGAGCCTCAGATGGTCGCTGATAAAGAATCAATCCCTACAGAAATTCCAAATGGTCTAAGGAGGTCTGAAAGATCTCGTCATGTTCCAGACAGATATGGCTTCACAGCTACTGAGGGAAATGACGTGATGTTAGTGGATCAGGATGATCAAGAAACCTACAGACAAGCTTTAACCAGTCTAGACTCCGAAAAATTGAAGAATGCCATTAGTGAGGAAATGAAATCCATGTATGAAAACCAAGTCGGGTGCTTGGTGGATCAAACCTCTAGGATAAAACCCATCGGTTCTGAGTGGGTCTATAGGATCAAGACCGACATAGATGGAAGTCCTCAGACTAATATGGCTAGGATGATTGTAAAAGGTTATCGTCAGATTCAATACATGGATTATGATGACATCTTTTCACTAGTAGCAATGGTCATATTGATCCGGATTATTCTTAGCCCTTCCTTAGCAGGAACTTACTAGATGGCGTGTATATCACACGACCTGTGGGTTTTGTAGATCCAAAGAATCCCGGAAAGATTTGTTAGCTGCTTAGATCCATTTATGGATTAAAGCAAGCTTCACGGAGTTGGAACATTCGTTTTGATGAAGCTGTAAGGGAACTCGGCTTCATCAAAAACAAAAGTGAACCTTGCGCACATAAGAGAGCGAGTGGGAGTAATATTGTATTCTTGATATTTATTCATCGGGAATGACATCCCGACCTTGCCACCAAAGCTTGGTTAGGGAAGTACTTATCGATGAAGGACTTAGGTGATGCTACATTTAATGTAGGCATCAGGATCTCTACAGATCATTCCAAAAGGATTTTGGGCCTAAGTCAGAACATGTACATAGGTAAAGTGTTGAGAAGATCTCAATGCTTGATTTTAAGAAAGGATACATACCCATGCGTCATGGCATTAAGCTCAGCAAGCTACAGAGTCCTAGTACTTCTGATAAGCTGAGCAGGATGAGTAATATCCCTTATGCTTCGGCTGTGGGATCCATCATGTATGCCAGGATGTGCACGAGACTGGAAGTCTCGTTTGCACTAAGTTGTACCAGCAGATTCCAATCTAACCCCGAACAATTAAACTGGATTGCTGTCAAAGGCCATCCTCAAATATTTGAGGAGGATTGAGGATGCATTTTGGTAAATGGGGATGAAGATAGAGAACTAGCAGTCAAAGGACAAGTCGATGCTAGTTTTCAGACATATCCAGATGACTTGAAAATTCAGTAAGGATATATTTTGTGTTGAGTGGTGGCGCTTTCAGCTGGATAAGCTTTAAGCAAGCCAAAATTGCCAACTCTACAATGGAGGCTGAGTATATAGTTGCAACAAAAGCAGCTAAAGAGGCCGTATGGATTAGAAGCTTTCTAATCGGATTAGATGCAACGCCGCGAGCGTCTGATCCGATAAGCTTGTTGTGGGACAACACAGGTGCCGTAGCTATTGCTCAAGAGCCCAGATTCCACAACAAATCCAAACATATACTCAGCAGGCTTCACCTCGTGAGAGTTATCAAATATAGAGGTGATGTGGAGATTAAACACTATTCACCTGATGATAATATGGCCGATCCCTTGACAAAGGCTCAGCCGCAGCCTAGGCATGAGAAACATGCAGGGTCTATGGGAGTAGATCAGAACTTAAATTGGAACCAGGGGCAAGTGGGAGATTGTTAGAGTAATGCCCCAGTCCAATATAAAAGTGATCTACAGATGTAATGTTTTATCATCTTTTCGAATAAATAAATCGGCATATATTACTAAAGTGTTGTAGTAATATATCGAATGTAATTTGATCTATGTCATTATGTGTGTAACCACTAATAGTAGAACTGTAGATCAGAAAGAATTACATTTGATGAGTCCCTGATCAGCTAAGCTTCTTTATGAAGCGATCAGTATGAGACTAACTCCTTGTGATCATGCTCTACTGATCATGGCAAAGTGCGTGCTGGAGTTATATCATAGATACCATCAGGTCGATGATATCGGACAACCCGATTGTGAGTATGCTGCATAGATCTAGTCATGAGATACTCACATATCGTAACTTGTCATTATATCCTTAGACCAAGGAGTCTTTGTGTACACTATGTAACAAATACCTAAGTTTGACCTAGTCTAACGTTATCTGTAAAAGGGTAACTATAATGGCTTCGATTGGCTTTGGCATTCATTGCACTAGTGAACTCGAAAGGCGTCTGAGGGATTTATCACTCATACTTCGGTATGAGAAAGATATCCGTTTAGGCCACTTGACGAGTATGACTGAAGAAAGAGCATGGCCATGCAGGTGATACCTTAGTATCAGTTTTCAGTCATCTCAGATATCAAGAAACAGTGATTGATAAATTAGGGTGACCATTCTATGCCTATTGATCAATCTGGATATCGGTTTGATAAAAGGACAGTGACATGTACGATAACAGGTTAAGTCGAATAATCGATAATCACGAATATTGGATAATCATAATGTCTTGCTAGAGGCCACTTATGATGGAAAGGGTAAAATGGTAATTTTACCAGTCTGCCAATTATTCGTGAGCCTAGAGGGTCACACGCATTAAGCACAATACATGACAATAATTATGGATGAGATTTGAGAACGATTCGGTAGTTTTCTGGCCTAAGGTTTTAACCAGACGGTCGAAGAAATCAATTCGAGGAAATTGAGCCGTTTTGACTAAACCGAAATTAGAACTCAAGTTAATGGGTTTAATTTGGGTTTTAGTTAAATGGGCTTAAAGCCCATTTAGGGTTTAAGATAAGAGAGGGGTTAAATGCAAATAAGAAGGATTAAAAGGATGGATAATGCAATTTTTATTTTGAAATTCAATTTAATTTCAAATTAAAAATCACATAATCTATAATTATCTTATCCTTTCGATTTTTTCAGCAACTAACTCCCACTCTCTCTCCCTCTAATGGCTGAAAATTCTCTCCCTCTCTTCCTCCATTGTTGCTCTTGTTTTCTCTCAAAATTTCTAGCAAAAATAAGAGAGAAAAACCATTTCGGTTGTGTGCTTGTGTGGACTTGATAGAGAGGACACTATGCTTGTGTTCTTGTCGATTTCAAGAGGTAAAATATCAGATTTTAATTGAGTTTATAACATGTTCAAATAGCATTAAGATAAAGTTTTAATCGATAACCACGTTTACATATTGTCCGCTGCATGATTTTCAATCTTTGGAACCCGTGGTGATCTCTTTCATCTGAGACATGGCTGGAAGCCATGGGGGAAGAAATGCAATCCATGCCAGATAATCAAGTGTTGGACTTGGTGGATGAAACCCCTTGCGTAAAAGTCATAGGGTGTAAATGGATCTTTAAAATAAAGATAGACATGGATGGCAAACATTAGACCTACAAAGCGAGACTGGTAGCAAAAGGTTATAGGCAAGTCCACGGAATTGACTCTGAGGAAACCTTTTCTCTAGTAGCTATTGTAAAATCTATCCGCATTCTACTTGCCGTAGCAGCTTATCATAATTATGAGATATGACAAATGGATGTCAAAACCTCTTTCCTTAATGGGAGGTTAGCTGAGAATGTTTATATGTCCCAGCTTGAGAGTTTTGAGGATCCAAAGAATAAGGGAAAGATTTGCAAGTTGCTCAAATCAATTTATGGTTTGAAGCAAGCATCTCGGAGTTGGAATCAACGTTTTGATTAAGTAGTGAAACAATTTGGCTTCATCTTGAACGATGATGAACCTCGCGTGTATAAAAAGGCTGATAGGAGTAAAGTAGTCTTTTGGTGCTATATGTCGATGACATATTGCTCATTGGAAACGACGTCCCTACCTTGCTCTTAACAAAGGCTTGGTTAGGTGAGTGTTTCACAATGAAGGACTTATGCGAGGCTTCTTATATCTTGGGGATCCAGATATATAGAGACCGTGCCAAGCGGGTCTTCAGCTTGAGTCAAAGCACCTATATAGACATTGAAAGGACTGTTGCCCATGCGTCATGGCATAAAGCTTAGTAAGAAATAGTGTGCTGAGACATCTGCAGAGCTAAAAAAAATGAATGAGATCCCTTATGCTTCGGCTATAGGGTCCATAATGTATGCCATGATATGTACGAGACCGGATGTCTTGTTTGCCCTAAGCTGTACCAGTAGACATCAATCCAAACCCGGTGAGGAACATTGGATTGCAGTCAAGGAAATTCTCAAATATTTGAGAAAAACCAAAGACACTTTTCTTGTATACGGGGTAGAAATGATGATAATCTAGTCGTCAAAGGATATGTCGACGCTAGTTTCCAGACAGACCCTGATGATTTTAAGAGTCAAATGGAATATGTGTTTACGTTGAATGGTGGAGCATTCAGCTGGAAAAGCAAGAAGCAGGACACCATTGCCGACTCTACAACGGAAGCTGAGTATATTGCTACATCGGAAGTAGCATAGGAGGCTGTATGGATTAGGAGTTTCATGGCTGGGTTAGGTGTAATTCAAAACCCATCTAACCTAGTAGACTTATATTGTGACAACACCGGGGCCATTACGCAAGCTAAGGAACCTAGGGCACATGATAGATCCAAGCATGTACTCAGGAAGTATCACATCATCCGCGACATACTTGCTAGCGGTGACGTGAAGATCCACTACGTTGCATCTGATGATTGAAAGGGATCACCATGGGTTCCAATCAATAATTTCATGTAGCGGAGCTTTATGTAACCACGGTGATCAAAAAGAATGAAGGATCTTAACGAAAATTCAGCATGTTATAAAGCTTTTCAATCTGAAAATTTACCTTTATCAATCGATTAAAACACAACACATTGTTTCTCTATCGAGTTCACACAAGCACAACAACCACCGATGGTTTTCTCTCACACACTTGCTAATGGATGTTTTGAGAATTTTTGACAAGAAAAGCTATGGAGGAATTAGCATTGAGAGGGTTGGCGATTGGAGAGGGAACAGGGGGGAGGTTGCCGAAAATATGAGATAAAAAATGGAATAAAATATTTGTGTAATTAATTTGAAATTAAACCAAAAAATCTGATTTTGAATTTCAAATAATTAATTACACATCTTACCCCTTTAAAATCTTAATTGCACACTTTCCCCATTCATCAATTAAAACCCTAAATGGGCTTTAAGCCCGTTTAACTAAATCCAAATTAAAGCCCACAAAATTGAGTTCTAATTTTGGTTTAGATAAATTGGTTCAATTTCCTCAACTTGATTTCCTTAACCGTCTGGTTAAAACCCTAGGCCAGAAATCAACCGAATCGTTGTCAATTTGACTAAATTGAAAACCAGATTCTCCCAATTTCCATCCATGCTTATTTGTCATGTATTGTGCTTAATGCGTGCGACCCTCTAGGCTAACGAACAGTTGGCAGACTAGTAAAATTACTATTTTACCCTTTCCATCATAAGTGGTCTCTAGCAAGACATTATGATTACCCAACGTTCGTGATTATCGATTATTCGACTTAACCTGTTATCGTGCATGTCACTGTCCTTTTATCAAGTCGATATCCAGATTGATCAATAGGCATAGAATCGTCATCCTTATTTATCAATCATTGTTTCTTGATATCTGAGATGACTGGAAACTAATACTAGGTATCACCTGCACGGCCG
The DNA here is from genome assembly GCA_963920655.1 of Geranium rotundifolium. Classification (NCBI taxonomy): domain Eukaryota; kingdom Viridiplantae; phylum Streptophyta; class Magnoliopsida; order Geraniales; family Geraniaceae; genus Geranium; species Geranium rotundifolium. Next base: position 16,046,025 of record OY987314.1, read on the forward strand.
TGCTATTCCTTCAGTCATACTCATCAAATGTCTTAAACGGATATCTTTCTCATACCGGAGTATGAGTGATAAATCCCTCAGACGTCTTTCGAGTTCACCAATGTATTTCATAACCAAGCCAATCACAGCCGTTATGGCTACCGTTTTATAGGTAACGTTAGACTAGGTCAAACTTGGAGATTCATTACACAGTGCACACAAAGACTCCTTGGTCTTAGGATATAATGACAAGCTACGATCTGTGAGTATCTCATGTCGGTATCTATGTTGCATACTCACAATCGGGTTGTTCGATATCATCGACCTGATGATATCTATGATATAACTCCGGCACATACTTTGCCATGATCAGTATAGCGTGATCACAAGGAGTGTGTCTCATACTGATCGCTTCATAAAGAAGCTTAGCTGATCAGGGATTCATCAAATGTAATTCTTTCTGATCTACAGTTCTACTATTAGTGGTTACACACGTAATGACATAGATCAAATTACATTCGATATATTACTACAACACATTAGTAATATATGCCTATTTAATTATTCGAAAAGATGTTAAAACATTATATATGTAGATCACTTTTATATTGGACTGGGGCATGACTCTAAGTATCTCCCACTTGCCCCTGGTTCCAATTTAAGTTCTGATCTACTCCCATAGACCCTGCATGTTTCTCATGCCCAGGCTGCGGTTGAGCCTTTGTCAAGGGATCGGCCATATCATCATCAGTCGAATAGTGTTTAATCTCCACATCACCGCTATATGTGAAAACTCTCACGAGGTGAAGCCTTGTGAGTATATGTTTGGATCTGTTGTGGAATCTGGGCTCTTGAGCAATAGCTACGGCACATGTGCTGTCCCACAACAAGCTTATCGGATCAGACACACGCGGCGTTGCATCTAATCCGATCAGAAAGCTTCTAATCAATACGCCCTCTTTAGGTGCTTTTGTTGCAGCTATATACTCAGCCTCTGTTTTAGAGTTGGCAATTTTGGCTTGCTTAAAGCTTATCCAGCTGGAAGTGCCACAAGTCAACACAAAATATATCCTGACAGAATTTTGAAGTCATCTGGATATGTCTGAAAAATAGCATCGACTTGTCCTTTGACTGCTAGTTCTCAATCTATATCCCCATAAACTAGGAATACATCCTTGGTCCTCCTTAAATATTTGAGGATGACCTTTGACAACAATCCAGTGTAATTGGCCGGGGTTAGATTGGAATATGCTGGTACAGCTTAGTGCAAACGAGACTTCCTGGCATACATGATGGACCCGACAGCCGAAGCATAAGGGATCTTATGATAGCATTTTGTGCCCTAGCCCAATTGCTAGTAGCCTGTAAACGTCTATCTACATTATCATTGTTTCTAATATATATAAAACGGCTTTGTATTACTTATGTGTTGAAGTAATATGTTTAGCATGATCTGATTTTTGACCACTAAAGTAGTAGAAGCATAAATCTGTACGGATCACACTTAACTAGTCTCTGGTCAAAATATGCTTCCATAGAAGCGACCAGTATGAGGATGGTTCTTAATGACGTAGTTCTATCATAGGGATGAGGGATCCCGGAATCATATCATAGATATCATGAGGTGATTGATATCGGACGACCCGTTTTGTATAGTGTTTTCATAGATTAAGTCATGAACATATTCAAATGTGATAGCTTGTCACGATATCCTTAGACCAAGGAGACTTTGTGATCACTATGCAATGTACGTGCGACTTTAACTTGCGCCTAACGCTTTCTGTAACAGGATTGCAATAACGGGCATGATAGGGTGGCGGAACGGGTTGCATGAGTAACATGAAAGACAGCTAAGGGATTTATCCCTCATACTACGGTATGGGAAAGATATCCGTTAAAGGCCTCTTGATTGAGACTGACTGAGAGTAAGAGCATGGCCATGCCGGTGATACGGGTTATTAGTTGTCAGCCATCTCACATATCAAGTAACAATGATTGATTAAACAAGGGTGACGACTCTATGCCTTGTGATCAATCGGGATATCTAGAGATAATAGGATAGTGACTTGTACGCACAAGGTTAACTCGAATCATCGATCTTCATGCACCTTGGGTAATCATAACGTCTTACTAGAGGCCCCTTATGATGGATCGGGCAAGAGCGATCTTTTGCGCCGATCTGCCAACGGTGGCATGAGCCTAAAGGGTCACACACATTCAAGACGGACAACTTGGGACAAGGAAACCTTAACGTTTCTTGAGGAGCAATACATGGACAAAACTGGAGGTTTTGTGCAATGGGTTCGGTTTGAGAGAATAATTAGCGAATCGAGAAAACTGAGTTTTTTCGTCGATGTCGCGTCGGATTTTGTTTGATAAGTAACGACAAAAACGGTCGGGCGACTTTTGAACACGGCACGAAACCACATGGGCGAGCCCTTTGGGCTCGGCCCATGAGGTCTCATGGCCGGCCCAAACAAGGGCCCAATAAGGGCCCAATAAGCCCTCTTGGCCGGCCCACATGGAGGGTCCATGTGTGGGGGCCACACAACACCATGTTTAGTTGGTGATTGTGGATTAAGAGGTAAGTGATTTAAGGGGTATGGGTTAAAGCACCTTTAAGCCCATACCAATCACTTTTGACCCATACTTGTGAGTTGGATGATGAATTGAATTACAAGACATTAATTCATTATTCAAAATAATCACACAACTCACAATTTCTCTCTCTCTCTCTTGCTTGGCCGGCCACCCTAGCTCTCCTCTTGTTCTTGCTCTCTTGTTCTTCATTTAATTGTTCTAGTAGGCAATTAAGTGAAGGATCATCAAGATCATCCCCTTGGTGTGGACTTGCTTTAGAGAAGAAGATCCGAAAATTCTTCTTTAATCGATTCAACAAAGACTTAAAGGTAAACATCTTGTGGAATAGATTTTGCTTTGGGATTTACTGGTTTATGTTCTTGGACAAGGTTTGGAGTAGATTTTGTTATAATGCTTCCCCTATCTCGACGATCTAGAACGCTCCAAAACCCTACAGTGGTATTAGAGGGATGGTTACCCTCTTAATCTTTGTCTTGTTGAGTTTGTTTCGATTTTATTAATTAGCATGCCAAAATTGTTGATAACATGTTTTTAATGCTTTTTGGGATATTTGCATGAAATATGTTATTTTTGAAAATATATTGAATTTGGAATTTTTCGGAAATTATTGGATTTGCCGGGTCCGAGAAGAGACTCTCGGGGAGCCGGATCGGAGGTACCGGACGGAGGTCGGTGGGGCCGCTACTTCATCAGGTATTCCATTAGAGCTATATCTTTCTACGATAAATACTTGGGTACTACACACTGGAGCTGAGTCTCATGTCTGTGCGGATGTGCAGGTGTTGCATAGTAGAAGAGATATGGGGGAAAGCGAGGTGGACCTAAGAGTTGGGAACAACGTGAGAATGCTGCACCTGCCGTGGGTTCTGTTAACCTTGTTTTGCCCAGTGGGCTTGAAATAGAACTTTTTGATGTGTTTTGCGTACCTACTTTCAGCAGGAATATTATTTCAATATCACTTCTTGAAAAAGAAGGTTACTATTTTAATATTAAGAACGGGTTTTTTAATATTATGCGCAACAACATGTTTTATGGCAATGCTCACACTGTTTGAGTTCTATACATATTGAATATGCAAAACTGGAGATCCAACATGCTCTATAATATAAATGCTAAGAGGTTTAAAGCTAATGATTTAGACCAAACTCTAGTCTGGCATTGTCGTCTTGGTCACATAAATGAGAAACGCATCTCAGCGCTTCATAAGCGCGGATTTCTAAGTCAATTCGAATTCCAAACGATTGATAGATGCGAAGCTTGTTTAATGGGGAAGATGACTAAAGCGCCCTTCACTGGTTCAGGTGAAAGGGCAGGTGATCTATTGGGTCTAATACATTCAGACGTATGTGGACCAATGAGTACACCAGCAAGAGGTGGTTTAGGCTACTTTATCACATTTACTGACGATTTCAGTAGATATGGTTATGTCTATCTACTGAGACATAAGTCCGAAGCCTTTGATAAATTCAAGAAGTTTAGGAATGAAGTAGAAAACCAACTCGGAAAGAGTATCAAGGCACTCCGTTCTGATCGGGGTAGAGAATACTTATCCGAGGAGTTTCTTAGTTATCTTATAGAAGGTAGAATACTATCTCAGTGGACTCCGCCAGGAACACCGCAACTTAATGGTGTGTTCGAGCGGAGGAATCGGACATTGTTGGATATGGTTCGATTGATATTAAGTCTCACTGATCTCACAATCTCCTTCTGGGGTTATGCTCTGCAAACGGCCGCATTCATAAGAAACAGGGCTCCGTTGAAAGCAGTGGAAAGGACATCATTCGAGAAATGGTACGGGAAGGAACCCGTTTTGTCCTTCCTAAAAATCTGGGGTTGCGAGGCTTATGTAAAACGGTTGCTTGCAACCAAGCTCGAACCGAGATCAGAAAAGTGTACTTTCGTGGGATATCCAAAAGAAACAAAAGGATACTACTTCTACAAACCGAGCGAAAATAAAGTTTTTGTCGCTCGAGGTGGGACATTCTTGGAAAAGGAGTTCATTTCAAAGACAGTCAGTGGGAGGGCTGTTCATCTTGATTAAATTCTAGATGAGATGGTCACTCGGGAACCACTTGACGACCCACTAGAAGAAGTAGAGCCGGAAGTGGTCGTTGAGCAAGAACCAATAGCTACAGTTAACGAGGACGGTCCAAGGCGGTCTGAAAGGACAAGTCATGCACCTGTCATATACGGTTTGCTAGTAACTGGAGGTGATGATTTGGTGTTAGTAGACAATGATCCAGCTACTTTTCGAGAGGCCATGGACTGAACCGACTCTGAGAAATGGCTTGAAGCCATGAGGGAAGAAATGCAATCCATGTTAGATAATCAAGTGTGTGACTTGGTGGAACAAACCCCTGACGTAAAAGTCATTGAGTGTAAATGGATCTTTAAAATAAAGATAGACATGGATGGCAAACCTCAGACCTATAAAGCAAGACTGGTAGCAAAAGGTTATAGGCAAATCCACGGAATTGACTATGAAGAGACCTTTTCTCCAGTAGCTATGGTCAAATCTATCCGCATTCTACTTGCCGTAGCAGCATATCATAACTATGAGATATGGGCTTTCGGCCCATTGGCTTGGCCTAACTTTGTTCGTGCACGGTGTTTGATCCGTGGCACGAACCCGCGATCCCATATTTCGAAAACTTTCAAAATTTAATCGGTTTCGATAAACCGTTTTTCGAAAAGGTCTAGTTTCGATAAACCCGACCGAGCAACTTGGCAAAATTAAAACCGCAATAATTGCATATTATTTGATAACATGTTTGTGTGATAACATGTTGGATGATGTGATGAGCTGTATGATGCATTAGTAGCCCATTAGATTTTATCGCTTTCACGGTTTGCATATCATTAGTGTTAGCGTGTAATTATTCTTTCATTCAAGCCCATAAAGTGTAATTACTTTTTATCCGGTCTACGAACCGAGTATTAATTGTAATTACTACTCAAAGACGAGAAGGATGGAAAATCGAGCACAATGACGGTCTGTTAGAGTTATGCCCCAGTTCAATATATAAATGATCTACAAATGTAATATTTTATCATCTTTCCGAATAAATAAATCGGCATATATTACTAATGTGTTGTAGTAATATATCGAATGTAATTTGATCTATGTCATTACGTGTGTAACCACTAATATTAGATCTATAGATCAGAAAGAATTACATTTGATGAGTCCCTAATCAGCTAAGCTTCTTTAAGAAGCGATCAGTATGAGACCAACTCCTTGTGATCACGCTCTACTGATCATGGCAAAGTATGTGCTGGAGTTATATCATAGATACCATCAGGTCCATGATATCGGACAACTCGATTGTGAGTATGCTGCATAGATCCAGTCATGAGATACTCACATATCGTAGCTTGTCATTATATCCTAAGACCAAGGAGTCTTTGTGTACACTATGTAACGAATACCTAAGTTTGACCTAGTCTAACGTTATCTGCAAAAGGGTAACTATAACGTCTTCGATTGGCTTTGATATTGATTACACTAGTGAACTCGAAAGGCGTCTGAGGGATTTATCACTCATACATCGGTATGAGAAAGATATCCGTTTAGGCCACTTGATGAGTATGACTGAAGAAAGAGCACGGCCGTGCAGGTGGTACCTTAGTATCAGTTTTCAGTCATCTCAGATATCAAGAAACAGTGATTGATAAATTAGGATGACCATTATATGCCTATTGATCAATCTGGATATCGGTTTGATAAAAGGACAGTGACATGTACGATAACAGGTTAAGTCGAATAATCGATAATCACGAACATTGGATAATCATAATGTCTTGCTAGAGGCCACTTATGATGGAAAGGGTAAAATAGTAATTTTACCAGTCTGCCAATTATTCGTGAGCCTAGAGGGTCACACACATTAAGCACGATACATGACAAAAATTATGGATGAAAATTGAGAACGATTCAGTAGTTTTCTGGCCTAAGGTTTTAACCAGACGGTTGAAGAAATCAATTCGAGGAAATTGAGCCGTTTTGTCTAAACCGAAATTAGAACTCAAGTTAATGGGTTTAATTTTGGTTTTAGTTAAACGGGCATAAAGCCCATTTAGGGATTTAAGTTATGAATGGGATCAAATGCAAATAAGAGTTTATGAAGGATAGATATGCAATTTTAATTTGAAATTCAATTTTAATTTTCAAATTAAAATTACAATATATGTTCCATTATTTTCTCTAATTTTAGCAACTAATCCCATCTTCTTCCTCCCCTCATTGCTGAATTCTCTCTCCCTTTCATCCTCCATTTTTGTCAAGCTTCTCTCAAAATTCATAGCAAAAATTTGAGTGAAAACCTTCTTCGGTTATGGTGCTTGTGTGGAACTAATAGAGAAACACTAAGCTTGTTATTTCATCGATTAGAAGAGGTAACTTTCATATTTAATTTATATATATAACATGTTGAATTTGCATTAAGATCAGTGCTTGCATCGATCACCACGGTTACATAATGTCCGCTGCATGATATTTATCGATTGGAAACCGTGGTGATCTCTTTCAGTGGTATCAGAGCCATGGTTGTTATGTATACTTCTACATGTTTAAATCTATTTTTTTTTGAGTTTATATGTGTTCATCAACTTAGCATGTATGTGAATCGAAAAAAATTTCAGATTTGATTAATTTTGGAAAATTGGAAAATAATTTTTTTGGGTGTTTCGGGTTAGCCATGGCCGACCAGGTCGAGACTCTTGGTGGACCATGGAATGCCCTAGGTCAGACCATGGTCAGCACCAAGGGCCGACGAGGGTCACCTACAGGCGACCATGACAGCCCTCGCGGGCGACCATGGTCGCTGCCGCGGGCGACCATGGCAGCCCATGAGGGCCACCATGGTTGCCTCGCGGGCGACCAGGGTCTACCCTATGGGCGACCATGGCTGCCCTCGTGGGCTGCCATGGTCGTTCGCGTGGCCGACCACGGTCAGCCCCGCGGGCGACCTCGGCAGCCCTTACGGGACACCGTGGTTGCCTCCGCGGGTGACCTCAGTTCAGCCGGTTCGGCTCGACCAGATTCGAGGTGAACCGGTTGGTTCGCGAGAATATTTTGAAATCCAAAAAAATTTAATTTTCAGATTTGGTTCGGTTTCGATAAACCAGCGAGAACCGGTCCAAAATTCAATTAATTAGTTAAAACGTCCGGTTTCGATAAACCGGAATTTTTCCACACTTAAGAAAGATAAAATTTGGAAAATTTATTTGTTTGATAAGCATGTTGATTGTGTACATGATCTTTGATAACATGATGTTTTCCACATGATGCTAGCTAAGCCCATTAGATTTGCATTTTAATTTCGGTTTTGCAACTTGCGTGTTGCTTAATTTTGGGTGTAGTAAATACGGCCTGCGTGTCGTGATTTATATTTCATTTTATTTATTTAAATTTGTAATCACGAAGACTGACACAAGAATTAAGTCAAGAGGAAGACTTGGATTGGAGGAGGCTCGAAGCCAGTGGCAGTTCACAAGAATGGAGCAAGTTTGGATCTTGAAGACCATGTCTTTAGGATTAGTATTGCTAGATTCTTAGGAACTTAAGATGGGCTTAGCTATGCATATATTTATTGTTACATTTATATTTTTGAATGTATGAATGTATGATAGTTTAAATATACAAGTTTATGTATGATTTGCTATCACCCATATGCAAAGATTAAAATCGGAATTTAATCAGACTCGCATGTAACCGGCTAAGGGATCATCTTTGCATGAATTTGCAATTGATGATCCCAGATTAAGATTGTATCGATATACAATCGGACTTTTATAATTCACTTAATCGCAAATAATTACAAGTCAAACGTGATACCATCCAAGTTTGTGCACTCAAAAGGGCTTTGACCCTATGGATGTCGGTACGCCTCCGCGTAACATTCATAGAGAAAAAGTCTGGATCAGATGGGTAGTTTTGTGTGGGTGCGTGTGCCTTCGCGTAGTAGTCACACTAGTTCTATCCATAGTTCAAGCTTGGTAGACTTGTCTACGATTGTCAGCTAGGGCTAACCTAGGGTATCAGTATAGGGTATGCCGTGTCCTTTTAGTACAGACCCTAGCCAGGAATTACATGGTTTTGTAAAGGATGTATTCCTACCTTGATGCTCTCAATCGGAGCAGTGAGCCTCCGTTCACTTCAATTGAGGGTATGATAGGATCCTGGTTCATATTCTAATGTTGGTATCAGACAAGTGTTTTATAACTAAATCTCCAACTTGAATTTTAATTAATTTTACCACATAGAACTAAAAGGCAAACACAACACAAAGGAGTAATAGTGCACTGAGAGTCCAGATTGAGGACAGACTCAAGAGTGTGAATTACTCAGATTTAAATAGAAACTTGAGGCTTGTACTCAAGCATGAACGCAAGTAGTATATCCTTACCAAGGGACCTCCTGTTGAGCCACCGCTGAACGCCGCTAGGGCACTAAGGATACTTATCATAGTTCCTTAGTAACCAATTCGACGAGTCATGCATTATGGCGGGCAGTAGGATGCCAGAGTTGTAGAAGCAGTTCAGGAACGTTTCAGATCACCCTCATATCTGTAAGGCAGAGGTCAAGGAAATGTTCAAGGAGAAAGCTCGTGTCGAAAGATATGATACTTTCAGAGAACTCAACTCCTGCAAGCATAAGGATGAAACCCTGTTAGTCCCCATGTCACGAAGATGAAATGTCTTCAGGAACATCTAACTAGACTCGGTTTTGATGATCAGGTGGAAATGGCAGCGGATTTTATGTTGCAGTCACTTCCAAGTACATATAGTGATTTCATAGTAAATTACAATATGCATGACATGGACAAGTCCTTAACAGAGCTTCATGGGATGCTTGTGACCGCTGAAAAGAACCTCAAGGGCAAGACCAAGGAGGTCCTTATGGTCAACAAGAAGGTCAACTTCAAGAAAGGTGATCTGGGTAAGGGTAAGGCTCCTGGGCACCTTGCAGGGCAGATCAGACACCCTAAGGGTCCAAAGGTTCAAGCAGCTCCCAAAATTGCTGTGAATTCTAAGGACAAATTGGAGGAGATCTGCTATCACATCAATGAGCCAGGACATGGGAATATGGGATTGTAAGCAATACAAGGATCATGTGAACAAGAGTGGGCATCCACGTCTTCAGGATCAGGCATTGTCATTTAAGGCACATAGGCGAGAAACGCATTTCAATACTTCACAAGTATGGACTTTAAGTCCGTTTGAATTCACTCAAACTGAAAGATGCAAGTCTTGCCTAATGAGTGAGAAACGCATTTCAACACTTCACAAGTGTGGAATTTTTAAGTCTGTTTGAATTCACTCATACTGAAAGATGCAAAGCTCGCCTAATGGGCAAAATGACAGAGGCACCTTTCACAGGTTTATGTGAAAGGCGAGTGACTTATTAAGTCTAATACATTCCGACGTATGTGGACCTATGAGTACTCAGGCCAGAAGAGAGTTGAACTAATACTTGACTCGGGAAACGGTCGCATTCATTTTGAATCGGGCTCCGATGAAGACAACGATAGTACACCTTGTGACAGTCATTCTGTCTCCCATTACTGTGGATGCGTGCGCCTCCGCGTAGCATTCATTGGGATGTGAGCTGAATAAGGTAATCAGTTCTATTTGGATAAGTGCGCCTCCGCGTAGTAGCCAAATAAGAGCTGGACCAGAGTCACAGAAGCACATGACACTCATTACGTGTCCCGTTACTGTGGATGCATGCGCCTCCGCGTAGTATTCATTGGGATGGGAGCGGGATGAGATGGTCAGTTCTATTTGGATGTGTGCGCCTTCGCGTAGTAGCCAAATAAGAAATGGACCATAGTCATATATGGTGTGGGAAACATTCTAGTATGTATTTCCTAAAAGATTTGGGTAGCAGAGATGCAGGCATCCAAATCACACAAATGTGTCTTCATAAGGTATCCTTAAGAAACTAAGAGATACAACTTCTACATACCCAGCGAGTACAAAGTCTTTGTTGCTCGAGGAGGAATATTTTGGAGAAATATTTTATTTCCAAAACAGCTAGTGGGAGTCCCGTGCATCCCGAAGAAATTCTAGAGGATACGGAACAGCCTGAAGCAATTCAGGAGCCTGCTATGCAAGATGTAGAAGTACTGGAGCCTCAGATGGTCGTAGAAGAAGAATCAGTCCCTACAGATATGGCTTCACAGCCACTGCGGGAAATGACTTGATATTGATGGATCAGGATGATACAGAAACCTTCAGACAAGCTTTGACCAGTCCACACTCCGAAAAATGGCAGAACGCCATGAGTGAGGAAATGAAATCCATGTATGACAAACAAGTCTGGTGCTTGGTGGATCAAACCCCTGGGATAAAATCCATCGGTTATGAGTGGGTCTATAGGATCAAGACCGACATGGATGGAAGTCCTCAGACAACATGGCTAGGATGGTTGTAAAAGGTTATCGTCAGATTCAATAAATGTATTATGATGACACCTTTTCACTAGTAGCAATGGTCAAATTGATCCGGATTATTCTTAGCCATAACTATGGCAGATGGATTTCAAAACCCGTTCCTTAGCAGGAACTTACTAGAGGGCGTGTATATCACACGCCCTGTGGGTTTTCTGCAAAGATCCATTTATGGATTAAAGCAAGCTTCACGGAGTTGGAACATTCGTTTTGATGAAGCTGTAAGGGAATTCGGCTACAGAACTTAGGTGATTCTACATTTAATGTAGGAATCAGGATCTCTACAGATCATTCCAAAAGGATTTTGGGCCTAAGTCAGAACATGTTGCTAAGTCAGATTATGTACATAGGTAAACTGTTGAGAAGATCTCAATGCTTGATTCTAAGAAAGGATACATACCCATGCGTCATGGCATTAAGCTCAGCAAGCTACAGAGTCCTAGTACTCCTGATAAGCTGAGCAGGATGAGTAAGATCCCTTATGCTTCGGTTGTGGGATCCATCATGTATGCCAGGATGTGCACGAGACTGGAAGTCTCGTTTGCACTAAGCTGTACCAGCAGATTCCAATCTAACCCCGAACAATTAAACTGGATTGCTGTCAAAGGCCATCCTCAAATATTTGAGGAGGATCGAGAATGCATTTTGGTGAATAGGGATGTAGATAGAGAACTAGCAGTCTAAGGACAAGTCGATGCTAGTTTTCAGACATATCCAAATGACTTCAAAATTCAGTCAGGATATATTTTGTGTTGAGTGGTGGCGTTTTCAGCTGGATAAGCTTTAAGCAAGCCAAAATTGCCAACTCTACAGCGGATGCTAAGTATATAGCTGCAACAAAAGCAGCTAAAGAGGCTGTATGGATTAGAAGCTTTCTGATCGGATTAGATGCAACGCCACGAGCGTCTGATCCGATAAGCTTGTTGTGGGACAACACAGATGCCGTAGCTATTGCTCAAGAGCCCAAATTCCACAACAGATCCAAACATATACTCAGCAGGAATCACCTCGTGAGAGTTATCACATATAGAGGTGATGTGGAGATTAAACACTATTCGACTGATGATAATATGGCCGATCCCTTGACAAAGGCTCAGCCGCAACCTAGGCATGAATAACATGCAAGGTCTATGGGAGTAGATCAGAACTTAAATTGGAACTAGGGGCAAGTAAGAGATTGTTAGAGTTATGCCCCAGTCCAATATATAAGTGATCTACAGATGTAATGTTTTATCATCTTTCCGAATAAATAAATCGGTATATATTACTAATGTGTTGTAGTAATATATCGAATGTAATTTGATCTATGTCATTACGTGTGTAACCACTAATAGTAGATCTATAGATCAGAAAGAATTACATTTGATGAGTCCCTAATCAGCTAAGCTTCTTTAAGAAGCGATCAGTATGAGACCAACTCCTTGTGATTCCGCTCTACTGATCATGGCAAAGTATGTGCCGGAGTTATATCATAGATACCATCAGGTCGATGATATCGGACAACCCGATTGTGAGTATCCTGCATAGATCCAGTCATGAGATACTCACATATCGTAGCTTGTCATTATATCCTAACACCAAAAAGTCTTTGTGTACAATATGTAACGAATACCTAAGTTTGACCTAATCTAACGTTATCTGTAAAAGGGTAACTATAACGGCTTCGATTGGCTTTGATATTGATTACACTAGTGAACTCGAAAGGCGTTTGAGGGGTTTATCACTCATACTTCGTTATGAGAAAGATATCCGTTTAGGCCACTTGATGAGTATGACTGAAGAAAGAGCACGGTCGTGCAGGTGATACCTTAGTATCAGTTTTCAGTCATCTCAGATATCAAGAAACAGTGATTGATAAATTAGGATGACCATTCTATGCCTATTGATCAATCTAGATATCGGTTTGATAAAAGGACAGTGTCATGTACGATAAGAGGTTAAGGCGAATAATCGATAATCACGAATATTGAATAATCATAATGTCTTGCTAGAGGCCACTTATGATGGAAAGGGTAAAATAGTAATTTTACCAGTCTGGCAATTATTCGTGAGCCTAGAGGGTCAGACGCATTAAGCACGATAAATGACAACCATTATGAATGAAAATTGAGAACGATTCAGTAGTTTTCTGGCCTAAGGTTTTAACCAGACGGTTGAAGAAATCAATTCGAGGAAATTGAGCCGTTTTGTCTAAACCAAAATTAGAACTCAAGTAAATGGGTTTAATTTGGGTTTTAGTTAAACGGGCTTAAAGCCCATTTAGGGATTTAAGTTATGAATGGGATCAAATGCAAATAAGAGTTTATGAAGGATAGATATGCAATTTTAATTTGAAATTCAATTTTAATTTTCAAATTAAAATTACAATATATCTTCCATTATTTTCTCTAATTTTAGCAACTAGTCCCATCTTCTTCCTCCCCTCATTATTTTAGCAAATGACGGTTTCAAATGAAGATAGTATGTGATACAATTAGAAACGTCACAACACGGGTTGTTGATGACAGGTTCGTAATTATCCTAAATACTTTCGAATTATTAAGCACAACCAAATTTTATCGGTGTCGTGTGCCTTAGCGGAGCATCGATCGAATGGTTTCTATATGGGAATGGTAAATTTTGTGGGATGTCGTGCGCCTTAGCGGAGCATCTGCACAAAGTTAACTCGTTAGTGAAGGTTGGTTGACTCGACCACGATTCTTGGCCTGAGGTCGAGCTGGGGCATCGGAAGGGTAAGCCGTGTGTTTTTGCACATACCCTGACCAAGAGTTACACGGGTTTTAATTGGACGGATGTCCTACCTAAATAAGTCAATTGGAGCGGTGCGCCTTAGCGTACTTCAAATGACGAATAAGGAATCTTGATTTAAAGATTCTAAACCTTAGAATCTTATGGTTGGTGTTTAATTCGGATTTTCGTAAATTTATTCAACCATTCTGATTAAATTTACTTTCTTCGTGTAGAAATGGCTAGTAATTCAACAAACTCGTCTAATTTGTCGTTGAGGACTATACTCGAAAAGTGTAAACTCAATGGAACAAATTATCTAGACTGGGAAAGAAATTTACGACTTGTGTTAAAGTTGGAACGCAGGGAGTACGTCCTTGATAAGGCTATCCTGGAGGAGCCAGCTGTCAACGCAACGAGGATCGTTAAGGATGCATACAAGAAACACCTTAGCAACTCTATCGACGTTGCGTGTGTCATGCTGGGCTACATGGAGGTGGACCTCCAGAAGCAGTTTATGGAGCTATCCCATGATCCGTTTGCAATGTTTGCACAGATCAAGGATATGTTCAAAGAGAAAGTACGTATTAAAAAATACACTATTCTCCGAGAACTCATTGCCTGCAAGATGTCAGCAGGCAGCTCCGTAGGTCCACACTATCACACATTAACGCTTTATGAATGCTTGCTTGAACTATTTAATTAATAACATGCTTGCATCATTAACTTATAAGTTTATAAGCCATCATCTCACATGCAAAGATTAAAATCAACTTTAATTGTTTGCATGTTTAAAGCATTGTGAACTATCATCGCACGGGTTGTGATGGATGAGTTCAAATTTGAAACGTGTTTGCACGGGTTGCAAATGACGGATTCAAATGAAGATAGTATGTGATACAATTAGAAACGTCACAACACGGGTTGTTGATGACGGGTTCGTAATTGTACGAAATACTTTCGAATTATTAAACACAACCAAATTACAAGTTAATTTGAGTCAAGTGAGATGCCACCCAAATTCACACCAATGTAGAAACATTTTATCGCTGTCGTGCGCCTTAGCGGAGCATCGATCGAATGGGTTCTAGATGGGAATGGTAAACTTTGTGGGATGTCGTGCGCCTTAGCGGAGCATCTGCACAAAGTTAACTCGTTAGTGAAGGTTGGTTGACTCAACCACGATTCTTGGCCTGAGGTCGAGCTGGGGCATCGGAAGGGTAATCCGTGTGTTTTTGCACATACCCTGACTAAGAGTTACACGGGTTGTAAATGGACGGACGTCCTACCTAAATAAGTCAATTGGAGTGGTGCGCCTTAGCGCACTTGAAATGACGAATAAGGGATCTTGGTTTAAGATTCTAAATCTTAGAATCTTATGGTCGGTGTTTAATTCGGATCTTCGTAAATTTATTCAACCATTCTGATTAAATTTACTTTCTTCGTGTAGAAATGGCTAGTAATTCAACAAACTCGTCTAATTTGTCGTTGAGGACTATACTCGAAAAATGTAAACTCAAAGGAACAAGTTATCTAGACTGGGAAAGAAATTTACGACTTGTGTTAAAGTTGGAACGCAGGGAGTACGTCCTTGATAAGGCTATCCCGGAGGAGCCAGTTGTCAACGCAACGAGTGTCGTTAAGGATGCGTACCAGAAACACCTTAGCAACTCTATCAACGTTGCGTGTGTCATGCTGGGCTGCATGGAAGCGGACCTCCAGAAGCAGTTTATGGAGCTATCCCATGATCCGTTTGCAATGTTTGCACAGATCAAGGATATGTTCAAGGAGAAAGTACGTATTGAAAAATACACTGTTCTCCGAGAACTCATAGCCTGCAAGATGTCAGCAGGCAGCTCCGTAGGTCCTCACGTCCTACAGATGAAGGGGCATTTTGACCATATGACTAGTATTGGTATGTCTATGGAAAAGGAAATGGCTGCGGATTTTGTTCTGCAATCCCTTCCTCATGCATATGGTGGGTTCGTCATGAACTATCACATGCATGACATGGAGAAGACCGCGTCGGAGTTGCACAACATGCTAGTGACTGCCGAGAAGAGCATAAGGGGCAGTTCGCCCAAAAGTGTTCTTATGGTCAAGAAGGGATCTAGCTTCAATGCTGGTGGTGGAAAGTGTAAAGCCCCAATACACCTGGCAGGAAAGATCAGACGACCATTTGTTCCTAGACCTTCCATGCCTGTGAAGGGCAAGGGGAAGGCAAAGGAGTCGGTCTGTTTCTATTGTCAAAAGCCTGGTCATTGGAAGAAGGACTGTCAGCAGCTGAAAAAGGATGAGAAGAAGGGCGGTGGGGCCGCTACTTCATCATGTATTCCATTAGAGCTATAGCTTTCTACGATAAATACTTGGGTACTACACATTGGAGCTGAGTCTCATGTCTGTGCAGATGTGCAGGTGTTGCACAGTAGAAGAGATATGGGGAAAGCGAGGTAGACCTAAGAGTTGGGAACAACGTGAGAGTGCTGCAACTGTCGTGGGTTCTGTTAACCTTGTTTTGCCCAGTGGGCATGAAATAGAACTTTTTGATGTGTTTTGCGTACCTACTTCTTGAAAAAGAAGGTTACTATTTTAATATTAAGAACGGGTTTTTTAATATTATGCGCAACAACATGTTTTATGGCAATGCTCACATTGTTGGAGGTTTATACATATTGAATATGAAAAACTCGAGATCCAACATGCTCTATACTATAAATGCTAAGAGGTTTAAAGCTAATGATTTAGACCAAACTCTAATCTGGCATTGTCGTCTAGGTCACTTTAATGAGAAACACATCTCAGCGCTTCATAAGCGCGGACTTGTAAGTCAATTCTAATTCCAAACGATTGATAGATGCGAAGCTTGTTTGATGGGCAAGATGACTAAAGCGCCCTTCACTGGTCTAGGTGAGAGGGCAGGTGATCTATTGGGTCTAATACATTCAGACGTATGTGGACCAATGAGTACACCAGCCAGAGGTGGTTTAGGCTACTTTATCACATTTACTGATGATTTTAGTAGATATAGTTATGTCTATCTCATGAGACATAATTTGGAGGCAGATGGTATGCGTCCGCTATTAGTTCCAACCATTTTCTTGATCGGTTTTGGTTTGGAAGAGAAGAGCAAAATCTTATAGTTGCAGATTTTTGATTTGTGGTGCCCTAGCGGTTTGACAAGATGGAGGAGGTGTAGAGTCTTTTCTGCGTGGAAGTTGAAAGGGGTTGGGAGCCGATTGGTTTGTTGTCAGTTTTTTTTCAATCATTCCCCTTTTTGAAATTTTAACAATTCCAACTGGGCTTTTGATAATGAAATTCGGGCCCGGCTAGATTTTGTGGACCCTGGTTGGTCCTGATAGAGAGAGTAAAAATTCAATCAAAAGCTCCCTCTCTTTTGTCTTGACTTCTGGTTACTCCAGACAGCAAAGTCCAAGGGATGACCTCAGACTTTCAAACCTGTTAGCATCTAACGCCTTTTTAAGGATGTCAGCGACTTGTTTCTCAGTGGGTAGGTACTCGAGCTTTATCTTCTTGTCTTCTACAAGCTCTCGAATAAAATGGTGCTTGATATCAATATGCTTTGTCTCGCTATGTTGCACTGGGTTTTTCAAGATATTGATAGCACTGATGTTGTCACAGAACAAAGTCATGACTTCTTGCTTGACTCCATACTCTGCCAACATTTGTTTCATCCAAAGAAGCTGAGTACAGCTACTTCCGGCTGCAATATATTCGGACTGAACAGTAGACAAAGCAATACAATTTTGCTTTTTGCTGAACCATGATACAAGATTATTCCCCAGGTAGAAACAACCTCTAGAGGTACTTCTTTGATCTGGTGTGCTTCTCGCCCAGTCAGCATCACAAATATCCAATAAGAGTAGGAGAGGTATCAATGGAATATAGAAAACCCAATTCAGAGGTTCCCGAGATGTACCTTATGATCCTCTTGGCATGAGCTAAGTGACTGACTTTTGGATTGGCTTGATATCGAGCACAGACTCCCACGGAGTAAGTGATGTCGGGTCGACTTGCTGTTAGATAGAGAAGACTTCCTATTATGCTTCGATAAAGGCTTTGATCAACTGATTCTCCCATCTCGTCCTTTGTGCATTTGACATGTGTGGCAATAGGAGTTCTCTTGTGTGAGGCCTTTTCTAACCCGAACTTCTTGACAATGTTCTTTGCATATTTGCTTTGGGAGATAAATATTCCATCTGACATCTGTTTGATCTGGAAGCCTAGGAAGTATGTGAGCTCACCGACCATACTCATCTCAAATTCAGACTGCATATGTTGGACGAAACGTTCCACCATGTTGTCTGACTTTCCTCCAAATACAATGTCGTCGACATATATTTGAGCAATCATGATGTCCCTTCCTTCTTTCTTCACAAAGAGAGTTTTGTCTACTTCCCCTTGAATATAGCCATTCTCAACTAGGAATTGAGTGAGACGTTCATACCATGCTCGTGGAGCTTGTTTGAGACCATAGAGGGCTTTCTTTAGTTTGTAGACATGATGAGGAGAGTCATGGTCTTCGAATCCCTTTGGTTGAGCCACATAGACTTCTTCGTTGAGATTTCCATTAAGGAAGGCACTCTTTACATCCATCTGATAGAGTTTAAACCGTAGGTGGCATGCTATGCCGAGCAGAAGTCGTATGGCTCCCATTCTGGGTACCGGAGCAAAGGTTTCTTCAAAGTTGACTCCTTCTACTTGTGTGTACCCTTGAGCCACCAGTCTTGCTTTGTTTCGAGTGATGTTTCCTTGCTCGTCAGACTTGTTTTTGAATATCCACTTCGTCCCGATGACATTTACATTGTCAGGCTTGGGTACTAGTTCCCAGACTTTATTCCTTGCAAATTGGACCAATTCTTCTTGCATGGCGCAGACCCTGTACTCATCATTGATGGCTTCTTGTATATTCTTGGGCTCAATTTTGGAAATAAAGAAAATGTTGCCTATCATCTCTTTGTAGTCTAGAGATGCCTTTTGTCGAGTCCGCACTCCCTCATTTATGTCTCCTATCACATCCTGGGGTGGATGATTCTTCTGAATTCTTCTTGACGGAGCTCTCTGTACTATAGGAGATGGCGCTTTGTCCGGGATGATGGGGCTTTCGTCTTCAGATTCTTTGCTGCGCTCTTCGCCTCTGACTTCCGGTCTGACTTCTCCTCTGACTTCTGGTGTGACTTCTCCTGAGAGATTTAGGACTTCTTCGTCCTCGTCACTGGGTTGCTCGTTACAGTCATCGATCACGACATTGATGGATTCCATGATAGTCCGGGTGCGTTTGTTGAATACACGCAAAGCCTGACTATTTATGGAGTATCCGAGGAAGATGCCTTCGTCGCTTTTAGGATCAAGTTTGCGTTGAGGTTCCCTATCTGCAAGTATGTAGCAGATCGATCCAAAGACATGGAAATATTTGACATTCGGCTTCCTCCCCCTCCTTATTTCATAAAGACTGAGTGAAGTTCCAGGGCGGAGGGTCACTCTATTATGAATATGGCATGCCGTATTCAAAGCTTCAGCCCAGAAGTGCTGCGGGATGTCTTTGGCTAACATCATGACTCTTGCAATTTCTTGAAGAGTGCGATTTTTTCTTTCAACGATCCCGTTTTGCTGAGGAGTGATGGGAGCAGAAAACTCGTGTGCTATTCCTTCAACATCACAAAAATTTGCAAAGCTGATGTTTTCAAACTCCTTTCCATGATCGCTTCGAAGTCGGACGACTTTTCCAATGACTTCTCCTTTTTCTCGTTGAACTCTCCGACTGTTAGGTTTGTGCCCTAGTCCAAAATAATTCCTCAATCTATATTGTAACGGACATCATTATTCTACATAATAAAAGGCATAATATTACTAACGCGTTGTAGTAATATATCTAATGTGATTTGATCTATGTCATAATGTGTGTAATCACTTATAGTAGAACTATAGATAAAAAAGAGTTGCATTCGATAAAGTCCCTGATCAGCTAAGCTTCTTCTGAAGCGATCAGTATGTGACTAACTCCTTGTGATCACGCTCTACTGATCATGGCAAAGATATACCGGAGTTATATCATAGATATCATCAGGTCGATGATATCCGACAACCCGATTGTGAGTATGCTGCATAGATCCAGTCATGAGATACTCACATATCGTAACTTGTCATTATATCCTAAGACCAAGGAGTCTTTGTGTACACTATGTAACAAATACCTAAGTTTGACCTAGTCTAACATTATCTGTAAAAGGGTAGCTATAACGGCTTCGATTGGCTTTGGCGTTTATTGCACTAGTGAACTCGAAAGGCGTCTGAGGGATTTATCACTCATACTTCGGTATGAGAAAGATATCCGTTTAGGCCACTTGATGAGTATGACTGAAGAAATAGCATGGCCGGGCAGGTGATACCTTAGTATCAGGTTTCAGTCATCTCAGATATCAAGAAACAGTGATTGATAAATTAGGATGATGGTTCTATGCCTATTGATCAATCTGGATATCGGTTTGATAAAAGGACAGTGACATTACGATAACAGGTTAAGTTGAATAATCGATAATCACGAATATTGGATAATCATAATGTCTTGCTAGAGGCCACTTATGATGGAAAGGGTAAAATGGTAATTTTACAAGTCTGCCAATTATTCGTGAGCCTAGAGGGGCACACGCATTAAGCACAATACATGAAAATAATTATGGATGAGAGTTGAGAACAATTCGGTAGTTTTCTGGCCTAAGGTTTTAACCAGACGGTTGAAGAAATCAATTCGAGGAAATTGAGCCGTTTTGACTAAACCGAAATTAGAACTCAATTTAATGGGTTTAATTTGGGTTTTAGTTAAATTTAGGGTTTAAGATAAGAGAGGGGTTAAATGCAACTAAGAAGGATTAAAAGGATAGATAATGCAATTTTTATTTTGAGATTCAATTTAATTTCAAATTAAAAATCACATAATCTATTATTAACTTATCCTTTGAATTTTTCAGCAACCAACTCCCCTCTCTCTCTCCCTCATTGCCGAAATCACTCTCCTCTCTCTACCTGCATTATTGCTCAAGTTTTCTTTCAATTTTCTAGCAAAAAGATAGAGAGAAAAACCATTTCGGTTGTGTGCTTGTGTCGACTTGATAGAGAGGACACTACGCTTGTGTTCTTGTCGATTTCAAGAGGTAAATATCAGATTTTAATTATGTTTATAACATGTTCAAATAGCATTAAGATCATGTTTTTACGATCACCACGGTTACATATTGTCCGCTGCATGATTTTCAATGTTTGGAACCCGTGGTGATCTCTTTTAGTGGTATAAGAGGATGGTTATTATGTTTATTTGTATATGTTTAAATCTGATTTTTTTTTATGTTTATATGTGTTCTGATAGCATTTGTGCCCTAGTCCAATTGCTATTAGCCTGTAAACGTCTATGTACAATATCATCGTTTGTAATATATATATAAAACGACTTTGTATTACTTATGTGATGATATGTTAAGCATGATCTGATTTATGACCACTAAAGTAGTAGAACCATAAATCTGTACGGATCACACTTAACGAGTCCCTGGTCAACCTATGCTTCCTTAAAGCGACCAGTATGAGGATGGTTCTTAATGACGTAGTTCTACTTGTCATAGGGATGAGGGATCCTGGAATCATATCATAGATATCATGAGGTGATTGATATCGGACGACCCGCTTTGAATAGTGTTTTCATAGATTAACCCATGAACATATTCAAATGCGATAGCTTGTCACGACATCCTTAGACCAAGGAGTCTTTGTGATCACTATGCAATGAACGTACGGCTTTAACTTGCGCCAAACGCTTTCTGTAAGAGGATTGCTATAAAGGGCATGATTGGGTGGCGGAACGGGTTTCATGAGTGACATGAAAGACGGCTAAATGATTTATCCCTCATACTATGGTATGGGAAAGATATCCGTTAAAAGGGCCTCTTGATGGAGACTGACTGAGAGTAAGAGCATGGCCATGCCAATGATACGGGTTATCAGTTCTCAGCCATCTCGTATATCAAGTAACAATGATTGATTAAACAAGGGTGACGACTCTATGCCTTGTGATCAATCAGGATATCTAGAGATAATAGGATAGTGACTTGTACGCACAAGGTTAAGTCGAATCATCGATCGTCATGCACCTTGGGTAATCATAATGTCTTACTAGAGACCACTTATGATGGATCGGGTAAGAGCGATCTTTTGCGCCGATCTGCCAACGGTGGCATGAGCCTAGAGGGTCACACACATTCAAGACGGATAACTTGAGACAAAGAAACATTGACGTTTCTTGAGGAGCAATACATGGACAAAACTGGAGGTTTTGTGCCATAGGTTCGGTTTGAGAGAATAATTAGCGAATCGAGAAAACTGAGTTTTTTCATCGATATCGCGTCGGACTTTGTTTGATAAGCGACGACAAAAGCGTCGGGCAACTTTTGGACACGGCATGAGACAACACGGGAGGGCCCATTGGGCTCGGCCCATGAAGCCTCATGGCCGGCCCATTAAGGGCCCAACAAGACCTCTTGGCCGGCCCACATGGTAGGTCCATGTGTGGGGGCCACACAACACCATGCTTAGTTGGTGATTGTGGATTAAGAGGTGAGTGATTTAAGGGGTATGGGTTAAAGCACTTTTAAGCCCATACCAATCACTTTTAATCCATGCTTGTGAGTTGGATGATGAATTCAAATACAAGACTTTAATTCATTATTCATTTTAATCACACAACTCACAAATATCTCTCTCTCTTCTAGCTTGGCCGGCCACCTCTCTTCCTCCTCTTGTTCTTGCTCTCTTGTTCTTCATTTAATTGTTCTAGTAGGCAATTAGGTGAGGGATCATCAAGATCATCCCCTTGGTGTGGACTTGCTTTAGAGAAGAAGATCCGAACGTTCTTCTTTATCGATTCATACAAGACTTAAAGGTAAATATCTTGTGGAATAGATTTTGCTTTGGGATTTAATGGTTTATGTTCTTGGACAAGGTTTGGAGTAGATTTTCTTATAATGCTTCCGCTATCTCGACGATCTAGAACGCTCCAAAACCCTATAGTGGTATCAGAGGGTGGTTACCCTCTTAATCTTTGTCTTGTTGAATTTATTTCGGTTTTGTGATTATTTGCATGCCAAATTGTTGATAACATGATTTTAATGCTTTTTGGGATATTTGCATGAAATATGTTATTTTTGAAAATATATTGAATTTGGAATTTTTCGGAAATTATTTTATTTGTCGGGTCCGAGAAGAGACTCTCGGGGAGCCGGATCGGAGGTACCGGACGGAGGTCACCGGAGGCCGGTGGTGACCGAGTCCGTCCTCACTCTCGGGTGAGGCCGAGAGTGGCGGCAAGGCCGGTTTAGGCCTTCCAAGGCCCAAAACCGGGCCGTGTTTAGTTGGCCCGACTTGGTTCGTGCGTGGTGTTTGATCCGTGTCACGAACCCGCGATCCAATATTTCGAAAACTTTCTAAATTTAATCGGTTTCGATAAACCGTTATTCGAAAAGGTCTAGTTTCGATAAACCCGACCAAGCA
The DNA here is from genome assembly GCA_963920655.1 of Geranium rotundifolium. Taxonomy (NCBI): domain Eukaryota; kingdom Viridiplantae; phylum Streptophyta; class Magnoliopsida; order Geraniales; family Geraniaceae; genus Geranium; species Geranium rotundifolium. Next base: position 16,069,340 of record OY987314.1, read on the forward strand.
ACTTGGCAATTAAAACCGGAATTATTGCATATTATTTGATAACATGTTTGTGTGATAACATGTTGGATGAGTTCAAATTTGAACTATCATCGCACGGGTTGTGATGGATGAGTTCAAATTTGAAACGTGTTTGCACGGGTTGCAAATGACGGATTCAAATGAAGATAGTATGTGATAGAATTAGAAACGTCACAACACGGGTTGTTGATGACGGGTTCGTAATTGTACCAAATACTTTCGAATTATTAAACACAACCAAATTACAAGCTAATTTGACTCAAGTGAGATGCCACCCAACTTCACATCCATGTAGAAACATTTTATCGGTGTCGTGCGCCTTAGCGGAGCATCGATCGAATGGGTTCTAGATGGGAATGGTAAACATTGTGGGATGTCGTGCGCCTTAGCGGAGCATCTGCACAAAGTTAACTTGTTAGTGAAGGTTGGTTGACTCAACCACGATTCTTGGCCTGAGGTCGAGCTGGGGCATCGAAAGGGTAAGCCGTGTGTTTTTGCACATACCCTGACTAAGAGTTACAAGGGTTGTAATTGGACGGACGTCCTACCTAAATAAGTCAATTGGAGCAGTGCGCCTTAGCGCACTTCAAATGACGAATAAGGGATCTTGGTTTAAGATTCTAAATCTTAGAATCTTATGGTTGGTGTTTAATTCGGATCTTCGTAAATTTATTCAACCATTCTGATTAAATTTACTTTCTTCGTGTAGAAATGGCTAGTAATTCAACAAACTCGTCTAATTTGTCGTTGAGGACTATACTCGAAAAGTGTAAACTCAATGGAACAAATTATCTGGACTGGGACTGGTATCTGTATGTCTATGGAAAAGGAAATGGCTGCAGATTTTATTCTGCAATCCCTTCCTCATGCATATGGTGGGTTCGTCATGAACTATCACATGCATGATATGGACAAGACCGCGTCGGAGTTGCACAGCATGCTAGTGACTGCCGAGAAGAGCATAAGGGGCAGTTCGCCCAGAAATGTCTTTATGGTCAAGAAGGGACCCAGCTTCAAAGCTGGTGCTGGAAAGGGTAAAGGCCCAAAGCATTTATTCCTAGACCTCCCATGCCCGTATAAGGCAAAGGGAAGGCAAAGGAGTCGGTCTGTTACTACTGTCAAAAGCCTGGTCATTGGAGGAAAGACTGTCAGCAGATGAAGGAGGACCAGAAGAAGGGCGGTGGGGCCGCTGCTTCATCAGGTATTCCATTAGAGCTATATCTTTCTACAATTAATACCTGGGTACTAGACACTGGAGCTGAGTCTCATGTCTGTGCGGATATGCAGGTGTTACACAGTAGAAGAGATATGGGGGAAAGCGAGGTGGACCTAAGAGTTGGGAACAATACCAGAGTTGCCGCAACTGTCGTGGGTTTTGTGAACCTTGTTTTGCCCAGTGGGCTTGTAATTGAACTTAATGATGTGTTTTGCGTATCTGCTTTCAGCAGGAATATTATCTCAATTTCTCTTCTTGACAAAGAGGGTTATTATTTTAATATTAAGAACGGTTTTTTTGATATTATGCGCAATAACATGTATTATGGCAATGCTCACACTGTTGGAGGTTTATACATATTGAATATGTAAAACTCGAGATCCAACATGCTCTATAATGTAAATGCTAAGAGGTTTAAAGCTAATGATTTAGACCAAACTCTTATCTGGCATTGTCGTCTAGGTCACATAAATGAGAAACGCATCTTAGCGCTTCATAAGCGCGGACTTCTAAGTCAATTCGAATTCCAAACGATTGAAAGATGCGAAGCTTGTTTAATGGGCAAGATGACTAAAGCGCCCTTCACTGGTTTAGGTGAGAGGGCAGGTGATCTATTGGGTCTAATACATTCAGACGTATGTGGACCAATGAGTACACCAGCCAGAGGTGGTTTAGGCTACTTTATCACATTTACTGACGATTTCAGTAGATATGGTTATGTCTATCTCATGAGACATAAGTCCGAAGCTTTTGATAAATTCAAAGAGTTTAGGACTGAAGTAGAAAACCAACTCGGAAAGAGTATCAAGGCACTCTGTTCTGATCGGGGTGGAGAATACTTATCCGAGGAGTTTCTTAGTTATCTTACTGAAGGTGGAATACTATCTCAGTGGACTCCGCCAGGAACACCGCAACTTAATGGTGTGTCCGAGCGGAGGAATCGAACATTGTTAGATATGGTTCGATCAATGTTAAGTCTCACTGATCTCCCGATCTCCTTTTGGGGTTATGCTCTGCAAACGGCCGCTTTCATAATAAATAGGGCTCCGTCGAAAGCAGTGGAAGGGACATCATTCGAAAAATGGTACGGGAAGGAACCCGTTTTGTCCTTCCTAAAAATCTGGGGTTGCGAGGCTTATGTAAAACGGTTGCTTGCAACCAAGCTCGAACCGAGATCAGATAAGTGCACTTTCGTCGGATATCCAAAAGAAACAAAAGGATACTACTTCTACAAACCGAGCGAAAATAAAGTTTTTGTCGCTCGAGGTAGGACATTCTTGGAAAAAGAGTTCATTTCCAAGACAGTCAGTGGGAGGGCTGTTCATCTTGATGAAGCTCTAGATGAAATGGTCACTCGGGAACCACTAGACGACCCACTAGAAGAAGTAGAGCCAGAAGTGGTCATTGAGCAAGAACCAATAGCTACAGTTAATGAGGACGGTCCGAGGCGGTCTGAAAGGATAAGTCATGTACCTGTCAGATACGGTTTCTTAGCAACTGAAGGTGATGGTTTAGTATTAGTGGACAATGATCCAGCTACCTTTCGAGAGGCCTTGGACGGAACCGACTCTGAGAAATGGCTGGAAGCCATGAGGGAAGAAATGCAATCCATGTCAGATAATCAAGTGTGGGACTTGGTGGATCATACCCCTGACGTAAAAGTCATAGGGTGTAAATGGATCTTTAAAATAAAGATAGACATGGATGGCAAACCTCAGACCTATAAAGCAAGACTGGTTGCAAAAGATTATAGACAAATCCACGGAATTGACTATGAAGAGACCTTTTCTCCAGTAGCTATGGTCAAATCTATCCGCATTCTACTTGCCGTAGCAGCGTATCACAACTATGAGATATGGCAAATGGATGTCAAAACTGCCTTCCTCAACGGGAGGTTAGCTTAGGACGTTTATATGTCCCAGCCTGAGGGTTTTGAGGATCCAAAGAATAAGGGAAAGATTTGCAAGTTGCTCAAATCAATCTATGGTTTAAAGCAAGCATCTCGGAGTTGGAATCAGCGTTTTGATGAAGTAGTGAAACAGTTTGGCTTCGTCAAAAACGATGATGAACCTTGCGTGTATAAAAAGGCAAATGGGAGCAATGTAGTCTTCTTGGTGCTTTATGTTGATGACATACTGCTCATTGGAAACGATGTCCCTACCTTGCTCTTAACAAAGACTTGGTTAGGTGATTGTTTCGCAATGAAGGACTTAGGTGAGGCCTCTTACATCTTGGGGATCAAGATATATAGAGACCGTGCCAAGCGAATCTTGGGGTTAAGTCAAAGCACCTACATTGACAAAGTGTTGAGACGATTCTCAATGCAAGATTTAAAGAAAGGATTGCTACCCATGCGTCATGGCATAAAGCTTAGCAAGAAGCAGTGTGCTGAGACACCTGCAGAGCTAGCAAGAATGAATGAGATCCCATATGCTTCGGCTATAGGGTCCATAATGTATGCCATGATATGTACGAGACCGGATGTCTCGTTTGCCCTAAGCTGTACCAGTAGACATCAATCCAAACCCGGTGAGGCACACTTGATGGCTGTCAAGGCGATTCTCAAATATTTGAGAAAAACCAAAGACGCCTTTCTTGTATACGGGGGGAGAAATGATGATCTCGTCGTCAAAGGATATGTCGACGCTAGTTTCCAGACAGACCCCGATGACTTTAAGAGTCAGTTGGGATATGTGTTTACGTTGAACGGTGGAGCATTCAGCTGGAAGAGCAAGGAGTAGGATACCATTGCCGACTCTACGACCGAAGCTGAGTACATTGCCGCATCTGAAGCGGCAAAGGAGGCTGTATGGATCAGGAGTTTCATGGCCGGGTTAGGTGTAATTAAAAACCCATCTAACCCAGTAGACTTATATTGTGACAACACCGGGGCCATTGCGCAAGCTAAGGAACCCAGGGCACATGACAGATCCAAACATGTACTCAGAAAGTATCACATCATCCGCGGCATAGTTGCTAGAGGTGACTGTGAAGATCCACTACGTTGCAACTGATGATAACCCAGCCGGCCCCTTGACCAAGGCTCTTCCACAAGCAAAACATGATAAACATGTTAAGTCAATGGGTATAGACTGGGACTTAGATTGGAACTAGGGGCAAGTGGGAGATTGATAGCATTTGTGCCCTAGTCTAATTGCTATTAGCCTGTAAACGTCTATGTACAATATCATCGTTTGTAATATATATATAAAACGGCTTTGTATTACTTATGTGTTGATATGTTAAGCATGATCTGATTTATGACCACTAAAGTAGTAGAACCATAAATCTGTACGGATCACACTTAACGAGTCCCTGGTCAACCTATGCTTCCTTAAAGCAACCAGTATGAGGATGGTTCTTAATGACGTAGTTCTACTTGTCATAGGGATGAGGGATCCTGGAATCATATCATAGATATCATGAGGTGATTGATATCGGACGACCCGCTTTGAATTGTGTTTTCATAGATTAAGCCATGAACATATTCAAATGCGATAGCTTGTCACGACATCCTTAGACCAAGGAGTCTTTGTGATCACTATGCAATGAACATACGGCTTTAACTTGCGCCAAACGCTTTCTGTAAAAGGATTGCAATAAAGGGCATGATTGGGTGGCGGAACGGGTTGCACGAGTGACACAAAAGATGGCTAAGGGATTTATCCCTCATACTACGGTATGGGAAAGATATCCGTTAAAAGGGCCTCTTGATGGAGACTGACTGAGAGTAAGAGCATGGCCATGCCAATGATACGGGTAATCAGTTCTCAGCCATCTCGCATATCAAGTAACAATGATTGATAAAACAAGGGTGACGACTCTATGCCTTGTGATCAATCAGGATATCTAGAGATAATAGGATAGTGACTTGTACGCACAAGGTTAAGTCGAATCATCGATCGTCATGCACCTTGGGTAATCATAATGTCTTACTAGAGACCACTTATGATGGATCGGGCAAGAGCGATCTTTTGCGCCGATCTGCCAACAGTGGCATGAGCCTAGAGGGTCACACACATTCAGGACGGATAACTTGAGACAAGGAAACATTGACGTTTCTTGAGGAGCAATACATGGACAAAACTGGAGGTTTTGTGCCATAGGTTCGGTTTGAGAGAATAATTAGCGAATCGAGAAAACTGAGTTTTTTCATCGATATCGCGTCGGACTTTGTTTGATAAGCGACGACAAAAGGGTCGAGCGACTTTTGGACACGACATGAGACATCACGGGAGGGCCCATTGGGCTCGGCCAATGAAGCCTCATGGCCGGCCCATTAAGGGCCCAACAAGACCTCTTGGCCGGCCCACATGGTGGGTCCATGTGTGGGGGCCACACAACACCATTCTCATTGCTCTCTTGTTCTTCATTTAATTGAAGGATCTTCAAGATCATCCCCTTGGTGTGGACTTGCTTTAGAGAAGAAGATCTGAACGTTCTTCTTTATCGATTCATACAAGACTTAAAGGTAAATATCTTGTGGAATAGATTTTGCTTTGGGATTTAATGGTTAATGTTCTTGGACAAGGTTTGGAGTAGATTTTCTTATAATGCTTCCGCTATCTCGACGATCTAGAACGCTCCAAAACCCTACATGTTCTTCATCATTAGCATGTATGTAAATCAAAAAATTTTTCAGATTTGATTGATTTTGGAAATTGGAAAATTAATTATTTTTTTTTGGGTTTTTCGGGGTTAGCCATGGCTTAGCCATTGCCGACCAGGTCGAGTCCCATGGTGGACCATGGAATGACCTAGGGCAGACCATGGTCAGCACAATGGGCCGACGAGGGTCGCCTACGGGCGACCATGGCAGCCCTCGCGGGCGACCATGGTTGCTGCCGCGGCGACCACGGTCTGCCCTCGCGGGCGACCATGGCAGCCCGTGAGGGCCACCATGGTTGCCTCGCGGGCGACCAGGGTCTGCCCTAGGGGCGACCATGGCTGCCCACGCGGGCTACCATGGTCGTTCCCGTGGCCGACCATGGCCAGCCCCGCGGGCGACCTCGGTAGCTCTCACGGGCCACCGTGGTTGCCTCCGCGGGCGACCTTCGGTTGAGCCGGTTCGGCTCGACCAGATTTGTGCGAACCGGTAGGTTCGCAAGGTTATTTAGAAACCCTAATAAAATTTAATTTTCAGATTTGGTTCGGTTTCGATAAACCAGCGAGAACCGGTCCAAAATTCAATTAATCGATTAAACCGTCCGGTTTCGATAAACCGGAATTTTTCCACACTTAAGAAAGATAAAATTTGGAAAAATTATTTGTTTGATCAGCATGTTGATTGATAACATGATCTTTGATAACATGATGTTTTCCACATGATGGTAGCTAAGCCCATTAGATTTGTATTTTAATTTCGGTATAGCAACCTGCGTGTTGCTTAATTTTGGGTTGTAATAAATACGGCCTACGTGTCGTGATTTTTATTTTATTTAATTTATTTTAATTTGTAATCACGAAGACCGACAAAAGAATCAAGTCAAGGAGGAGGCTCGAAGCCAGTGGGAGTTCAAAAGAATGGAGCAAGTTTGGATCTTGAAGACCATGTCTTTAGGATCGGTTTTGCTAGATTCTTAGGAACTTTAGATGGGCTTAGCTATGCATATTTTATTGTTACATTTGTATATTTGAATGTATGAATGTATGATAGTTTAAATATACAAGTTTATGTATGATTTGCTATCACCCACATGCAAAGATTATAATCGGAATTTAATCAGACTCGCATGTAACCGGCTAAGGGATCATCTTTGCATGAATTTGCAATTGATGATTCCAGATTAAGATTGTATCGATATACAATCAGACTTTTATAATTCACTTAAACACAAATAATTACAAGTCAAGCGTGATACCATCCAAGTTTGGGCACTCAAAAGGGCTTTGACCCTATGGATGTCGGTACGCCTCCGCGTAACATTCATAGAGAAGATGTCTGGATGAGATGGGTAGTTCTGTGTGGGTGCGTGCGCCTCCGCGTAGTAGTCACATTAGTTCTATCCATAGTTCAAGCTTGGTAGACTTGTCTACGATTGTCAGCTAGGGCTGACCTAGGGTATCAGTATAGGGTATGCCCCGTACTAACCCTAGCCAGGAACTACATGGTCTTGTAGATGGATTTACTCCTACCTTGATGCACTCAATTGGAGCAGTGAGCCTCCGTTCACTTCAATTGAGAGTATGATGGAATCCTGGTTCAGATTCTAAAGTTAGAATCAGAAAGTGTTTTATAATTAAATCTCCAACTTCAATTTTAATTAATACTAATTAAAAGTTGTTTACTGTGTAGATATAATATGGCAAACACGAATAATTCTGGTAGCGCGCTTTGGTCACTAATCGAGAATGATGAGCTTAACGGCGTAAACTTTCTCGATTGGGACCGGAATTTGAGACTCGTTCTCAAGCATGAACGTAAGGATTATATCCTTACCCAGGAACAAGCACCTACTGAACCAGCACTGAACGCCTCAAGGGCGCTAAGGGATACCTACCAGAAATTCCTTAGCGACCGGATTGACGTGCAGTGCATCATGATGGGCAGTATGGTGCCGGACTTGCAGCAACAGTTCTTGGACATTTCTGACGATCCCAAAGCCTGTATGGCTGAGATCGAGAAAATGTTCAAAGAGAAAGCGCGTGTTGAAAGATACGACACTTTCGTTGAGCTGATGTCTTGCAAGCTAAAGGCTGGAGCTGCTGTCAGTCCTCATATCCTTAAGATGAAACGTCTTTTTGAACATTTGACCAGGCTAGGTCATCCTGTGGACAAGGAAATGTCTGTAGACTTTGTGCTGCATTCACTTCCAGAAGCATATCGTGAATTCGTTGGAAATTACAACATGCATGACATGAATAAAACCATGTCAGAGCTTCATGGTATGCTCGTGACTGCTGAAAAGAATCTCAAGGGGAAAACCAAGGAGGTTCTTATGGTCAACAAGCAAGTGAGCTTCAAGAAAGCCGGCCTAGGAAAGGGTAACGCTCCTATGCACCTAGCAGGGAAGATTCGACAACCTAAGGGTCCAGCAGCCCCAAAGGCTGTTGAGAATCCGAAGAAGGATGTCGTTTGCTTCTATTGCCAAGGACTGGAGCACTGGAAGAAGGATTGCAAGAAACACAAGTTGTTTCTTAAGAAGAGTGGAGCTTCCACGTCTTCAGGATCAGGTATATTTGTTATTAAGCTCAATCGCAGTTTATCTACTTCAGATTCTTGGGTACTTGATACCGGTGCAGAATCTCACATTTGTGTTAATGTGCAGGCTCTGGGAAGTAGAAGAAAAGTGAGTAAGGGCGAGGCGGACCTACGAGTTGGCGATGGCAATCAAGTCTCGACAACTGATGTAGGAGATATTAGTCTCAGTTTGCCCAGTGGGCTAGTTTTATTTTTAAGTGATGTTCATTCTGTACCTGCATTTCGCAGAAATATTATTTCAATTTCCTTGCTCGACAAGGAAGGATATCATTTTTCAATTGATAATGGAGTTTTTAGTATTTTCAAGAAAAACATGTTTTATTGCAATGCTTCATTAGTTGGTGGTTTATATATTCTTAATATTCAAAACACTGACACTAGCTCGATTTATAATATCAGTAACTGTAGTTACGACGGTTTTAGAGATTGGCTGATTTTTAAAGAAACTGAAGAACATGTTACAAAAAATGTCGAAGCATCTTCTACGACATCTTGTGTAACATTTTTGACGGCGTCTCGGCAAACATCCTGATCGACAGAAATCAGGAAAGTGCAGTTTCGGCAGAAAAGCAAGAAGGCGATTAGGAAAGTGCAGAACGACTCCTAATCTGAAAAGAAGAAAGACGGCGATTAAGAGGAAACCCTTTAGGGTTAGTACTCATCCACGATTGCTATAAAAGATTAGGCTACCCCCTTAGCAATCGTGTGGTTCTTTATTTGTTTCCTAGCAACAATTTGCAAGGTTCTTAGACGTGAAGGTTTGCGGGCTGAGATATTGCAGATTGAGCTTAGGATATTGTGTATCACATAACTATAGAGAGTTAGGTGATTGAGGGTTTACTGAAGTCGTTAGTTTTGACTGCACGCAACCACCAAGCTTGAAGAAGACTTGAAGACGACAGAGCAAGGCGATTGCTCGAAGAGTGGAATCAAGACGTTCTTGGATTCAGGGGGAGACCCTGAGATAGATTGCACTGTAAGACGTAGCATAAAGTATAGATCTAGGGGTGATCACAGGTACTTGTATGTTCTGACGGATTACTGATAAGTGAAATCTTTCCACTAGACTGAGAGCCCCCAGATGTAGGTGACGTTGCACCAAACTGGGTAAACAATCTGCTGTGTCATTACTTATAGCTTTATATTTACTGTCCTGCATTATCTACGTGAGAAGTCAGACACAACATTATAGCATCTTGCGTAACATTGTGTGTGCCATCTTGCACGACAAGCTGATCAGAATTTCAATTGGTATCAGAGGAGGCACCTATAGCTTTAGGTGAAGGTCCTAAACAAATATTTTGATCAAAGATGGACAATACCAGAGAAGGAGGATCCATAAATCGACCACCTGTTCTAGATGGAAGCAACTATGGCTATTGGAAGGCTCGAATGTGTGCCTTCATGAAGTCACTAGACAACAAGACATGGAAGACTGTAATCAATGGTTGGAATGCACCACAACTCAGTGACAGTGATGGCAATCCTATCGGCCTAAAACCAGAAAAAGACTGGACTGATGATGAAGATGAAGAATCACTGGGAAATTCTCGAGCTCTGAATGCTATCTTCAATGGTGTTGACAAAAACGTGTTCAGACTGATCAACACATGCACAACTGCCAAATCAGCATGGGACATCCTGGCTGTTGCATATGAAGGAACAACTAAGGTTCGAGAACAAAAACTGCAATACTTGACTACCAACTTCGAAGCCCTCATCATGAAAGAAGACGAATCAATTGCAGACTTCAATGTTCGTATTCGTGATCTAGCCAATGAATCCTACTCTCTGGGAGAACCAATGTCTGATGAAAAATTGGTACGAAAAACTCTGCGTGCTCTTAACCCTAGGTTTAAGATGAAGATCACAACAATTGAGGAAGTTCATGACCTCAAGGTCTTGAAATTTGATGAGCTGATGGGGTCTCTAATGACCTATGAGTTGTCTCTACCCAACATCGACAAAAGGAACAAAGGAGTTGCTTTTAAAAGCTCAACACTCAAGCAACCAGATCCTAAAAATTCCGATTCTGATGAAGACATCGATGCTACAATGGCCCTTCTCACAAAAAATTACAACAAAGCCATGAGAAGATTTAGTCGAATGGGTGGACGGAATGTCACAGCAAATGCCAGAAACAAAGCTCCACAAAAAGCTCAAGCTGGAGGAAGTCTTGACAGACCAAACAGGAGTGGGGAAGAAAACAACAACAAAGGACTTCAATGTCATGAATGTGAAGGATTCGGCCACCTCCGTAGAGAATGTCCAAATTTCCTCAGACAGCAAACACGTGGATACAATGCCACCTTATCAGATGATGACAATGAAGATAGCGGATATGAAGAGGTAAGCAACTTTGTTGCATTCACTACTACTACTCCTGCATATAATGTTGATAATGCTGCCAATATCAATGATGATCCAACTCCAAACGAGAATTGGTCTAAAGAGCAACTAGTCGAGGCATACAAAGACTTGCATACCAGATGGATCAAGGAAACTCTGATACTTGATCAACAAGGTGAAAGGATTATTAGTCTTACCAGCGACAAGTCTAGATTTCTAGAGACGATCGTGGAGCTAAAACGAGAAATCACCAGACTCAATGGAGAAATTAGTCTAATGACTAAATCAGTAAAGATGATGAATCATAGCACAGAAAGCCTTGACAAGATTCTATAAGTGGGAAAACAGTCCAAAGATACGATGGTACTAGGGTACACACACGATGTCCCCTCAACAGCAGTGACAAAGTTTATCCAACAACAAGCCTTGGCTGACAAGAAACTACTGGATGCCCCAACTCATCCTACAGGACGACCTACAACAAAAGCCATAACATCGTCTACAACCTGTTCTTGTCAAGAAACTGTCAGAAGACATCCTCCACGCAAACAACAAAGCTACAGAAGACCAGCTTATCAATATCAATGGATCTGTCATTACTGTGGTCAACCAGGTCACATCAGACCGTTTTGTTTTCAACTTCTCAAGAGGAAGCAAGCTCAGCTACCACAGAATAAGTATCAAAGGCATCTCTTTTCTCCTCAAAAGACATCCCGCCTTGAATGGAGGCCTAAGAACCTGGTCTATCGAGCTAATGTTGCATATACATCCTTAAGTGCATCAACAAACAAAGACTGGTATCTCGATAGTGGATGTTCTCGACACATGACAGGTACTCCGGAGTTTCTCTCCAATCTTAAATTATATACAAACTACTTTGTTACGTTTGAAGATGGAATTCGAGCTCGAATCATTGGAAAGGGAGTGCTAAAGCATCCAGGAGCCACCTGCCTGACTGAAGCATTACTTGTAGAAGGACTTAAGCAAACCTGATTAGCATCAGTCAGATCTGTGATCAGGATCTAGAAGTAAAATTCACTAAAGAAGCCTGTATAGTTAAAAACTTCCATCAGGTCACTATTCTACAAGGAGTTCGCTCAACGGATAATTGCTATATATGGTCTCCCGAGACACATATCGAAGCAACCAAGTGCCTTGTCTCAAAAGCAGAAGAAACCAAACTATGGCACCGAAAGCTTGGACATCTAAATCTTAGAAGTATGCAGAAGGCAATCTCAGAGCAAGCAATTACAGGAATCCCAAACCTGAAAATAGTAGAAGGAAAGATCTGCGGGGAATGTCAGATTGGAAAGCAAACCAAGATGTCACACAAGAAGCTTCAGCATATCACCACCTCTCGGGTACTTGAGCTGATACATGTTGACCTCATGGGACCAATGCAAGTTGAAAGTCTTGGAGGTAAACGATATGTCTTTGTGTGTGTAGATTACTACTCACGATACACTTGACAAATCAGACACCTTCTCAATCTTCAAAAATCTATGCATTCAGGTCCAACGAGAGAAAGGAGAGACAATTGGCAAAATCATCCGCCTTCGTAGTGATCATGGTAGAGAGTTCGAAAACAGCAAGTTTGCAGATTTCTGCAACTCAGAAGGGATAGCGCATGAATTCTCAGCACCAGTCACTCCCCAACAGAATGGCATTGTTGAGCGCAAGAACAGGACTCTACAGGAGATGGCAAGAGTTATGATGCTGGCTAAGGACATACCAACTCACTTTTGGGCAGAAGAACTTAACACTGCCTGCCATATCCACAATCGAGTCACTCTCCGACCAGGTATGTCAGTAACTCATTATGAAATATGGAGGGGGAGAAAACCAAATGTTAAGTACTTCTATATCTTTGGCTCCACTTGCTATATTCTGGCTGATAGAGAGCCTCGTCGAAAGCTTGACCCAAAAAGCGATGAAGGCATCTTCCTTGGCTACTCAAGGAATAGTCGCGCATACCGAGTCTTCAACAAACGAACCAAAACCATGATGGAATCAATTAATGTTGTTGTTGATGATGACTGCGAAGATGCCTCAGAAGACGCGACAGACGAAGACGGAGTCTATCCTCCCAACAATGTCAGAAAGAATGTTATTACCGATGTCAGAGAAGATGCCAGTAGCAAACCAGAAAATGATGATGCTGGTCCAAATATCGATTGTGACGAAGGAGTTCCTGAAACCCGCAACAAGAATCCCTCACGAAGAATCCAGACTAATCATCCTATCTCTGGAGTAATTGGAGACCTGAATGAAGGCATACGGACTCAGTCAAAAGATCCTGAAGACTACAACGAGATGATAGGCAATATTTGCTTCGTTTCAAAGACAGAACCCAAAAACATCAATGAAGTCATCAATGATGAGTATTGGGTCAATGCTATGCAAGAAGAGCTAATTCAATTTAAGAAAAATCAGGTATGGGAACTAGTGCCCAAACCAAGTAAAGGAAACATCATAGGCACTAAATGGATTTTCAAGAACAAAACCGATGAGCTTGGCAACATCACTCGCAACAAAGCCAGGTTAGTTGGTCAAGGGTATACGCAAATTGAGGGAGTCAACTTCGATGAGACCTTTGCCCCTGTAGCAAGACTTGAAGCCATTCGTCTCCTACCAGGGATATCATGCCATCTATAGATAAAGCTCTACCAGATTGATGTCAAAAGTGCATTCTTGAATGGGGACCTCAATGAAGAAGTATATGTGTCACAACCTAAAGGATTTATTGATCCTCACTATCCTGATCATGTGTATAAACTCAAGAAAGCTCTCTATGGGTTGAAACAAGCACCGAGGGCTTGGTATGAAAGGCTCACAAAATTCCTCATCCAAAGCGGCTACACTAGAGGGGGAGTCGACAAGACCCTATTTGTGAAGAATGAAGATGGGAATTTAATGATAGCTCAAATATATGTCGATGACATTGTTTTTGGAGGGATGTCAAGCAAGATGGTAGAGATATTTATTCAACAGATGCAATCAGAATTCAAGATGAGCATGGTGGGAGAGCTTACTTATTTTCTAGGCTTCCAAATCAAACAACAAAAGGATAACATCTTCGTATCTCAGAGCAAATATGCGAAGAATATTGTCAAGAAGTTTGGGCTAGAGAAAGCCTCACATAAAAGGACACCAGCAGCTACACATGTCAAACTAACTAAAGATGATCCAGGAGAAACCGTCGACCAACACCTATACAGGAGCATCATCGGTAGTCTTCTCTACCTCACCGCAAGTCGACCAGATATTGCCTACTATGTCGGAGTATGTGCACGATATCAAGCTAATCCTAAGGTTAGTTATCTATCCCAAGCCAAAAGAATAATTAGATATATCTCTGGGAATACAGACTTGGGTCTATTATACTCATTCGACACATCCTCTACCTTGGTGGGGTATTGTGATGCCGATTGGGCTGGAAACACATCGGATAGGAAGAGCACATCTGGAGGATGCTTCTTCCTTGGCAACAACCTCATATCATGGTTTAGTAAGTAGCAAAACTGTGTTGCCTTTCCACTGCTGAATCGGAGTATATTGCTGCTGGGAGTAGCTGCACACAACTACTATGGATGAAGCAGATGTTAGTCAAATACAATGTCAGACAGGATGCCATGACTTTATATTGTGATAATGTCAGTGCTATCAACATCTCCAAAAATCCTGTCCAACACAGCAAGACCAAACACATTGATATTAGACACCACTTCATTCGAGAATTGGTCGAAGACAAGAAGATCATCCTAGAGCACATTCCTACAGAGAAGCAACTTGCTGATATTTTCACAAAGGCATTAGATGCAAGCATATTCGAGGATCTCAGATCATCACTCGGTCTGTGCACCATCAACGAACAGTAAGAAGTTGCAGAAACGGTTGAGAGGAGTTAGTTGGTGCCTCTTCATGAACCGGTCTAATATCCAACGAATGTCATTGGGCCAAGCATATCAAAAGCCCATATAAAAGAAAAAGAAAGATACGCTCAGACGCTAAAAAGATTTGAATCGTTTTTCAAAACCTAGTCTGCCTCCTTTCTGTGTTTGCACTCATCTCCTTCGCCATTCACTCTCTGCGAATCTCACAAACAACAATGGTGAAAACTCGAAGCACAGTAGCCCCAAAGAAAGCCACCGAATCAAAGAAAGCTGAAGCAAAAGGCTCCAGAAGCAGCAAAGCGAAAACAAACAAGCATGGAGTGCGGATTAAAGGGCCAAAAACCCTGAAGAAGTCAGGAGAAATCCCCAAGGATGCTTCACCGGAGAAAGCTCCAATGCCAGCCTTCACTCGAGTTCCCAAAAAGTCTCGGACCGGAAGCACTGCATTCTCAATGTCTGACCTAACTGGGCCAGAAAGGGAGAATGATCTTGGCCAGGAAAATCGAGAAGCCTCCATGCAAATCGTCGCAGTTTTAACACCAACAAACATCCCAGGTAATGATTTCTCTGCCGATACTTCTAGGAACAGTGATTTGTTGGAATCACTGCTGGAAAACCAGGACCCACCTCAAGAAGGTGTGGTAGAGGAACTAATAAGTCCGGAAGGAGAAAAGGAGGATCTGACTCCGGTCAGTCATGGGTTGGAACGCATTGCGGAAGGAGAAGGAGGAGAAGAAGAAGGAACAAATGTCATACCGAAAGCCACTGAAAAAGTTGTAGAAGAGGAAGAAATCGCTGACTCGGAAGAAGCCGAGGAAGAAGAAGAGAAAGAAGAAACCAGAAACGGAGAGACCGATCTGGAAGAAGCTGAGAAGAACAAGGATGCAACCACCAACAACACAGAAGAAAACCCTCTGGATGCCAGAGAAGATGTCACGGAAGAAGCTGGTGAGACGGCACCCACAGTGCTATCGTCCCTGAAGAAAAAGGTTCTAGAAGAAACTGAAAGTTTGGCTGTTATGGTTGGAAAACTAAAAGAAACAAGGAAAAGAAAGGAGGTTAAGGATGCTGGAGGTCCCAGCAACAAAAAGAAAAAGCTGTATGTCAAAGAAAAAGGGAAGAAAGTGATCTCGACAAGGGGTTTGATAGATGAAACAACTGATGATGACGTAGAAGAGTTTCCTGCTGAGGAAGGAAACAAGAAGAAGGCCCTGAAAACGGCCAAGAACACCGTGAGTGTCACTTACGACAATGCGTCGTTTCACTCAGCAGACGGTGCAAAGAGGTGGGAGTTTGTGTTTCAAAGAACGGCTTACCCAGAGAAGACACTGCCGTCGGAGCTGCTTGGACTAGAGGCCATTGTACAGCTCCTGGAGAAGGCAAAATTAATGAGAACCGTCTCAAACATTGGTAACCACTATCCCCTCTTGGTTAAGGAGTTTATTGCCAATTTGCCTACCACGTTTGGTACCCCAGATGCTCCAGAGTTTGATAAGGTATATATCAGAGGTATTCGCTTTGACATATCCTCTGACTTTATCAATGACTTTCTGGGAAGGAAGAAGGTTCGATCTATGCCACCACCCGACCTCAACAAAGTCCTCCGTGAGATTACCGGAGATAAAAGCAGAACTTGGCCGACCAAAGCCACTGTGGCAGCATCAGATCTGACTTCCAAGTACTCCATTCTCTTCCGGATTGGAGTGGCAAATTGGGTGCCCTCGACCCACGCATCATCTATCAAACCTGAGCTGGCAATACTGATCTACCAAATAGGTACTGGATCTAAACTTGACTTTGGGCAATTTGTGATTGATCATCTTGTTCGCCATGCTAGATCTCTTGCTGTGAAAATTCCCATAGCCTTTCCATCCCTTCTCTCTGAACTGCTTGTACATCAACACCCTGGAGTGTTGAAAACATCAGATAAGGTGGGCAAAAGAGGAGGACTGATTGTGGTGAGCCACAAGTTGTTTGAGGGGAAGCAGGCTCCTGATCTTGTCTGGCTAGAAGCCAAGGCAAAGACCAGTCGAGCCACAGGTGCCGTCCCTCTAACCAGGACCACCAGCAGGGATGCAGTCATGCTTGAACGAGAGATTGATGTGCTTGACAAGGACATTGTAAATTTGAAGAAAGCCCTGAAGCATCTCTCCCAGCGCCGATCACATTGCGCCAACCTGCTGAAATCCATGACTCCTCTGGGCTCTGAAGATGATGACACAACCTCCCTACCTAATGATCCAGAAGAAGCTACCCAAGAAACCTCCACTGAAGCAACAGAGACTGCAAGTTCCAGCAGCAGCTCTATTTAAATTTCATGAAACTCTCTGACTCTTGAACTACTGAACAACTTTTATTTTTGTAATATTTGGTGAGCAATATATCACACTTACTCTCGACAGCTGATTGAGAGCAAGTGTGAGTTATGTTTGGTTTATTTTGCTTATTTCCCATATTTGTTACAATATTTGTTTAAACTTTGGCTCTTTTTGAGCCAGCAAGGGTGAGTAAGAGTTAGAGCATAGATATCGCGCGATGATACAAGAAAAGATAGAGACGATGCGATGATACGCGCAACGATACGCGCGACACAAGACTGCCGATTGACGAGACGACAAATGCGACGCAGAATGCGACGAAGAAAGCTGTCCTTAAAAATAGCCAAAGGGGGAGATTGTAGTTACGACGGTTTTAGAGATTGGCTGATTTTTAAAGAAACTGAAGAACATGTTACAAAGAATGTCGAAGCATCTTCTACGACATCTTGTGTAACATTTTTGACGGCGTCTCGGTAAACATCCTGATCGACAGAAATCAGGAAAGTGCAGTTTCGGCAGAAAAGCAAGAAGGCGATTTGGAAAGTGCAGAACGACTCCTAATCTGAAAAGAAGAAAGACGGCGATTAAGAGGAAACCCTTTAGGGTTAGTACTCATCCACGATTGCTATAAAAGCTTAGGCTACCCCTTTAGCAATCGTGTGGTTCTTTATTTGTTTCCTAGCAACAATTTGCAAGGTTCTTAGACGTGAAGGTTTGCGGGCTGAGAAATTGCAGATTGAGCTTAGGATATTGTGTATCACATAACTATAGAGAGTTAGATGATTGAGGGTTTACTGAAGTCGTGAGTTTTGACTGCACGCAACCACCAAGCTTGAAGAAGACTTGAAGACGACAGAGCAAGGCGATTGCTCGAAGAGTGGAATCAAGACGTTCTTGGATTCAGGGGGAGACCCTTAGATAGATTGCACTGTAAGACGTAGCATAAAGTATAGATCTAGGGGTGATCACAGGTACTTGTATGTTCTGACGGATTACTGATAAGTGAAATCGTTCCACTAGGCTGAGAGCCCCCAGACGTAGGTGACGTTGCACCGAACTAGGTAAACAATCTGCTGTGTCATTACTTATAGCTTTATATTTACTGTCCTGTAGTATCTACGCAAGAAGTCAGACACAACGTTATAGCATCTTGCGTAACATTATGTGTGGCATCTCGCACGACAAGCTGATCAGAATTTCAGTAACAAAAGGGTTAAATCCGATGATTTAAACCAGACTGTGATATGGCACGCCGCTTAGGCCATATAGGCCAGAAACGCATCTCAACCCAGTCCAATATATAAGTGATCTACAGATGTAATATTTTATCATCTTTCTGAATAAATAAATCGGCATATATTACTAATGTGTTGTAGTAATATATCGAATGTAATTTGATCTATGTCATTACGTGTGTAACCACTAATAGTAGATCTATAGATCAGAAAGAATTACATTTGATGAGTCCCTGATCAGCTAAGCTTCTTTAAGAAGCGATCAGTATGAGACCAACTCCTTGTGATCACTCTCTACTGATCATGGCAAAGTATGTGCCGGAGTTATATCATAGATGCCATCAGGTCGATGATATCGGACAACTCGATTGTGAGCATGCTGCATAGATCCAGTCATGAGATACTCACATATCGTAGCTTGTCATTATATCCTAAGACCAAGGAGTCTTTGTGTACACTATGTAACGAATACCTAAGTTTGACCTAGTCTAACGTTATCTATGAAAGGGTAACTATAACGTCTTCGATTGGCTTTGATATTGATTACACTAGTGAACTCGAAAGGCGTCTGAGGGATTTATCACTCATACTTCGGTATGAGAAAGATATCCGTTTAGGCCACTTGATGAGTATGACTGAAGAAAGAGCACGGCCGTGCAGGTGATACCTTAGTATCAGTTTTCAGTTATCTCAGATATCAAGAAACAGTGATTGATAAATTAGGATGACCATTCTATGCCTATTGATCAATCTGGATATCGGTTTGATAAAAGGACAGTGACATGTACGATAACAGGTTAAGTTGAATAATCGATAATCACGAACATTGGATAATCATAATGTCTTGCTAGAGGCAACTTATGATGGAAAGAGTAAAATAGTAATTTTACCAGTCTGCCAATTATCCGTGAGCCTAGAGGGTCACACACATTAAGCACGATACTTGACAAAAATTATGGATGAAAATTGAGAACGATTCAGTAGTTTTCTGGCCTAAGGTTTTAACCAGACGGTTGAAGAAATCAATTCAGGGAAATTGAGCCATTTTGTCTAAACCGAAATTAGAACTCAAGTTAATGGGTTTAATTTGGGTTTTAGTTAAACGGGCTTAAAGCCCATTTAAGGATTTAAGTTATGAATGGGAACAAATGCAAATAAGAGTTTATGAAGAATAGATATGCAATTTTAATTTGAAATTCAATTTTAATTTTCAAATTAAAATTACAATATATCTTCCATTATTTTCTCTAATTTTAGCAACTAGTCCCATCTTCTTCCTCCCCTCATTGCTGAATTCTCTCTCCCTTTCATCCTCCATTGTTGTCAAGCTTCTCTCAAAATTCATAGCAAAATTTGAGTGAAAACCTTCTTCGGTTGTGGTGCTTGTGTGGACCTAATAGAGAAACACTAAGCTTGCGTTTTCATCGATTAGAAGAGGTAACTTTCAGATTTAATTTATATATATAACATGTTGAATTTGCATTAAGATCAGTGCTTGCATCGATCACCACGGTTACATAACGTCCGCTGCATGATATTTATCGATTGGAACCCGTGGTGATCTCTTTCAGTGGTTTCAGAGTCATGGTTGTCATGTATTCTTCTACATGTTTATATCTGATTTTTTTTTTTGAGTTTATATGTGTTCATCAACTTAGCAGGCATGTGAATCGAAAAAAATTTCAGATTTGATTAATTTTGGAAAATTGGAAAATAATTTTTTTTGGGTGTTTCGGGTTAGCCTTGGCCGACCAGGTCGAGACTCTTTGTGGACCATGGAATGCCCTAGGCAGACCATGGTCATCACCAAGGGTCGACGAGGGTCACCTACGGGCGACCATGACAACCCTCGTGGGCGACCAGGGTCTACCCTAGGGCCGACCATGGCTGCCCTCGCGGGCTACCATGGTCGTTCCCGTGGCCGACCACGGTCAGCCCCGCGGGCAACCTCGGCAGCCCTTACGGGACACCGTGGTTGCCTCCGCGGGTGACCTTGGTTGAGCCGGTTCGGCTCGACCAGATTCGAGGTGAACCGGTTGGTTCGCGAGAATATTTTGGACCCCTAAAAAATTTAATTTTCAGATTTGGTTCGGTTTCGATAAACCAGCGAGAACCGGTCCAAAATTCAATTAATCAGTTAAAACGTTCGGTTTCGATAAACCGGAATTTTTCCACACTTAAGAAAGATAAAATTTGGAAAATTTATTTGTTTGATAGGCATGTTTATTGTGTACATGATCTTTGATAACATGATGTTTTCCACATGATGCTAGCTAAGCCCATTAGATTTGCATTTTAATTTCGGTTTTGCAACCTGCGTGTTGCTTAATTTTGGGTTGTAGTAAATACGGCCTGCGTGTCGTGATTTATATTTCATTTTATTTATTTAAATTTGTAATCACGAAGACTGACACAAGAATTAAGTCAAGAGGAAGACTCGGATTGGAGGAGGCTCGAAGCCAGTGGCAGTTCACAAGAATGGAGCAAGTTTGGATCTTGAAGACCATGTCTTTAGGATTAGTATTGCTAGATTCTTGGGAACTTATGATGGGCTTAGCTATGCATACATTTATTGTTACATTTATATGTTTAAATGTATGAATGTATGATAGTTTAAATATACAAGTTTATGTATGATTTGCTATCACCCACATGCAAAGATTAAAATCGGAATTTAATCAGACTCGCATGTAACCGGCTAAGGGATCATCTTTGCATGAATTTGCAATTAAGGATCCCAGATTTAGATTGTATCGATATACAATCAGACTTTTATAATTCACTTAATCGCAAATAATTACAAGTCGAACGTGATACCATCCAAGTTTGGGCACTCAAAAGGGCTTTGACCTATGGATGTCGGTACGCCTCCGCGTAACATTCATAGAGAAAAAGTCTGGATGAGATGGGTAGTTTTGTGTTGGTGCGTGCGCCTTCGCGTAGTAGTCACACTAGTTCTATCCATAGTTCAAGCTTGGTAGACTTGTCTACGATTGTCAGCTAGGGCTGACCTAGGGTATCAGTATAGGGTATGCCGTGTACTTTTAGTACAGACCCTAGCCAGGAATTACATGGTTTTGTAAATGGATGTATTCCTACCTTGATGCTCTCAATTGGAGCAGTGAGCCTCCGTTCACTTCAATTGAGGGTATGATAGGATCCTGGTTCATATTCTAATGTTGGTATCTGACAAGTGTTTTATAACTAAATCTTCAACTTGAATTTTAATTAATTTTACCATGTAGAACTAAAAGGCAAACACAACACAAAGGAGTAATAGCGCACTGAGAGTCCAGATTGAGGACAGACTCAAGAGTGTGAATTACTCAGATTTGAATAGAAACTTGAGGCTTGTACTCAAGCATGAACGCAAGTAGTATATCCTTACCAAGGGACCTCCTGCTGAGCCACCGCTGAACGCCGCTAGGGCACTAAGGATACTTATCATAGTTCCTTAGTAACCAATTCGACGAGTCTTGCATTATGGCGGGCAGTAGGATGCCAGAGTTGCAGAAGCAGTTCAGGAACGTTTCAGATCACCCTCATATCTGTAAGGCAGAGGTCAAGGAAATGTTCAAGGAGAAATCTCGTGTCGAAAGATATGATACTTTCAGAGAACTCAACTCATGCAAGCATAAGGATGAAACCCTGTTAGTCCCCATGTCACGAAGATGAAATGTCTTCAGGAACATCTAACTAGACTCGGTTTTGATGATCAGGTGGAAATGGCAGCGGATTTTATGTTGCAGTCACTTCCAGATACATATAGTGATTTCATAGTAAATTACAATATGCATGACATGGACAAGTCCTTAACAGAGCTTCATGGGATGCTTGTGACCGCTGAAAAGAACCTCAAGGGCAAGACCAAGGAGGTCCTTATGGTCAACAAGAAGGTCAACTTCAAGAAAGCTGATCTGGGTAAGGGTAAGGCTCCTGGGCACCTTGCAGGGCAGATCAGACACCCCAAGCGTCCAAAGGTTCAAGCAGCTCCCAAAACTGTTGTGAATTCTAAGGACAAATTGGAGGAGATCTGCTATCACAGCAATGAGCCAGGACATGGGAATAAGGGATTGTAAGCAATACAAGGATCATGTGAACAAGAGTGGGCATCCACGTCTTCAGGATCAGGCATTGTCATTTAAGGCACATAGGCGCGAAACGCATTTCAATACTTCACAAGTGTGGACTTTAAGTCCGTTTGAATTCACTCAAACTGAAAGATGCAAGTCTTGCCTAATGAGTGAGAAACGCATTTCAACACTTCACAAGTGTGGAATTTTTAAGTCTGTTTGAATTCACTCATACTGAAAGATGCAAGGCTCGCCTAATGGGCAAAATGACAGAGCTACCTTTCACAGGTTTATGTGAAAGGCGAGTGACTTATTAAGTCTAATACATTCCGACGTATGTGGAACTATGAGTACTCAGGCCAGAAGAGACTTGAACTAATACTTGACTCGGGAAACGGTCGCATTCATTTTGAATCGGGCTCCGATGAAGACAACGATAGTACACCTTGTGATAGTCATTCTGTCTCCCATTACTGTGGATGCGTGCGCCTCCGCGTAGCATTCATTGGGATGTGAGCTGAATAAGGTAATCAGTTCTATTTGGATAAGTGCGCCTCCGCGTAGTAGCCAAATAAGAGCTGGACCAGAGTCACAGAAGCACATGACACTCATTATGTCTCCCGTTACTGTGGATGCGTGCGCCTCCGCGTAGTATTCATTGGGATGGGAGCGGGATGAGATGGTCAGTTCTATTTGGATGTGTGCGCCTTCGCGTAGTAGCCAAATAAGAAATGGACCATAGTCATATATGGTGTGGGAAACATTCTAGTATGTATTTCCTAAAAGATTTGGGTAGCAGAGATGCAGGCATCCAAATCACACAAATGTGTCTTCATAAGGTATCCTTAAGAAACTAAGAGATACAACTTCTACATACCCAGCGAGTACAAAGTCTTTGTTGCTCGAGGAGGAATATTTTGGAGAAATATTTTATTTCCAAGACAGCTAGTGGGAGTCCCGTGCATCCCGAAGAAATTCTAGAGGATACAGAACAGCCTGAAGCAATTCAGAAGCCTTCTATGCAAGATGTAGAAGTACTGGAGCCTCAGATGGTCGTAGATGAAGAATCAGTCCCTACATAAATTCTAGATGGTCCAAGGAGGTCTAACAGATCTCGTCATGTTCCAGACAGATATGGCTTCACAGCCACTGCGGGAAATGACTTGATATTGATGGATCAGGATGATACAGAAACCTTCAGACAAGCTTTGACCAGTCCACACTCCGAAAAATGGCAGAACGCCATGAGTGAGGAAATGAAATCCATGTATGACAACCAAGTCTGGTGCTTGGTGGATCAAACCCCTGGGATAAAACCCATCGGTTATGAGTGGGTCTATAGGATCAAGACCGACATGGATGGAAGTCCTCAGACAATATGGCTAGGATGGTTGTAAAAGGTTATCGTCAGATTCAATAAATGTATTATGATGACACCTTTTCACCAGTAGCAATGGTCAAATTGATCCGGATTATTCTTAGCCATAACTATGGCAGATGGATTTCAAAACCCCTTCCTTAGCAGGAACTTACTAGAGGGCGTGTATATCACACGACCTGTGGGTTTTTTAGATCCAAAGAATCCCGGAAAGATATGTAAGCTGCAAAGATCCATTTATGGATTAAAGCAAGCTTCACGGAGTTGGAACATTCGTTTTGATGAAGCTGTAAGGGAATTCGGCTTCATCAAAAACAAAGTGAGCCTTGCGTACATAAGAAAGCGAGTGGGAGTAATATTGTATTCTTGATATTTATTCATCGGGAATGACATCCCGACCTTGCCACCAATGCTTGGTTAGGGAAGTACTTATCGATGAAGGACATAGGTGATGCTACATTTAATGTAGGCATCAGGATCTCTACAGATCATTCCAAAAGGATTTTGGGCCTAAGTCAGAACATGTACATAGGTAAAGTGTTGAGAAGATCTCAATGCTTGATTCTAAGAAAGGATACATACCCATGCGTCATGGCATTAAGCTCAGCAAGCTACAGAGTCCTAGTACTCCTGATAAGCTGAGCAGGATGAGTAAGATCCCTTATGCTTCGGCTGTGGGATCCATCATGTATGCCAGGATGTGCACGAGACTGGAAGTCTCGTTTGCACTAAGCTGTACCAGCAGATTCCAATCTAACCCCAAACAATTAAACTGGATTGCTGTCAAAGGCCATCCTCAAATATTTGAGGAGGATCGAGAATGCATTTTGGTGAATAGGGATGAAGATAGAGAACTAGCAGTCTAAGGACAAGTCGATGCTAGTTTTCAGACATATCCAAATGACTTCAAAATTCAGTCAGGATATATTTGGTGTTGAGTGGTGCGTTTCTAGCTGGATAAGCTTTAAGCAAGCCAAAATTGCCAACTCTACAGCGGATGCTAAGTATATAGCTGCAACAAAAGCAGCTAAAGAGGCTGTATGGATTAGAAGCTTTCTGATCGGATTAGATGCAACGCCGCGAGCGTCTGATCCGATAAGCTTGTTGTGGGACAACACACGTGCCGTAGCTATTGCTCCAGAGCCCAAATTCCACAACAGATCCAAACATATACTCTGCAGGAATCACCTCGTGAGAGTTATCACATATAGAGGTGATGTGGAGATTAAACACTATTCGACTGATGATAATATGGCCGATATCTTGACAAAGGCTCAGCCGCAGCCTAGGCATGAGTAACATGCAAGGTCTATGGGAGCAGATCAGAACTTAAATTGGAACTAGGGGCAAGTGGGAGATTGTTAGAGTTATGCCCCAGTCCAATATATAAGTGATCTACAGATGTAATGTTTTATAATCTTTTCGAATAAATAAATCGGCATATATTACTAATGTGTTGTAGTAATATATCGAATGTAATTTGATCTATGTCATTACGTGTGTAACCACTAATAGTAAATCTATAGATCAGAAAGAATTACATTTGATGAGTCCCTGATCAGCTAAGCTTCTTTAAGAAGCGATCAGTATGAGAAAAACTCCTTGTGATCCCGCTCTACTGATCATGGCAAAGTATGTGCCGGAGTTATATCATAGATACCATCAGGTCGATGATATCGGACAACCCGATTGTGAGTATGCTGCATAGATCCAGTCATGAGATACTCACATATCGTAGCTTGTCATTATATCCTAACACCAAGGAGTCTTTGTGTACAATATGTAACGAATACCTAAGTTTGACCTAGTCTAACGTTATCTGTAAAAGGGTAACTATAACGGCTTCGATTGGCTTTGATATTGATTACACTAGTGAACTCGAAAGGCGTCTGAGGGGTTTATCACTCATACTTCGTTATGAGAAAGATATCCGTTTAGGCCACTTGATAAGTATGACTGAAGAAAGAGCACGGTCGTGCAGGTGATACCTTAGTATCAGTTTTCAGTCATCTCAGATATCAAGAAACAGTGATTGATAAATTAGGATGACCATTCTATGTCTTGCTAGAGGTCACTTATGATGGAAAGGGTAAAATAGAAATTTTACCAGTCTGGCAATTATTCGTGAGCCTAGAGGGTCACACGCATTAAGCACGATACATGACAACAATTATGAATGAAAATTGAGAACGATTCAGTAGTTTTCTGGCCTAAGGTTTTAACCAGACGGTTGAAGAAATCAATTCGAGGAAATTGAGCCGTTTTGTCTAAACCGAAATTAGAACTCAAGTTAATGGGTTTAATTTGGGTTTTAGTTAAACGGGCTTAAAGCCCATTTAGGGATTTAAGTTATGAATGGGATCAAATGCAAATAAGAGTTTATGAAGGATAGATATGCAATTTTAATTTTCAAATTAAAATTACAATATATCTTCCATTATTTTCTCTAATTTTAGCAACTAATCCCATCTTCTTCCTCCCCTCATTGCTGAATTCTCTCTCCCTTTCATCCTCCATTGTTGTCAAGCTTCTCTCAAAATTCATAGCAAAAATTTGAGTGAAAACCTTCTTCGGTTGTGGTGCTTGTGTGGACCTAATAGAGAAACAATAAGCTTGTGTTTTCATTGATTACAAGAGGTAACTTTCAGATATAATTTATATATATAACATGTTGAATTTGCATTAAGATCGGTGCTTGCATCGATCACCACGGTTACATAACGTCCGCTGCATGATATTTATCGAATGGAACCCGTGGTGATCTCTTTCACGGTCTTGGAGGATGTCCAAGAGCTAGTGGGAGCCCGAATGAAAAAGGAGAGAAAATGTTGTGACTCGTAGAATCCTAAGATTAGGATGGGCTATAAAATGCATATTTAACGCTTTATGTTTGCTTGCTTGTATTGTTTAAATAATAACATGCTTGCATGGTTAGCTTATAAGTTTATAAGCCATCACCTCACATGCAAAGATTAAAATCGATTTTAATTGGTTGCATGTTTAAAGCGTTGTGAACCGTCATCGCACGGGTTGTGATGGATGAGTTCAAATTTGAAACGTGTTTGCACGGGTTGCAAATGACGGTTTCAAATGAAGATAGTATGTGATACAATTAGAAACGTCACAACACGGGTTGTTGATGACGGGTTCGTAATTATGCTAAATACTTTCGAATTATTAAGCACAACCAAATTTGAGTCAAGTGAGATGCCACCCAAATTCACACCCATGTAGAAACATTTTATCGGTGTCGTGTGCCTTAGCGGAGCATCGATCGAATGGTTTCTATATGGGAATGGTAAATTTTGTGGGATGTCATGCGCCTTAGCGGAGCATCTGCACAAAGTTAACTCGTTAGTGAAGGTTGGTTGACTCGACCACGATTCTTGGCCTGAGGTCGAGCTGGGGCATCGGAAGGGTAAGCCGTGTGTTTTTGCACTACCCTGACCAAGAGTTACACGGGTTGTAATTGGACGGACTTCCTACCTAAATAAGTCAATTGGAGCGGTGCGCCTTAGCGTACTTCAAATGACGAATAAGGGATCTTTGTTTAAAGATTCTAAACCTTAGAATCTTATGGTTGGTGTTTAATTCGGATCTTCGTAAATTTATTCAACCATTCTGACTAAATTTACTTTCTTCGTGTAGAAATGGCTAGTAATTCAACAAACTCGTCTAATTTGTCATTGAGGACTATACTCGAAAAGTGTAAACTCAATGGAACAAATTATCTAGACTGGGAAAGAAATTTACGACTTGTGTTAAAGTTGGAACGAAGGGAGTACGTCCTTGATAAGGCTATCCCGGAGGAGCCAGCTGTCAACGCAACGAGGGTCGTTAAGGATGCGTACCAGAAACACCTTAGCGACTCTATCGACGTTGCGTGTGTCATGCTGGGCTGCATGGAGGCGGACCTCCAGAAGCAGTTTATGGAGCTATCCCATGATCTGTTTGCAATGTTTGCACAGATCAAGGATATGTTCAAGGAGAAAGTACGTATTGAAAAATACACTGTTCTCCGAGAACTCATTGCCTGCAAGATGTCAGCAGGCAGCTCCGTAGGTCCTCACGTCCTATAGATGAAGGGGCATTTTGACCATATGACTAGTATCGGTATGTCTATGGAAAAGGAAATGGCTGCGGATTTTATTCTGCAATCCCTTCGTCAAGCATATCGTGGGTTCGTCATGAACTATCACATGCATGACATGGAGAAGACCGGGTCGGAGTTGCACAATATGCTAGTGACTGCCGAGAAGAGCATAAGGGGCAGTTCGCCCAAAAGTGTTCTTATGGTCAAGAAGGGATCTAGCTTCAAAGCTGGTGGTGGAAAGGGTAAAGCCCCAATGCACCTGGCAGGAAAGATCAGACGACCATTTGTTCCTAGACCTTCCATGCCTGTGAAGGGTAAGGGGAAGGCAAAGGAGCCGGTCTGTTTCTATTGTCAAAAGCCTGGTCATTGGAAGAAGGACTATCAGCAGCTGAAGGAGGATGAGAAGAAGGGCGGTGGGGCCGCTACTTCATCAGGTATTCCATTAGAGCTATAGCTTTCTACGATAAATACTTGGGTACTACACACTGGAGCTGAGTCTCATGTCTGTGCGGATGTGCAGGTGTTGCATAGTAGAAGAGATATGGGGAAAGCGAGGTGGACCTAAGAGTTGGGAACAACGTGAGAGTGCTGCAACTGTCGTGGGTTCTGTTAACCTTGTTTTACCCAGTGGGCATGAAATATAACTTTTTGATGTGTTTTGCGTACCTACTTCTTGAAAAAGAAGGTTACTATTTGAATATTAAGAACGGGTTTTTTAATATTATGCGCAACAACATGTTTTATGGCAATGCTCACACTGTTGGAGGTTTATACATATTGAATATGAAAAACTCGAGATCCAACATGCTCTATAATATAAATGCTAAGAGGTTTAAAGCTAATGATTTAGACCAAACTCTAATCCGGCATTGTCGTCTAGGTCACATTAATAAGAAACACATCTCAGCGCTTCATAAGCGCGGACTTCTAAGTCAATTCTAATTCCAAACGATTGATAGATAAGAAGCTTGTTTGATGGGAAAGATGACTAAAGCGCCCTTCACTGGTCTAGGTGAGAGGGCAGGTGATCTATTGGGTCTAATACATTCAGACGTATGTGGACCAATGAGTACACCAGCCAGAGGTGGTTTAGGCTATTTTATCACATTTACTGATGATTTCAGTAGATATGGTTATGTCTATCTCATGAGACATAATTTGGAGGCAGATGGTATGCGTCCGCTCCTAGTTCCAACCATTTTCTTGATCGGTTTTGGTTTGGAAGAGAAGAGCAAAATCTTACAGTTGCAGATTTTTGATTTGTGGTGCCCTAGCGGTTTGACAAGATGGAGGAGGTGCAGAGTCTTTTCTGCGTGGAAGTTGAAAGGGGTTGGGAGTCGATTGGTTTGTTGTCAGTTTTTTTTCAATCATTACCCTTTTTGAATTTTTAACAATTCCAACTGGGCTTTTGATAATGAAATTCGGGCCCGGCTAGATTTTGTGGACCCTGGTTGGTCCTGATAGAGAGAGAGTAAAAATTCACTCAAAAGCTCCCTCTCTTTTGTCTTGACTTCTGGTTACTCCATACAGCAAAGTCCAAGGGATGACCTCAGACTTTCAAACCTGTTAGCATCTAACGCCTTTGTAAGGATGTCAGCGACTTGTTTCTCAGTGGGTAGGTACTCGAGCTTTATCTTCTTGTCTTCTACAAGCTCTCGAATAAAATGGTGCTTGATATCAATATGCTTTGTCTCGCTATGTTGCACTGGATTTTTCGAGATATTGATAGCACTGATGTTGTCACAGAACAAAGTCATGACTTCTTGCTTGACTCCATACTCTGCCAACATTTGCTTCATCCAAAGAAGCTGAGTACAGCTACTTCCGGCTGCAATATATTCGGACTGAGCAGTAGACAAAGCAATACAATTTTGCTTTTTGTTGAACCATGATACAAGATTATTCCCCAGGTAGAAACAACCTCTAGAGGTACTTCTTCGATCTGGTGTGCTTCTCGCCCAGTCAGCATCACAAATATCAAACAGGAGTAGGAGAGGTATCAATGGAATATAGCAAACCCAATTCAGAGGTTCCCGAGATGTACCTTATGATCCTCTTGGCATGAGCTAAGTGACTGACTTTTTGATTGGCTTGATATCGAGCACAGACTCCCACGGAGTAAGTGATGTCGGGTCGACTTGCTGTTAGATAGAGAAGACTTCCTATTATGCTTCGATAAAGGCTTTGATCTACTGATTCTCCCATCTCGTCCTTTGTGCATTTGACATGTGTGGCAATAGGAGTTCTCTTGTGTGAGGCCTTTTCTAACCCGAACTTCTTGACAATGTCCTTTGCATATTTGCTTTGGGAGATAAATATTCCATCTGACATCTGTTTGATCTGGAAGCCTAGGAAGTATGTAAGCTCACCGACCATACTCATCTCAAATTCAGACTACATATGTTGGACGAAACGTTCCACCATGTTGTCTGACTTTCCTCCAAATACAATGTCGTCGACATATATTTGAGCAATCATGATGTCCCTTCCTTCCTTCTTCACAAAGAGAGTTTTGTCTACTTCCCCTTGAATATAGCCATTCTCAACTAGGAATTGAGTGAGACGTTCATAACATGCTCGTGGAGCTTGTTTGAGACCGTAGAGGGCTTTCTTTAGTTTGTAGACATGATGAGGAGTGTCATGGTCTTCGAATCCCTTTGGTTGAGCCACATAAACTTCTTCGTTGAGATTTCCATTAAGGAAGGCACTCTTTACATCCATCTGATAGAGTTTGAACCGTAGGTGGCATGCTATGCCGAGCAGAAGTCGTATGGCTTCCATTCTGGCTACCGGAGCAAAGGTTTCTTCAAAGTCGACTCCTTCTACTTGTGTGTACCCTTGAGCCACCAGTCTTGCTTTGTTTCGAGTGATGTTTCCTTGCTCGTCAGACTTGTTTTTGAATATCCACTTCGTCCCGATGACATTGACATTGTCAGGCTTGGGTACTAGTTCCCAAACTTTATTCCTTGCAAATTGGACCAATTCTTCTTGCATGGCGCAGACCCAGTACTCATCATTGATGGCTTCTTGTATATTCTTGGGCTCAATTTTGGAAATAAAGAAAATTTTGTCTATCATCTCTTTGTAGTCTAGAGATGCCTTTTGTCGAGTCCGCACTCCCTCATTTATGTCTCCTATCACATCCTGGGGTGGATGATTCTTCTGAATTCTTCTTGACGGAGCTCTCTGTACTATAGGAGATGGCGCTTTGTCCGGGATGATGGGGCTTTCGTCTTCGGATTCTTTGCTGCGCTCTTCGCCTCTGACTTCCGGTCTGACTTCTCCTCTGACTTCTGGTGTGACTTCTCCTGAGAGATTTAGGACTTCTTCGTCCTCGTCACTGTGTTGCTCGTTACAGTCATCGATCACGACATTGATGGATTCCATGATAGTCCGGGTGCGTTTGTTGAATACACGCAAAGCCTGACTATTTATGGAGTATCCGAGGAAGATGCCTTCGTCGCTTTTAGGATCAAGTTTGCGTTGAGGTTCCCTATCTGCAAGTATGTAGCAGATCGATCAAAAGACATGGAAATATTTGACATTCGGCTTCCTCCCCCTCCATATTTCATAAAGACTGAGTGAAGTTCCAGGGCGGAGGGTCACTCTATTATGAATATGGCATGCCGTATTCAAAGCTTCAGCCCAGAACTGCTGCGGGATGTCTTTGGCTAACATTATGACTCTTGCAATTTCTTGAAGATATGCCGGAGTTATATCATAGATATCATCAGGTCGATGATATCGGACAACCCGATTGTGAGTATGCTGCATAGATCCAGTCATGAGATACTCACATATCGTAACTTGTCATTATATCCTAAGACCAAGGAGTCTTTGTGTACACTATGTAACAAATACCTAAGTTTGACCTAGTCTAACATTATCTGTAAAAGGGTAGCTATAACGGCTTCGATTGGCTTTGGCGTTTATTGCACTAGTGAACTCGAAAGGCGTCTGAGGGATTTATCACTCATACTTCGGTATGAGAAAGATATCCATTTAGGCCACTTGATGAGTATGACTGAAGAAATAGCATGGCCGGGCAGGTGATACCTTAGTATCAGGTTTCAGTCATCTCAGATATCAAGAAACAATGATTGATAAATTAGGATGACGGTTCTATGCCTATTGATCAATCTGGATATCGGTTTGATAAAAGGACAGTGACATTACGATAACAGGTTAAGTTGAATAATCGATAATCACGAATATTGGATAATCATAATGTCTTGCTAGAGGCCACTTATGATGGAAAGGGTAAAATGGTAATTTTACCAGTCTGCCAAATATTCGTGAGCCTAGAGGGGCACACGCATTAAGCACAATACATGAAAATAATTATGGATGAGAGTTGAGAACAATTCGGTAGTTTCTGGCCTAAGGTTTTAACCAGATGGTTGAAGAAATCATTTCGAGGAAATTGAGCCGTTTTGACTAAACCGAAATTAGAACTCAATTTAATGGGTTTAATTTGGGTTTTAGTTAAATTTAGGGTTTAAGATAAGAGAGGGGTTAAATGCAAATAAGAAGGATTAAAAGGATAGATAATGCAATTTTTATTTTGAAATTCAATTTAATTTCAAATTAAAAATCACATAATCTATTATTAACTTATCCTTTGAATTTTTCAGCAACCAACTCCCCTCTCTCTCTCCCTCATTGCCGAAATCACTCTCCTCTCTCTACCTCCATTATTGCTCAAGTTTTCTTTCAATTTTCTAGCAAAAAGATAGAGAGAAAAACCATTTCGGTTGTGTGCTTGTGTCGACTTGATAGAGAGGACACTACGCTTGTGTTCTTGTCGATTTCAAGAGGTAAATATCAGATTTTAATTATGTTTATAACATGTTCAAATAGCATTAAGATCATGTTTTTACGATCACCACGGTTACATATTGTCCGCTGCATGATTTTCAATGTTTGGAACCCGTGGTGATCTCTTTCAGTGGTATAAGAGGATGGTTATTATGTTTATTTGTATATGTTTAAATCTGATTTTTTTTTATATTTATATGTGTTCTGATAGCATTTGTGCCCTAGTCCAATTGCTATTAGCCTGTAAACGTCTATGTACAATATCATCGTTTGTAATATATATATAAAACGGCTTTGTATTACTTATGTGTTGAAGTAATATGTTAAGCATGATCTGATTTATGACCACTAAAGTAGTAGAACCATAAATCTGTACGGATCACACTTAACGAGTCCCTGGTCAACCTATGCTTCCTTAAAGCGACCAGTATGAGGATGTTTCTTAATGACGTAGTTCTACTTGTCATAGGGATGAGGGATCCTGGAATCATATCATATATATCATAAGGTGATTGATATCGAACGACCCGCTTTGAATAGTGTTTTCATAGATTAAGCCATGAACATATTCAAATGCGATAGCTTGTCACGACATCCTTAGACCAAGGAGTCTTTGTGATCACTATGCAATGAACGTACGGCTTTAACTTGCGCTAAACGCTTTCTGTAAAAGGATTGCTATAAAGGGCATGATTGGGTGGCGGAACGGGTTGCATGAGTGACACGAAAGACGGCTAAGGGATTTATCCCTCATAGTACGGTATGGGAAAGATATCCGTTAAAAGGGCCTCTTGATGGAGACTGACTGAGAGTAAGAGCATGGCCATGCCAATGATACGGGTTATCAGTTCTCAGCCATCTCGTATATCAAGTAACAATGATTGATTAAACAAGGGTGACGACTCTATGCCTTGTGATCAATCAGGATATCTAGAGATAATAGGATAGTGACTTGTACGCACAAGGTTAAGTCGAATCATCGATCGTCATGCACCTTGGGTAATCATAATGTCTTACTAGAGACCACTTATGATGGATCGGGTAAGAGCGATCTTTTGCGCCGATCTGCCAACGGTGGCATGAGCCTAGAGGGTCACACACATTCAAGACGGATAACTTGAGACAAAGAAACATTGACGTTTCTTGAGGAGCAATACATGGACAAAACTGGAGGTTTTGTGCCATAGGTTCGGTTTGAGAGAATAATTAGCGAATCGAGAAAACTGAGTTTTTTCATCGATATCGCGTCGGACTTTGTTTGATAAGCGACGACAAAAGGGTCGGGCAACTTTTGGACACGGCATGAGACAACACGGGAGGGCCCATTGGGCTCGGCCCATGAAGCCTCATGGCCGGCCCATTAAGGGCCCAACAAGACCTCTTGGCCGGCCCACATGGTGGGTCCATGTGTGGGGGCCACACAACACCATGCTTAGTTGGTGATTGTGGATTAAGAGGTGAGTGATTTAAGGGGTATGGGTTAAAGCACTTTTAAGCCCATACCAATCACTTTTAACCCATGCTCGTGAGTTGGATGATGAATTCAAATACAAGACTTTAATTCATTATTCATTTTAATCACACAACTCACAAATATCTCTCTCTCTCTTCTAGCTTGGCCGGCCACCTCTCTTCCTCCTCTTGTTCTTGCTCTCTTGTTCTTCATTTAATTGTTCTAGTAAGCAATTAAGTGAGGGATCATCAAGATCATCCCCTTGGTGTGGACTTGCTTTAGAGAAGAAGATCCGAACGTTCTTCTTTATCGATTCATACAAGACTTAAAGGTAAATATCTTGTGGAATAGATTTTGCTTTGGGATTTAATGGTTTATGTTCTTGGACAAGGTTTGGAGTAGATTTTCTTATAATGCTTCCGCTATCTCGACGATCTAGAACGCTCCAAAACCCTATAGTGGTATCAGAGGGTGGTTACCCTCTTAATCTTTGTCTTGTTGAATTTATTTCGGTTTTGTGATTATTTGCATGCCAAATTGTTGATAACATGATTTTAATGCTTTTTGGGATATTTGCATGAAATATGTTATTTTTGAAAATATATTGAATTTGGAATTTTTTGGAAATTATTTTATTTGTCGGGTCCGAGAAGAGACTCTCGGGGAGCCAGAACGGAGGTACCAGACGGAGGTCACCGGAGGCCGGGGAGGCCGGCGGTGACCGAGCCCGTCCCCACTCTCGGGTGAGGCCGAGAGTGGTTGCAAGGCCGGTTTAGGCCTTCCAAGGCCCAAAACCGGGCCGTGTTTAGTTGGCCCGACTTGTTTTGTGCGTGGTGTTTGATCCGTGTCACGAACCCGCGATCCAATATTTCGAAAACTTTCAAAATTTAATCGATTTCGATAAACCGTTTTTCGAAAATGTCTAGTTTCGATAAACCCGACCAAGCAACTTTGCAAAATTAAAACCTGAATTATTGCATATTATTTGATAACATGTTTGTGTGATAACATGCTGGATGATGTGATGAAATGTATGATGCATTAGTAGCCCATTAGATTTTATCGCTTTCACGGTTTGCATACCGTTAGTGTTAGCATGTAATTATTCTTTTATTCGAGCCCATAAAGTGTAATTATTTTTTATCCAGTCTACGAACCGAGTATTAATTGTAATTATTAATCAAAGATGAGAAGGATGGAAAATCGAGCACAATGACGGTCTTGGAGGAAGTCCAAGAGCTAGTGGGAGCCCGAATGAGAAAGACGAGAATTTGTGAAGACTCGTAGAATTCTAAGTTTAGGATGGGCTATAAAATGCATATTTAACGCTTTCTGAATGCATGCTTGAATTATTTAATTAATAACATGCTTGCTTGATTAGCTTATAAGTTTATAAGCCATCACCTCACATGCAAAGATTAAAATCAACTTTAATTGTTTGCATGTTTAAAGCGTTGTGAACTATCATCACACGGGTTGTGATGGATGAGTTCAAATTTGAAACGTGTTT
This sequence comes from Geranium rotundifolium, assembly GCA_963920655.1. NCBI lineage: Eukaryota > Viridiplantae > Streptophyta > Magnoliopsida > Geraniales > Geraniaceae > Geranium > Geranium rotundifolium. Next base: position 16,104,895 of record OY987314.1, read on the forward strand.
GCACGGGTTGCAAATGACGGATTTAAATGAAGATAGTATGTGATACAATTAGAAACGTCACAACACGGGTTGTTGATGACGGGTTTGTAATTGTACCAAATACTTTCGAATTATTAAACACAACCAAATTACAAGCTAATTTCACTCAAGTGAGATGCCACCCAACTTCACACCCATGTAGAAACATTTTATCGGTGTCGTGCGCCTTAGCAGAGCATCGATCGAATGGGTTCTAGATGGGAATGGTAAACATTGTGGGATGTCGTGTGCCTTAGCGGAGCATCTGCACAAAGTTAACTCGTTAGTGAAGGTTGGTTGACTCAACCACGATTCTTGGCCTGAGGTCGAGCTGGGGCATCGGAAGGGTAAACCGTGTGTTTTTTCACATACCCTGACTAAGAGTTACATGGGTTGTAATTGGACGGACGTCCGACCTAAATAAGTCAATTGGAGCAGTGCGCCTTAGCGCACTTCAAATGACGAATAAGGGATCTTGGTTTAAGATTCTAAATCTTAGAATCTTATGGTTGGTGTTTAATTCGGATCTTCGTAAATTTATTCAACCATTCTGATTAAATTTACTTTCTTCGTGTAGAAATGGCTAGTAATTCAACAAACTCGTCTAATTTGTCGTTGAGAACTATACTCGAAAAGTGTAAACTCAATGGAACAAATTATCTGGACTGGGACAGAAATTTACGAATTGTGTTAAAGTTGGAACGCAGGGACTACGTCCTTGATAAGGCTATCCCGGAGGAGCCAGCTGCCAACACAACGAGGGTCGTTAAGGATGCGTACTAGAAACACCTTAGCGACTCTATCGACGTTGCATGGTCATGCTGGGCTGCATGGAGGCGAACCTCCAGAAGCAGTTTATGGAGCTATCCCATGATCCGTTTGCAATGCTTGCACAGATCAAGGATATGTTCAAGGAGAAAGTACGTATTGAAAAATACACTGTTCTCCGAGAACTCATTGCTTGCAAGATGTCAGCAGGCAGCTCCGTAGGTCCTCACGTCCTACAGATGAAGGGGCATTTTTACCATATGACTAGTATCGGTATGTCTATGGAAAAGGAAATGGCTGCGGATTTTATTCTGCAATCCCTTCCTCATGCATATGGTGGGTTCGTCATGAACTATCACATGCATGATATGGACAAGACCGCGTCGGAGTTGCACAGCATGCTAGTGACTGCCGAGAAGAGCATACGGGGCAGTTCGCCCAAAAATGTCCTTATGGTCAAGAAGGGACCCAGCTTCAAAGCTGGTGGTGGAAAGGGTAAAGGCCCAAAGCACCTGGCAGGGAAGAACAGACGACCATTTATTCCTAGACCTCCCATGCCCGTACAAGGCAAAGGGAAGGCAAAGGAGTCGGTCTGTTACTACTGTCAAAAGATTGGTCATTGGAGGAAAGACTGTCAGCAGATGAAGGAGGACCAAAAGAAGGGCGGTGGGGCCGCTGCTTCATCAGGTATTCCATTAGGGCTATATCTTTCTACAATTAATACCTGGGTACTAGACACTGGAGTTGAGTCTCATGTCTGTGCGGATATACACGTGTTACACAGTAGAAGAGATATGGGGGAAAGCGAGGTGGACCTAAGAGTTGGGAACAATACTAGAGTTGCCTCAACTGCCGTGGGTTCTGTGAACCTTATTTTGCCCAGTGGGCTTGTAATTGAACTTAATGATGTGTTTTGCGTACCTGCTTTCAGCAGGAATATTATCTCAATTTCTCTTCTTGACAAAGAGGGTTATTATTTTAATATTAAGAACGGTTTTTTTGATATTATGCGCAATAACATGTATTATGGGAATGCTCACACTGTTGGAGGTTTATACATATTGAATATGTAAAACTCGAGATCCAACATGCTCTATAATGTAAATGCTAAGAGGTTTAAAGCTAATGATTTAGACCAAACTCTTATCTGCATTGTCGTCTAGGTCACATAAATGAGAAACGCATCTCTGCGCTTCATAAGTGCGGACTTCTAAGTCAATTCGAATTCCAAACGATTGAAAGATGCGAAGCTTGTTTAATGGGCAAGATGACTAAAGCGCCCTTCACTGGTTTAGGTGAGAGGGCAGGTGATCTATTGGGTCTAATACATTCAGACGTATGTGGACTAATGAGTACACCAGCCAGAGGTTGTTTAGGCAACTTTATCACATTTACTGACGATTTCAGTAGATATGGTTATGTCTATCTCATGAGACATAAGTCCGAAGCTTTTGATAAATTCAAAAAGTTTAGGACTGAAGTAGAAAACCAACTCGGAAAGAGTATCAAGGCACTCCGTTCTGATCGGGGTGGAGAATACTTATCCGAGGAGTTTCTTAGTTATCTTACTGAAGGTGGAATACTATCTCAGTGGACTCCGCCAGGAACACCGCAACTTAATGGTGTGTCCGAGCGGAGGAATCGAACATTGTTAGATATGGTTCGATTAATGTTAAGTCTCACTGATCTCCCGATCTCCTTCTGGGGTTATGCTCTGCAAACGGCCGCTTTCATAATAAATAGGGCTCCGTCGAAAGCAGTGGAAGGGACATCATTCGAAAAATGGTACGGGAAGGAACCCGTTTTGTCCTTCCTAAAAATCTGGGTTTGCGAGGCTTATGTAAAACGGTTGCTTGCAACCAAGCTCGAACCGAGATCATATAAGTGCACTTTCGTCGGATATCCAAAAGAAACAAAAGGATACTACTTCTACAAACCGAGCGAAAATAAAGTTTTTGTCGCTCGAGGTGGGACATTCTTGGAAAAAGAGTTCATTTCCAAGACATTTAGTGGGAGGGCTGTTCATCTTGATGAAGCTCTAGATGAAATGGTCACTCGGGAACCACTAGACGACCCACTAGAAGAAGTAGAGCCAGAAGTGGTCATTGAGCATGAACCAATAGCTACAGTTAATGAGGATGGTCCGAGGCGGTCTGAAAGGATAAGTCATGCACCTGTCAGATACGGTTTCTTAGCAACTGAAGGTGATGGTTTAGTATTAGTGGACAATGATCCAGCTACCTTTCGAGAGGCCTTGGACGGAACCGACTCTGAGAAATGGCTGGAAGCCATGAGGGAAGAAATGCAATCCATGTCAGATAATCAAGTGTGGGACTTGGTGGATCATACCCCTGACGTAAAAGTCATAGGGTGTAAATGGATCTTTAAAATAAAGATAGACATGGATGGCAAACCTCAGACCTATAAAGCAAGACTGGTAGCAAAAGGTTATAGACAAATCCACGGAATTGACTATGAAGAGACCTTTTCTCCAGTAGCTATGGTCAAATCTATCCGCATTCTACTTGCCGTAGCAGCGTATCACAACTATGAGATATGGCAAATGGATGTCAAAACTGCCTTCCTCAACGGGAGGTTAGCTGAGGACGTTTATATGTCCCAGCTTGAGGGTTTTGAGGATCCAAAGAATAAGGGAAAGATTTGCAAGTTGCTCAAATCAATCTATGGTTTGAAGCAAGCATCTCGGAGTTGGAATCAGCGTTTTGATGAAGTAGTGAAACAGTTTGGCTTCGTCAAAAACGATGATGAACCTTGCGTGTATAAAAAGGCAAATGGGAGCAATGTAGTCTTCTTGGTGCTTTATGTTGATGACATACTGCTCATTGGAAACGATGTCCCTACCTTGCTCTTAACAAAGACTTGGTTAGGTGAGTGTTTCGCAATGAAGGACTTAGGTGAGGCCTCTTACATCTTGGGGATCAAGATATATAGAGACCGTGCCAAGCGAGTCTTGGGGTTAAGTTAAAGCACCTACATAGACAAAGTGTTGAGACGATTCTCAATGCAAGATTCAAAGAAAGGATTGCTGCCCATGCGTCATGGCATAAAGCTTAGCAAGATGCAGTGTGTGTGGATGAGATGGGTAGTTCTGTGTGGGTGCGTGCGCCTCCGCGTAGTAGTCACATTAGTTCTATATATAGTTCAAGCTTGGTAGACTTGTCTACGATTGTTAGCTAGGGCTGACCTAGGGTATCAGTATAGGGTATGCCCCGTACTAACAAGTACAGACCCTAGCCAGGAACTACATGGTCTTGTAGATGGATTTACTCCTACCTTTATGCACTCAATTGGAGCAGTGAGCCTCCGTTCACTTCAATTGAGAGTATGATGGAATCCTGGTTCAGATTCTAAAGTTAGAATCAGAAAGTGTTTTATAATTAAATCTCCAACTTCAATTTTAATTAATACTAATTAAAAGTTGTTTACTGTGTAGATATAATATGGCAAACACGAATCACTCTGGTAGCGCGCTTAGGTCACTAATCGAGAATGATAAGCTTAACGGCGTAAACTTTCTCGATTGGGACCGGAATTTGAGACTCGTTCTCAAGCATGAACGTAAGGATTATATCCTTACCCAGGAACAAGCACCTACTAAACCAGCACTGAACGCCTCAAGGGCGCTAAGGGATACCTACCAGAAATTCCTTAGTGACCGGATTGACGTGCAGTGCATCATGATGGGCAGTATGGTGCCGGACTTGCAGCAACAGTTCTTGGACATTTCCGACGATCCCAAAGCCTGTATGACTAAGATCGAGAAAATGTTCAAAGAGAAAGCGCGTGTTGAAAGATACGACACTTTCGTTGAGCTGATGTCTTGCAAGCTAAAGGCTGGAGCTCCTGTCAGTCCTCATGTCCTTAAGATGAAACGTCTTAAGCAGGATACTTGACAAAAATTATGGATGAAAATTGAGAACGATTCAGTAGTTTTCTGGCCTAAGGTTTTAACCAGACGGTTGAAGAAATCAATTCAGGGAAATTGAGCCATTTTGTCTAAACCGAAATTAGAACTCAAGTTAATGGGTTTAATTTGGGTTTTAGTTAAACGGGCTTAAAGCCCATTTAGGGATTTAAGTTATGAATGGGAACAAATGCAAATAAGAGTTTATGAAGAATAGATATGCAATTTTAATTTGAAATTCAATTTTAATTTTCAAATTAAAACTACAATATATCTTCCATTATTTTCTCTAATTTTAGCAACTAGTCCCATCTTCTTCCTCCCCTCATTGCTGAATTCTCTCTCCCTTTCATCCTCCATTGTTGTTAAGCTTCTCTCAAAATTCATAGCAAAATTTGAGTGAAAACCTTCTTCGGTTGTGGTGCTTGTGTGGACCTAATAGAGAAACACTAAGCTTGTGTTTTCATCGATTAGAAGAGGTAACTTTCAGATTTAATTTATATATATAACATGTTGAATTTGCATTAAGATCAGTGCTTGCATCGATCACCACGGTTACATAACGTCCGCTGCATGATATTTATCGATTGGAACCCGTGGTGATCTCTTTCAGTGGTATCAGAGTCATGGTTGTTATGTATTCTTCTACATGTTTAAATCTGATTTTTTTTTGAGTTTATATGTGTTCATCAACTTAGCAGGCATGTGAATCGAAAAAAATTTCAGATTTGATTAATTTTGGAAAATTGGAAAATAATTTTTTTTGGGTGTTTCGGGTTAGCCATGGCCGACCAAGTCGAGACTCTTGGTGGACCATGGAATGCCCTAGGGCAGACCATGGTCAGCACCAAGGGTCGACGAGGGTCACCTACGGGCGACCATAACAGCCCTCGCGGGTGACCAGGGTCTACCCTAGGGGTGACCATGGCTGACCTCGCGGGCTACCATGGTCGTTCCCGTGGCCGACCACGGTCAGCCCCGCGAGCGACCTCGGCATCCCTTACGGGACACCGTGGTTGCCTCCGCGGGTGACCTCGGTTGAGCCGGTTCGACTCGACCAGATTCGAGGTGAACCGGTTGGTTCGCGAGAATATTTTGAAACCCTAAAAAATTTAATTTTCAGATTTGGTTCGGTTTTGATAAACCAGCGAGAACCGGTCCAAAATTCAATTAATCAGTTAAAACGTCCGGTTTCGATAAACCGGAATTTTTCCACACTTAAGAAAGATAAAATTTGGAAAATTTATTTGTTTAATAAGCATGTTGATTGTGTACATGATCTTTGATAACATGATGTTTTCCACATGATGCTAGCTAAGCCCATTAGATTTGCATTTTAATTTCGGTTTTGCAACCTGCGTGTTGCTTAATTTTGGGTTGTAGTAAATACGGCCTGCGTGTCGTGATTTATATTTCATTTTATTTATTTAAATTTGTAATCACGAAGACTGACACAAGAATTAAGTCAAGAGGAAGACTTGGATTGGAGGAGGCTCGAAGCCAGTGGCAGTTCACAAGAATGGAGCAAGTTTGGATCTTGAAGACCATGTCTTTAGGATTAGTATTGCTAGATTCTTAGGAACTTAAGATGGGCTTAGCTATGCATATATTTATTGTTACATTTATATGTTTGAATGTATGAATGTATGATAGTTTAAATATACAAGTTTATGTATGATTTGCTATCACCCATATGCAAAGATTAAAATCGGAATTTAATCAGACTCGCATGTAACCGGCTAAGGGATCATCTTTGCATGAATTTGCAATTGATGATCCCAGATTAAGATTGTATCGATATACAATCAGACTTTTATAATTCACTTAATCGCAAATAATTACAAGTCAAACGTGATACCATCCAAGTTTGGGCACTCAAAAGGGCTTTGACCCTATGGATGTCTGTACGCCTCCGCGTAACATTCATAGAGAAAAAGTCTAGATGAGATGGGTAGTTCTGTGTGGGTGCGTGCGCCTCCGCGTAGTAGTCACACTAGTTCTATCCATAGTTCAAGCTTGGTAGACTTGTCTACGATTGTCAGCTAGGGCTGACCTAGGGTATCAGTATAGGGTATGCCGTGTACTTTTAGTACAGACCCTAGCCAGGAATTACATGGTTTTGTAAATGGATGTATTCCTACCTTGATGCTCTCAATTGGAGCAGTGAGCCTCCGTTCACTTCAATTGAGGGTATGATAGGATCCTGGTTCATATTCTAATGTTGGAATCAGACAAGTGTTTTATAACTAAATCTCCAACTTGAATTTTAATTAATTTTACCATGTAGAACTAAAAGGCAAACACAACACAATGGAGTAATAGCGCATTGAGAGTCTAGATTGAGGACAGACTCAAGAGTGTGAATTACTAAGATTTGAATAGAAACTTGAGGCTTGTACTCAAGCATGAATGCAAGTAGTATATCCTTACCAAGGGACCTCATGTTGAGCCACCGCTGAACGCCGCTAGGGCACTAAGGATACTTATCATAGTTCCTTAGTAACCAATTCGACGAGTCATGCATTATGGCGGGCAGTAGGATGCCAGAGTTGCAGAAGCAGTTCAGGAACGTTTCAGATCACTCTCATATCTGTAAGGCAGAGTTCAAGGAAATGTTCAAGGAGAAAGCTCGTGTCGAAAGATATGATCTTTCAGAGAACTCAACTCCTGCAAGCATAAGGATGAAACCATGTTAGTCCCCATGTCATGAAAATGAAATGTCTTCAGGAACATCTAGCTAGACTCGGTTTTGATGATCAGGTGGAAATGGCAGCGGATTTAATGTTGCAGTCACTTCCAGATACATATAGTGATTTCATAGTAAATTACAATATGCATGACATGGACAAGTCCTTAACAGAGCTTCATGGGATGCTTGTGACCGCTGAAAAGAACCTCAAGGGCAAGACCAAGGAGGTCCTTATGGTCAACAAGAAGGTCAACTTCAAGAAAGCTGATCTGGGTAAGGGTAAGGCTCCTGGGCACCTTACAGGGCAGATCAGACACCCCAAGCATCCAAAGGTTCAAGCAGCTCCCAAAACTGCTGTGAATTCTAAAGACAAATTGGAGGACATCTGCTATCACAGCAATGAGCCAGGACATGGGAATAAGGGATTGTAAGCAATACAAGGATCATGTGAACAAGAGTGGGCATCCACGTCTTCAGGATCAGGCATTGTCATTTAAGGTACATAGGCGAGAAACGAATTTCAATACTTCACAAGTGTTGACTTTAAGTCCGTTTGAATTCACTCAAACTGAAAGATGCAAGTCTTGCTTAATGAGCGAGAAACGCATTTCAACACTTCACAAGTGTGGAATTTTTAAGTCTGTTTGAATTCACTCAAACTGAGAGATGCAAGGCTCGCCTAATGGGCAAAATGACAGAGGCACCTTTCACAGGTTTATGTGAAAGGCGAGTGACTTATTAAGTCTAATACATTCCGACGTATGTGGACCTATGAGTACTCAGGCCAGAAGAGAGTTGAACTAATACTTGAATCGGGAAACGGTCGCATTCATTTTGAATCGGGCTCCGATGAAGACAACGATAGTACACCTTGTGACAGTCATTCTGTCTCCCATTACTGTGGATGCGTGCGCCTCCGCGTAGCATTCATTGGGATGTGAGCTGAATAAGGTAATCAGTTCTATTTGGATAAGTGCGCCTCTGCGTAGTAGCCAAATAAGAGCTGGACCAGAGTCACAGAAGCACATGACACTCATTACGTCTCTCGTTACTGTGGATGCGTGCGCCTCTGCGTAGTTTTCATTGGGATGGGAGCGGGATGAGATGGTCAGTTCTATTTGGATGCGTGCGCCTTCGCGTAGTAGCCAAATAAGAAATGGACCACAGTCATATATGGTGTGGGAAACATTCTAGTATGTATTTCCTAAAAGATTTGGGTAGCAGAGATGCAGGCATCCAAATCACACAAATGTGTCTTCGTAAGGTATCCTTAAGAAACTAAGAGATACAACTTCTACATACCCAGCGAGTACAAAGTCTTTGTTGCTCGAGGAGGGGTATTTTGGAGAAATATTTTATTTCCAAAACAGCTAGTGGGAATCCCGTGCATCCCGAAGAAATTTGAGAGGATGCGGAACAGCCTGAAGCAATTCACGAGCCTGCTATGCAAGATATAGAAGTACTGGAGCCTCAGATGGTCGTAGATGAAGAATCACTCTCTACAGAAATTCCAGATGGTCCAAGGAGGTCTAACAGATCTCGTCATGTTCCAGACAGATATGGCTTCACAGCCACTGCGGGAAATGACTTGATATTGATGGATCAGGATGATACAGAAACCTTCAGACAAGCTTTGACCAGTCCACACTCCGAAAAATGGTAGAACGCCATGAGTGAGGAAATGAAATCCATGTATGACAACCAAGTCTGGTGCTTGGTGGATCAAACTCCTGGGATAAAACCCATCGGTTATGAGTGGGTCTATAGGATCAAGACCAACATGGATGGAAGTCCTCAGACCAATATGGCTAGGATGGTTGTAAAAGGTTATCGTCAGATTCAATAAATGTATTATGATGACACCTGTTCACCAGTAGCAATGGTCAAATTGATCCGGATTATGCTTAGCCATAACTATGGTAGATGGATTTCAAAACCCCTTCCTTAGCAGGAACTTACTAGAGGGCGTGTATATCACACGACCTGTGGGTTTTTTAGATCCAAAGAATCCCGGAAAGATATGTAAGCTGCAAAGATCCATTTATGGATTAAAGCAAGCTTCACGGAGTTGGAACATTCGTTTTGATGAAGCTGTAAGGGAATTCGGCTTCATCAAAAACAAAGTGAGCCTTGCGTACATAAGAAAGCGAGTGGGAGTAATATTGTATTCTTGATATTTATTCATCGGGAATGACATCCCGACCTTGCCACCAAAGCTTGGTTAGGGAAGTACTTATCGATGAAGGACTTAGGTGATGCTACATTTAATGTAGGCATCAGGATCTCTACAGATAATTCCAAAAGGATTTTGGGCCTAAGTCAGAACATGTTGCTAAGTCACAACATGTACATAGGTAAAGTGTTGAGAAGATCTCAATGCTTGATTCTAAGAAAGGATACATACCCATGCGTCATGGCATTAAGCTTAGCAAGCTACAGAGTCCTAGTACTCCTGATAAGCTGAGCAGGATGAGTAAGATCCCTTATGCTTCGGTTGTGGGATCCATTATGTATGCCAGGATGTGCACGAGACTGGAAGTCTCGTTTGCACTAAGCTGTACCAGCAGATTCAAATCTAACCCCGAACAGTTAAACTGGATTGCTGTCAAAGGCCATCCTCAAATATTTGAGGAGGATCGAGAATGCATTTTGGTTAATAGGGATGAAGATAGAGAACTAGCAGTCTAAGGACAAGTCGATGCTAGTTTTCAGATGACATCAAAATTCAGTCAGGATATATTTGGTGTTGAGTGGTGCGTTTCTAGCTGGATAAGCTTTAAGCAAGCCAAAATTGCCAACTCTACAGCGGATGATAAGTATATAGCTGCAACAAAAGCAGCTAAAGAGGCTGTATGGATTAGAAGCTTTCTGATCGGATTAGATGCAACGCCGCGAGCGTCTGATCCGATAAGCTTGTTGTGGGACAACACACGTGCCGTAGCTATTGCTCCAGAGCCCAAATTCCACAACAGATCCAAACATATACTCAGCAGGAATCACCTCGTGAGAGTTATCACATATAGAGGTAATGTGGAGATTAAACACTATTCGACTGATGATAATATGGCCGATATCTTGACAAAGGCTCAGCCGCAGCCTAGGCATGAGTAACATGCAAGGTCTATGGGAGTAGATCAGAACTTAAATTGGAACTAGGGGCAAGTGGGAGATTGTTAGAGTTATGCCCCAGTCCAATATATAAGTGATCTACAGATGTAATGTTTTATAATCTTTTCGAATAAATAAATCGGCATATATTACTAATGTGTTGTAGTAATATATCGAATGTAATTTGATCTATGTCATTACGTGTGTAACTACTAATAGTAGATCTATAGATCAGAAAGAATTACATTTGATGAGTCCCTGATCAGCTAAGCTTCTTTAAGAAGCGATCAGTATGAAACCAACTCCTTGTGATCCCGCTCTACTGATCATGGCAAAGTATGTGCCGGAGTTATATCATAGATACCATCAGGTCGATGATATCGGACAACCCGATTGTGAGTATGCTGCATAGATCCAGTCATGAGATACTCACATATCGTAACTTGTCATTATATCCTAAGACCAAGGAGTCTTTGTGTACAATATGTAACGAATACCTAAGTTTGACCTAGTCTAACGTTATCTGTAAAAGGGTAACTATAACGGCTTCGATTGGCTTTGATATTGATTACACTAGTGAACTCGAAAGGCGTCTGAGGGGTTTATCACTCATACTTCGTTATGAGAAAGATATCCGTTTAGGGCACTTGATGAGTATGACTGAAGAAAGAGCACGGTCGTGCAGGTGATACCTTAGTATCAGTTTTCAGTCATCTCAGATATCAAGAAACAGTGATTGATAAATTAGGATGACCATTCTATGCCTATTGATCAATCTGGATATCGGTTTGATAAAAGGACAGTGACATGTACGATAACAGGTTAAGGCGAATAATCGATAATCACGAACATTGGATAATCATAATGTCTTGCTAGAGGCCACTTATGATGGAAAGGGTAAAATAGTAATTTTACCAGTCTAGCAATTATTCGTGAGCCTAGAGGGTCACACGAATTAAGCACGATACATGACAACAATTATGGATGAAAATTGAAAACGATTCAGTAGTTTTCTGGCCTAAGGTTTTAACCAGACGGTTGAAGAAATCAATTCGAGGAAATTGAGCCGTTTTGTCTAAACCAAAATTAGAACTCAATTTAATGGGTTTAATTTGGGTTTTATTTAAACGGGCTTAAAGCCCATTTAGGGATTTAAGTTATGAATGTGATCAAATGCAAATAAGAGTTTATGAAGGATAGATATGCAATTTTAATTTGAAATTCAATTTTAATTTTCAAATTAAAATTACAATATATCTTCCATTATTTTCTCTAATTTTAGCAACTAATCCCATCTTCTTCCTCCCCTCATTGCTGAATTCTCTCTCCCTTTCATCCTCCATTGTTGTCAAGCTTCTCTCAAAATTCATAGCAAAAATTTGAGTGAAAATCTTTTTCAGTTGTGGTGCTTGTGTGGACCTAATAGAGAAACACTAAGCTTGTGTTTTCATCGATTAGAAGAGGTAACCTTCAGATTTAATTTATATATATAACATGTTGAATTTGCATTAAGATCAGTGCTTGCATCGATCACCACGGTTACATAACGTCCGCTGCATGATATTTATCGAATGGAACCCGTGGTGATCTCTTTCACGGTCTTGGAGAATGTCCAAGAGCTAGTGGAAGCCCGAATGAAAAAGGAGAGAAGATGTTATGACTCGTAGAATCCTAAGATTAGGATGGGCTATAAAATGCATATTAAACGCTTTATGTTTGCTTGCTTGTATTGTTTAAATAATAACATTCTTGCATGGTTAGCTTATAAGTTTATAAGCCATCACCTCACATGCACAGATTAAAATTGATTTTAATTGGTTGCATGTTTAAAGCGTTGTGAACCATCATCGCACGGGTTGTGATGGATGAGTTCAAATTTGAAACGTGTTTGCACGGGTTGCAAATGACGGTTTCAAATGAAGATAGTATGTGATACAATTAGAAACGTCACAACACGGGTTGTTGATGACGGGTTCGTAATTATGCTAAATACTTTCGAATTATTAAGCACAACCAAATTTGAGTCAAGTGAGATGCCACCCAAATTCACACCCATGTAGAAACATTTTATCGGTGTCGTGTGCCTTAGCGGAGCATCGATCGAATGGTTTCTATATGGGAATGGTAAATTTTGTGGGATGTCGTGCGCCTTAGCGGAGCATCTGCACAAAGTTAACTCGTTAGTGAAGGTTTGTTGACTCGACCACGATTCTTGGCCTGAGGTCGAGCTGGGGCATCGGAAGGATAAGCCGTGTGTTTTTGCACATACCCTGACCAAGAGTTACACGGGTTGTAATTGGACGGCCGTCCTACCTAAATAACTCAATTGGAGCGGTGCGCCTTAGCGTACTTCAAATGACAAATAAGGGATCTTGGTTTAAGGATTCTAAACCTTAGAACGGATGGTTGGTGTTTAATTCGGATCTTCGTAAATTTATTCAATTTTTCTAATTAAATTTACTTTCTTCGTGTAGAAATGGCTAATAATTAAACAAACTCGTCTATTTTGTCGTTGAGGACTATACTCGAAAAGTGTAAACTCAACGGGACAAATTATCTGGACTGGGACAGGAATTTACGACTTGTGTTAAAGTTTGAACGCAGTGAGTACGTCCTTGATAAGGCTATCCCGGTGGAGCCAGCTGCCAACGCAACGAGGGTCGTTAAGGATGCGTACAAGAAACACCTTAGCAACTCTATCGACGTTGCGTGTGTCATGCTGGGCTACATGGAGGCGGACCTCCAGAAGCAGTTTATGGAGCTATCCCATGATCCGTTTGCAATGTTTGCACAGATCAAGAATATGTTCAAAGAGAAAGTACGTATTGAAAAATACACTGTTCTCCGAGAACTCATTGCCTGCAAGATGTCAGCAGGCAGCTTCGTAGGTCCACACATCCTACGTATGAAAGAACATTTCGACCATATGACTAGTACCGGTATGTCTATGGAAAAGGAAATGGCTGCGGATTTTATTCTGTAATCCCTTCGTCATGCATATGGTGGGTTCATCATGAACTATCACATGCATGACATGGAGAAGACCGCGTCGGAGTTGCACAACATGCTAGTGACTGCCGAGAAGAGCATAAGGGGCAGTTCGCCCAAAAGTGTTCTTATGGTCAAGAAGGGATCTAGCTTCAAAGCTGGTGGTGGAAAGGGTAAAGCCCCAATGCACCTGGCAGGAAAGATCAGAGGACCATTTGTTCCTAGACCTTCCATGCCCGTGAAGGGCAAGGGAAGGCAAAGGAGTCGGTCTGTTTCTATTGTCAAAAGCCTGGTCATTGGAAGAAGGACTGTCAGCAGCTGAAGGAGGATCAGAAGAAGGGCGGTGGGGCCGCTACTTCATCAGGTATTCCATTAGAGCTATATCTTTCTACGATAAATACTTGGGTACTACACATTGGAGCTGAGTCTCATGTCTGTGCGGATGTGCAGGTGTTGCATAGTAGAAGATGGTTACTGTTTTAATATTTAGAACGGGTTTTTTAATATTATGCGCAACAACATGTTTTATGGCAATGCTCACACTGTTGGAGGTTTATACATATTGAATATGAAAAACTCGAGATCCAACATGCTCTATAATATAAATGCTAAGAGGTTTAAAGCTAATGATTTAGACCAAACTCTAATCTGGCATTGTCGTCTAGGTCACATTAATGAGAAACACATCTCAGCGCTTTATAAGCGCGGACTTCTAAGTCAATTCTAATTCCAAACGATTGATAGATGCGAAGCTTGTTTGATGGGCAAGATGACTAAAGCGCCCTTCACTGGTCTAGGTGAGAGGGCAGGTGATCTATTGGGTCTAATACATTCAGACGTATGTGGACCAATGAGTACACCAGCCAGAGGTGGTTTAGGCTACTTTATCACATTTACTGATGATTTCAGTAGATATAGTTATGTCTATCTCATGAGACATAATTTGGAGGCAGATGGTATGCGTCCGCTCCTAGTTCCAACCATTTTCTTGATCGGTTTTGGTTTGGAAGAGAAGAGCAAAATCTTACAGTTGCAGATTTTTGATTTGTGGTGCCCTAGCGGTTTGACAAGATAGAGGAGGTACAAAGTCTTTTCTGCGTGGAAGTTGAAAGGGGTTGGGAGCCGATTGGTTTGTTGTCAGTTTTTTTTCAACCATTCCCCTTTTTGAATTTTTAACAATTCCAACTGGGCTTTTGATAATGAAATTCGGGCCCGGCTAGATTTTGTGGACCCTCTTCGGTCGTAGAGTCGGCAATGGTGTCCTGCTTCTTGCTTTTCAGCTGAACGCTCCACCGTTCAACATAAACATATAACCCAACTGACTTTTTAAGTCATCGGGGTCTGTCTGGAAAACTAGCGTCAACATATCCTTTGACGACTAGATCATCATTTCTTCCCCCGTATACAAGAAAAGCGTCTTTGGTTTTTCTCAAAAATCGAGAATCGCCTTGACGGCAATCCAATGTTCCTCACCGGGTTCGGACTGATGTCTACTGGTACAGCTTAGGGCAAACGAGACATCCGGTCTCGTACATATCATGGTACACATTATGGACCCTATAGCCGAAGCATATGGGATCTCATTCATTCTTGCTAGCTCTGCAGGTGTCTCAGCACACTACTTCTTGCTTAGCTTTATGCCATGACGCATGGGCAGCAGTCCTTTCTTTGAATCTAGCATCGAGAATCTTCTCAATATTTTGTCTATATAGGTGCTTTGACTTAAGCCCAAGACCCGCTTGGCACGGTCTCTATATATCTTGATCCCCAAGATGTAAGAGGCCTCGCCTAAGTCCTTCATTGCGAAACACTCACCTAACCAAGTCTTTGTTAAGAGCAAGGTAGGGACGTTGTTTCCAATGAGCAGTATGTCATCAACATAAAGCACCAAGAAGACTACTTTGCTCTCATCTGCCCTTTTATATGTACGCAAGGTTCATCATCGTTCTTGATGAAGCCAAACTGTTTCACAACTTCATCAAAACGTTTATTCCAACTCCGAGATGCTTGCTTCAAACCATAAATTGATTTGAGCAACTTGCAAATCTTTCCCTTATTCTTAGGATCCTCAAAACCCTCAGGCTGGGACATATAAACGTCTTCAGCTAACCTCCCATTGAAGAAGGCGGTTTTGACGTCCATTTGCCATATCTCAAAATGGCTACGGCAAGTAGAATGCGGATAGATTTGACCATAGCTACTGGAGAAAAGGTCTCTTCATAGTCAATTCCGTGGATTTGCCTATAACCTTTTGCTACCAGTCTTGCTTTATAGGTCTGAGGTTTGCCATCCATGTCCATCTTTATTTTAAAGATCCATTTACACCCAATGACTTTTACGTCAGGGGTTTGATCCACCAAGTCCCACACTTGATTATCTGACATGGATTGCATTTCTTCCCTCATGGCTTCCAGCCATTTCTCAGAGTCGGTTCCGTCCTTATTAACTGTAGCTATTGGTTCTTGCTCAACGACTACTTCTGGTGGGTTGTCCAGTGGTTCCTGAGTGACCATCTCATCTAGAAATTCATTAAGATGAACAGCCCTCCCACTGACTGTCTTGGAAATAAATTCTCTTTCCAAGAATGTCCCACCTCGATTATGAATGCGGCCGTTTGCAGAGCGTAACCCCAGAAGGAGATCGGGAGATCAGTGAGACTTAACATCGATCGAACCATATCAAACAATGTCCGATTCCTTCGCTCGGACACACCATTGAGTTGCGGTGTTCTTGGCGGAGTCTACTGAGATAGTATTCCACTTTCTGTAAGAAACTCTTCGGATAAGTATTCTCCACCCCGATCAGAACGGAGTGCCTTGATACTTTTTCCGAGTTGGTTTTCTACTTTAGTCCTAGACTCCTTGAATTTATCAAAGGCTATGGACTTATGTCTTATGAGATAGACATAATCATATCTACTGAAATCATCAGTAAACGTGATAAAGTAGCCTAAACCACATCTGGCTGGTGTACTCATTTGGTCCACATACGTTTGAATGTATTAGACCTAATAGATCACCTGCCCTCTCACCTAAACCAGTGAAGGGCGTTTCAGTCATCTTGCCCATTAAACAAGCTTCGCATCTATCAATCGTTTGGTATTTGAATTGACTTAGAAGTCCGCGCTTATGAAGCGCTGAGATGCGTTTCTCATTTATGTGACCTAGACGACAATGCCAGATTAGAGTTTGGTCTAAATCATTAGCTTTAAACCTCTTAGGTAGAACAAGGTTAACAGAACCCACGGCAGTTGCGGTAACTCTCACGTTGTTCCCAACTCTTAGGTCCACCTCGCTTTCCCCATATCTCTTCTACTATTCTACACTTGTATATCCGTACAGACATGAGACTCAGCTCTAGTGTCTAGTACCCAAGTATTTATCGTAGAAAGATATAGCTCTAATGGAATACCTGATGAAGTAGCGGCCCCACCGCCCTTCATCTGATCCTCCTTCAGCTGCTGACAGTCTTTCTTCCAGTGACCAGGCTTTTGGCAATAGAAACAGACCGACTCCTTTGCCTTCCCCTTGCCTTTTACGGGCATGGAAGGTTTAGGAACAAATGGTCTGATCTTCCTTGCCAGGTGCATTGGGCCTTTACCCTTGCCACCACCAGCTTTGAAGCTGGATCCCCTCATACGTAGGACGTGTGGACCTACGGAGCTGCCAGCTGACATCTTGCTGGCAATGAGTTCTCGGAGAACAGTGTATTTTTCAATACGTACTTTCTTTTTGAACATATCCTTGATCTGCGCAAACATTGCAAACGGATCATGAGATAGCTCCATAAACTGCTTCTGGAGGTCCGCCTCCATGCAGCCCAGCATGACACACGCAACGTCGATAGAGTCGTTAAGGTGTTTCTGGTACACATCCTTAACGACCCTCGTTGCGTTGGCAGCTGGCTCCACCGGGATAGCCTTATCAAGGACGTACTCCCTGTGTTCCAACTTTAACACAAGTCGTAAATTTCTGTCCCAGTCTAGATAATTTGTCCCGTTGAGTTTACACTTTTTGAGTATAGTCCTCAACGACAAATTAGACGAGTTTGTTGAATTACTAGCCATTTCTACACGAAGAAAGTAAATTTAATCAGAAAAGTTGAATAAATTTACGAAGATCCGAATTAAACACCAACCATCTGCTTCTAAGGTTTAGAATCTTAAACCAAGATCCCTTATTCGTCATTTGAAGTACGCTAAGGCGCACCGCTCCAATTGACTTATTTAGGTAGGACGTCCGTCCAATTACAACCCGTGTAACTCTTAGTCAGGGTATGTGCAAAAACACACGGCTTACCCTTCCGATGCCCCAGCTCGACCTCAGGCCAAGAATCGTGGTCGAGTCAACCAACCTTCACTAACGAGTTAACTTTGTGCAGATGCTCCGCTAAGGCGCACGACATCCCACAAAGTTTACCATTCCCATCTAGAACCCATTCGATCGATGCTCCGCTAAGGCGCACGACACCGATAAAATGTTTCTACATGGGTGTGAATTTGGGTGGCATCTCACTTCACTCAAATTATCTTGTAAATTGGTTGTGCTTAATAATTCGAAAGTATTTGGTACAATTACGAACCCGTCATCAACAACCCGTATTGTGACGTTTCTAATTGTATCACATACTATCTTCATTTGAATCCGTCATTTGCAACCCGTGCAAACACGTTTCAAATTTGAACTCATCAATCACAACTCGTGCGATGATAGTTCACAACGCTTTAAACATGCAAACAATTAAAGTTGATTTTAATCTTTGCATGTGTGGTGATGGCTTATAAACTTATAAGCTAATCATGCAAGCATGTTATTAATTAAATAATTCAAGCAAGCATTCATAAAGCGTTAAATATGCATTTTATAGCCCATCCTAAACTTAGGATTCTACGAGTCTTCACATATTCTCGTCTTTCTCATTCGGGCTCCCACTAGCTCTTGGACTTCCTCCAAGATCGTCATCGTGCTAGATTTTCCATCCTTCTCGTCTTTGAGTAATAATTACAATTAATACTCGGTTCGTAGACCGGATAAAAAATAATTACACTTTATGGGCTCGAATAAAAGAATAATTACACGCTAACACTAACGGTATGCAAACCGTGAAACCGATAAAATCTAATGGGCTACTAATGCATCATACATTTCATCACATCATCCAACATGTTATCACACAAACATGTTATCAAATAATATGCAATAATTCTGATTTTAATTTTGCCAAGTTGCTTGGTCGGGTTGATCGAAACTAGACCTTTTCGAAAAACGGTTTATCGAAACCGATTAAATTTTGAAAGTTTTCGAAATATTGGATCGCAGGTTCGTGACACGGATCAAACACCACGGACGAACCAAGTCGGGCCAAGCCAATGGGCCGAAGCCCCATTGGGCCGAGCCCAACTATGCACGGCCCGGTTTTGGGCCTTGGAAGGCCTAAACCGGCCTTGCCGCCACTCTCGGCCTCGCCCGAGAGTGGGAACGGGCTCGGTCACCACCGGCCTCCCCGGCCTCCGTTGACCTCCGTTCGGTACCTCCAATCCGGCTCCCCGAGAGTCCCTTCTCGGACCCGACAAATCCAATAATTTCCGAAAAATTCCAAATTCAATATATTTTCAAAAATAACATATTTCATGCAAATATCCCAAAAAGCATTAAAATCATGTTATCAGCAATTATGGCATTTGTATCATTACAAAACCGAAATAACATACAAGGATCTCGTAGTGGTAGACCGCCTCTGATACCACTGTTGGGTCCCGGGGCATCCTAATTATGTTCATGGCAGCGGAAGCAACATATAAACCGCCCCTAACCTGCGCAAGATCGACTACCAAGTTAGATCCTTAGGAAATCGAGTTTTCGGGTTTTACCAGAATCTGCCCGGCAGAAAACCGAGACTTTGAAGCTCTATATCTCGAGCTACAGATCTCCAATAGCTTCAGTTCTTTTTGGAGATTAAACCTTAGCCAATTCCATACATCTTTTGTGTTTTGCTCTAAACCCAGTTTGGACGAGAAGACCTCCGTCTGGAGCAAAACATTTTTTCCGTCTCGCTGGACAGACTCTGCGGACCAGTCTGCTTCTCGGACTTGTATATCCTAAACCAGCGCTCCTTTTGAAAATCAGGTATTTCACAAAAGTTGTAGCCCTTGGACTTATCTTTCCAACGCCGCAAGTTTCAGGTTAATCGGAGCTTGGACGAAGCGGCTATGGCTCACGCATTGTCGGTCATCGGAACTGGACAATCTGGACAGTTTCTCCATTTTGCATTTAGTCTTCGTTGAATCGATAAAGAAGAACGTTCGGATCTTCTTCTCTAAAGCAAGTCCACACCAAGGGGATGATCTTGATGATCCCTCACTTAATTGCCTACTAGAACAATTAAATGAAGAACAAGAGAGCAAAGAGAGGAGAGAGTGTTGTGAGAGTTGTGTGATTCTTGAATTAATGAATGAATGCTAGATATTTCAATTCATCATCCAACAAGCATGGGTCAAAAGTGATTGGTATGGGCTTAAAGGTGCTTTAACCCATACCCCTTAAATCACTCACCTCTTAATCCACAATCACCAACTAAGCATGGTGTTGTGTGGCCCCCACACATGATGATCGATGATTCGACTTAACCTTTGTGCGTACAAGTCACCATCCTGTTATCTCTAGATATCCCGATTGATCACAAGGCATAGAGTCGTCTCCCTTGTTCAATCAATCATTGTTACTTGATATGCGAGATGGCTGAGAACTGATAACCCGTATCATTGGCATGGCCATGCTCTTTCTCTCAGTCAGTCTCCATCAAGAGGCCTTCTAACGGATATCTTTCTCATACCGTAGTATGAGGGATAAATCCCTTAGCCATCTTTCGTGTCACTCATGCAACCCGTTCCGCCACCCAATCATGCCCTTTATAGCAATCCTTTTACAGAAAGCGTTTGGCGCAAGTTAAAGCCGTACGTTCATTGCATAGTGATCACAAAGACTCCTTGGTCTAAGGATGCTGTGACAAGCTATCGCATTTGAATATGTTTATGGCTTAATCTATGAAAACACTATTCAAAGCGGGTCGTCCGATATCAATCACCTCATGATATCTATGATATGGTTCCAGGATCCCTCATTCCTATGACAAGTAGAACTACGTCATTAAGAACCATCCTCATACTGGCCCATTTAGGGTTTAAGATAAGAGAGGGGTTAAATGCAAATAAGAAGGATTAAAAGGATAGATAATGCAATTTGTTTTTTGAAATTCAATTTAATTTCAAATTAAAAATCACATAATCTATTATTAACTTATCCTTTGAATTTTTCAGCAACCAACTCCCCTCTCTCTCTCCCTCATTGCCGAAATCACTCTCCTCTCTCTACCTCCATTATTGCTCAAGTTTTCTTTCAATTTTCTAGCAAAAAGATAGAGAGAAAAACCATTTCGGTTGTGTGCTTGTGTGGACTTGATAGAGAGGACACTACGCTTGTGTTCTT
The DNA here is from genome assembly GCA_963920655.1 of Geranium rotundifolium. Lineage (NCBI taxonomy): Eukaryota > Viridiplantae > Streptophyta > Magnoliopsida > Geraniales > Geraniaceae > Geranium > Geranium rotundifolium. The sequence goes on from OY987314.1 coordinate 16,125,875, forward strand.
GTCGATTTCAAGAGGTAAATATCAGATTTTAATTATGTTTATAACATGTTCAAATAGCATTAAGATCAAGTTTTTACGATCACCACGGTTACATATTGTCCGCTGCATGATTTTCAATGTTTGGAACCCGTGGTGATCTCTTTCAGTGGTATCAGAGGATGGTTATTATGTTTATTTGTATATGTTTAAATCTGATTTTTTTTTTATGTTTATATGTGTTCTTCATCATTAGCATGCATGTAAATCAAAAAAAAATTTAGATTTGATTGATTTTGGAAATTGGAAAATTAATTATTTTTTTTTGGGTTTTTCGGGGTTAGCCATGGCTTAGCCATGGCCGACCAGGTCGAGTCCCATGGTGGACAATGGAATGACCTAGGGCAGACCATGGTCAGCACCATGGGCCGACGAGGGTCGCCTACGGGCGACCACGGTCTACCCTTGCGGGCGACCATGGCAGCCCGTGAGGGCCACCATGGTTGCCTCGCGGGCGACCAGGGTCTGCCCTAGGGGCGACCATGGCTGCCCTCGCGGGCTACCATGGTCGTTCCCGTGGCCGACCACGGTCAGCCCCGCGGGCGACCTCGGCAGCCCTCACGGGCCACCGTGGTTGCCTCCGCGGGCGACCTTCGGTTGAGCCGGTTCGGCTCAACCAGATTTGTGCGAACCGGTAGGTTCGCAAGGATATTTAGAAACCCTAATAAAATTTAATTTTCAGATTTGGTTCGGTTTTGATAAACCAGCGAGAACCGGTCCAAAATTCAAGTAATCGATTAAACCATCCGGTTTCGATAAACCGGAATTTTTCCACACTTAAGAAAGATAAAATTTGGAAAAATTATTTGTTTGATCAGCATGTTGATTGGTAACATGATCTGTGATAATATGATGTTTTCCACGTGATGCTAGCTAAGCCCATTAGATTTGTATTTTAATTTCGGTTTAACAACCTGCGTGTTGCTTAATTTTGGGTTGTAATAAATACGGTCTTCGTGTCGTGATTTGTATTTCGTTTTATTTATTTAAATTTGTTATCACGAAGACCGACACAAGAATCAAGTCAAGAGGAAGACTCGGATTGGAGGAGGCTCGAAGCCAGTGGGAGTTCAAAAGAATGGAGCAAGTTTGGATCTTGAAGACCATGTCTTTTGGATCGGTTTTGCTAGATTCTTAGGAACTTTAGATGGGCTTAGCTATGCATATTTTATTGTTACATTTGTATATTTGAATGTATGAATGTATGATAGTTTAAATATTCAAGTTTATGTATGATTTGCTATCACCCACATGCAAAGATTATAATCGGAATTTAATCAGACTCGCATGTAACCGGCTAAGGGATCATCTTTGCATGAATTTGCAATTGATGATTCCAGATTAAGATTGTATCGATATACAATCAGACTTTTATAATTCACTTAAATGCAAATAATTACAAGTCAAGTGTTATACCATCCAAGTTTGGGCACTCAAAAGGGCTTTGACCCTATGGATGTCGGTACGCCTCCGCGTAACATTCATAGAGAAGAAGTCTGGATGAGATGGGTAGTTCTGTGTGGGTGCGTGCGCCTCCGCGTAGTAGTCACATTAGTTCTATCCATAGTTCAAGCTTGGTAGACTTGTCTACGATTGTTAGCTAGGGCTGACCTAGGGTATCAGTATAGGGTATGCCCCGTACTAACAAGTACAGACCCTAGCCAGGAACTACATGGTCTTGTAGATGGATTTACTCCTACCTTGATGCACTCAATTGGAGCAGTGAGCCTCCGTTCACTTCAATTGAGAGTATGATGGAATCCTGGTTCAGATTCTAAAGTTAGAATCAGAAAGTGTTTTATAATTAAATCTCCAACTTCAATTTTAATTAATACTAATTAAAAGTTGTTTACTGTGTAGATATAATATGGCAAACACGAATCACTCTGGTAGCGCGCTTAGGTCACTAATCGAGAATGATAAGCTTAACGGCGTAAACTTTCTCGATTGGGACTGGAATTTGAGACTCGTTCTCAAGCATGAACGTAAGGATTATATCCTTACCCAGAAACAAGCACCTACTGAACCAGCACTGAACGCCTCAAGGGCGCTAAGGGATACCTACCAGAAATTCCTTAGCGACCGGATTGACGTGCAGTGCATCATTATAGGCAGTATGGTGCCGGACTTGCACCAACAGTTCTTGGATATTTCCGACGATCCCAAAGCCTGTATGGCTGAGATCGAGAAAATGTTCAAAGAGAAAGCGCGTGTTGAAAGATACGACACTTTTGTTGAGCTGATGTCTTGCAAGCTAAAGGCTGGAGCTCCTGTCAGTCCTCATGTCCTTAAGATGAAACGTCTTTTGGAACATTTGACCAGGCTAGTGTAGGGTTTTGGAGCGTTCTAGATCGTCATCGAGATAGCGGAAGCAATAAAAGATAATCTACTCCAAACCTTGTCCAAGAACATTTAAACCATTAAATCCCAAAGCAAAATCTATTCCACAAGATATTTACCTTTAAGTCTTGTTTGAATCGATAAAGAAGAACGTTCGGATCTTCTTCTCTAAAGCAAGTCCACACCAAGAGAATGATCTTCAAGATCCTTCACTTAATTGCCTACTAGAACAATTAAATGAAGAACAAGAGAGCAAGATGGAGGAAGAACACCAAGGTGGCCGGCCACAATGAGAGAGAAAGAGAGGTTTTTGTGAGTTTTGTGACTTAATCAATTAATGAAATAATGTCTTGCAATATATCTCATCATCCAACTCACAAGTATGGGTTAAAAGTGATTGGTATGGGCTTAAAGGAGCTTTAACCCATACCCCTTAAATCACTCACCTCTTAATCCACAACTACCAACTAAGCATGGTGTTGTGTGGCCCCCACATTGGCCCCACCAAGTGGGCCGGCCATATGGCCTTATTGGGCCCTTATTGGGCCGGCCATGAGGCTTCATGGGCCGAGCCCAATGGGCCCTCCCGTGTTGTCTCATGCCGCGTCCAAAAGTTTCCCGACCCTTTTGTCGCTACTTATCAAACAAAGTCCGACGCGATATCGACGAAAAACTCAATTTTTCTCGATTCGCTAATTATTCTCTCAAACCGAACCTATGGCACAAAACCTCCAGTTTTTTCCATATACTTCTCCTTAAGAAACATCCATGTTTCCTTGTCTCAAGTTATCCGTCTTGTATGTGTGTGACCCTCTAGGCTCATGCCACCGTTGGCAGATCGGCGCAAGAATTGCTCTTGCCCGATCCATCATAAGTGGTCTCTAGTAAAACATTATGATTACCCAAGGTGCATGATGATCGATGATTCGACTTAACCTTTGTGCGTACAAGTCACCATCCTTTTATCTCTAGATATCCCGATTGATCACAAGGCATAGAGTCGTCTCCCTTGTTTAATCAATCATTGTTACTTGATATGCGAGATGACTGAGAAATGATAACCCGTATCATTTTGCATGGCCATGCTTTTCTCTCATTCGGTCTCCATCAAGAGGCCTTCTAACGGATATCTTTCCCATACCGTAGTATGAGGGATAAATCCCTTAGCCGTCTTTCGTGTCACTCATGCAACCCGTTCCGCCACCCAATCATGCCCTTCATAGCAATCCTTTTACAGAAAGCGTTTGGCGCAAGTTAAAGCCGTACGTTCATTGCATAGTGATCACAAAGACTCCTTGGTCTAAGGACGTCGTGACGAGCTATCGCATTTGAATATGTTTATGGCTTAATCTATGAAAACACTATTCAATGCGGGTCGTCCGATATCAATCACCTCATGATATCTATGATATGGTTCCAGGATCCCACATCCTTATGACAAGTAGAACTACGTCATTAAGAACCATTCCTCATACTGGTCACTTTCAAGGAAGCATAGGTTGACCAGGGACTTGTTAAGTGTGATCCGTACAGATTTATGGTTCTACTACTTTAGTGGTCATAAATCAGATCATGCTTAACATATTACTTCAACATATAAGTAATATAAAGCCGTTTATATTTATACATCACAAACGATGATATTTGTACATAGACGTTTACAGGCTAATACCAATTGGACTACGGCACAAATGCTATCAATCTCCCACTTGCCCTTAGCTCCAATCTAAGTCCCAGTCTATACCCATTGACCTAACATGTTTTTCATGTTTATCTTGAGGAAGAGCCTTGGTCAATGGGTCGGCTGTGTTATCATCAGTTGCAACGTATTGGATCTTCACGTCACCTCTAGCAATTATGTCGCGGATGATGTGATACTTTCTGAGTACATGTTTGGATCTGTTATGTGCCCTGGGTTCTTTAGCTTGCGCAATAGCCCCGGTGTTGTCACAATATAAGTCTACTGGGTTAGACGGGTTTTTAATTACACCTAACCCAGCCATGAAACTCCTGATCCATACAGCCTCTTTTGCCGCCTCACATGCGGCAATGTACTCAGCTTCCGTTGTAGAGTCGGCAATGGTATCCTGCTTCTTGCTTTTCCAGCTGAATGCTCCACCGTTCAACATAAACACATATCCCAACTGACTCTTAAAGTCATCGGGGTCTGTCTGAAAACTAGCGTCGACATATCCTTTGACGACGAGATCATCATTTCTGCCCCCGTATACAAGAAAAGCGTCCTTGGTTTTTCTCAAATATTTGAGAATCGCCTTGACAGCAATCCAGTGTGCCTCACCGGGTTTGGATTGATGTCTACTGGTACGGCTTAGGGCAAACGAGACATCCGGTCTCGTGCATATCATGGCATACATTATGGACCCTATAGCCGAAGCATATGGGATCTCATTCATTCTTGCTAGCTCTGCAGGTGTCTCAGCACCCTGCTTCTTGCTAAGCTTTATGCCATGACGCATGGGCAGCAATCCTTTCTTTGAATCTTGCATTGAGAATCGTCTCAACACCTTGTCTATATAAGTGCTTTGACTTAAGCCCAAGACCCGCTTGGCACGGTCTCTATATATCTTGATTCCCAAGATGTAAGAGGCCTCGCCTAAGTCCTTCATTGAGAAACACTCACCTAACCAAGTCTTCGTTAAGAGCAAGGTAGGGACGTCGTTACCAATGAGCAGTATGTCATCAACATAAAGCACTAAAAAGATTATATTGCTCCCACTTGCCTTTTTATACACACAGGGTTCATCATCGTTCTTGACGAAGCCAAACTGTTTTACTACTTCATCAAAACGCTGATTCCAACTCCGAGATGCTTGCTTCAAACCATAGATTGATTTGAGCAACTTGCAAATCTTTCCCTTATTCTTTGGATCCTCAAAACCCTCAGGCTGAGACATATAAACGTCCTCAGCTAACCTCCCGTTGAGGAAGGCGGTTTTGACATTCATTTTCCATATCTCATAGTTGTGATACGCTGCTATGGCAAGAAGAATGCGGATAGATTTGACCATAGCTACTGGAGAAAAGGTCTCTTCATAGTCAATTCCGTGGATTTGTCTATAACCTTTTGCTACCAGTCTCGCTTTATAGGTCTGAGGTTTGCCATCCATGTCAATCTTTATTTTAAAGATCCATTTACACCCTATGACCTTAACATCAGGGGTATGATCTACCAAGTCCCACACTTGATTATCTGACATGGATTGCATTTCTTCCCTCATGGCGTCCAGCCATTTCTCAGAGTCGGTTCCGTCCAAAGCCTCTCGAAAGGTAGCTGGATCATTGTCCACTAGTACTAAACCATCACCTTCAGTTACTAAGAACCCGTATCTGACAGGTGCATGACTTATCCTTTCAGAGCGCCTCGGACCGTCCTCATTAACTGCAGCTATTGGTTCTTGCTCAATGACCACTTCTGGCTCTACCTCTTCTAGTGGGTCCTCTCGTGGTTCCTGAGTGACCATCTCATCTAGAACTTCATCTAGATGAATAGCCCTCCCACTGACTGTCTTGGAAATGAACTCTTTTTCCAAGAACGTCCCACCTCGAGCGACAAAAACTTTATTTTCGCTCGGCTTATAGAAGTAGTATCCTTTTGTTTCTTTTGGATATCCGACGAAAGTGCATTTATCTGATCTTGGTTCGAGCTTGGTTGCAAGCAACCTTTTAACATAAGTCTCGCAACCCCAGATTTTAAGGAAGGACAAAACGGGTTCCTTCCCGTACCATTTTTCAAATGATGTCCCTTCCACTGCTTTCGACGGAGCCCTGTTTATTATGAAAGCGGCCGTTTGCAGAGCATAACCCCAGAAGGAGATCGGGAGATCAGTGAGACTTAACATTGATCGAACCATATCTAACAATGTCCGATTCCTCCGTTCGGACACACCATTAAGTTGCGGTGTTCCTGGCGGAGTCCACTGAGATAGTATTCCACCTTCAGTAAGATAACTAAGAAACTCCTCGGATAAGTATTCTCCACCCCGATCAGAACGGAGTGCCTTGATACTCTTTCCGAGTTGGTTTTCTACTTCAGTCCTAAACTCTTTGAATTTATCAAAAGCTTCGGACTTATGTCTCATGAGATAGACATAACCATATCTACTGAAATCGTCAGTAAATGTGATAAAGTAGCCTAAACCACCTCTGGCATGCGTACTCATTGGTCCACATACGTCTGAATGTATTAGACCTAATAAGTCACCTGCCCTCTCACCTAAACCAGTGAAGGGCGCTTTAGTCATCTTCCCATTAAACAAGCTTCGCATCTTTCAATCGCTTGGAATTCGAATTGACTTAGAAGTCCGCGCTTATGAAGCGCTGAGATGCGTTTCTCATTTATGTGACCCAGACGACAATGCCAGATTAGAGTTTGGTCTAAATCATTAGTTTTAAACCTCTTAGCATTTATATTATAGAGCATGTTGGATTTCGAGTTTTGCATATTCAATATGTATAATCCTCCAACAGTGTGAGCATTGCCATAATATATGTTGTTGCGCATAATATCAAAAAACCCGTTTTTAATATTGAAATAATAACCTTCTTTCTCTAGAAGAGAAATTGAGATAATATTCCTGCTGAAAGCAGGTACGCAAAAAACATCATTTAGTTCAATTACAAGCCCACTGGGCAAAGCAAGGTTCACAGAACCTACGGCAGTTGCGGCAACTCTGGTATTGTTCCCAACTCTTAGGTCCACCTCGCTTTCCCCACCATCTCTTCTACTGTGTAACACCTGCACATCGGCACAGATATGAGACTCAGCTCCAGTATCTAGTACCCATGTATTTATTGTAGAAAGATATAGCTCTAATGGAATACCTGATGAAGTGGCGGCCCCACCGCCCTTCTTCTGATCCTCCTTCAACTGCTGACAGTCTTTCTTCCAATGACCAGGCTTTTGACAATAGAAACAGACCGACTCCTTTGCCTTCCCTTTGCCTTGTACGGGCATGTGAGGTCTAGGAATAAATGGTCGTCTGTTCTTCCCTGCCAGGTGTCTTGGGCCTTTACCCTTGCCACCAACAGCTTTGAAGCTGGGTCCCTTCTTGACCATGAAGACATTTTTGGACGAACTGCCCCTTATGCTCTTCTCGGCAGTTACTAGCATGCTGTGCAACTCCGACGCGGTCTTGTCCATATCATGCATGTGATAGTTCATGACGAACCCACCATATGCATGAGGAAGGGATTGCAGAATAAAATCCGCTGCCATTTCCTTTTCCATAGACATACCGATACTAGTCATATGGTCAAAATGCCCCTTCATTTGTAGGACGTGAGGACCTACGGAGCTGCCTGCTGACATCTTGCAGGCTATGAGTTCTCGGAGAACAGTGTATTTTTCAATACGTACTTTCTCCTTGAACATATCCTTGATCTGTGCAAACATTGCAAACGGATCATGGGATAGCTCCATAAACTGCTTTTGGAGGTCCGCCTCCATGCAGCCCAGCATGACACACGCAACGTCGATAGAGTCGCTAAGGTGTTTCTGGTACGCATCCTTAACGACCCTTGTTGCGTTGGCAGCTGGCTCCTCAGGGATAGCCTTATCAAGGACGTACTCCCTGCGTTCCATTTTTAATACAAGTCGTAAATTTCTGTCCCAGTCTAGATAATTTGTTCCGTTGAGTTTACACTTCTCGAGTATAGTCCTCAATGACAAATTAGACGAATTTGTTGAATTACTAGCCATTTCTACACGAAGAAAGTAAATTTAATCAGAATAGTTGAATACATTTACGAAGATCCGAATTAAACACCAACCATTAGATTCTAAAATTAGAATCTTTAAACCAAGATCCCTTATTCGTCATTTGAAGTGCGCTAAGGCGCACCGCTCCAATTGACTTATTTAGGTAGGACATCCGTCCAATTACAACCCGTGTAACTCTTAGTCAGGGTATGTGTAAAACACACGGCTTACCCTTCCGATGCCCCAGCTCGACCTCAGGCCAAGAATCGTGGTTGAGTCAACCAACTTTCACTAACGAGTTAACTTTGTGCAGATGCTCCGCTAAGGCGCACGACATCCCACAAAGTTTACCATTCCCATCTAGAACCCATTCGATCGATGCTCCGCTAAGGCGCACGACACCGATAAAATGTTTCTACATGGGTGTGAATTAGGGTGGCATCACACTTGACTCAAATTAACTTGTAATTTGGTTGTGTTTAATAATTCGAAAGTATTTGGTACAATTACGAATCCGTCACCAACAACCCGTGTTGTGATGTTTCTAATTGTATCACATACTATCTTCATTTGAATCCGTCATTTGCAACCCATGCAAAATACGTTTCAAACTTGAACTCATCCATCACAACCCGTGTGGTGATAGTTCACAACGCTTTAAACATGCAAACAATTAAAGTTTGTTTTTAATCTTTGCATGTGAGGTGATCGCTTATAAACTTATAAACTAATCATGCAACCATGCAATTAATTTAAATGATTCAAGCAAGCAACCATAAAGCGTTAAATATGCATTTTATAGCCCATCCTAATCTTAGGAATCTACGAGTCTTCACATCTTCCCGTCTTTCTCATTCGGGCTCCCACTAGCTCTTGGACTTCCTCCAAGACCGTCATCGTGCTCGATTTTCCATCCTTCTCGTCTTTGAGTAATAATTACAATTAATACTCGGTTCGTAGACCGGATAAAAAATAATTACACTTTATGGGCTCGAATAAAAGAATAATTACACGCTAACACTAACGGTATGCAAACCGTGAAAGCGATAAATCTAATGGGCTACTAAAGCATCATACATTTCATCACATCATCCAACATGTTATCACACAAACATGTTATCAAATAATATGCAATAATTCCGGTTTTTCTTTTGCCAAGTTGCTTGGTCGGGTTTATCGAAACTAGACCTTTTCGAAAAACGGTTTATCGAAACCGATCAAATTTTCAAAGTTTTCGAAATATTGGATCGTGGGTTCGTGAAATGGATCAAACACCACACACGAACCAAGTTGGGCCAAGCCAATGGGCCGAGGGCCCATTGGGCCGAGCCCAACCATGCACGGCCCGGTTTGGGCCTTGGAAGGCCCAAACCCGGCTTTCCGCCACTCTCGGCCTCGGCCGAGAGTGGGGACGGGCCCGGTCACCGCCGGCCTCCCCGGCCTCCGGTGACCTCCGTCCGGTACCTCCGATCCGGCTCCCCGAGAGTCTCTTCTCGGACCCGACAAATCCAATAATTTCCGAAAAATTCCAAATTTAATATATTTTTCAAAAGTAACATATTTCATGCAAATATCCCAAAAAGCATTAAAATCATGTTATCAACTTTTGGCATGAAAATAATCACAAAACCGAAATAAATTCAACAAGACAAAGATTAAGAGGGTAACCAACGCTCTGATACCACTGTAGGGTTTTGGAGCGTTCTAGATCGTCATCGAGATAGCGGAAGCAATAAAAGATAATCTACTCCAAACCTTGTCCAAGAACATTTAAACCATTAAATCCCAAAGCAAAATCTATTCCACAAGATATTTACCTTTAAGTCTTGTTTGAATCGATAAAGAAGAACGTTCGGATCTTCTTCTCTAAAGCAAGTCCACACCAAGAGAATGATCTTCAAGATCCTTCACTTAATTGCCTACTAGAACAATTAAATGAAGAACAAGAGAGCAAGATGGAGGAAGAACACCAAGGTGGCCGGCCACAATGAGAGAGAAAGAGAGGTTTTTGTGAGTTTTGTGACTTAATCAATTAATGAAATAATGTCTTGCAATATATCTCATCATCCAACTCACAAGTATGGGTTAAAAGTGATTGGTATGGGCTTAAAGGAGCTTTAACCCATACCCCTTAAATCACTCACCTCTTAATCCACAACTACCAACTAAGCATGGTGTTGTGTGGCCCCCACATTGGCCCCACCAAGTGGGCCGGCCATATGGCCTTATTGGGCCCTTATTGGGCCGGCCATGAGGCTTCATGGGCCGAGCCCAATGGGCCCTCCCGTGTTGTCTCATGCCGCGTCCAAAAGTTTCCCGACCCTTTTGTCGCTACTTATCAAACAAAGTCCGACGCGATATCGACGAAAAACTCAATTTTTCTCGATTCGCTAATTATTCTCTCAAACCGAACCTATGGCACAAAACCTCCAGTTTTGTCCATATACTTCTCCTTAAGAAACATCCATGTTTCCTTGTCTCAAGTTATCCGTCTTGTATGTGTGTGACCCTCTAGGCTCATGCCACCGTTGGCAGATCGGCGCAAGAATTGCTCTTGCCCGATCCATCATAAGTGGTCTCTAGTAAAACATTATGATTACCCAAGGTGCATGATGATCGATGATTCGACTTAACCTTTGTGCGTACAAGTCACTATCCTTTTATCTCTAGATATCCCGATTGATCACAAGGCATAGAGTCGTCTCCCTTGTTTAATCAATCATTGTTACTTGATATGCGAGATGACTGAGAAATGATAACCCGTATCATTTTGCATGGCCATGCTTTTCTCTCATTCGGTCTCCATCAAGAGGCCTTCTAACGGATATCTTTCCCATACCGTAGTATGAGGGATAAATCCCTTAGCCGTCTTTCGTGTCACTCATGCAACCCGTTCCGCCACCCAATCATGCCCTTCATAGCAATCCTTTTACAGAAAGCGTTTGGCGCAAGTTAAAGCCGTACGTTCATTGCATAGTGATCACAAAGACTCCTTGGTCTAAGGACGTCGTGACGAGCTATCGCATTTGAATATGTTTATGGCTTAATCTATGAAAACACTATTCAATGCGGGTCGTCCGATATCAATCACCTCATGATATCTATGATATGGTTCCAGGATCCCACATCCTTATGACAAGTAGAACTACGTCATTAAGAACCATTCCTCATACTGGTCACTTTCAAGGAAGCATAGGTTGACCAGGGACTTGTTAAGTGTGATCCGTACAGATTTATGGTTCTACTACTTTAGTGGTCATAAATCAGATCATGCTTAACATATTACTTCAACATATAAGTAATATAAAGCCGTTTATATTTATACATCACAAACGATGATATTTGTACATAGACGTTTACAGGCTAATACCAATTGGACTACGGCACAAATGCTATCAGCTAGGTCATCCTGTGGACAAGGAAATGTCTGCAGACTTTGTGCTGCATTCACTTCCAGAAGCATATCGTGAATTCTTTAGAAATTACAACATGCATGACATGAATAAAACCATGTTAGAGCTCCATGGTATGCTCGTGACTGCTGAAAAGAATCTCAATGGGAAAACCAAGGAGGTTCATATGGTCAACAAGCAAGTGAGCTTCAAGAAAGCCGGCCTGGGCAAGGGTAAGGCTCCTATGCACCTAGCAGGGAAGATTCGACAACCTAAGGGTCTAGCAGCTCCAAAGGCTGTTGAGAATCCGAAGAAGGATGTCGTTTGCTTCTATTGCCAAGGACTGGGGCACTGGAAGAAGGATTGCAAGAAACACAAGTTGTTTCTTAAGAAGAGTGGAGCTTCCACATCTTCAGGATCAGATATATTTGTTATTGAGCTCAATCTCAGTTTATCTACTTTAGATTCTTGAGTACTTGATACCGGTGCAGAATCTCACATTTGTGTTAATGTGCAGGCTCTGGGAAGTAGAAGAGAAGTGAGCAAGGGCGAGGCGGACCTACGAGTTGGCGATGGCAATCAAGTCTCGACAACTGCTGTAGGAGATATTAGTCTCAGTTTGCCCAGTGGGCTAGTTTTATTTTTAAGTGATGTTCATTCTGTACCTGCGTTTCGCAGAAATATTATTTCAATTTCCTTGCTCGACAAGGAAGGATATCATTTTTCAATTGATAATGGAGTTTTTAGTATTTTCAAGAAAAACATGTTTTATTGTAATGCTTCATTAGTTGGTTGTTTATATATTCTTAATATTCAAAACACTGACACTAGCTCGATTTATAATATCAGTAATAAAAGGGTTAAATCCGATGATTTAAACCAGAATGTGATATGGCACTGCCGCTTAGGCCATATAGGCCAGAAACGCATTTCAACACTTCACAAGTGTGGGCTTCTAAGTCTGTTTGAATTCACTTCAATTGAGAGATGCGAGTCATGCCTTATGGGAAAAATGACAAAAGCACCTTTTGCCGGTTTAGGTGAAAGGGCGAGTGACTTACTAGGCCTCATACATTCCGATGTTTGTGGGCCCATGAGCCCTCAGGCCAGAAGAGGTTTTCACTACTTCGTTACATTCACTGATGACTTCAGTAGATATGGGTATGTTTATCTTATGAGACATAGGTCGGAAACCTTTGACAAGTTCAAAGAGTTCCAGAACGAAGCACAGAACCAGCTTGGTAAAAGTATAAAGGCGCTTCGATCTGACCGAGGCGGTGAGTACTTAGACCAAGATTTTCACAGTCATTTAAAGGAGTGTGGGATCATCTCTGAATTGACTCCGCCTGGAACACCTCAAATAAATGGTGTATCCAAACGGAGAAATCGGACCTTGCTTGACATGGTTCGATCAATGATGAGTCAGGCTGATCTAGCTATCTCCTTCTGGGGCTATGCCCTAGAAACGGCCGCATTCATATTGAATCGGGCTCCTACAAAGGCAGTGGAAAGCACTCCATACGAAGTATGGAACGGGAAGAAACCCTTATTAGCTTTCCTTAAGATTTGGGGATCTGAAGCTTACGTCAAGCGTTTGCAAGGCGATAAGCTCGAACCCAAATCAGACAAATGTGTCTTTGTGGGGTAACCTAAAGAAACAAGGGGGTACTATTTCTACAAACCCAGCGAGAACAAAGTTTTTGTTGCTCGAGGAGGGGTATTTTTGGAAAAAGAATTAATTTCCAAAAGAGCTAGTGGGAGTGCCGTGCATGTTGAAGAAATTCAAGAAGATACAGAGCAACCCACTACGCCGAATGTAGAAATACAGGAGCCAGAAGAGGTCATTGATCAAGAACCAATCCCGACACCCATTCTAGATGGTCCAAGAAGGTCTGAGAGATCTCGTCAAGCTCCTATCAGATATAGCTTCCTAGCCACTGAAGGAAATGACTTGATGTTGGTGGATCAGAATGATCCAGAAACCTACAAACAAGCTTTGGCCAGTCCAGACTCCGAAAAATGGCAGAACGCCATGAATGAGGAAATGAAATCCATGTCAGATAACCAAATCTGGAACTTGGTGGATCAGACCCCTGGGATAAAACCCATCGGTTGCAAATGGGTCTATAAAATTAAGACCGACATGGATGGAAAACCTCAGACCTATAAAGCTAGACTGGTTGCGAAAGGTGATCGCCAAATCGAAGGTATCGATTATGACGAGACTTTTTCACCTGTGGCTGTGGTCAAATCTATCCGGATCATTCTAGCCATAGCAACATACTATGACTATGAGATATGGCAGATGGACGTCAAAACCGCCTTCCTTAACGGGAACTTAAAAGAGGATGTGTATATGACACAACCCGAAGGTTTTGTTGATCCAGAGAATCCCGGAAAGATTTGTAAGCTGCTTAGATCCATTTATGGATTAAAGCAAGCTTCACAGAGTTGGAACATTCGTTTTGATGAAGCCGTAAGGGAATTCGGTTTTATCAAAAACGAAAGTAAGCCACAATGTGAGAGAGAGAGAGGATTTTTGTGTGTTTTGTGACTTAATGAATTAATGAATTAAAGTCTTGCATTATAATTCATCACCCAACTCACAAGTATGGGTTAAAAGTGATTGGTATGGGCTTAAAGGTGCTTTAACCCATACCCCTTAAATCACTCACCTCTTAATCCACAATCACCAACTAAGCATGGCATTGTGTGGCCCCCACAATGGCCCCACCAAGTGGGCCGGCCATATGGCCTTATTGGGCCGGCCATGAGGCTTCATGGGCCGAGCCCAATGGGCCCTCCCGTGTTGTCTCATGCCGCGTCCAAAAGTTGCCCGACCTTTTTGTCGTTACTTATCAAACAAAGTCCGACGCGATATCGACGAAAAACTCAATTTCTCTCGATTCGCTAATTATTCTCTCAATCCGAACCTATGGCACAAAACCTCCAGTTTTGTCCATATACTTCTCCTTAAGAAACATCCATGTTTCCTTGTCTCAAGTTATCCGTCTTGTATGTGTGTGACCCTCTAGGCTCATGCCACCGATGGCAGATCAGCGCAAGACTCGCTCTTGCCCGATCCATCATAAGTGGTCTCTAGTAAAACATTATGATTACCCAAGGTGCACGATGATCGATAATTCGACTTAACCTTTGTGCGTACAAGTCACCATCCTTTTATCTCTAGATATCCCAATTGATCTCAAGGCATAGAGTCGTCTCCCTTGTTCAATCAATCATTGTTACTTGATATGCGAGATGACTGAGAAATGATAACCCGTATCATTTGCATGGCCATGCTTTTTCTCTCAGTCAGTCTCCATCAAGAGGCCTTCTAACGGATATCTTTCCCATACCGTAGTATGAGGGATAAATCCCTTAGCCGTCTTTCGTGTCACTCATGCAACCCGTTCCGCCACCCAATCATGCCCTTTATAGCAATCCTTTTACAGAAAGCGTTTGGCGCAAGTTAAAGCCGTACGTTCATTGCATAGTGATCACAAAGACTCCTTGGTCTACGGACGTCGGGACAAGCTATCGCATCTGAATATGTTTATGGCTTAATCTATGAAAACACTATTAATTGCGGGTCGTCCGATATCAATCACCTCATGATATCTAAGATATGGTTCCAGGATCCCACATCCTTATGACAAGTAGAACTACGTCATTAAGAACCATCCTCATACTGGTCGCTTTTAAGGAAGCATAGGTTGACCAGGGACTCGTTAAGTGTGATCCGTACAGATTTTGGTTCTACTACTTTAGTGGTCATAAATCAGATCATGCTTAACATATTACTTCAACACATAACTAATATAAAGCCGTTTATATTTATACATTACAAACGATGATATTTGAACATAGACGTTTACAGGCTAATACCAATTGGACTAGGGCACAAATGCTATCAATCTCCCACTTGCCCTTAGCTCCAATCTAAGTCCCAGTCTATACCCATTGACCTAACATGTTTTTCATGTTTATCTTGAGGAAGAGCCTTGGTCAATGGGTCGGCTGTGTTATCATCAGTTGCAACGTAGTGGATCTTCACGTCACCTCTAGCAATTATGTCGCAGATGATGTGATACTTTCTGAGTACATGTTTGGATCTGTTATGTGCCCTGGGTTCCTTAGCTTGCGCAATAGCCCCGGTGTTGTCACAATATAAGTCTACTGGGTTAGACGGGTTTTTAATTACACCTAACCCAGCCATGAAACTCCTGATCCATACAGCCTCTTTTGCCGCCTCACATGCGGCAATGTACTCAACTTCCGTCGTAGAGTCGGCAATGGTATCCTGCTTCTTGCTTTTCCAGCTGAATGCTCCACCGTTCAACATAAACACATATCCCAACTGACTCTTAAAGTCATCGGGGTCTGTCTGGAAACTAGCGTCGACATATCCTTTAACGACGAGATCATCATTTCTGCCCCCGTATACAAGAAAGGCGTCCTTGGTTTTTCTCAAATATTTGAGAATCGCCTTGACAGCCATCCAGTGTGCCTCACCGGGTTTGGATTGATGTCTACTGGTACAGCTTAGGGCAAACGAGACATCCGGTCTCGTGCATATCATGGCATACATTATGGACCCTATAGCCGAAGCATATGGGATCTCATTCATTCTTGCTAGCTCTGCAGGTGTCTCAGCACCCTACTTCTTGCTAAGCTTCACGCCATGACGCATGGGCAGCAATCCTTTCTTTGAATCTTGCATTGAGAATCGTCTCAACACCTTGTCTATATAAGTGCTTTGACTTAAGCCCAAGACCCGCTTGGCACGGTCTCTATATATCTTGATTCCCAAGATGTAAGAGGCCTCGCCTAAGTCCTTCATTGCGAAACACTCACCTAACCAAGTCTTCGTTAAGAGCAAGGTAGGGACGTCGTTTCCAATGAGCAGTATGTCATCAACATAAAGCACTAAAAAGATTATATTGCTCCCACTTGCCTTTTTATACACGCAAGGTTCATCATCGTTCTTGACGAAGCCAAACCGTTTTACTACTTCATCAAAACGCTGATTCCAACTCCGAGATGCTTGCTTCAAACCATAGATTGATTTGAGCAACTTGCAAATCTTTCCCTTATTCTTTGGATCCTCAAAACCCTCAGGCTGAGACATATAAACGTCCTCAGCTAACCTCCCGTTGAGGAAGGCGGTTTTGACATCCATTTGCCATATCTCATAGTTGTGATATGCTGCTATGGCAAGAAGAATGCGGATAGATTTAACCATAGCTACTGGAGAAAAGGTCTCTTCATAGTCAATTCCGTGGACTTGTCTATAACCTTTTGCTTCCAGTCTCGCTTTATAGGTCTGAGGTTTGCCATCCATGTCAATCTTTATTTTAAAGATCCATTTACACCATATGACCTTAACATCAGGGGTATGATCTACCAAGTCCCACACTTGATTATCTGACATGGATTGCATTTCTTCCCTCATCGCTTCCAGCCATTTCTCAGAGTCGGTTCCGTCCAAAGCCTCTCGAAAGGTAGCTGGATCATTGTCCACTAGTACTAAACCATCACCTTCAGTTACTAAGAAACCGTATCTGACTTATCCTTTCAGAGCGCCTCGGACCGTCCTCATTAACTGCAGCTATTGGTTCTTGCTCAATGACAACTTCTGGCTCTACCTCTTCTAGTGGGTCTTCTCGTGGTTCCCGAGTGACCATCTCATCTAGAACTTCATCAAGATGAATAGCCCTCCCACTGACTGTCTTGGAAATGAACTCTTTTTCCAAGAACGTCCCACCTCGAGCGACAAAAACTTTATTTTCGCTCGGTTTGTAGAAGTAGTATCCTTTTGTTTCTTTTGGATATCCGACGAAAGTGCATTTATCTGAACTTGGTTCGAGCTTTGTTGCAAGCAACCTTTTAACATAAGCCTCGCAACCCCAGATTTTAAGGAAGGACAAAACGGGTTCCTTCCCGTACCATTTTTCAAATGATGTCCCTTCCACTGCTTTCGACGGAGCCCTATTTATTATGAAAGCGGCCGTTTGCAGAGCATAACCCCAGAAGGAGATCGGGAGATCAGTGAGACTTAACATTGATCGAACCATATCCAACAATGTTCGATTCCTCCGTTCGGAGATACCATTAAGTTGCGGTGTTCCTGGCGGAGTCCACTGAGATAGTATTCCACCTTCAGTAAGATAACTAAGAAACTCCTCGGATAAGTATTCTCCACCTCGATCAGAACGGAGTGCCTTGATACTCTTTCCGAGTTGGTTTTCTACTTCAGTTCTAAACTCTTTGAATTTATCAAAAGCTTCGGAATTATGTCTCATGAGATAGACATAACCATATCTACTGAAATCGTCAGTAAATGTGATAAAGTAGCCTAAACCACCTCTAGCATGCGTACTCATTGGTCTACATACTTCTGAATGTATTAGACCCAATAAGTCACCTGCCCTCTCACCTAAACCAGTGAAGGGCGCTTTAGTCATCTTGCCCATCAAACAAGCTTCGCATCTTTCAATCGCTTGGAATTCGAATTGACTTAGAAGTCCGCGCTTATGAAGCGCTGAGATGCGTTTCTCATTTATGTGACCTAGACGACAATGCCAGATAAGAGTTTGGTCTAAATCATTAGTTTTAAACCTCTTAGCATTTACATTATAGAGCATGTTGGATTTCGAGTTTTGCATATTCAATATGTATAATCCTCCAACAGTGCGAGCATTGGCATAATATATGTTGTTGCGCATAATATCAAAAAAACCGTTCTTAATATTAAAATAATATCCCTCTATTTCAAGAAGAGATATTGAGATAATATTCATGTTGAAAACAGGTACGCAAAACACATCATTAAGTTCAATTACAAGCCCACTGGGCAAAACAAGGTTCACAGAACCCACAGCAGTTGCGGCAACTTTGGTATTGTTCCCAACTCTTAGGTCCACCTCGTTTTCCTTTATATCTCTTCTACTGTGTAACACCTGCACATCAGCACAGACATGAGACTCAGCTCCAGTGTCTAGTACCCAAGTATTTATTGTAGAAAGATATAGCTCTAATGGAATACCTGATGAAGTAGCGGCCCCACCGCCCTTCTTCTGATCCTCCTTCAGCTGCTGACAGTCTTTCTTCCGATGACCAGGCTTTTGACAGTAGAAACAGACCGACTCCTTTGCCTTCCCTTTGCCTTGTACGGGCATGTGAGGTCTAGGAATAAATGGTCGTCTGTTCCTCCCTGCGAGGTGTCTTGGGCCTTTACCCTTGCCACCAACAGCTTTGAAGCTGGGTCCCTTCTTGACCATGAAGACTTTTTTGGAGGAACTGCCCCTTATGCTCTTCTCGGCAGTTACTAGCATGCTGTGCAACTCCGACACGGTCTTGTCCATGTCATGCATATGATAGTTCATGACGAACCCACCATATGCATGAGGAAGGGATTGCAGAACAAAATCCGCAGCCATTTCCTTTTCCATAGACATACCGATACTAGTCATATGGTCAAAACGCCCCTTCATCTGTAGGACGTGAGGAATTTGAGACTCGTTCTCAAGCATGAACGTAAGGATTATATCCTTACCCAGGAACAAGCACCTACTGAACCAGCACTGAACGCCTCAAGGGCGCTAAGGGATACCTACCAGAAATTCCTTAGTGACCGGATTGACGTGCAGTGCATCATGATGGGCACTATGGTGCCGGACTTGCAGCAACAGTTCTTGGACATTTCCGACGATCCCAAAGCCTGTATGGCTAAGATCGAGAAAATGTTAAAAGAGAAAGCGCGTGTTGAAAGATACGACACTTTCGTTGAGCTGATGTCTTGCAAGCTAAAGACTGGAGCTCCTGTCAGTCCTCATGTCCTTAAGATGAAACGTCTTTTGGAACATTTGACCAGGCTAGGTCATCCTGTGGACAAGGAAATGTCTGTAGACTTTGTGCTGCATTCACTTCCAGAAGCATATCGTGAATTCGTTGGAAATTACAATATGCATGACATGAATAAAACCATGTAAGAGCTTCATGGTATGCTCGTGACTGCTGAAAAGGATCTCAAGGGGAAAACCAAGGAGGTTCTTATGGTTAACAAGCAAGTGAGCTTCAAGAAAGCCGGCCTGGGCAAGGGTAATGCTCCTATGCACTTAGCAGGGAAGATTCGACAACCTAAGGGTCCAGCAGCCCCAAAGGCTGTTGAGAATCCGAAGAAGGATGTCGTTTGCTTTTATTGCCATGGACTGGGGCACTGGAAGAAGGATTGCAAGAAACACAAGTTGTTTCTTAAGAAGAGTGGAGCTTCCACGTCTTCAGGATCAGGTATATTTGTTATTGAGCTCAATCTCAGTTTATCTACTTCTGATTCTTGGGTACTTGATACCGGTGAAGAATCTCACATTTGTGTTAATGTGCAGGCTCTGGGAAGTAGAAGAAAAGTGAGCAAGGGCGAGGCGAACCTACGAGTTGGCGATGGCAATCAAGTCTCGACAACTGCTGTAGGAGATATTAGTCTCAGTTTGCCCAGTGGGCTAGTTTTATTTTTAAGTGATGTTCATTCTGTACCTGCATTTCGCAGAAATATTATTTCAATTTCCTTGCTCGACAAGGAAGGATATCATTTTTCAATTGATAATGGAATTTTTAGTATTTTCAAGAAAAACATGTTTTATTGCAATGCTTCATTAGTTGGTGGTTTATATATTCTTAATATTCAAAACACTGACACTAGCTCGATTTATAATATCAGTAACTGTAGTTACGACGGTTTTAGAGATTGGCTGATTTTTAAGGAAACTGAAGAACATGTTACAAAGAATGTCGAAGCATCTTCTACGACATCTTGTGTAACATTTTTGACGGCGTCTCGGCAAACATCCTGATCGACAGAAATCAGGAAAAGTGCAGTTTCGGCAGAAAAGCAAGAAGGCGATTAGGAAAGTGCAGAACGACTCCTAATCTGAAAAGAAGAAAGACGGCGATTAAGAGGAAACCCTTTAGGGTTAGTACTCATCCACGATTGCTATAAAAGCTTAGGCTACCCCCTTAGCAATCGTGTGGTTCTTTATTTGTTTCCTAGCAACAATTTGCAAGGTTCTTAGACGTGAAGGTTTGCGGGCTGAGAAATTGCAGATTGAGCTTAGGATATTGGGTATCACATAACTATAGAGAGTTAGGTGATTGAGGGTTTACTGAAGTCGTGAGTTTTGACTGCACGCAACCACCAAGCTTGAAGAAGACT
The DNA here is from genome assembly GCA_963920655.1 of Geranium rotundifolium. NCBI lineage: Eukaryota > Viridiplantae > Streptophyta > Magnoliopsida > Geraniales > Geraniaceae > Geranium > Geranium rotundifolium. The sequence continues at coordinate 16,146,573 of OY987314.1, forward strand.
TGAAGACGACAGAACAAGGCGATTGCTCGAAGAGTGGAATCAAGACGTTCTTGGATTCAGGGGGAGACCCTGAGATAGATTGCACTGTAAGACGTAGCATAAAGTATAGATCTAGGGGTGATCACAGGTACTTGTATGTTCTGACGGATTACTGATAAGTGAAATCTTTCCACTAGGCTGAGAGCCCCCAGACGTAGGTGACGTTGCACCGAACTGGGTAAACAATCTGCTGTGTCATTACTTATAGCTTTATATTTACTGTCCTGCATTATCTACGTGAGAAGTCAGACACAACATTATAGCATCTTGCGTAACATTGTGTGTGGCCTCTTGCACGACAAGCTGATCAGAATTTCAATTGGTATCAGAGGAGGCACCTATAGCTTTAGGTGAAGGTCCTAAAGAAATATTTTGATCAAAGATGGACAATACCAGAGAAGGAGGATCCATAAATCGACCACCTGTTCTAGATGGAAGCAACTATGGCTATTGGAAGGCTCGAATGTGTGCCTTCATGAAGTCACTAGACAACAAGACATGGAAGGCTGCAATCAATGGTTGGAATGCACCACAACTCAGTGACAGTAATGGCAATCCTATCGGCCCAAAACCAGAAAAAGACTGGACTGCTGATGAAGATGAAGAATCACTGGGAAATTCTCGAGCTCTGAATGCTATCTTCAATGGTGTTGACAAAAACGTATTCAGACTGATCAACACATGCACAACTGCCAAATCAGCATGGGACATCCTGGCTGTTGCATATGAAGGAACAACTAAGGTTCGAGAACAAAAACTGCAATACTTGACTACCAACTTCGAAGCCCTCATCATGAAAGAAGATGAATCAATTGCAGACTTCAATGTTCGTATTCGTGATCTAGCCAATGAATCCTACTCTCTGGGAGAACCAATGTCTGATGAAAAATTGGTACCAAAAACTCTGCGTGCTCTTAGCCCTAGGTTTAAGATGAAGATCACAACAATTGAGGAAGTTCATGACCTCAAGGTCTGGAAATTTGATAAGCTGATGGGGTCTCTAATTACCTATGAGTTGTCTCTACCCAACATCGACAAAAGGAACAAAGGAGTTGCTTTTAAAAGCTCAACACTCAAGCAACCAGATCCTGAAAATTCCGATTCTGATGAAGACATCGATGCTACAATGGCCCTTCTCACAAAAAATTACAACAAAGCCATGAGAAGATTTAGTCGAATGGGTAGACGGAATGTCACAGCAAATGCCAGAAACAAAGCTCCACAAAAAGCTCAAGCTGGAGGAAGTCTTGACAGACCAAACAGGAGTGGGGAAGAAAACAAAAAAAAAGGACTTCAATGTCATGAATGTGAAGGATTCGGCCACCTCCGTAGAGAATGTCCAAATTTCCTCAGACAGCAAAAACGTGGATACAATGCCACCTTATCAGATGATGACAATGAAGATAGCGGATCTGAAGAGGTAAGCAACTTTGTTGCATTCACTACTACTACTCCTGCATATAATGTTGATAATGCTGCCAATATCAATGATGATCCAACTCCAAATGAGAATTGGTCTAAAGAGCAACTAGTCGAGGCAAACAAAGACTTGCATACCAGATGGATCAAGGAAACTCTGATACTTGATTAACAAGGTGAAAGGATTATTAGTCTTACCAGCGACAAGTCTAGATTTCTAGAGACGATCGTGGAGCTAAAACGAGAAATCACCAGACTCAATGGAGAAATTAGTCTCATGACTAAATCGGTAAAGATGATGAATCATAGCATAGAAAGCCTTGACAAGATTCTATCAGTGGGAAAACAGTCCAAATATACGATGGGACTAGGGTACACACACGATGTCCCCTCAACAGCACTGACAAAGTTTATCCAACAACAAGCCTTGGCTGACAAGAAACTACTGGATGCCCCAACTCATCCTACAGGACGACCTACAACAAAAGCCATAACATCGTCTACAACCTGTTCTTGTCAAGAAACTGTCAGAAGACATCCTCCACGCAGACAACAAAGCTACAGAAGACCAGCTTATCAATATCAATGGATCTGTCATTACTGTGGTCAACCAGGTCACATCAGACCGTTTTGTTTTCAACTTCTCAAGAGGAAGCAAGCTCAGCTACCACAGAATAAGTATCAAAGGCATCTCCTATCTCCTCAAAAGACATCCCGCCTTGAATGGAGGCCTAAGAACCTATTCTATCGAGCTAATGTTGCATATACATCCTTAAGTGCATCAACAAACAAAGACTGGTATCTCGACAGTGTGTAAGGACCGCTCCCGGTCAATTTGGGTCAATTTGGGTCAATTTTGTGAAAAATGGATGAAAATTTAATAATTCGCGATTTGACCAAATTTTGACCCGAGAGTCACCGAGGACTACTATTTGAGCCATTTTAAGTTGGAATTGTAATATTATGGATATTAGGTTCATATGGAAGCTAAAATTTAGCGAAACATCACGGTTCCGACGGTTTCGAAAAACGTGTCCGTTTCGGACGATTTCGGGTCCGAAATGACAAAAGTGGCTTGTGGGACCCCTCTACTTTACACTTGTCATGTATCTAGAGGGGGGGAGACTTTTGAGTGATTAAAAAAAGTTAATTGTTTTAATTTAGATTTAAAAGAAAATGGAAAATAGGTTTATTTTATTAGTTTAATGTTTAAATAATTATATTTAAGTTATAAGAGAGGGGGAGGGAGTTGATTCTCGGCAGAACACAAGGAAAGAGAAAGAGAAAGAGAAAGAGAAAGAGAAAGAAGAAAGAAGGAAGAAGAAGAGAAAAGATTGTGGCGATTTCCCGACGTTCCGACCGTCCAAACGTCTTGATTTTTGCGTATTCGGGTTCTCCTCGTCGTGGGCTACAAGAGGTATGTTTTGGATTCTCATTTCCTTGAGTTTGGATTTATGGAGTTGTGGAATATGGATTGATTGAGGTTGGATTAGTGTTAAGGGGGTAATTTGGAGCATTTTGAGACAAACGGGAGGTTTGTCCGGTGACCGGGAGCTCGCCGGAGCTCCGGCCGGTCACCGGAGGTGGGGCCCGCGTGCCCGGAGTTCGGGTTTTTACATGTTATGCAATCCCGGAAAATCCCTAGAACACTAATTCGTGACTTTGGAAGAAATTGGAATTAATTTGGCTAAAATGTGTTTGTTTCGCTAAACTTTAAAGTCGAGATTAAATCCCCCGGAAGTCGGAACGTAATTCCGTCAATTTTATTGGTGATCTCGAATTTAATTATGCGCGTAGAATAAATTTGAGAATTGTTGGAATTGAATTGTGGGAAAAGATTATTTATTATTTGAGGAACCTTAATGACGGGATTGAGTCGCTCGGGCGTCGGAATTTGGTTCCATCGATTGCGTTGGACCCCTTGAATATAATTATGATTTGTTGATGCGAAAATGGAATTTTTCGGGGTCCCGAGGTCATTTTAGCGTTTCCGGGCAGATTTGGGAAAGTGTGCGAATTGGGTCGTTCCGGGTCCTTTTTGGCAACTCGGTGTAATTAGGAAGTATTGGAGTGATCGGGACTCATTGGGGTGTACTTGGGCGTTAGTTTCGTTAGAATCGGACTTCGATCAATTGCTAAAGTTTGTGCGTTTGTCGTTATTAGATTCTTCCATCGCTCGTGGAAAGGGAAGGATTTAGACGTGGTGTCGCGAGAGACTTGGAGCTAACGTTGGATAATTATCGAGGTAGGGAAAAGTAGCCGTATATCCGTACATGACTTGGGAAAGTTACTAGTAATTGCATGTGGGCACCTTTTGTGTTCTTAGTATATGTATGTGTAGAATTGCATGTGGGCACCTGGTTGTGTCTATAGGTTGATTATACTACAGCGACGTGCCATTCCGCTGTATGCTTTGTTGGGGGTGTTACCGCTTTACTCGTTGCGTTTGGTTTGAATGTGTTATGCTTGTTCAATTGTGAGTAATGGTAAATTGTGATTTGACGTGTTTGAAGATGTCGTGCCTTAACATGTAAATTGAAATGATTTGAGTTGAGTATATTCTTCACTATGGTTGAACTGTATTGTGAGTAAATGGTAAATGCGATCTGATGTGTTGAAAATGTTGTGCCTTAACATGTAAATCGAAATGACTTGAGTTGATTATTTCTCTCCTGTGGTTGAAATGTTTTGTGGATGATGGTTACGGGCGGGAGCCCAGTGTGTGTGGATGTTGGTTACGGGCGGGAGCCCAGTGTGCGTGGTGGTTTGTGTTTGTTGCTGGTTGACGCCCAGGTGGGAAAGATACGTCCGTGATCTCCGTTCGGGTGGGGTAGATTTGCGCTCTTACCGCGCTTCTCCATCCATGCCGCGAAGAGGCGTCCACGCCTTTCGATTAGCAATCGAAGAAGTGGGGGGCAGACCAGGCCCAGACAGCTAGCCACTGTAAACTGGCGGCCGCGAAGAGGTTTCACGCCTACGACTAGCTATCGAAAAGTGGGAGGCAGACCAGGCCCAGACAGCTTGCGACTGTAAACTGGCGTGTTATAGGTTGCATCACCTGGTCGTGTAGACCTTGTCCAACACCGTGCGTGTTTGGCAAGATGGACTCGACGAAGTACCCGGATTGTTGCCTTTCCTTGAGTGAAAGGTTTGTTTGATTGATGTTGCTTGGTTGATTGTGTGATGATTTGAGTATTGAGAATGAGACGAAATGTTTGGATAATGGTTGAGTTTTACTATTGATCTTTTTCGAACTGTGCTTATGTATCACCCTGTCAATTACTTGTATGCCGTTGTCAGTCGGGTATCCGTTGCGGTGAGCGTAAATGCTCACCCCCTGCTACTTTTCCTGCAGACAGGTGAGGATCGTGATTGTGGATAGGAGGATATCTCGAAGCTGGAGGAGCTGGAGAGTCCGGGTTGTTTTGGGCGTGTTAGTTGACGTACAATTTAGTGTCGACGTTTTGTTGTTTCTTGATCATACTCAGAGTCTCTGACTCGTGTTGTATATTCTTTTGAGCAGTTATAAAATTCGCGGTTCATTGTATTTGTGTTCTTTTTATTTGGTTACTATTACTGTTTCAGTTGTTTCGGACACTGATTCCTCGTTCGCGTTCCGGGCTCGGTCTCTACCGAATTTGGGGCGTGACACAGTGGATGTTCTCGACACATGACAGGTACTCCAGAGTTTCTCTCCAATCTTAAATTATATACAAACTGCTTTGTTACGTTTGAAGATGGAATTCGAGCTCGAATCATTGGAAAGGGAGTGCTCAAGCATCCAGGAGCCACCTGCCTGACTGAAGCATTACTTGTAGAAGGACTTAAGGCAAACCTGATTAACATCAGTTAGATCTGTGATCAGGATCTAGAAGTAAAATTCACTAAAGAAGCCTGTATAGTTAAAAACTTCCATCAGGTCACTATTCTACAAGGAGTTCGCTCAACGGATAATTGCTATATCTGGTCTCCCGAGACACATATCGAAGCAACCAAGTGCCTTGTCTCAAAAGCAGAAGAAACCAAACAATGGCACCGAAAGCTTGGACATCTAAATCTTAGAAGTATGCAGAAGGCAATCTCAGAGCAAGCAATTACAGGAATCCCAAACCTGAAAATAGTAGAAGGAAAGATCTGCGGGGAATGTCAGATTGGAAAGCAAACCAAGATGTCACACAAGAAGCTTCAGCATATCACCACCTCTCGGGTACTTGAGCTGATACATGTTGACCTCATGGGACCAATGCAAGTTGAAAGTCTTGGAGGAAAACGATATGTCTTTGTGTGTGTAGATGACTACTCACGATACACTTGGGTTGACTTCCCTCGTGACAAATCAGACACCTTCTCGATCTTCAAAAATCTATCCATTCAGGTCCAACGAGAGAAAGGAGAGACAATTGGCAAAATCATCCGCCTTCGTAGTGATCATGGTAGAGAGTTCGAAAACAGCAAGTTTGCAGATTTCTGCAACTCAGAAGGGATAGCGCATGAATTCTCAGCACCAATCACTCCCCAACAGAATGGCATTATTGAGCGCAAGAACAGGACTCTACAGGAGATGGCGAGAGTTATGATGCTGGCTAAGGACATACCAACTCACTTTTGGGCAGAAGAACTTAACACTGCCTGCCATATCCACAATCGAGTCACTCTCCGACCAGGTATGTCAGTAACTCATTATGAAATATGGAGGGGGAGAAAACCAAATGTTAAGTGCTTCCATATCTTTGGCTCCACTTGCTATATTCTGGCTGATAGAGAGCCTCGTCGAAAGCTTGACCCAAAAAGCGATGAAGGCATCTTCCTTGGCTACTCAAGGAATAGTCGCGCATACCGAGTCTTCAACAAACGAACCAAAACCATGATGGAATCAATTAATGTTGTTGTTGATGATGACTGCAAAGATGCCTCAGAAGACGCGACAGACGAAGACGGAGTCTATCCTCCCAACAATGCCAGAAAGAATGTTATTACCGATGTCAGAGAAGATGCCAGTAGCAAACCAGAAAATGATGATGCTGGTTCAAATATCGATCGTGACGAAGGAGTTCCTGAAACCCGCAACAAGAATCCCTCACGAAGAATCCAGACTAATCATCCTATCTCTGGAGTAATTGGAGACCTGAATGAAGGCATACGGACTCGGTCAAAAGCTCTTGAAGACTACAACGAGATGATAGGCAATATTTGCTTCGTTTCAAAGACAGAACCCAAAAACATCAATGAAGCCATCAATGATTTGTATTGGGTCAAAGCTATGCAAGAAGAGCTAATTCAATTTAAGAAAAATCAGGTATGGGAACTAGTGCCCAAACCAAGTAAAGGAAACATCATAGGCACTAAATGGATTTTCAAGAACAAAACCAATGAGCTTGGCAACATCACTCCCAACAAAGCCAGGTTAGTTGCTCAAGGGTATACGCAAATTGAGGGAGTCAACTTCGATGAGACCTTTGCCCCTGCAGCAAGACTTGAAGCCATTCGTCTCCTACTAGGGATATCATGCCATCTACAGATAAAGCTCTACCAGATGGATGTCAAAAGTGCATTCTTGAATGGGGACCTCAATGAAGAAGTATATGTGTCACAACCTAAAGGATTTATTGATCCTCACTATCCTGATCATGTGTATAAACTCAAGAAAGCTCTCTATGGGTTGAAACAAGCACCGAGGGCTTGGTATGAAAGGCTCACAAAATTCCTCATCCAAAGCGGCTACACTAGAAGGGGAGTCGACAAGACCCTATTGGTGAAGAATGAAGATGGGAATTTAATGATAGCTCAAATCTATGTTGATGACATTGTTTTTGGAGGGATGTCAAGCAAGATGGTAGAGATATTTATTCAACAGATGCAATAAGAATTCGAGATGAGCATGGTGGGAGAGCTTACTTATTTTCTAGGCTTCCAAATCAAACAACAAAAGGATAGCATCTTCGTATCTCAGAGCAAATATGCGAAGAATATTGTCAAGAAGTTTGGGCTAGAGAAAGCCTCACATAAAAGGACACCAGCAGCTACACATGTCAAGCTAACTAAAGATGATCCAGGAGAAACCGTCGACCAGCACCTATACAGGAGCATCATCGGTAGTCTTCTCTACCTCACCGCAAGTCGACCAGATATTGCCTACTCTGTCGGAGTATGTGCACGATATCAAGCTAATCCTAAGGTTAGTTATCTATCCCAAGCCAAAAGAATAATTAGATATATCTCTGGGACTACAGACTTGGGTCTATTATACTCATTCGACACATCCTCTATCTTGGTGGGGTATTGTGATGCCGATTGGGCTGGAAACACATCGGATAGGAAGAGCAAATCTGGAGGATGCTTCTTCCTTGGAAACAACCTCATATCATGGTTTAGTAAGAAGCAAAACTGTGTTGCCCTTTCCATTGCCGAATCGGAGTATATTGCTGCTGGGAGTAGCTGCACACAACTACTATGGATGAAGCAGATGTTAGTCGAATACAATGTCAGACAGGATGCCATGACTTTATATTGTGATAATGTCAGTGCTATCAACATCTCCAAATATCCTGTCCAACACAGCAAGACCAAACACATTGATATTAGACACCACTTCATTCGAGAATTGGTCGAAGACAAGAAGATCATCCTAGAGCACATTCCTACAGAGAAGCAACTTGCTGATATTTTCACAAAGGCATTAGATGCAAGCAGATTCGAGGATCTCAGATCATCACTCGGTCTGTGCACCATCAACGAACAGTAAGAAGTTGCAGAAACGGTTGAGAGGAGTTAGTTGGTGCCTCTTCATGAACCGGTCTAAAATCCAACGAATGTCATTGGGCCAAGCATATCAAAAGCCCATATAAAAGAAAAAGAAAGATACGCTCAGACGCTAAAAAGATTTGAATCGTTTTTCAAAACCTAGTCTGCCTCCTTTCTGTGTTTGCTCTCATCTCCTTCGCCATTCACTCTCTACGAATCTCACAAACAACAATGGTGAAAACTCGAAGCACAGTAGCCCCAAAGAAAGCCACCGAATCAAAGAAAGCTGAAGCAATAGGCTCCAGAAGCAGCAAAGCAAAAACAAACAAGCATGGAGTGCGGATTAAAGGGCCAAAAACCCTGAAGAAGTCAGGAGGAATCCCCAAGGATGCTTCACCGGAGAAAGCTCCAATGCCAGCCTTCACTCGAGTTCCCAAAAAGTCTCGGACCGGAAGCACTGCATTCTCAATGTCTGACCTAACTGGGCCAGAAAGGGAGAATGATCTTGGCCAGGAAAATCGAGAAGCCTCCATGCAAATCGTCGCAGTTTTAACACCAACAAACATCCCAGGTAATGATTTCTCTGCCGATACTTCTAGGAACAGTGATTTGTTGGAATCACTGCTGGAAAACCAGGACCCACCTCAAGAAGGTGTGGTAGAGGAACTAATAAGTCCGGAAGGAGAAAAGGAGGATCTGACTCCGGTCAGTCATGGGTTAGAACGCATTGCGGAAGGAGAAGGAGGAGAAGAAGAAGGAACAAATGTCATACCGAAAGCCACTGAAAAAGTTGTAGAAGAGGAAGAAATCGCTGACTCGGAAGAAGCCGAGGAAGAAGAAGAGAAAGAAGACACCAGAAACGGAGAGACCGATCTGGAAGAAGCTGAGAAGAACAAGGATGCCACCACCAACAACACAGAAGAAAACCCTCTGGATTCCAGAGAAGATGTGACGGAAGAAGCTGCTGAGACGGCACCCACAGTGCTATTGTCCCTGAAGAAAAAGGTTCTAGAAGAAACTGAAAGTTTGGCTGTTATGGTTGGAAAACTAAAAGAAACAAGGAAAATAAAGGAGGTTAAGGATGCTGGAGGTCCCAGCAAAAAAAAGAAAAAGCTGTATGTCAAAGAAAAAGGGAAGAAAGTGATCTCGACAAGGAGTTTGATAGATGAAACAACTGATGATGACGTAGAAGAGGTTCCTGCTAAGGAAGGAAAGAAGAAGAAAGCCCTGAAAACGGCCAAAAACACCGTGAGTGTCACTTACGACAATGTGTCGTTTCACTCAGCAGACGGTGCAAAGAGGTGGGAGTTTGTGTTTCAAAGAACGGCGTACCCAGAGAAGACACTGTCGTCGGAGCTGCTTGGACTAAAGGCCATTGTACAACTCCTGGAGAAGGCAGAATTAATGAGAACCGTCTCAAACATTGGTAACCACTATCCCCTCTTGGTTAAGGAGTTTATTGCCAATTTGCATACCACGTTTGGTACCCCAGATGCTCCAGAGTTTGATAAGGTATATGTCAGAGGCATTCGCTTTGACATCTCCTCTGACATTATCAATGACTTTCTGGGAAGGAAGAAGGTTCGATCTATGCCACCACCCGACCTCAACAAAGTCCTCCGTGAGATTACTGGAGATAAAAGCAGAACTTGGCAGACCAAAGGCACTGTGGCAGCATCAGATCTGACTTCCAAGTACTCCATTCTCTTCCGGATTGGAGTGGCAAATTGGGCGCCCTCGACCCACGCATCAAACCTGAGCTGGCAATACTGATCTACCAAATAGGTACTAGATCTAAACTTGACTTTGGGCAATTTGTGATTGATCATCTTGTTCGTCATGCTAGATCTCTTGCTGTGAAAATTCCCATAGCCTTTCCATCCCTTCTCTCAGAACTGCTTGTACATCAACACCCTGGGGTGTTGAAAACATCGGATAAGGTGGGCAAAAGAGGAGGACTGATTGTGGTGAGCCACAAGTTGTTTGAGGGGAAGCATGCTCCTGATCTTGTCAGGCCAGAAGCCAAGGCAAAGACCAGTCGAGCCACAAGTGCCGTCCCTCTAACCAGGACCACCAGCAGGGATGCAGTCATGCTTGAACGAGAGATTGCTGTGCTTGACAAGGACATTGTAAATTTGAAGACAGCCCTGAAGCATCTCTCCCATCGCCGATCACATTGTGCCAACCTGCTGAAATCCATGACTCCTCCGGGCTATGAAGATGATGACACAACCTCCCTACCTAATGATCCAGAAGAAGCTACCCAAGAAGCCTCAACTGAAGCAACAGAGACTGCAAGTTCCAGCAGCAGCTCTATTTAAATTTCATGAAACTCTCTGACTCTTGAACTACTGAACAACTTTTATTTTTGTAATATTTGGTGAACAATATATCACACTTACTCTCGACAACTGATTGAGAGCAAGTGTGAGTTATGTTTGGTTTATTTTGCTTATTTCCCAGATTTGTTACAATATTTGTTTAAACTTTGGCTCTTTTTGAGCCAGCAAGGGGGAGTAAGACTTAGAGCATAGATATCGCGCGATGATACAAGAAAAGATAGAGACGACGCGATGATATGCGTGACAATACGCGCAACACAAGACTGCCGATCGACGAGTCGACAAATGCGACGAAGAATGTTGTCCTTAAAAATAGCCAAAGGGGGAGATTGTAGTTACGACGGTTTTAGAGATTGGCTGATTTTTAAAGAAACTGAAGAACATGTTACAAAGAATGTCGAAGCATCTTCTACGACATCTTGTGTAACATTTTTGACGGCGTCTCGGCAAACATCCTGATCGACAGAAATCAGGAAAGTGCAGTTTCGGCAGAAAAGCAAGAAGGCGATTAGGAAAGTGCAGAACGACTCCTAATCTGAAAAGAAGAAAGACGGCGATTAAGAGGAAACCCTTTAGGGTTAGTACTCATCCACGATTGCTATAAAAGCTTAGGCTACCCCTTTAGCAATCGTGTGGTTCTTTATTTGTTTCCTAGCAACAATTTGCAAGGTTCTTAGACGTGAAGGTTTGCGGGCTGAGAAATTGCAGATTGAGCTTAGGATATTGTGTATCACATAACTATAGAGAGTTAGGTGATTGAGGGTTTACTGAAGTCGTGAGTTTTGACTGCACGCAACCACCAAGCTTGAAGAAGACTTGAAGACGACAGAGCAAGGCGATTGCTCGAAGAGTGGAATCAAGACGTTCTTGGATTCAGGGGGAGACCCTGAGATAGATTGCACTGTAAGACGTAGCATAAAGTATAGATCTAGGGGTGATCACAGGTACTTGTATGTTCTGACGGATTACTGATAAGTGAAATCTTTCCACTAGGCTGAGAGCCCCCAGATGTAGGTGACGTTGCACCGAACTGGGTAAACAATCTGCTGTGTCATTACTTATAGCTTTATATTTACTGTCCTGCAGTATCTACGCAAGAAGTCAGACACAACGTTATAGCATCTTGCGTAACATTGTGTGTGGCATCTTGCACGACAAGCTGATCAGAATTTCAGTAACAAAAGGGTTAAATCCGATGATTTAAACCAGACTGTGATATGGCACTGCCGCTTAGGCCATATAGGCCAGAAACGCATCTCAACACTTCACAAGTGTGGGCTTCTAAGTCCGTTTGAATTCACTTCAATTGAGAGATGCAAGTCATGCCTTATGGGCAAAATGACAAAAGCACCTTTTGCCGGTTTAGGTGAAAGGGCGAGTGACTTACTAGGCCTCATACATTCCGATGTTTGTGGGCCCATGAGCACTCAGGCCAGAAGAGGTTTTCACTACTTCGTTACATTCACTGATGACTTCAGTAGATATGGGTATGTTTATCTTATGAGACATAAGTCGGAAACCTTTGACAAGTTCAAAGAGTTCCAGAACGAAGCATAGAACCAGCTTGGTAAAAGTATAAAGGCGCTTCGATCTGACCGAGGTGGTGAGTACTTAGACCAAGATTTTCACAGTCATTTAAAGGAGTGTGGGATCATCTCTGAATTGACTCCGCCTGGAACACCTCAAATGAATGGTGTATCCGAACGGAGAAATCGGACCTTGCTTGACATGGTTCGATCAATGATGAGTCAGGCTGATCTTCCTATCTCCTTCTGGGGCTATGCCCTAGAAACGGCCGCATTCATATTGAATTTGGCTCCTACAAAGGCAGTGGAAAGCACTTACGAAGTATGGAACGGGAAGAAACCCTTATTAGCTTTCCTTAAGATTTGGGGATCTGAAGCTTACGTCAAGCGTTTGCAAGGCGATAAGCTCGAATCCAAATCAGACAAATGTGTCTTTGTGGGGTAACCTAAAGAAACAAGGGGGTACTATTTCTACAAACCCAGCGAGAACAAAGTGTTTGTTGCTCGAGGAAGGGTATTTTTGGAAAAGGAATTTATTTCCAAAAGAGCTAGTGGGAGTGCCGTGCATCTTGAAGAAATTCAAGAAGATACTTTTTATCCTGTAATTACTTTTTATCCGGTCTACGAATCGAGTATTAATTGTAATTACTACTCAAAGACGAGAAGGATGGAAAATCGAGCACAATGACGGTCTGTTAGAGTTATGCCCCAGTCCAATATATAAGTGATCTACAGATGTAATATATTATCATCTTTCCGAATAAATAAATCAGCATATATTACTAATGTGTTGTAGTAATATATCGAATGTAATTTGATCTATGTCATTACGTGTGTAACCACTAATAGTAGATCTATAAATCAGAAAGAATTACATTTGATGAGTCCCTGATCAGCTAAGCTTCTTTAAGAAGCGATCAGTATGAGACCAACTCCTTGTGATCACGCTCTACTGATCATGGCAAAGTATGTGCCGGAGTTATATCATAGATACCATCAGGTCGATGATATCGGACAACTCGATTGTGAGTATGCTGCATAGATCCAGTCATGAGATACTCACATATCGTAGCTTGTCATTATATCCTAAGACCAAGGAGTCTTTGTGTACACTATGTAACGAATACCTAAGTTTGACCTAGTCTAACGTTATCTGTAAAAGGGTAACTATAACGTCTTCGATTGGCTTTGATATTGATTACACTAGTGAACTCGAAAGGCGTCTGAGGGATTTATCACTCATACTTCGGTATGAGAAAGATATCCGTTTAGGCCACTTGATGAGTATGACTGAAGAAAGAGCACGGCCGTGCAGGTGATACCTTAGTATCAGTTTTCAGTCATCTCAGATATCAAGAAACAGTGATTGATAAATTAGGATGACCATTCTATGCCTATTGATCAATCTGGATATCGGTTTGATAAAAGGACAGTGACATGTACGATAACAGGTTAAGTCGAATAATCGATAATCACGAACATTGGATAATCATAATGTCTTGCTAGAGGCAACTTATGATGGAAAGAGTAAAATAGTCATTTTACCAGTCTGCCAATTATTCGTGAGCCTAGAGGGTCACACACATTAAGCACGATACTTGACAAAAATTATGGATTAAAATTGAGAACGATTCAGTAGTTTTCTGGCCTAAGGTTTTAACCAGACGGTTGAAGAAATCAATTCAGGGAAATTGAGCCATTTTGTCTAAACCGAAATTAGAACTCAAGTTAATGGGTTTAATTTGGGTTTTAGTTAAACGGGCTTAAAGCCCATTTAGGGATTTAAGTTATGAATGGGAACAAATGCAAATAAGAGTTTATGAAGAATAGATATGCAATTTTAATTTGAAATTCAATTTTAATTTTCAAATTATAATTACAATATATCTTCCATTATTTTCTCTAATTTTAGCAACTAGTCCCATCTTCTTCCTCCCCTCATTGCTGAATTCTCTCTCCCTTTCATCCTCCATTGTTGTTAAGCTTCTCTCAAAATTCATAGCAAAATTTGAGTGAAAACCTTCTTCGGTTGTGGTGCTTGTGTGGACCTAATAGAGAAACACTAAGCTTGTGTTTTCATCGATTAGAAGAGGTAACTTTCAGATTTAATTTATATATATAACATGTTGAATTTGCATTAAGATCAGTGCTTGCATCGATCACCACGGTTACATAACGTCCGCTGCATGATATTTATCGATTGGAACCCGTGGTGATCTCTTTCAGTGGTATCAGAGTCATGGTTTTTATGTATTCTTCTACATGTTTAAATCTGATTTTTTTTTTGAGTTTATATGTGTTCATCAACTTAGCAGGCATGTGAATCGAAAAAAATTTCAGATTTGATTAATTTTGGAAAATTGGAAAATAATTTTTTTTGGGTGTTTCGGGTTAGCCATGGCCGACCAAGTCTAGACTCTTGGTGGACCATGGAATGCCCTAGGGGAGACCATGGTAAGCACCAAGGGTCGACGAGGGTCACCTACGGGCGACCATAACTGCCCTCGCGGGCGACCAGGGTCTACCCTAGGGGCGACCATGGCTGACCTCGCGGGCTACCATGGTCGTTCCCGTGGCCGACCACGGTCAGCCCCGCGGGCGACCTCGGCATCCCTTACGGGACACCGTGGTTGCCTCCGCGGGTGACCTCGGTTGAGCCAATTCGGCTCGACCAGATTCGAGGTGAACCGGTTGGTTCGCGAGAATATTTTGAAACCCTAAAAAATTTAATTTTCAGATTTGGTTCGGTTTTGATAAACCAGCGAGAACCGGTCCAAAATTCAATTAATTAGTTAAAACATCCGGTTTCGATAAACCGGAATTTTTCCACACTTAAGAAAGATAAAATTTGGAAAATTTATTTGTTTGATAAGCATGTTGATTGTGTACATGATCTTTGATAACATGATGTTTTCCACATGATGCTAGCTAAGCCCATTAGATTTGCATTTTAATTTCGGTTTTGCAACCTGCGTGTTGCTTAATTTTGGGTTGTAGTAAATACGGCCTGCGTGTCGTGATTTATATTTCATTTTATTTATTTAAATTTGTAATCACGAAGACTGACACAAGAATTAAGTCAAGAGGAAGACTTGGATTGGAGGAGGCTCGAAGCTAGTGGCAGTTCACAAGAATGGAGCAAGTTTGGATCTTGAAGACCATGTCTTTAGGATTAGTATTGCTAGATTCTTAGGAACTTAAGATGGGCTTAGCTATGCATATATTTATTGTTACATTTATATGTTTGAATGTATGAATGTATGATAGTTTAAATATACAAGTTTATGTATGATTTGCTATCACCCATATGCAAAGATTAAAATCGGAATTTAATCAGACTTGCATGTAACCGGCTAAGGGATCATCTTTGCATGAATTTGCAATTGATGATCCCAGATTAAGATTGTATCGATATACAATCAGACTTTTATAATTCACTTAATCGCAAATAATTACAAGTCAAACGTGATACCATCCAAGTTTGGGCACTCAAAAGGGCTTTGACCCTATGGATGTCGGTACGCCTCGGCGTAACATTCATAGAGAAAAAGTTTGGATGAGATGGGTAGTTCTGTGTGGGTGCGTGCGCCTCCGCGTAATAGTCACACTAGTTCTATCCATAGTTCAAGCTTGGTAGACTTGTCTACGATTGTCAGCTAGGGCTGACCTAGGGTATCAGTATAGGGTATGCCGTGTACTTTTAGTACAGACCCTAGCCAGGAATTACATGGTTTTGTAAATGGATGTATTCCTACCTTGATGCTCTCAATTGGAGCAGTGAGCCTCCGTTCACTTCAATTGATGGTATGATAGGATCCTGGTTCATATTCTAATGTTGGAATCAGACAAGTGTTTTATAACTAAATCTCCAACTTGAATTTTAATTAATTTTACCATGTAGAACTAAAAGGCAAACACAACACAATGGAGTAATAGTGCACTGAGAGTCTAGATTGAGGACAGACTCAAGAGTGTGAATTACTCAAGCATGAATGCAAGTAGTATATCCTTACCAAGGGACCTCCTGCTGAGCCACCGCTGAACGCCGCTAGGGCACTAAGGATACTTATCATAGTTCCTTAGTAACCAATGCGACGAGTCATGCATTATGGCGGGCAGTAGGATGCCAGAGTTGCAGAAGCAGTTCAGGAACGTTTCAGATCACTCTCATATCTGTAAGGCAGAGTTCAAGGAAATGTTCAAGGAGAAAGCTCGTGTCGAAAGATATGATCTTTCAGAGAACTCAACTCCTGCAAGCATAAGGATGAAACCATGTTAGTCCCCATGTCACGAAAATGAAATGTCTTCAGGAACATCTAGCTAGACTCGGTTTTGATGATCAGGTGGAAATGGCAGCGGATTTTATGTTGCAGTCACTTCCAGATACATATAGTGATTTCATAGTAAATTACAATATGCATGACATGGACAAGTCCTTAACAGAGCTTCATGGGATGCTTGTGACCGCTGAAAGGAACCTCAAGGGCAAGACCAAGGAGGTCCTTATGGTCAACAAGAAGGTCAACTTCAAGAAAGCTGATCTGGGTAAGGGTAAGGCTCCTGGGCACCTTGCAGGGCAGATCAGACACCCCAAGCATCCAAAGGTTCAAGCAGCTCCCAAAACTGCTGTGAATTCTAAGGACAAATTGGAGGACATCTGCTATCACAGCAATGAGCCAGGACATGGGAATAAGGGATTGTAAGCAATACAAGGATCATGTGAACAAGAGTGGGCATCCACGTCTTCAGGATCAGGCATTGTCATTTAAGGCACATAGGCGAGAAACGAATTTCAATACTTCACAAGTGTTGACTTTAAGTCCGTTTGAATTCACTCAAACTGAAAGATGCAAGTCTTGCTTAATGAGCGAGAAACGCATTTCAACACTTCACAAGTGTGGAATTTTTAAGTCTGTTTGAATTGACTCAAACTGAGAGATGCAAGGCTCACCTAATGGGCAAAATGACAGAGGCACCTTTCACAGGTTTATGTGAAAGGCGAGTGACTTATTAAGTCTAATACATTCCGACGTATGTGGACCTATGAGTACTCAGGCCAGAAGAGAGTTGAACTAATACTTGAATCGGGAAACGGTCGCATTCATTTTGAATCGGGCTCCGATGAAGACAACGATAGTACACCTTGTGACAGTCATTCTGCCTCCCATTACTGTGGATGCGTGCGCCTCCGCGTAGCATTCATTGGGATGTGAGCTGAATAAGGTAATCAGTTCTATTTGGATAAGTGCGCCTCCGCGTAGTAGCCAAATAAGAGCTGGACCAGAGTCACAGAAGCACATGACACTCATTACGTCTCTCGTTACTGTGGATGCGTGCGCCTCCGCGTAGTTTTCATTGGGATGGGAGCGGGATGAGATGGTCAGTTCTATTTGGATGCGTGCGCCTTCGCGTAGTAGCCAAATAAGAAATGGACCACAGTCATATATGGTGTGGGAAACATTCTAGTATGTATTTCCTAAAAGATTTGGGTAGCAGAGATGCAGGCATCCAAATCACACAAATGTGTCTTCGTAAGGTATCCTTAAGAAACTAAGAGATACAACTTCTACATACCCAGCGAGTACAAAGTCTTTGTTGCTCGAGGAGGGGTATTTTGGAGAAATATTTTATTTCCAAAACAGCTAGTGGGAGTCCTGTGCATCCCGAAGAAATTCGAGAGGATGCGGAACAGCCTGAAGCAATTCAGGAGCCTGCTATGCAAGATGTAGAAGTACTGGAGCCTCAGATGGTCGTAGATGAAGAATCACTCTCTACAGAAATTCCAGATGGTCCAAGGAGGTCTAACAGATCTCGTCATGTTCCAGACAGATATGGCTTCACAGCCACTGCGGGAAATGACTTGATATTGATGGATCAGGATGATACAGAAACCTTCAGACAAGCTTTGACCAGTCCACACTCCGAAAAATGACAGAACGCCATGAGTGAGGAAATGAAATCCATGTATGACAACCAAGGCTGGTGCTTGGTGGATCAAACCCCTAGGATAAAACCCATCGGTTATGAGTGGGTCTATAGGATCAAGACCGACATGGATGGAAGTCCTCAGACCAATATGGCTAGGATGGTTGTAAAAGGTTATCGTCAGATTCAATAAATGTATTATGATGACACCTTTTCACAAGTAGCAATGGTCAGATTGATCCGGATTATGCTTAGCCATAACTATGGTAGATGGATTTCAAAACCCCTTCCTTAGCAGGAACTTACTAGAGGGCGTGTATATCACACGACCTGTGGGTTTTTTAGATCCAAAGAATCCCGGAAAGATATGTAAGCTGCAAAGATCCATTTATGGATTAAAGCAAGCTTCACGGAGTTGGAACATTCGTTTTGATGAAGCTGTAAGGGAATTCGGCTTCATCAAAAACAAAGTGAGCCTTGCGTACATAAGAAAGCGAGTGGGAGTAATATTGTATTCTTGATATTTATTCATCGGGAATGACATCCCGACCTTGCCACCAAAGCTTGGTTAGGGAAGTACTTATCGATGAAGGACTTAAGTGATGCTACATTTAATGTAGGCATCAGGATCTCTACAGATAATTCCAAAAGGATTTTGGGCCTAAGTCAGAACATGTTGCTAAGTCAGAACATGTACATAGGTAAAGTGTGGAGAAGATCTCAATGCTTGATTCTAAGAAAGGATACATACCCATGCGTCATGGCATTAAGCTTAGCAAGCTACAGAGTCCTAGTACTCCTGATAAGCTGAGCAGGATGAGTAAGATCCCTTATGCTTCGGTTGTGGGATCCATCATGTATGCCAGGATGTGCACGAGACTGGAAGTCTCGTTTGCACTAAGCTGTACCAGCAGATTCAAATCTAACCCCGAACAGTTAAACTGGATTGCTGTCAAAGGCCATCCTCAAATATTTGAGGAGGATCGAGAATGCATTTTGGTTAATAGGGATGAAGATAGAGAACTAGCAGTCTAAGGACAAGTCGATGCTAGTTTTCAGACATATCCAAATGACTTCAAAATTCAGTCAGGATATATTTGGTGTTGAGTGGTGCGTTTCTAGCTGGATAAACTTTAAGCAAGCCAAAATTGCCAACTCTACAGCGGATGCTAAGTATATAGCTGCAACAAAAGCAGCTAAAGAGGCTGTATGGATTAGAAGCTTTCTGATCGGATTAGATGCAACGCCGCGAGCGTCTGATCCGATAAGCTTGTTGTGGGACAACACACGTGCCGTAGCTATTGCTCCAGAGCCCAAATTCCACAACAGATCCAAACATATACTCAGCAGGAATCACCTCGTGAGAGTTATCACATATAGAGGTGATGTGGAGATTAAACACTATTCGACTGATGATAATATGGCCGATATCTTGACAAAGGCTCAGCCGCAGCCTAGGCATGAGTAACATGCAAGGTCTATGGGAGTAGATCAGAACTTAAATTGGAACTAGGGGCAAGTGGGAGATTGTTAGAGTTATGCCCCAGTCCAATATATAAGTGATCTACAGATGTAATGTTTTATAATCTTTTCGAATAAATAAATCGGCATATATTACTAATGTGTTGTAGTAATATACCGAATGTAATTTGATCTATGTCATTACGTGTGTAACTACTAATAGTAGATCTATAGATCAGAAAGAATTACATTTGATGAGTCCCTGATCAGCTAAGCTTCTTTAAGAAGCGATCAGTATGAAACCAACTCCTTGTGATCCCGCTCTACTGATCATGGCAAAGTATGTGCCGGAGTTATATCATAGATATCATCAGGTCGATGATATCGGACAACCCGATTGTGAGTATGCCGCATAGATCCAGTCATGAGATACTCACATATCGTAACTTGTCATTATATCCTAAGACCAAGGAGTCTTTGTGTACAATATGTAACGAATACCTAAGTTTGACCTAGTCTAACGTTATCTGTAAAAGGGTAACTATAACGGCTTCGATTGGCTTTGATATTGATTACACTAGTGAACTCGAAAGGCGTCTGAGGGGTTTATCACTCATACTTCGTTATGAGAAAGATATCCGTTTAGGGCACTTGATGAGTATGACTGAAGAAAGAGCACGGTCGTGCAGGTGATACCTTAGTATCAGTTTTCAGTCATCTCAGATATCAAGAAACAGTGATTGATAAATTAGGATGACCATTCTATGCCTATTGATCAATCTGGATATCGGTTTGATAAAAGGACAGTGACATGTACGATAACAGGTTAAGGCGAATAATCGATAATCACGAACATTGGATAATCATAATGTCTTGCTAGAGGCCACTTATGATGGAAAGGGTAAAATAGTAATTTTACCAGTCTGGCAATTATTCGTGAGCCTAGAGGGTCACACGCATTAAGCACGATACATGACAACAATTATGGATGAAAATTGAAAACGATTCAGTAGTTTTCTGGCCTAAGGTTTTAACCAGACGGTTGAAGAAATCAATTCGAGGAAATTGAGCCGTTTTGTCTAAACCGAAATTAGAACTCAATTTAATGGGTTTAATTTGGGTTTTATTTAAACGGGCTTAAAGCCCATTTAGGGATTTAAGTTATGAATGTGATCAAATGCAAATAGGAGTTTATGAAGGATAGATATGCAATTTTAATTTGAAATTCAATTTTAATTTTCAAATTAAAATTACAATATATCTTCCATTATTTTCTCTAATTTTAGCAACTAATCCCATCTTCTTCCTCCTCTCATTGGTGAATTCTCTCTCCCTTTCATCCTCCATTGTTGTCAAGCTTCTCTCAAAATTCATAGCAAAAATTTGAGTGAAAACCTTTTTCAGTTGTGGTGCTTGTGTGGACCTAATAGAGAAACACTAAGCTTGTGTTTTCATCGATTAGAAGAGGTAACCTTCAGATTTAATTTATATATATAACATGTTGAATTTGCATTAAGATCAGTGCTTGCATCGATCACCACGGTTACATAACGTCCGCTGCATGATATTTATCGAATGGAACCCGTGGTGATCTCTTTCACGGTCTTGGAGAATGTCCAAGAGCTAGTGGAAGCCCGAATGAAAAAGGAGAGAAGATGTTGTGACTCGTAGAATCCTAAGATTAGGATGGGCTATAAAATGCATATTTAACGCTTTATGTTTGCTTGCTTGTATTGTTTAAATAATAACATTCTTGCATGGTTAGCTTATAAGTTTATAAGCCATCACCTCACATGCACAGATTAAAATCGATTTTAATTGGTTGCATGTTTAAAGCGTTGTGAACCGTCATCGCACGGGTTGTGATGGATGAGTTCAAATTTGAAACGTGTTTGCACGGGTTGCAAATGACGGTTTCAAATGAAGATAGTATGTGATACAATTAGAAACGTCACAACACGGGTTGTTGATGATGGGTTCGTAATTATGCTAAATACTTTCGAATTATTAAGCACAACCAAATTTGAGTCAAGTGAGATGCCACCCAAATTCACACCCATGTAGAAACATTTTATCGGTGTCGTGTGCCTTAGCGGAGCATCGATCAAATGGTTTCTATATGGGAATGGTAAATTTTGTGGGATGTCGTGCGCCTTAGCGGAGCATCTGCACAAAGTTAACTCGTTAGTGAAGGTTTGTTGACTCGACCACGATTCTTGGCCTGAGGTCGAGCTGGGGCATCGGAAGGATAAGCCGTGTGTTTTTGCACATACCGTGACCAAGAGTTACACGGGTTGTAATTGGACGGACGTCCTACCTAAATAAGTCAATGGGAGCGGTGCGCCTTAGCGTACTTCAAATGATAAATAAGGGATCTGGGTTTAAGGATTCTAAACCTTAGAACGGATGGTTGGTGTTTAATTCGGATCTTCGTAAATTTATTCAATTTTTCTAATTAATTTTACTTTCTTCGTGTAGAAATGGCTAATAATTAAACAAACTCGTCTATTTTGTCGTTGAGGACTATACTCGAAAAGTGTAAACTCAACGGGACAAATTATCTGGACTGGGACAGGAATTTACGACTTGTGTTAAAGTTTGAACGCAGTGAGTACGTCCTTGATAAGGCTATCCCGGTGGAGCCAGCTGCCAACGCAACGAGGGTCGTTAAGGATGCGTACAAGAAACACCTTAGCAACTCTATCGACGTTGCGTGTGTCATGCTGGGCTACATGGAGGCGGACCTCCAGAAGCAGTTTATGGAGCTATCCCATGATCCGTTTGCAATGTTTGCACAGATCAAGGATATGTTCAAAGAGAAAGTACGTATTGAAAAATACACTGTTCTCCGAGAACTAATTGCCTGGAAGATGTCAGCAGGCAGCTTCGTAGGTCCGCACATCCTACGTATGAAAGGACATTTCGACCATATGACTAGTACCGGTATGTCTATGGAAAAGGAAATGGCTGCGGATTTTATTTTGCAATCCCTTCGTCAAGCATATGGTGGATTCATCATGAACTATCACATGCATGACATGGAGAAGACCGCGTCGGAGTTGCACAACATGCTAGTCACTGCCGAGAAGAGCATAAGGGGCAGTTCGCCCAAAAGTGTTCTTATGGTCAAGAAGGGATCTAGCTTCAAAGCTGGTGGTGGAAAGGGTAAAGCCCAAATGCACCTGGCAGGAAAGATCAGAGGACCATTTGTTCCTAGACCTTCCAAGCCCGTGAAGGGCAAGGGAAGGCAAAGGAGTCGGTCTGTTTCTATTGTCAAAAGCCTGGTCATTGGAAGAAGGACTGTCAGCAGCTGAAGGAGGATCAGAAGAAGGGCGGTGGGGCCGCTACTTCATCAGGTATTCCATTAGAGCTATATCTTTCTACGATAAATACTTGGGTACTACACATTGGAGCTGAGTCTCATGTCTGTGCGGATGTGCAGGTGTTGCATAGTAGAAGAGATATGGGGAAAGCGAGGTGGACCTAAGAGTTGGGAACAACGTGAGAGTGCTGCAACTGTCGTGGGTTCTGTTAACCTTGTTTTGCCCAATGGGCATGAAATAGAACTTTTTGATGTGTTTTGCGTGCCTACTTCTTGAAAAAGATGGTTACTGTTTTAATATTTAGAACGGGTTTTTTAATATTATGCGCAACAACATGTTTTATGACAATGCTCACACTGTTGGAGGTTTATACATATTGAATATGAAAAACTCGAGATCCAACATGCTCTATAATATAAATGCTAAGAGGTTTAAAGCTAATGATTTAGACCAAACTCTAATCTGGCATTGTCGTCTAGGTCACATTAATGAGAAACACATCTCAGCGCTTCATAAGCGCGGACTTCTAAGTCAATTCTAATTCCAAACGATTGATAGATGCGAAGCTTGTTTGATGTGCAAGATGACTAAAGCGCCCTTCACTGGTCTAGGTGAGAGGGCAGGTGATCTATTGGGTCTAATACATTCAGACGTATGTGGACCAATGAGTACACCAGCCAGAGGTGGTTTAGGCTACTTTATCACATTTACTGATGATTTCAGTAGATATAGTTATGTCTATCTCATGAGACATAATTTGGAGGCAGATGGTATGCGTCCGCTCCTAGTTCTAACCATTTTCTTGATCGGTTTTGGTTTGGAAGAGAAGAGCAAAATCTTACAGTTGCAGATTTTTTATTTGTGGTGCCCTAGCGGTTTGACAAGATGGAGGAGGTACAGAGTCTTTTCTGCGTGGAAGTTGAAAGGGGTTGGGAGCCGATTGGTTTGTTGTCAGTTTTTTTTCAATCATTCCCCTTTTTGAATTTTTAACAATTCCAACTGGGCTTTTGATAATGAAATTAGGGCCCGGCTAGATTTTGTGGACCCTGGTTGGTCCTGATAGAGGAGAGTAAAAATTCACTCAAAAGCTCCCTCTCTTTTGTCTTGACTTCTGGTTACTCCATACAGCAAAGTCCAAGGGATGACCTCAGACTTTCAAACCTGTTAGCATCTAACGCCTTTGTAAAGATGTCAGCGACTTGTTTCTCAGTGGGTAGGTACTCGAGCTTTATCTTCTTGTCTTCTACAAGCTCTCGAATAAAATGGTGCTTGATATCAATATACTTTGTCTTGCTATGTTTCACTGGATTTTTCGAGATATTGATAGCACTGATGTTGTCACAGAACAAAGTCATGACTTTTTGCTTGACTCCATACTCTGCCAACATTTGTTTCATCCAAAGAAGCTGAGTACAGCTACTTCCGGCTGCAATATATTCGGACTCAGTAGTAGACAAAGCAATACAATTTTGTTTTTTGCTGAACCATGATACAAGATTATTCCCCAGGTAGAAACAACCTCCAGAGATACTTCTTCGATCTGGTGTGCTTCCCGCCTAGTCAGTATCACAATATCCAACAAGAGTAGGAGAGGTATCAATGGAATATAGCAAACCCAATTCAGAGGTTCCCGAGATGTACCTTATGATCCTCTTGGCATGAGCTAAGTGACTGACTTTTGGATTGGCTTGATATCGAGCACAGACTCCCACGGAGTAAGTGATGTCGGGTCGACTTGCTGTTAGATAGAGAAGACTTCCTATTATGCTTCGATAAAGGCTTTGATCAACTGATTCTCCCATCTCGTCCTTTGTGCATTTTGTAGGGTTTTGGAGCGTTCTAGATCGTCGAGATAGCGGAAGCAATAAAAGATAATCTACTCCAAACCTTGTCCAAGAACATTTAAACCATTAAATCCCAAAGCAAAATCTATTCCACAAGATGTTTACCTTTAAGTCTTGTTTGAATCGATAAAGAAGAACGTTCGGATCTTCTTCTCTAAAGCTAGTCCACACCAAGAGGATGATCTTCAAGATCCTTCACTTAATTGCCTACTAGAACAATTAAATGAAGAACAAGAGAGCAAGATGATGAAGAGGAGAGGGGTGGCCGGCCACAATGAGAGAGAGAGAGAGGATTTTTGTGTGTTTTGTGACTTAATGAATTAATGAATTAAAGTCTTGCATTATAATTCATCACCCAACTCACAAGTATGGGTTAAAAGTAATTGGTATGGGCTTAAAGGTGCTTTAACCCATACCCCTTAAATCACTCACCTCTTAATCCACAATCACCAACTAAGCATGGCATTGTGTGGCCCCCACAATGGCCCTACCAAGTGGGCCGGCCATATGGCCTTATTGGGCCCTTATTGGGCCGGCCATGAGGCTTCATGGGCCGAGCCCAATGGGCCCTCCCGTGTTGTCTCATGCCGCGTCCAAAAGTTGCCCGACCTTTTTGTCGTTACTTATCAAACAAAGTCCGACGCGATATCGACGAAAAACTCAATTTTTCTCGATTCGCTAATTATTCTCTCAAACCGAACCTATGGCACAAAACCTCCAGTTTTGTCCATATACTTCTCCTTAAGAAACATCCATGTTTCCTTGTCTCAAGTTATCCGTCTTGTATGTGTGTGACCCTCTAGGCTCATGCCACCGTTGGCAGATCAGCGCAAGACTCGCTCTTGCCCGATCCATCATAAGTGGTCTCTAGTAAAACATTATGATTACCCAAGGTGCACGATGATCGATAATTCGACTTAACCTTTGTGCGTACAAGTCACCATCCTTTTATCTCTAGATATCCCAATTGATCTCAAGGCATAGAGTCGTCTCCCTTGTTCAATCAATCATTGTTACTTGATATGCGAGATGACTGAGAAATGATAACCCGTATCATTTGCATGGCCATGCTTTTTCTCTCAGTCAGTCTCCATCAAGAGGCCTTCTAACGGATATCTTTCCCATACCGTAGTATGAGGGATAAATCCCTTAGCCGTCTTTCGTGTCACTCATGCAACCCGTTCCGCCACCCAATCATGCCCTTTATAGCAATCCTTTTACAGAAAGCGTTTGGCGCAAGTTAAAGCCGTACGTTCATTGCATAGTGATCACAAAGACTCCTTGGTCTAAGGACGTCGTGACAAGCTATCGCATCTGAATATGTTTATGGCTTAATCTATGAAAACACTATTGGGTCCCGGGGCTTCCTAATTATGTTAATGGCAGCGGAAGCAACATATAAACCGCCCCTAACCTGCGCAAGATCGACTACCAAGTTAGATCCTTGGGAAATCGAGTTTTCGGGTTTTACCAGAATCTGCCCGGCAGAAAACCGAGACTTTTAAGCTCTATATCTCGAGCTACAGATCTCCAATTGCTTCGGTTCTTTTTGGGGATTAAACCTCAGCCAATTCCCTACATCTTTTGTGTTTTGCTCTAAACCCAGTTTGGACGAGAAGACCTCCGTCTGGTGCAAAACATTTTTTCCGTCTCGCTGGACAGACTCTGCGGACCAGTCTGCTTCTCGGACTTGTATCTCCTAAACCAGCGCTCCTTTTGAAAATCAGGTATTTCACAAAAGTTGTAGCCCTTGGACTTATCTTTCCAACGCCGCAAGTTTCAGGTCAATCGGAGCTCAGACGAAGCGGCTATGGCTCACGCATTGTCGGTCATCGGAACTGGACAATCTGGACAGTTTCTCCATTTTGCATTTAGTCTTCGTTGAATCGATAAAGAAGAACGTTCGGATCTTCTTCTCTAAAGCAAGTTCACACCAAGGGGATGATCTTGATGATCCCTCACTTAATTGCCTACTAGAACAATTAAATGAAGAACAAGAGAGCAAAGAGAGGAGAGAGTGTTGTGAGAGTTGTGTGATTCTTGAATTAATGAATGAATGCTAGATATTTCAATTCATCATCCAACAAGCATGGGTCAAAAGTGATTGGTATGGGCTTAAAGGTGCTTTAACCCATACCCCTTAAATCACTCACCTCTTAATCCACAATCACCAATTAAGCATGGTGTTGTGTGGCCCCCACACATGGACCCACCATGTAGGCCGGCCATGAGGTCTTGTTGGGCCCTTAATGGGCCGGCCATGAGGCTTCATGGGCCGAGCCCAATGGGCCCTCCCGTGTTGTCTCATGCCGTGTCCAAAAATCGCCCGATCCTTTTGTCGTCACTTATCAAACAAAGTCCGACGCGATATCGACGAAAAACTCAACTTTTCTCGATTCGCTAATTATTCTCTCAAACCGAACCTATGGCACAAAACCTCCAGTTTTGTCCATATATTACTCCTCAAGAAACATCAATGTTTCCTTGTCTCAAGTTATCCGCCTTGTATGTGTGTGACCCTCTAGGCTCATGCCACCGTTGGCAGATCGGCGCAAAAGATCGCTCTTGCCTGATCCATCATAAGTGGTCTCTAGTAAAACATTATGATTACCCAAGGTGCATGATGATCGATGATTCGACTTAACCTTTGTGTGTACAAGTCACCATCCTGTTATCTCTAGATATCCCGATTGATCACAAGGCATAGAGTCGTCTCCCTTGTTCAATCAATCATTGTTACTTGATATGCGAGATGGCTGAGAACTGATAACCCGTATCATTGGCATGGCCATGCTCTTTCTCTCAGTCAGTCTCCATCAAGAGGCCTTCTAACGGATATCTTTCTCATACCGTAGTATGAGGGATAAATCCCTTAGCCGTCTTTCGTGTCACTCATGCAACCCGTTTCGCCACCCAATCATGCCCTTTATAGCAATCCTTTTACAGAAAGCGTTTGGCGCAAGTTAAAGCCGTACGTTCATTGCATAGTGATCACAAAGACTCCTTGGTCTAAGGATGCCGTGACAAGCTATCGCATTTGAATGTGTTTATGGCATTTGAATATATATGTTACAAACGATGATAATGTACATAGACGTTTACAGGCTAATAGCAATTGGGCTAGGGCACAAATGCTATCAATCTCCCACTTGCCCCTAGTTCCAATCTAAGTCCCAGTCTATACCCATTGACCTAACATGTTTATCATGTTTTGCTCGTGGAAGAGCCTTGGTCAAGGGGTCGGCTGTGTTATCATCAGTTGCAACGTTGTGGATCTTCACGTTACCTTTTAGCAACAATGTCGCGGATGATGTGATACTTTCTGAGTACATGTTTGGATCTGTCATGTGCCCTGGGTTCCTTAGCTTGCGCAATGGCCCCGGTGTTGTCACAATATAAGTCTACTGGGTTAGATGGGTTTTTAATTACACCTAACCCAGCCATGAAACTCCTGATCCATACAGCCTCTTCTCCCGCTTCGGATGCGGCAATGTACTCAGCTTCGGTCGTAGAGTCGGCAATGGTGTCCTGCTTCTTGCTTTTCAGCTGAACGCTCCACCGTTCAACATAAACATATAACCCAACTGACTTTTTAAGTCATCGGGGTCTGTCTGGAAAACTAGCGTCAACATATCTTTTGACGACTAGATCATCATTTCTTCCCCCGTATACAAGAAAAGCGTCTTTGGTTTTTCTCAAAAATCGAGAATCGCCTTGACGGCAATCCAATGTTCCTCACCGGGTTCGGACTGATGTCTACTGGTACAGCTTAGGGCAAACGAGACATCCGGTCTCGTACATATCATGGTACACATTATGGACCCTATAGCCGAAGTATATGGGATCTCATTCATTCTTGCTAGCTCTGCAGGTGTCTCAGCACACTACTTCTTGCTTAGCTTTATGCCATGACGCATGGGCAGCAGTCCTTTCTTTGAATCTAGCATCGAGAATCTTCTCAATATTTTGTCTATATAGGTGCTTTGACTTAAGCCCAAGACCCGCTTGGTACGGTCTCTATATATCTTGATCCCCAAGATGTAAGAGGCCTCGCCTAAGTCCTTCATTGCGAAACACTCACCTAACCAAGTCTTTGTTAAGAGCAAGGTAGGGACGTTGTTTCCAATGAGCAGTATGTCATCAACATAAAGCACCAAGAAGACTACTTTGCTCCCATCTGCCCTTTTATATGTACGCAAGGTTCATCATCGTTCTTGATGAAGCCAAACTGTTTCACAACTTCATCAAAACGTTTATTCCAACTCTGAGATGCTTGCTTCAAACCATAAATTGATTTGAGCAACTTGCAAATCTTTCCCTTATTCTTAGGATCCTCAAAACCCTCAGGCTGGGACATATAAACGTCCTCAGCTAACCTCCCGTTGAAGAAGGCGGTTTTGACATCCATTTGCCATATCTCAAAATGGCTACGGCAAGTAGAATGCGGATAGATTTGACCATAGCTACTGGAGAAAAGGTCTCTTCATAGTCAATTCCGTGGATTTGCCTATAACCTTTTGCTACCAGTCTTGCTTTATAGGTCTGAGGTTTGCCATCCATGTCCATCTTTATTTTAAAGATCCATTTACACCCAATGACTTTTACGTCAGGGGTTTGATCCACCAAGTCCCACACTTGATTATCTGACATGGATTGCATTTCTTCCCTCATGGCTTCCAGCCATTTCTCAGAGTCGGTTCCGTCCTTATTAACTGTAGCTATTGGTTCTTGCTCAACGACTACTTCTGGTGGGTCGTCCAGTGGTTCCTGAGTGACCATCTCATCTAGAAATTCATTAAGATGAACAGCCCTCCCACTGACTGTCTTGGAAATAAATTCTTTTTCCAAGAATGTCCCACCTCGATTATGAATGCGGCCGTTTGCAGAGCGTAACCCCATAAGGAGATCGGGAGATCAGTGAGACTTAACATCGATCGAACCATATCAAACAATGTCCGATTCCTTCGCTCGGACACACCATTGAGTTGCGGTGTTCCTGGCGGAGTCTACTGAGATAGTATTCCACTTTCTGTAAGAAACTCTTCGGATAAGTATTCTCCACCCCGATCAGAACGGAGTGCCTTGATACTTTTTCCGAGTTGGTTTTCTACTTCAGTCCTAGACTCCTTGAATTTATCAAAGGCTATGGACTTATGTCTTATGAGATAGACATAATCATATCTACTGAAATCATCAGTAAACGTGATAAAGTAGCCTAAACCACATCTGGCTGGTGTACTCATTTGGTCCACATACGTTTGAATGTATTAGACCCAATAGATCACCTGCCCTCTCACCTAAACCAGTGAAGGGCGTTTCAGTCATCTTGCCCATTAAACAAGCTTCGCATCTATCAATCGTTTGGTATTCGAATTGACTTAGAAGTCCGCGTTTATGAAGCGCTGAGATGCGTTTCTCATTTATGTGACCTAGACGACAATGCCAGATTAGAGTTTGGTCTAAATCATTAGCTTTAAACCTCTTAGGTAGAACAAGGTTAACAGAACCCACGGCAGTTGCGGTAACTCTCACGTTGTTCCCAACTCTTAGGTCCACCTCGCTTTCCCCATATCTCTTCTACTATTCTACACTTGTATATCCGTACAGACATGAGACTCAGCTCTAGTGTCTAGTACCCAAGTATTTATCGTAGAAAGATATAGCTCTAATTGAATACCTGATGAAGTAGCGGCCCCACCGCCCTTCATCTGATCCTCCTTCAGCTGCTGACAGTCTTTCTTCCAGTGACCAGGCTTTTGGCAATAGAAACAGACCGACTCCTTTGCCTTCCCCTTGCCTTTTACGGGCATGGAAGGTTTAGGAACAAATGGTCTGATCTTCCTTGCCAGGTGCATTGGGCCCTTACCCTTGCCACCACCAGCTTTGAAGCTGGATCCCTTCATACGTAGGACGTGTGGACCTACGGAGCTGCCTGCTGACATCTTGCAGGCAATGAGTTCTCGGAGAACAGTATATTTTTCAATACGTACTTTCTCTTTGAACATATCCTTGATCTACGCAAACATTGCAAACGGATCATGGGATAGCTCCATAAACTGCTTCTGGAGGTCCGCCTCCATGCAGCCCAGCATGACACACGCAACGTCGATAGAGTCGTTAAGGTGTTTCTGGTACGCATCCTTAACGACCCTCGTTGCGTTGGCAGCTGGCTCCACCGGGATAGCCTTATCAAGGACGTACTCCCTGTGTTCCAACTTTAACACAAGTCGTAAATTTCTGTCCCAGTCTAGATAATTTGTCCCGTTGAATTTACACTTTTTGAGTATAGTCCTCAACGACAAATTAGACGAGTTTGTTGAATTACTAGCCATTTCTACACGAAGAAAGTAAATTTAATCAGAAAAGTTGAATAAATTTACGAAGATCCGAATTAAACACCAACCATCTGCTTCTAAGGTTTAGAATCTTAAACCAAGATCCCTTATTCGTCATTTGAAGTACGCTAAGGCGCACCGCTCCAATTGACTTATTTAGGTAGGACGTCCGTCCAATTACAACCCGTGTAACTCTTAGTCAGGGTATGTGCAAAAACACACGGCTTACCCTTCCGATGCCCCAGCTCGACCTCAGGCCAAGAATCGTGGTCGAGTCAACCAACCTTCACTAACGAGTTAACTTTGTGCAGATGCTCCGCTAAGGCGCACGACATCCCACAAAGTTTACCATTCCCATCTACAACCCATTCGATCGATGCTCCGCTAAGGCGCACGACACCGATAAAATGTTTCTACATGGGTATGAATTTGGGTGGCATCTCACTTGACTCAAATTATCTTGTAAATTGGTTGTGCTTAATAATTCGAAAGTATTTGGTACAATTATGAACCCGTCATCAACAACCCGTATTGTGACGTTTCTAATTGTATCACATACTATCTTCATTTGAATCCGTCATTTGCAACCCGTGCAAACACGTTTCAAATTTGAACTCATCAATCACAACTCGTGC
The DNA here is from genome assembly GCA_963920655.1 of Geranium rotundifolium. NCBI lineage: Eukaryota > Viridiplantae > Streptophyta > Magnoliopsida > Geraniales > Geraniaceae > Geranium > Geranium rotundifolium. The sequence goes on from OY987314.1 coordinate 16,178,163, forward strand.
GATGATAGTTCACAACGCTTTAAACATGCAAACAATTAGAGTTGATTTTAATCTTTGCATGTGTGGTGATGGCTTATAAACTTATAAGCTAATCATGCAAGCATGTTATTAATTAAATAATTCAAGCAAGCATTCATAAAGCGTTAAATATGGATTTTATAGCCCATCCTAAACTTAGGATTCTACGAGTCTTCACATATTCTCGTCTTTCTCATTCGGGCTCCCACTAGCTCTTGGACTTCCTCCAAGATCGTCATCGTGCTCGATTTTCCATCCTTCTCGTCTTTGAGTAATAATTACAATTAATACTCGGTTCGTAGACCGGATAAAAAATAATTACACTTTATGGGCTCGAATAAAAGAATAATTACACGCTAACACTAACGGTATGCAAACCGTGAAACCGATAAAATCTAATGGGCTACTAATGCATCATACATTTCATCACATCATCCAACATGTTATCACACAAACATGTTATCAAATAATATGCAATAATTCCGATTTTAATTTTGCCAAGTTGCTTGGTCGGGTTGATCGAAACTAGACCTTTTCGAAAAACGGTTTATCGAAACCGATTAAATTTTGAAAGTTTTCGAAATATTGGATTGCAGGTTCGTGACACGGATCAAACACCACGCACGAACCAAGTCGGGCCAAGCCAATGGGCCGAAGCCCCATTGGGCCGAGCCCAACTATGCACGGCCCGGTTTTGGGCCTTGGAAGGCCTAAACCGGCCTTGCCGCCACTCTCGGCCTCGCCCGAGAGTGGGAACGGGCTCGGTCACCGCCGGCCTCCCCGGCCTCCGGTGACCTCCGTTCGGTACCTCCAATCCGGCTCCCCGAGAGTCCTTCTCGGACCCGACAAATCCAATAATTTCCGAAAAATTCCAAATTCAATATATTTTCAAAAATAACATATTTCATGCAAATATCCCAAAAAGCATTAAAATCATGTTATCAACAATTATGGCATTTGTATCATTACAAAACCGAAATAACATACATGGATCTCGTAGTGGTAGACCGCCTCTGATACCACTGTTGGGTCCCGGGGCATCCTAATTATGTTCATGGCAGCGGAAGCAACATATAAACCGCCCCTAACCTGCGCAAGATCGACTACCAAGTTAGATCCTTAGGAAATCGAGTTTTCGGGTTTTACCAGAATCTGCCCGGCAGAAAACCGAGACTTTGAAGCTCTATATCTCGAGCTACAGATCTCCAATAGCTTCGGTTCTTTTTGGAGATTAAACCTTAGCCAATTCCATACATCTTTTGAGTTTTGCTCTAAACCCATTTTGGACGAGAAGACCTCCGTCTGGAGCAAAACATTTTTTCCGTCTCGCTGGACAGACTCTGCGGACCAGTCTGCATCTCGGACTTGTATCTCCTAAACCAGCGCTCCTTTTGAAAATCAGGTATTGCACAAAAGTTGTAGCCCTTGGACTTATCTTTCCAACGCCGCAAGTTTCAGGTCAATCGGAGCTCGGACGAAGCGGCTATGGCTCACGCATTGTCGGTCATCGGAACTGGACAATCTGGACAGTTTCTCCATTTTGCATTTAGTCTTCGTTGAATCGATAAAGAAGAACATTCGGATCTTCTTCTCTAAAGCAAGTCCACACCAAGGGGATGATCTTGATGATCCCTCACTTAATTGCCTACTAGAACAATTAAATGAAGAACAAGAGAGCAAAGAGAGGAGAGAGTGTTGTGAGAGTTGTGTGATTCATGAATTAATGAATGAATGCTAGATATTTCAATTCATCATCCAACAAGCATGGGTCAAAAGTGATTGGTATGGGCTTAAAGGTGCTTTAACCCATACCCCTTAAATCACTCACCTCTTAATCCACAATCACCAACTAAGCATGGTGTTGTGTGGCCCCCACACATGGACCCACCATGTGGGCCGGCCATGAGGTCTTGTTGGGCCCTTAATGGGCCGGCCATGAGGCTTCATGGGCCGAGCCCAATGGGCCCTCCCGTGTTGTCTCATGTCGTGTCCAAAAATCGCCCGATCCTTTTGTCGTCACTTATCAAACAAAGTCCGACGCGATATCGACGAAAAACTCAATTTTTCTTGACAATGTTCTTTGCATATTTGCTTTGGGAGATAAATATTCCATCTGACATCTGTTTGATCTGGAAGCCTAGGAAGTATGTGAGCTCACCGACCATACTCATCTCAAATTCAGACTGCATATGTTGGACGAAATGTTCCACCATCTTGTCTGACTTTCCTCCAAATACAATGTCGTCGACATATATTTGAGCAATCATGATGTCCCTTCCTTCCTTCTTCACAAAGAGAGTTTTGTCTACTTCCCCTTTAATATAGCCATTCTCAACTAGGAATTGAGTGAGACGTTCATACCATGCTCGTGGAGCTTGTTTGAGACCATAGAGGGCTTTCTTTAGTTTGTAGACATGATGAGGAGAGTCATGGTCTTCGAATCCCTTTGGTTGAGCCACATAGACTTCTTCGTTGAGATTTCCATTAAGGAAGGCACTCTTTACATCCATCTGATAGAGTTTAAACCGTAGGTGGCATGCTATGCCGAGCAGAAGTCGTATGGCTTCCATTCTGGCTACCGGAGCAAAGGTTTCTTCAAAGTCGACTCCTTCTACTTGTGTGTACCCTTGAGCCACCAGTCTTGCTTTGTTTTGAGTGATGTTTCCTTGCTCGTCAGACTTGTTTTTGAATATCCACTTCGTCCCGATGACATTGACATTGTCAGGCTTGGGTACTAGTTCCCAGACTTCATTCCTTACAAATTGGACCAATTCTTCTTGCATGGCGCAGACCCAGTACTCATCATTGATGGCTTCTTGTATATTCTTTGGCTCAATTTTGGAAATAAAGAAAATGTTGCCTATCATCTCTTTGTAGTCTAGAGATGCCTTTTGTCGAGTCCGCACTCCCTCATTTATGTCTCCTATCACATCCTGGGGTGGATGATTCTTCTGAATTCTTCTTGACGGAGCTCTCTGTACTATAGGAGATGTCGCTTTGTCCGGGATGATGGGGCTTTCGTCTTCGGATTCTTTGTTGCGCTCTTCGCCTCTGACTTCTGGTGTGACTTCTCCTGAGAGATTTAGGACTTCTTCGTCCTCGTCACTGGGTTGCTCGTTACAGTCATCGATCACGACATTGATGGATTCCATGATAGTCCGGGTGCGTTTGTTGAATACACGCAAAGCCTGACTATTTCTGGAGTATCCGAGGAAGATGCCTTCGTCGCTTTTAGGATCAAGTTTGCGTCGAGGTTCCCTATCTGCAAGTATGTAGCAGATCAATCCAAAGACATGGAAATATTTGACATTCGGCTTCCTCCCCCTCTATATTTCCTAAAGAGTGAGTGAAGTTCCAGGGCGAAGGGTCACTCTATTATGAATATGGCATGCCGTATTCAAAGCTTCAGCCCAGAAGTGCTGCGGGATGTCTTTGGCTAACATCATGACTCTTGCCATTTCTTGAAGAGTGCGATTTTTTCTTTCAACGATCCCGTTTTGCTGAGTAGTGATGGGAGCAGAAAATTCGTGTGCTATTCCTTCAACATCACAAAAATTTGCAAAGCTGATGTTTTCAAACTCCTTTCCATGATCACTTCGAAGTCGGACAACTTTTCCAATGACTTCTCCATTTTCTCGTTGAACTCTCCGACTTTTAGGTTTGTGCCCTAATCCAAAATAATTCCTCAATCTATATTTTAACGGACATCATTATTCTACATAATAAAAGGCATAATATTACTAACGTGTTGTAGTAATATATCTAATGTGATTTGATCTATGTCATAATGTGTGTAATCACTTATAGTAGAACTATAGATCAGAAAGAGTTGCATTCGATAGAGTCCCTGATCAGCTAAGCTTCTTCTGAAGCGATCAGTATGTGACTAACTCCTTGTGATCACGCTCTACTGACCATGGCAAAGATATGCCGTAGTTATATCATAGATATCATCAGGTCGATGATATCGGACAACCCGATTGTGAGTATGCTGCATAGATCCAGTCATGAGATACTCACATATCGTAACTTGTCATTATATCCTAAGACCAAGGAGTCTTTGTGTACACTATGTAACAAATACCTAAGTTTGACCTAATCTAACATTATCTGTAAAAGGGTAGCTATAACGGCTTCAATTGGCTTTGGGGTTTATTGCACTAGTGAACTCGAAAGGAGTCTGAGGGATTTATCACTCATACTTTGGTATGAGAAAGATATCCGTTTTGGCCACTTGATGAGTATGACTGAAGAAATAGCATGGCCATGCAGGTGATACCTTAGTATCAGGTTTCAGTCAGCTCAGATATCAAGAAACAGTGATTGATAAATTAGGATGACGATTCTATGCCTATTGATTAATCTGGATATCGGTTTGATAAAAGGACAGTGACATGTACGATAACAGGTTAAGTCAAATAATCGATAATCACGAATGTTGGATAATCATAATGTCTTGCTAGAGGCCACTTATGATGGAAAGGGTAAACTCGTAATTTTACCAGTCTGCCAATTATTCGTGAGCCTAGAGGGTCACACGCATTACGCACAATACATGACAATAATTATGGATGAGAGTTGAGAACAATTCGGTAGTTTTTTGGCCTAAGGTTTGAACCAGACGGTTGAAGAAATCAATTCGAGGAAATTGAGCCGTTTTGACTAAACCGAAATTAGAACTCAATTTAATGGGTTTAATTTGGGTTATAGTTAAATGGGCTTAAAGCCCATTTAGAGTTTAAGATAAGAGAGGGGTTAAATGCAAATAAGAAGGATTAAAAGGATAGATAATGCAATTTGTTTTTTGAAATTCAATTTAATTTCAAATTAAAAATCACATAATCTATTATTAACTTATCCTTTGAATTTTTCAGCAACCAACTCCCCTATCTCTCCCTCATTGCCGAAATCACTCTCCTCTCTCTACCTCCATTATTGCTCAAGTTTTCTTTCAATTTTCTAGCAAAAAGATAGAGAGAAAAACGATTTCGGTTGTGTGCTTGTGTGGACTTGATAGAGAGGACACTACGCTTGTGTTCTTGTCGATTTCAAGAGGTAAATATCAGATTTTAATTATGTTTATAACATGTTCAAATAGCATTAAGATCAAGTTTTTACGATCACCACGGTTACATATTGTCCGCTGCATGATTTTCAATGTTTGGAACCCGTGGTGATCTCTTTCAGTAGTATCAGAGGATGGTTATTATGTTTATTTGTATATGTTTAAATCTGATTTTTTTTTATGTTTATATGTGTTCTTCATCATTAGCATGCATGTAAATCAAAAAAAATTTCAGATTTGATTGATTTTGGAAATTGGAAAATTAATTATTTTTTTTTGGGTTTTTCGAGGTTAGCCATGGCTTAGCCATGGCCGACCAGGTCGAGTCCCATGGTGGACAATGGAATGACCTAGGGCAGACCATGGTCATCACCATGGGCCGACGAGGGTCGCCTACGGGCGACCACGGTCTACCCTTGCGGGCGACCATGGCAGCCCGTGAGGGCCACCATGGTTGCCTCGCGGGCGACCAGGGTCTGCCCTAGAGGCGACCATGGCTGCCCTCGCGGGCTACCATGGTCGTTCCCGTGGCCGACCACGGTCAGCCCCGCGGGCGACCTCGGCAGCCCTCACGGGCCACCGTGGTTGCCTCCGCGGGCGACCTTCGGTTGAGCCGGTTCGGCTCGACTAGATTTGTGCGAACCGGTAGGTTCGCAAGGATATTTAGAAACCCTAATAAAATTTAATTTTCAGATTTGGTTCGGTTTTGATAAACCAGCGAGAACCGGTCCAAAATTCAATTAATCGATTAAACCATCCGGTTTCGATAAACCGGAATTTTTCCACACTTAAGAAAGATAAAATTTGGAAAAATTATTTGTTAGATCAGCATGTTGATTGATAACATGATCTGTGATAATATGATGTTTTCCACATGATGCTAGCTAAGCCCATTAGATTTGTATTTGAATTTCGGTTTAACAACCTGCGTGTTGCTTAATTTTGGGTTGTAATAAATACGGTCTTCGTGTCGTGATTTGTATTTCGTTTTATTTATTTAAAGTTGTTATCACGAAGACTGACACAAGAATCAAGTCAAGAGGATGACTCGGATTGGAGGAGGCTCGAAGCCAGTGGGAGTTCAAAAGAATGGAGCAAGTTTGGATCTTGAAGACCATGTCTTTTGGATCGGTTTTGCTAGATTCTTAGGAACTTTAGATGGGCTTAGCTATGCATATTTTATTGTTACATTTGTATATTTGAATGTATGAATGTATGATAGTTTAAATATTCAAGTTTATGTATGATTTGCTATTACCCACATGCAAAGATTATAATCGGAATTTAATCAGACTCACATGTAACCGGCTAAGGGATCATCTTTGCATGAATTTGCAATTGATGATTCCAGATTAAGATTGTATCGATATACAATAAGACTTTTATAATTCACTTAAATGCAAATAATTACAAGTCAAGCGTTATACCATCCAAGTTTGGGCACTCAAAAGGGCTTTGACCCTATGGATGTCGGTACGCCTCCGCGTAACATTCATAGAGAAGAAGTCTGGATGAGATGGGTAGTTCTGTGTGGGTGCGTGCGCCTCCGCGTAGTAGTCACATTAGTTCTATCCATAGTTCAAGCTTGGTAGACTTGGCTACGATTGTTAGCTAGGGCTGACCTAGGGTATCAGTATAGGGTATGCCCCGTACTAACAAGTACAGACCCTAGCCAGGAACTACATGGTCTTGTAGATGGATTTACTCCTACCTTGATGCACTCAATTGGAGCAGTGAGCCTCCGTTCACTTCAATTGAGAGTATGATGGAATCCTGGTTCAGATTCTAAAGTTAGAATCAGAAAGTGTTTTATAATTAAATCTCCAACTTCAATTTTAATTAATACTAATTAAAAGTTGTTTACTGTGTAGATATAATATGGCAAACACGAATCACTCTGGTAGCGCGCTTAGGTCAGTAATCGAGAATGATAAGCTTAACGGCGTAAACTTTCTCGATTGGGACTGGAATTTGAGACTCGTTCTCAAGCATGAACGTAAGGATTATATCCTTACCCAGGAACAAGCACCTACTGAACCAGCACTGAACGCCTCAAGGGCGCTAAGGGATACCTACCAGAAATTCCTTAGCGACCGGATTGACGTGCAGTGCATCATGATAGGCAGTATGGTGCCGGACTTGCAGCAACAGTTCTTGGATATTTCCGACGATCCCAAAGCCTGTATGGCTGAGATCGAGAAAATGTTCAAAGAGAAAGCGCGTGTTGAAAGATACGACACTTTTGTTGAGCTGATGAGGTTCATATGGTCAACAAGCAAGTGAGCTTCAAGAAAGCCGGCCTGGGCAAGGGTAAGGCTCCTATGCACCTAGCAGGGAAGATTCGACAACCTAAGGGTCTAGCAGCTCCAAAGGCTGTTGAGAATCCGAAGAAGGATGTCGTTTGCTTCTATTGTCAAGGACTGGGGCACTGGAAGAAGGATTGCAAGAAACACAAGTTGTTTCTTAAGAAGAGTGGAGCTTCCACGTCTTCAGGATCAGATATATTTGTTATTGAGCTCAATCTCAGTTTATCTACTTCAGATTCTTGAGTACTTGATACCGGTGCAGAATCTCACATTTGTGTTAATGTGCAGGCTCTGGGAAGTAGAAGAGAAGTGAGCAAGGGCGAGGCGGACCTACGAGTTGGCGATGGCAATCAAGTCTCGACAACTGCTGTAGGAGATATTAGTCTCAGTTTGCCCAGTGGGCTAGTTTTATTTTTAAGTGATGTTCATTCCGTACCTGCGTTTCGCAGAAACATTATTTCAATTTCCTTGCTCGACAAGGAAGGATATCATTTTTCAATTGATAATGGAGTTTTTAGTATTTTCAAGAAAAACATGTTTTATTGTAATGCTTCATTAGTTGGTGGTTTATATATTCTTAATATTCAAAACACTGACACTAGCTCGATTTATAATATCAGTAATAAAAGGGTTAAATCCGATGATTTAAACCAGACTGTGATATGGCACTGCCGCTTAGGCCATATAGGCCAGAAACGCATTTCAACACTTCACAAGTGTGGGCTTCTAAGTCCGTTTGAATTCACTTCAATTGAGAGATGCGAGTCATGCCTTATGGGAAAAATGACAAAAGCACCTTTTGCCGGTTTAGGTGAAAGGGCGAGTGACTTACTAGGCCTCATATATTCCGATGTTTGTGGGCCCATGAGCACTCAGGCCAGAAGAGGTTTTCACTACTTCGTTACATTCACTGATGACTTCAGTAGATATGGGTATGTTTATCTTATGAGACATAGGTCGGAAACCTTTGACAAGTTCAAAGAGTTCCAGAACGAAGCACAGAACCAGCTTGGTAAAAGTATAAAGGCGCTTCGATCTGACCGAGGCGGTGAGTACTTAGACCAAGATTTTCACAGTCATTTAAAGGAGTGTGGGATCATCTCTGAATTGACTCCGCCTGGAACACCCTCAAATGAATGGTGTATCCGAACGGAGAAATCGGACCTTGCTTGATATGGTTCGATCAATGATGAGTTAGGCTGATCTTCCTATCTCCTTCTGGGGCTATGCCCTAGAAACGGCCGCATTCATATTGAATCGGGCTCCTACAAAGGCAGTGGAAAGCACTCCATAGGAAGTATGGAACGGGAAGAAACCCTTATTAGCTTTCCTTAAGATTTGGGGATCTGAAGCTTACGTCAAGCGTTTGCAAGGCGATAAGCTCGAACCCAAATCAGACAAATGTGTCTTTGTGGGGTAACCTAAAGAAACAAGGGGGTACTATTTCTACAAACCCAGCGAGAACAAAGTTTTTGTTGCTCGAGGAGGGGTATTTTTGGAAAAAGAATTTATTTCCAAAAGAGCTAGTGGGAGTGCCGTGCATGTTGAAGAAATTCAAGAAGATACAGAGCAACCCACTACGCCGAATGTAGAAATATAGGAGCCAGAAGAGGTCATTGATCAAGAACCAATCCCGACACCCATTCCAGATGGTCCAAGAAGGTCTGAGAGATCTCGTCAAGCTCCTATCAGATATAGCTTCCTAGCCACTAAAGGAAATGACTTGATGTTGGTGGATCAGAATGATCCAGAAACCTACAGACAAGCTTTGGCCAGTCCAGACTCCGAAAAATGGCAGAACGCCATGAATGAGGAAATGAAATCCATGTCAGATAACCAAATCTGGAACTTGGTGGATCAGACCCCTGGGATAAAACCCATCGGTTGCAAATGGGTCTATAAAATTAAGACCGACATGGATGGAAAACCTCAGACCTATAAAGCTAGACTGGTTGCGAAAGGTGATCGCCAAATCGAAGGTATCGATTATGACGAGACTTTTTCACCTGTGGCTATGGTCAAATCTATCCTGATCATTCTAGCCATACCAACATACTATGACTATGAGATATGGCAGATGGACGTCAAAACCGCCTTCCTTAACGGGAACTTAAAAGAGGATGTGTATATGACACAGCCCGAAGGTTTTGTTGATCCAGAGAATCCCGGAAAGATTTGTAAGCTGCTTAGATCCATTTATGGATTAAAGCAAGCTTCACGGAGTTGGAACATTCGTTTTGATGAAGCCGTAAGGGGATTCGGTTTTATCAAAAACGAAAGTAAGCCTTATGTAGGGTTTTGGAGCGTTCTAGATCGTCGAGATAGCGGAAGCAATAAAAGATAATCTACTCCAAACCTTGTCCACAAGATATTTACCTTTAAGTCTTGTTTGAATCGATAAAGAAGAACGTTCGGATCTTCTTCTCTAAAGCTAGTCCACACCAAGAGGATGATCTTCAAGATCCTTCACTTAATTGCCTACTAGAACAATTAAATGAAGAACAAGAGAGCAAGATGATGAAGAGGAGAGGGGTGGCCGGCCACAATGAGATAGAGAGAGAGGATTTTTGTGTGTTTTGTGACTTAATGAATTAATGAATTAAAGTCTTGTATTATAATTCATCACCCAACTCACAAGTATGGGTTAAAAGTGATTGGTATGGGCTTAAAGGTGCTTTAACCCATACCCCTTAAATCACTCACCTCTTAATCCACAATCACCAACTAAGCATGGCATTGTGTGGCCCCCACAATGGCCCCACCAAGTGGGCCGGCCATATGGCCTTATTGAGCCCTTATTGGGCCGGCCATGAGGCTTCATGGGCCGAGCCCAATGGGCCCTCCCGTGTTGTCTCATGCCGCGTCCAAAAGTTGCCCGACCTTTTTGTCGTTACTTATCAAACAAAGTCCGACGCGATATCGACGAAAAACTCAATTTCTCTCGATTCGCTAATTATTCTCTCAATCCGAACCTATGGCACAAAACCTCCAGTTTTGTCCATATACTTCTCCTTAAGAAACATCCATGTTTCCTTGTCTCAAGTTATCCGTCTTGTATGTGTGTGACCGTCTAGGCTCATGCCACCGATGGCAGATCAGCGCAAGACTCGCTCTTGCCCGATCCATCAGAAGTGGTCTCTAGTAAAACATTATGATTACCCAAGGTGCACGATGATCGATAATTCGACTTAACCTTTTTGCGTACAAGTCACCATCCTTTTATCTCTAGATATCCCAATTGATCTCAAGGCATAGAGTCGTCTCCCTTGTTCAATCAATCATTGTTACTTGATATGCGAGATGACTGAGAAATCATAACCCGTATCATTTGCATGGCCATGCTTTTTCTCTCAGTCAGTCTCCATCAAGAGGCCTTCTAACGGATATCTTTCCCATACCGTAGTATGAGGGATAAATCCCTTAGCCGTCTTTCGTGTCACTCATGCAACCCGTTCCGCCACCCAATCATGCCCTTTATAGCAATCCTTTTACAGAAAGCGTTTGGCGCAAGTTAAAGCCGTACGTTCATTGCATAGTGATCACAAAGACTCCTTGGTCTAAGGACGTCGGGACAAGCTATCGCATCTGAATATGTTTATGGCTTAATCTATGAAAACAATATTCAATGCGGGTCGTCCGATATCAATCACCTCATGATATCTAAGATATGGTTCCAGGATCCCACATCCTTATGACAAGTAGAACAACGTCATTAAGAACCATCCTCATACTGGTCGCTTTTAAGGAAGCATAGGTTGACCAGGGACTCGTTAAGTGTGATCCGTACAGATTTATGGTTCTACTACTTTAGTGGTCATAAATCAGATCATGCTTAACATATTACTTCAACACATAAGTAATATAAAGCCGTTTATATTTATACATTACAAACGATGATATTTGAACATAGACGTTTACAGGCTAATACCAATTGGACTAGGGCACAAATGCTATCACCTTACGTATATAAGAAAGCGAGTGGGAGTAAAATAGTATTCCTAGTGCTATATGTCGATGACATACTGATCATCGGGAATGACATCCCAACACTGCTTGAAGTTAAAGCTTGGTTAGGGAAATGCTTCTCGATGAAGGACTTAGGTGATGCTGCTTTCATTTTGGGCATCAAGATCTACAGAGATCGACCCAAGAGAATATTTGGCCTAAGTCAGAGCACTTACATAGATAAGGTGTTGAGAAGATTCTCAATGCATGATTCTAAGAAGGGATACTTACCCATGCGACATGGCATTAAGCTTAGCAAACAACAGAGTCGTAAGACTCCTGATGAGCTAAGCAGAATGAGTAAGATCCCATATGCTTCGGCTATGGGATCCATCATGTATGCCATGATTTGCACGAGACCAGACGTCTCGTTCGCGTTAACCTGTACCAGCAGATATCAATCTAACCCAGGCCAGGAGCATTGGACTGCTATCAAGAGTATCCTAAAGTATCTAAGGAGAACTAAAGACGCATTCTTAGTGTATGGTGGGAAGGATGGAGAACTAGCAGTCACAGGATATGTTGATGCTAGCTTTCAGACAGATCCTAATGATTTCAAATCACAAGCAGGATTTGTATTCGTGTTAAATGGCGGAGCATTCAGCTGGAAGAGCTTCAAGGAAGCCACAAATGTCGATTCTACAACAGAGGCTGAGTACATACCTGCAGCAGAAGCAGCTAAGGAAGCCGTATGGGTTAGAAGCTTTCTAACTGGATTAGATGTAATGCCGCGAGCATCTGATCCGGTAAGCTTGTTGTGTGACAACACTGGGGCCATAGCATTAGCTCAAGAGCCCAGATTCCACAACAGAACTAAACACATACAGAGGAAGTATCACATTATCAGAGAGTATATTGATAACGGTGATGTGGAGATGGCTTATGTACCGACTGATGACAATGTTGCTCGTCCCCTGACAAAGGCTTTACCGCAGACTAAGCATGAGGCGCACGTGAAGTCTATGGGGGTAGATGGGAACTTAGGTTGGAACTAGGGGCAAGTGGGAGATTGTTAGGTTTGTGCCCTAGTCCAAAATAATTCCTCAATCTATATTGTAACGGACATCATTATTCTACATAATAAAAGGCATAATATTACTAACGTGTTGTAGTAATATATCTAATGTGATTTGATCTATGTCATAATGTGTGTAATCACTTATTGTAGAACTATAGATCAGAAAGGGTTGCATTCGATCGAGTCCCTGATCAGCTAAGCTTCTTCTGAAGCGATCAGTATGTGACTAACTCCTTGTGATCACGCTCTACTGATCATGGCAAAAATATGCCGGAGTTATATCATAGATATCATCAGGTCGATGATATCGGACAACCCGATTGTGAGTATGCTGCATAGATCCAGTCATGAGATACTCACATATCGTAACTTGTCATTATATCCTAAGACCAAGGAGTCTTTGTGTACACTATGTAACAAATACGTAAGTTTGACCTAGTCTAACGTTATCTGTAAAAGGGAAGCTATAACGGCTTCGATTGGCTTTGGCGTTTATTGCACTAGTGAACTCGAAAGGCGTCTGAGGGATTTATCACTCATACTTCGGTATGAGAAAGATATCCGTTTAGGCCACTTGATGAGTATGACTGAAGAAATAGCATGGCCGGGCAGGTGATACCTTAGTATCAGGTTTCAGTCATCTCAGATATCAAGAAACAGTGATAGATAAATTAGGATGACGGTTCTATGCCTATTGATCAATCTGGATATCGGTTTGATAAAAGGACAGTGACATGTACGATAACAGGTTAAGTTGAATAATCGATAATCACGAATATTGGATAATCATAATGTCTTGCTAGAGGCCACTTATGATGGAAAGGGTAAAATGGTAATTTTACCAGTCTGCCAATTATTCGTGAGCCTAGAGGGGCACACGCATTAAGCACAATACATGAAAATAATTATGGATGAGAGTTGAGAACAATTCGGTAGTTTTCTGGCCTAAGGTTTTAACCAGACGGTTGAAGAAATCAATTCGAGGAAATTGAGCCGTTTTGACTAAACCGAAATTAGAACTCAATTTAATAGGTTTAATTTGGGTTATAGTTAAATGGGCTTAAAGCCCATTTAGGGTTTAAGATAAGAGAGGGGTTAAATGCAAATAAGAAGGATTAAAAGGATAGATAATGCAATTTTTATTTTGAAATTCAATTTAATTTCAAATTAAAAATCACATAATCTATTATTAACTTATCCTTTGAATTTTTCAGCAACCAACTCCCCTCTCTCTCGCCCTCATTGCGGAAATCACTCTCCTCTCTCTACCTCCATTATTGCTCAAGTTTTCTTTCAATTTTCTAGCAAAAAGATAAAGAGAAAAACCATTTCGGTTGTGTGCTTGTGTGGACTTGATAGAGAGGACACTACGCTTGTGTTCTTGTCGATTTCAAGAGGTAAATATCATATTTTAATTATGTTTATAGCATGTTCAAATAGCATTAAGATCAAGTTTTTACGATCACCACGGTTACATATTGTCCGCTGCATGATTTTCAATATTTGGAACCCGTGGTGATCTCTTTCACCGACATAGGGCTTCAAAGACTGAGAAGGTGTCTGACTTCTCTCTGATAAAGTCTACCCAGGTGTACCTCGAGAAGTCGTCTACACAGACAAATATGTACTTCTTTCCTCCTAGACTTTCTACTTTGATAGGTCCCATAAGGTCAACATGAAGAAGTTCTAGAACACGAGAAGTAGTAAGATGTTGTACCTTCTTGTGTGACGTTTTGACTTCTTTCCCAATCTGGCATTCTCCACGGATTTTTCCTTCAATGATCTTGATGTTGGGAACTCCAATGATTGCCCTTTCAGAGAGAATTTTTTGCATGCTCCTCAACTTGATGTGACCAAGTTTTTGATGCCATCACTTTGTCTCTTGAGCTTTGGATAGAAGGCACTTGGTTGGCAAAGTTGTGACTGTTGGAGACCATAGATAACAGTTATCAAGGGACCTGTGACCTGTCATGACTTCCTTCTGGTGTTCGTCCTTGACAGTGCACTTGTCACGAGTGAAGTTGACATCCAGATTCAGATCGCATATTTGACTGATGCTGATGAGATTGGCTGTAAGACCTTCTACCAGTACAGCCTTTTTCAGACATGGTGAGTTGGGAAGGTTGAGTTTTCCTTTCCCGAGTACTCTATCTTTTACTCCATCTCCAAAAGTGACGAAACTATTTCTGCAAGGTATTAAAGTGACCAAGAATGAGCTACTACCAGTCATATGTCGAGAGGATCCACTATCAAAGTACCAATAGTTGCTGGTTGAAGCCTTTAGAGCGGTGTACGCGATATTAGCTCGATAGTTTACCTCCTTAGCTCGCCATTCCTTATGTGGTTGTGCTTTCTTGATGGTGGTCCTTTTCTTGACAAAGCTCCTCCCATATAGCTGATAGCAGAAAGGTCGAATATGTCCTCTTCGTCCACAGTGGTGACATACCCAGTTATGTCTTTTGTTCTGCGTCTTTGAAGCGGCCAAGGTAAGAGGTTGTTTGGTTGCTTGGTCCGCCGTGAAGTTAGGAGACTTCTGACGTGGCTTCTGGGGACAACCTTTTGAGGGACGAAGACGGTGTGCGATGATGAGGCTTGTTTTGAATATCCAAGACCTTCCATATTCCTGGCTGGTTTTCCGATCGAGAGAATTTGGTCTAGGGTGTTAGTGCTTGGATTCATCATCTTTACAGACTTGGTGACCTGTTCTAACTCTCCTTGTAACCGAGCAACTTCCTTTTTGAGATCAACAGTGGTTTCGAGAAGTCGTGACTTGTCTTCATTAAGAAAAAGAATGAGAGCATTTTGTTTTTCGATTACTTGAGAGTCTTCAAGCCACTTGACATACCATTCGTTGTATGCACTGTTGAGAGTCTCATCGGATAGCTCATCATCAGAGTCATACTTCTTTGAATTCTCAGAAGGTTGCTCTATTGTGGAGGAAGTAAAAGCAACATAGTTACTTGTATGCTCAACGTCACTGTCTTCCTCATCTTCATCGTCAGTTAGAGAGGCATTGAATCCATTCTTCTGTTTCTTTACGAAGTTAGGACATTCTTTTTGCATGTGTCCATACCCTTCACATTCAAAACACTGGACTCCTTTTCCTGATCGTTCTCCTCGTCTTCCATCGCTATTTGTGTTTTCGAGCTCTTGGAACTTGTGCTGCGGCTTGTCTCTGACTTCTCGGGTGACATTCCTTCCTGTCATCTGGCTAAATCTTTTCCTGACTTTATTGTAGTTTTTGGCTAGCATAGCGAAGGAGGTCAAAGATGCTGGAGGCCCCAGCAACAAAAAGAAAAAGATGTCCGTCAAGGAAAAAGGGAAGAAAGTCGTCTCCAAAAGGAGATTGATAGATGAAGCAACTGATGACGAGGTAGAGGAGGATACAGCAAGAGAAGCAAAGAAGGAAAAGAGGCTGAAGACGGTCAAGAACACGTCGAGTGTTCCTTACGACAATGTGTCGTTTCACTCGGCAGACGGTGCGAAAAGATGGGAATTCGTGTTTCAAAGAACTGCGTACCTAGAAAAGTCCCTGTCATCGGAGCTGCTAGGACTAGAAGCCATTGTCCAGCTCCTGGAGAAGGCATAACTAATAAAGACCGTCACAAACATTGGTAACCACTATCCCCTCTTGGTTAAAGAATTTATTGCCAATTTGCCTACTGGGTTTAGAACACCGGATGATCCGGAGTTCGAGAAGGTGTATGTCAGAGGCATTCGCTTCAACATCTCCTCTAACATTATCAATAACTTCCTGGGAAGAAAGCGGGTTCGATCTATGCCACCACCTGACTTAAACAAAGTCCTCCGTGAGATAACCGGAGACAAAAGCAGAACATGGCCGACCAAAGGCACTGTGGCAGCATCAGATATTACTTCCAAGTACTCCATTCTCTTCCGGATTGGAGTATCAAATTGGGCTCCCTCGACCCTCGCATCGTCTATTTTTCAGCAAATTGGGCTCCCTCGAGAGATAGCCGTGCTTGACGAGGATATCGTCAATTTGAAGACAGCCCTGAAGCATCTCTCCCAGCGCCAATCACATTACGCAACCTGCTGAAATCCATGTCTCCTCCTGGCTCCGAAGATGATGACACCACCTCTCTGCCTAATGATCTAGAAGAATCTACTAAAGATGCCTCTACTGAAGCGACTGAAGAAGAGACTGCGAGCTCCAGCAGCAGCTCTGTTTAAAATTTCATGAACTTTCTAATTCTCGAACTACTGAACACTTTTATTTTGTAATTTTTGTTGAACACTGTTTCACACTGACTCTCGACAGCTGATTTTGAAAGCCACACCTTTATGTTTCTTCTCAATAAGAGGTAGGAAGAGCTCGAAAGTTATTAGAGATCCCATGAGCTCATCAAACTTCAGTGTCTTCAAGTCATGGACTTCTTCTATGGCGGTAATCTTCATCTTGAATCTGGGACTTAGGGCTCTCAGTGTTTTTCTGACCAGATCTTCATCGGTCATAGGCTTGCCAAGTGAATATGATTCATTGGCCAGATCCTTGATGCGCACATTAAACTCCGCAATAGTTTCGTCTTCATTCAGGGTAAGGGCCTCAAAGTTGGTCGTGAGGTACTGTAACTTCTCTTCTTTGACTTTTGAAGTACCCTCGTAAGCAACAGCAAGAGTGTCCCAAGCAATTTTGGCACTTGTGCACGTGTTGATGAGTCGAAACACATTCTTGTCTACTCCATTAAAAATAGCATTGAGTGCACGAGAATTACCTAGGGCGGCTTCATCTTCTTCCGCGCTCTACTCTTTTTCTGGTTTGATGCTAGTTTGATTCCCATGAGCATCAGCATAGTGAGGTTCCTCCCATCCATTGATGACAGACTTCCAGGTTTTGCTGTCGAGAGACTTCAAGAAGGCACACATCCGTGCTTTCCAGTATCCATAGTTTGTTCCGTTGAGCACTGGTGGTCGATTTACTAAATTTCCTTCCTTTGAGTCCATATTGGCTATTCAGAAATATTGTAAGAAAATCACCTAAAAGAAAAGGTGCCTCCTCTGATACCAATTGAAATTCTGAATCGTAGCCGAGTCAAGAATTCGAACACAAAGTTGTAACTTGTGTATCGACTACTTGCCTAAAACGGAAACCGTATGCTTAAACAGTAAACAGACAATAATAACGACACCAGAGATGATTACCCAGTTCGGTGACTCCGCACCTACGTCTGGGGGCACTTTGCCAGTGGAAAGGTTTTCACTATAAGGTAGTCAATAGTACAACTTCAAGCACCAACTAGCTATCACACAAGCTATTGTCCTAAGCTACTATAGATCTCACCGTGAACAACCTCGACCAAGGGCCTCTCCCCCTGTCTTTGAGATCCTCTCAATTCCACCCTTCGAGCAAGCCTATGCTCGGTGTCGTTGTCTTCTTTGACGGAGTTGTGAATCTTCAATCACAAACAGAAACCCTAACTGATCCAAACACTCAATCTTCACGACTTGATGTTTGATCGGAGCAAAGCCGTTCTAGCAAATATAGTCAGCCTCTCAACACGCCAATGGTGCACGGTTAAGAGCTCTGAGAAATCTTGCAATTATTAGAACAAGAACGGATGATTGTTAATGGGAAGCCCAAGGCTTTTTATAGCAGCTCACATTCCTAATCCTTCCCGGATTAGGAACAGGAAGTTTCAGACTTTCTGAATAAATTAGGCAAGTCGTTGCCGCCTTCCATGACAGCTGGAAGTCGTCTTGCCTTTTCTGACTTCCTGAATAAATCAGGCAAGTAGAGTTGCCGCCTATTGCTGACATGTTGCTGACAGCAGGAAGTCGACTGGCTCGTCGACGTCACTCTCTTGCGCTCCAAGTCTTCGTGGCGTCTTTCCTCTTTCGCTCCAAGCGTTGTCGAAATGGAAAAGCTTCAGATCTTTCCTATTCTTGATCATAACAAGTCACTCCACATGTCATGTAACATGTTGTACTGACTTCTTACTTTTGCGCTAAAAAATTATGCCAACACTTAAACGTAGCAACAGACACCATTGCCGACTCTACGACCGAAGCTGAGTACATTGCTTCATCGGAAGCAGCAAAAAAGGCTGTATGGATCAGGAGTTTCATGGCTGGGTTAGGTGTGATTCAAAACCCATCTACCCCAGTAGACTTATATTGTGACAACACCGGGGCCATTGCGCAAGCTAAGGAACCCAGGGCACATGATAGATCCAAACATGTACTCAGGAATTATCACATCATCCGCGACATTGTTGCTAGAGGTGACTGAAGATCCACTACGTTTCAACTGATGATAACACAGCCGACCCCTCGACCAAGGCTCTTCCTCAAGTAAAACATGATAAACATGTTAGGTCAATGCGTATAGACTGAGACTTAGATTGGAACTAGGGGCAAGTAGGAGATTGATAGCATTTTGTGCCCTAGTCCAATTGCTAGTAGCCTGTAAACGTTTATTTACGTTATCATCGTTTGTAATATATATAAAACGGCTTTGTATTACTTATGTGTTGAAGTAATATGTTAAGCATGATCTGATTTATGACCACTAAAGTAGTAGAACCATAAATATGTACAAATCACACTTAACGAGTCCCTGGTCAAAATATGCTTCCATAGAAGCGACCAGTATGAGGATGGTTCTAATGACGTAGTTCTACTTGTCATAGGGATGAGGGATCCCAGAATCATATCATAGATATCATGAGGTGATTGATATCGGACGACCCGCTTTGAATAGTGTTTTCATAGATTAAGCCATGAACATATTCAAATGCGATAGCTTGTCACGATATCCTTAGACCGAGGAGTCTTTGTGATCACTATGCAATGTACGTGCGACTTTAACTTGCGCCTAACGCTTTCTGTAACAGGATTGCAATAACGGGCATGATTGGGTGGCGGAACGGGTTGCATGAGTAACACGAAAGACGGCTAAGGGATTTATCCCTCATACTACGGTATGGGAAAGATATCCGTTAAAGGCCTCTTTATTGAGACTGACTGAGAGTAAGAGCATGGCCATGCCGGTGATACGGGTTATCAGTTCTCAGCCCTCTCAAATATCAAGTAACAATGATGGATTAAACAAGGGTGACGACTCTATGCCTTGTGATCAATCGGGATATCTAGAGATAATAGGATAGTGACTTGTACGCATAAGGTTAAGTCGAATCATCGATCGTCATGCACCTTGGGTAATCATAACGTCTTATTAGAGGCCCCTTATGATGGATCGGGCAAGAGCAATCTTTTGCGCCGATCAGCCAACGGTGGCATGAGCCTGAAGGGTCACACACATTAAAGACGGATAACTTGGGATAAGAAAACCTTAACGTTTCTTGAGGAGCAATACATGGACAAAACTGGAGGTTTTGTGCCATGGGTTCGGTTTGAGAGAATAATTAGCGAATCGAGAAAATTGAGTTTTTTCGTCGTTGTCGCGTCGGACTTTGTTTGATAAGTAACAACAAAAAGGGTCAGTTAACGTTTGGACACGGCATGAAACCACATAGGCGAGCACATTGGGCTCGGCCCATGGGTTCTCATGGCCGGCCCAACAAAAGCCCATTATGGGCCCAATAAGCCTTATATGGTCGGCCCACATGGTGGGTCAATGAGTGGGGGTCACACAACACCATGCTTAGTTGGTGATTGTGGATTAAGGGCTGAGTGATTTAAGGGGTATGGGTTAAAGCACCTTTAAGCCCATACCAATAACTTTTGACCCATGCTTATGAGTTGGATGATAAATTGAAATATCTAACATTCATTCATTAATCAAATAATCACACAACTCACAAAAATCCTCTCTCTCTCTCTCTCTCTCTCTCTATCTCTTGTGGCCGGCCAAGCTTGTCTCTCTCCTCTCATCTTGCTCTCTTGTTCTTCATTTAATTGTTCTAGTAGGCAATTAAGTGAAGGATCTTCAAGATCATCCCCTTGGTGTGGACTTGCTTTAGAGAAGAAGATCCGAAAGTTCTTCTTTAATCGATTCAACAAAGTGTTAGGTTTGTGCCCTAGTCCAAAATAATTCTTCAATCTATATTGTAGTTACGACGGTTTTAGAGATTGACTGATTTTTAAAGGAACTGAAGAAACATGTTACAAAGAATGTCGAAGCATCTTCTACGACATCTTGTGTAACATTGTTGACGGCGTCTCGGCAAAACATCCTGATCAACGGAAATCAGGCAAGTCCAGACTGTGCAGGAAATACGATTACGATTAGGAATTATGCAAAGTTCCAGAACGTCTGCAAATCAGGAAAGAAGAAAGACGACGATTAAGAGGAAACCCTTTAGGGTTAGTACTCATCCACGATTGCTAT
Source organism: Geranium rotundifolium (assembly GCA_963920655.1). Classification (NCBI taxonomy): domain Eukaryota; kingdom Viridiplantae; phylum Streptophyta; class Magnoliopsida; order Geraniales; family Geraniaceae; genus Geranium; species Geranium rotundifolium. Next base: position 16,198,886 of record OY987314.1, read on the forward strand.
AAAAGCTTAGGCTACCCCCTCAGCAATGGTGTGGTTCTTTATTTGTTACCTAGCAACAATTTGCAAGGTTCTTAGACGTGAAGGTCTGCGGGCTAAGAAATTGCAGATTGAGCTTAGGATATTGTGCATCACATAACTATTGAGAGTTAGGTGATTGAGGGTTTACTGAAAGCATGTGTGAAGACTGCACGCAACCACCAAGTTCATTGAAGAACTAAACCGACGGAGCAAGGCGATTGCTCGAAGAGTGGAATCAAGACGTTCTTGGATTCAGGGGAGACCCTGAGATAGATTGCACTGTAAGACGTAGCATAAAGTATAGATCTAGGGTTGATCACAGGTACTTGTTTCATTAGGCTGAGAGCCCCCAGACGTAAGTGACGTTGCACCGAACTGGGTAAACAATCTGCTGTGTCATTGTTTATAGCTTTATCTTTACTATCCTGATTTATCTACGCAAGAAGTCAGACACAACGTTATAGCTTCTCGCGTAACATTGTGTGTGGCATCTTGCACGACTAGCTGATCAGAATTTCATTTGGTATCAGAGGGGTACCTAAGGCTTTAGGTGAGTTCCTAAACAAATATTTTGATCAAGATGGACAATACCAGAGAAGGAGGATCCATAAATCAACCACCTGTTCTAGATGGAAGCAACTATGGCTATTGGAAGGCTTGAATGTGTGCCTTCATGAAGTCACATGGAAGGCTGTAATCAATGGGTGGAATGCTCCACAACTCAGTGACAATGATGGCAATCCTATCGGTCCAAAACCAGAAAAAGACTGGACTGATGATGAAGACGAAGAATCACTGGGAAATTCTCGAGCTCTGAATGTTATCTTCAATGGTGTTGACAAAAACGTGTTCAGACTGATCAACACATGCACAACTGCCAAATCTGCATGGGACATCCTGGCTGTTGCATATGAAGGAACAACTAAGGTTCGAGAACAAAAACTGCAATATCTGACAACCAACTTCGAAGCACTCATCATGAAAGAAGACGAATCAATTGCAGAATTCAATGTTCGTATTCATGATCTAGCCAATGAATCCTACTCTCTAGGAGAACCAATGTCCGATGAAAATCTGGTAAGAAAAACTTGGCGTGCTCTTAGCCCTAGGTTTAAGATGAAGATCACTGCAATTGAGGAAGTTCATGACCTCAAGATCTTGAAATTTGATGAACTGATGGGGTCTCTAATGACCTATGAGTTGTCTCTGCCTAACATCGACAAAAGGAACAAAGGAGTTGCTTTCAAAAGCTCAACACACAAGCAACCAGATCCTGAGGATTCTAATTCTGACGAAGAAATCGATGCTACAATGGCCCTTCTCACCAAAAATTACAACAAAGTCATGAGAAGATTCAGTCGAATGGGTGGACGGCAGAATGTCACAGCAAATGCCAGAAACAAAGCTCCACAAAAAGCTCAAACAGGAGGATGTCTTGAAAGACCAAACAGGAGTGGGGAAGAAAACAACAAGAAAGGACTTCAATGTCATAAGTGTGAAGGATTCGGCCACCTCCGTAGAGAATGTCCAAATTTCCTCAAACAACAAAAACGAGGTTACAATGCCACCCTATCAGACGATGACAATGAAGATAGTGGATCTGAAGAGGTAAGCAACTTTGTTGCATTCACTACTACTACACCTGTATGTAACATTGATAATTCTGCCAATATCAATGATGATCACCTCCATCCAACTCCAAATGAGAATTGGACTAAAGAGCAACTAGTCGAGGCATACAAAGGCTTACATAATAGATGGATCAAGGAAACTCTGATACTTGATCAACAAGGTGAACGGATTATCAATCTTACCAACGACAAGTCTAGATTTCTAGAGACAAGTGGAGCTAAAACGCGAAGTCACCAGACTTAACGGAGAAATTAGTCTTATGACTAAATCGGTAAAAATGATGAATCCTAGCACAGAAAGTCTTGACAAGATTCTATCAGTGGGAAAGCAGTCCAAGGATACAACGGGACTAGGGTACACACACGATGTTCCCTCAACAGTAGTGACGAAGTTTGTCCCACACCAAGTCATGGTTGACAAGAAACCACCGGATGCCCCAACACATCCTACAGGACGACCTACAACAAATGCCATGACATCATCTACAACATGTTCTTGTCAAGCAACTACTAGAAGACATCCTCCACGAAGATAACAATACTACAGAAGACCAGCTTATCAATATCAATGGATATGTCATTACTGTGGTCAACAAGGTCACATTAGACCTTTTTGTTTTCAACTTCTTAAGAGGAAGCAAGCTCAGCTACCACAAAAGAGACATCAAAGGCATCTCTCAACTCCTCAGAAGACATCCCGCCTAAAATGGAGACCTAAGAACCTAGTCTATCGAGCTAATGTTGCATATACATCCATAAGTGCATCAACAAACAAGGACTAGTATCTCGACAGTGGATGTTCTCGACACATGACAGGTACTCCAGAGTTTCTCTCCAATCTCAAATTATATACAAACTACTTTGTTACTTTTGGAGATGGGATTCGAGCTCGAATCATTAGAAAAGGAGTACTCAAGCATCCAGGAGCCACTTGCCTGACTGAAGCATTACTTTTAGAAGGACTTAAGGCAAACCTGATTAGCATCAGCCAGATTTGTGATCAGGGCTCAGAAATGAAATTCACTAAAGAAGCCTGTATAGTTAAAGACTTCGATCAAGTCACTATTCTACAAGGAGTTCGCTCAACAGATAATTGCTACATCTGGTCACCCGAGACACATATCGAAGCGACCAACTGCCTTGTCTCCAAAGCAGAAGAAACCAAACTGTGGCACCAAAAGCTTGGACATCTAAATCTTAGAAGTATGTAGAAGGCAATCTCAGAGCAGGCAATTACTGGAATCCCAAACCTGAAAATAGTAGAAGGAAAGATCTGCGGGGAACGTCAGATTGGTAAGCAAACCAAGATGTCACACAAGAAGCTACAGCATATCACCACCTCTTGGGTACTTGAGCTGATACATGTTGATCTCATGGGACCAATGCAAGTTGAAAGCCTTGGAGGAAAACGATATGTCTTTGTGTGTGTAGATGATTACTCACAATACACTTGGGTTGACTTCCCTCGTGAAAAATCAGACACCTTCTCGATCTTCAAGAATTTATGCATCCAAGTCCAAAGAGAAAAAGGAGAGACAATTGGCAAAATAATCCGCCTTCGTAGTGATCATGGTCGTGAGTTCGAAAACAGCAAGTTTGCAGATTTCTGCAACTCAAAAGGGATAGCTCATAAATTCTCAGCACCAATCACTCCCCAACAGAATGGCATTGTTGAGTGCAAGAACAGGACTCTACAGGAGATGGCGAGAGTTATGATGCTGGCTAAGGACATAGCAACTCACTTTTGGGCAGAAGCACTTAACACTGCTTGACATATCCACAATCGAGTCACTCTCCGACCAGGTATGTCAGTAACTCATTATGAAATATGGAGGGGGAGAAAGCCAAATGTTAAGTACTTCCATATCTTTGGCTCCACTTGTTATATTCTGGCTGATAGAGAGCCTCGTCGAAAGCTTGACCCAAAAAGCGATGAAGGCATCTTCCTTGGCTACTCAAGGAATAGTCGCGCATACCGAGTCTTCAACAAACGAACCAAGACCATGATGGAATCATTCAATGTTGTTGTTGATGATGATTGCGAAGATGCCTCAGAAGATGCGACGGATGAAGACGGAGCCTATCCGCCCAACAATGTCAGGAAGAATGTTATTCCTGATGTCAGAGAAGATGCTAGCAGCAAAACAAAAAATAATGATGCTAGTCCAAATGACGAAGTCATTCCTGAAACCAGCAACAAGAATCCCTCACGAAGAATGCAGACTAATCATCCTATCTCTGGAGTAATTGGAGACCTGAATGAAGGCATACAGAATCGGTCAAGAACTCCTGAAGACTACAACAAGATGATAGGCAATATTTGCTTCGTTTCAAAGACAGAACCCAAAAATATCAATGAAGCCATCAATGATGAGTATTGGGTCAATGCTATGCAAGAAAAGCTGATTCAATTTGAGAAAAACCAGGTATGGGAACTGGTGCCCAAACCAAGTTATGGAAATATCATTGGCACAAAATGGATCTTCAAGAACAAGTCCGATGAGCTTGGTAACATCACTCGCAACAAAGCCATGTTAGTTGCTCAAGGGTATACTCAAATTGAAGGAGTCGACTTCGATGAGACCTTTGCTCCTGTAGCAAGACTTGAAGCAATTCGTCTCCTACTAGGAATATCATGCCATCTACAGATAAAGCTCTACCAGATGGATGTCAAAATTGCATTCTTGAATGGGGACCTCAATGAAGAAGTATATGTGTCACAACCCAAAGGATTTGTTGATCCTCACTACCCTGATCATGTGCATAAACTCAAAAAGGCTCTCTATGGATTGAAACAAGCACCAAGGGCTTGGTATGAAAGGCTCACAAAATTCCTGATTCAAAGCGGCTACACTAGAGGGGGAGTCGACAAGACCCTATTTGTGAAGAATGAAGACGGGAATTTGATGATAGCTCAAATATACGTCGATGACATTGTCTTTGGAGAAATCTCAAGCAAGATGGTAGAGAAATTTATTCAACAAATGCAATCAGAATTCGAGATGAGCATGGTGGGAGAGCTTACTTATTTTCTAGGCTTCCAAATCAAACAACAAAAAGATAGCATCTTCATATCTCAGAGCAAATATGCGAAGAATATTGTTAAGAAGTTTGGGCTAGAGAAAGCCTCACATAAAAAGACACCTGCAGCTACACATGTCAAGCTAACTAAAGATGATTCAGGAGAAGCCGTCGACCAACATCTCTACATAAGCATCATCGGTAGTCTTCTCTACCTTACTGCAAGTCGACCAGATATTGCCTACTCTGTAGGAGTATGTGCACGATATCAAGCTAATCCTAAGGTTAGTCATCTATCCCAAGCTAAAAGAATTATAAGATGTCTCTGAGACTACAGACTTGGGTTTATTATACTCATTCGACACATCCTCGACCCTGGTGGGGTATTCTGATGCCGATTGGGCTGGAAACACAGTGGATAGGAAAAGCACATCTGGAGGATGCTTCTTCCTTGGCAACAACCTCATATCATGATTTAGTAAAAAGCAAAACTGTGTTGCCCTTTCCACTGCCGAATCGGAGTACATTGCTGCTGGGAGTAGCTGCACACAACTATTATGGATGAAGCAGATGTTAGTCGAATACAATGTTAGACAGGAAGCCATGACTTTATATTGTGATATTGTCAGTCCAACATAGTAAGACCAAACACATTGACATTAGACACCACTTCATTCGAGAACTGGTCGAAGATAAGAAGATCATCCTAGATCACATCCCCACAGAGAAGAAACTTGCTGATATTTTCACAAAAGCATTAGATGCGAGCAGATTTGAGAACCTCAGATCATCATTCGGTCTGTGCACCATAAACGAGCAGTAAGAAGTTGCATAAACGGTTGAGAGGAGTTAGTTGGTGCCTCTTCATGAACCGGTCCAAAATCCCAACACATGCCATTGGGCCAAGCAAACCAAAAGCCCATATAAAAGAAGACATGGTGAAAACTCGAAGCACGATAGTACCAAAGAAGGCCCCCGAACCAAAGAGAGCAGAACCGAAAAGTTCCAAGAGCAGCAAAGCAAAAACCAACAAGCATGGAGTTCGGATTAAAGGGCCAAAGACGCTGAAGAAAACATAAAAAATCCCCAAGGAGAACTCACCGGAGGAAGCTCCAATGCCAATCTTTTCTCGAGTTCCCAAACGACCTCGAACCGGAAGCTCTGCATTTTCCATGTCAGACCTAACGGGGCCAAAAAGAGAGACTGACCTTGGCCAAGGAAGCCGAGAAGCGTCCATGCAGATTGTTCTTGTTCCAGAACCAACAAACGTCCCAGGTATCGACTCTTCCATATTATCTCAAACACTGATACCTCCAGAAATAGTGACTTGTTGGAGTCGCTTCTTGAAAACCAAGAACCACCTCAAGAAGGTGTGGTGGAGGAACTGATTAATCCTGGAGGAGAAGATAAAGACCTGACTCCGATCAGTCATGGGTTGGAACGTATTGTTGAAGGAGAAGGAGAAGAAGAAGGTACAACAGATGTCATTCCTGAAGCCCCAAAGGAGGCTGTAGTAGAAGAAGAAGTCACTGACTCGGAAGAAGCCGAGGAAGAAGTTGAGAAAGAAGAAACCAGAGACGGAGATACCAATCTGGAAGAAGCTGAGAAGGACAAAAATGTCGCCACCGATAACACAGAAGAAACCCCTCTGAATGCAAGAGAAGATGCGACAGAAGAAGCTGCTGAGACGGCACACACAGTGTTGTCATCCCTAAAGAAGAAGGTACTAGAAGAAAATGAAAGTTTAGCTGTGATGGTTGAAAAACTCAAAGACACCAAGAAGAGGAAGGAGGTCAAAGATGCTGGAGGCCCCAGCAACAAAAAGAAAAAGATGTCCGTCAAGGAAAAAGGGAAGAAAGTCGTCTTCAAAAGGAGATTGATAGATGAAGCAATTGATGACGAGGTAGAGGAGGATACATCAAGAGAAGCAAAGAAGGAAAAGTGGCTAAAGACGGTCAACAACACGTCGAGTGTTCCTTAAGACAATGTGTCGTTTCACTCGGCAGACGGTGCGAAAAGATGGGAATTCGTGTTTCAAAAGAACTGCGTACCCAGAAAAGTCCCTGTCATCGGAGCTGCTAGGACTAGAAGCCATTGTCCAGCTCCTGGAGAAGGCAGAACAAATGAAGAACTTCACAAACATTGGTAACCACTATCCCCTCTTGGTTAAATAATTTATTGCCAATTTGCCTACTAGGTTTGGAACACTGGATGATCCGAAGTTCGAGAAGGTGTATGTCAGAGGCATTCGCTTCAACATCTCCTCTTACATTATCAATGACTTCCTGGGAAGAAAGTGGGTTCGATCTATGCCACCACCCGACCTAAACAAAGTCCTCCGCGAGATAACCGGAGACAAAAGCAGAACATGGCCGACCAAAGGCACTGTGGCAGCATCAGATCTTACTTCCAAATACTCCATTCTCTTCCGGATTGGAGTAGCAAATTGGGCTCCCTCGACCCACGCATCATCTATCAAACCAGAGCTGGCAATACTAATCTTCCAAATAGGTACTGGGTCTAAACTTGATTTCGGGCAATTTGTGATTGATCATCTTATTCGCCATGCTAGATCACTTGCTGTAAAAATACCCATTGCCTTTCCATCTCTTATCTCTGAGCTGCTTGTACATCAACACCCCGGAGTGTTGAAAACATCGGATAAGGTTGGCAAAAGAGGAGGACTGATTGTGGTGAGCCACAAGTTATTTGAGGGCAAGCATGCTCCTGATGTTGTCAGGCCAGAAGCCAAGGCAACGACCAGTCGAGCCACAAGTGCCGCCCCTCTAACCAAGACCACCAGCAGGGATGCAGTTATGCTTGAGCGAGAGATAGCCGTGCTTGACGAGGATATCGTCAATTTGAAGACAGCCCTGAAGCATCTCTCCCAGCGCCGATCACATTGCGCCAACCTGCTGAAATCCATGTCTCCTCCTTGCTCCGAAGATGATGACACCACCTCTCTGCCTAATGATCCAGAAGAATCTACTCAAGATGCCTCCACTGAAGCGACTAAAGAAGAGACTGCGAGCTCCAGCAGCAACTCTGTTTAAAATTTCATGAACTTTCTAATTCTCGAACTACTGAACACTTTTATTTTGTAATTTTTGTTGAACACTGTTTCACACTGACTCTCGACGGCTGATTTTGAAAGCCACACCTTTATGTTTCTTCTCGATAAGAGATAGGAAGAGCTCGAAAGTCATTAGAGATCCCATGAACTCATCAAACTTCAGTGTCTTCAAGTCATGGACTTCTTCTATGGCGGTAATCTTCATCTTGAATCTGGGACTTAAGGCTCTCAGCGTTTTTCTGACCAGATCTTCATCGGTCATAGGCTTGCCAAGTGAATATGATTCATTGGCCAGATCCTTGATGCGCACATTAAACTCCGCAATAGTTTCGTCTTCATTCATGGTAAGAGCCTCAAAGTTGGTCGTAAGGTACTGTAACTTCTGTTCTTTGACTTTTGAAGTACCCTTGTAAGCAACAGCAAGAGTGTCCCAAGCAATTTTGGCACTTGTGCACATGTTGATGAGTCGAAACACATTCTTGTCTACTCCATTAAAAATAGCATTGAGTGCACGAGAATTACCTAGGGCGGCTTCATCTTCTTCCGCGCTCCACTCTTTTTTTGGTTTGATGCTAGTTTGATTTCCATGAGCATCAGCATAGTGAGGTTCCTCCCATCCATTGATGATAGACTTCCAGGTTTTGCTGTCGAGGGACTTCAAGAAGGCACACATCCGTGCTTTCCAGTACCCATAGTTTGTTCCGTCGAACACTGGTGGTCCATTTAGTAAACCTCCTTCCTTTGAGTCTATATTGGCTATTCAGAAATTTTGCAAGAAAATCACCTAAAAGAAAAGGTGCCTCCTCTGATACCAATTGAAATTCTGAATTGTAGCCGAGTCAAGAAGTCGAACACAAAGTCACTCCACATGTCATGTAACATGTTGTACTGACTTCTTACTTTTGCGCTAAACACTTATACGTAGCAACAGACACCATTGCCGACTCTACGACCGAAGCTGAGTACATTGCTTCATCGGAAGCGGCAAAAGAGGCTGTATGGAGCAGGAGTTTCATGGCTGGGTTAGGTGTAATTCAAAACCCATCTAACCCAGTAGACTTATATTGTGACAACACCGGGGCCATTGCGCAAGCTAAGGAACCCAGGGCACATGATAGATCCAAACATGTACTCAGGAAGTATCACATCATCCGCGACATTGTTGCTAGAGGTGACGTGAAGATCCACTACGTTTCAACTGATGATAACACAGCCGGCCCCTTTACCAAGGCTCTTCCTCAAGCAAAACATCATAAACATGTTAGGTCAATGGGTATAGACTGGGACTTATATTGGAACTAGGGGCAAGTGGGAGATTGATAGCATTTTGTGCCCTAGTCAAATTGCAAGTAGCCTGTAAACGTCTATGTACATTATCATCGTTTGTAATATATATAAAACGGCTTTGTATTACTTATGTGTTGAAGTAATATGTTAAGCATGATCTTATTTATGACCACTAAAGTAGTAGAACCATAAATCTGTACAAATCACACTTAACGAGTCCCTGGTCAAAATATGCTTCCATAGAAGCGACCAGTATGAGGATGGTTCTTAATGACGTAGTTCTACTTGTCATAGGGATGAGGGAACCCGGAATCATATCATAGATATCATGAAGTGATTGATATCGGACGACCCGCTTTGAATAGTGTTTTCATAGATTAAGCCATCAACATATTCAAATGCGATAGCTTATCACGATATCCTTAGACCGAGGAGTCTTTGTGATCACTATGCAATGTACGTGCGGCTTTAACTTGCGCCTAACGCTTTCTGTAACAGGATTGCAATAACGGTTATGATATGGTGGCGGAACGGGTTAAATGAGTAACACGAAAGACGGCTAAGGGATTTATCCCTCATACTACGGTATGGGAAAGATATCCGTTAAAGGCCTCTTGATTGAGACTTCTGAGAGTAAGAGCATGGCCATGCCGGTGATACGGGTTATCAGTTCTCAACCCTCTCACATATCAAGTAACAATGATGGATTAAACAAGGGTGACGACTCTATGCCTTGTGATCAATCGGGATATCTAGAGATAATAGGATTGTGACTTGTACGCATAAGGTTAAGTCGAATCATCGATCGTCATGCACCTTGGGTAATCATAACGTCTTATTAGAGGCCCCTTATGATGGATCGGGCAAGAGCGATCTTTTGCGCCTATCAGCCAACGGTGGCATGAGCCTGAAAGGTCACACACATTCAAGACGGATAACTTGGGACAAGAAAACCTTAACGTTTCTTGAGGAGAAATACATGGACAAAAGTGGAGGTTTTGTGCCATGGGTTCGGTTTAAGAGAATAATTAGCGAATCGAGAAAACTGAGTTTTTTCGTCGATGTCGCGTCGGACTTTGTTTGATAAGTAACGACAAAAAGGGTCGGGCAACGTTTGGACACGACACGAAAACACCTGGGCGAGCCCATTGGGCTCGGCCCATGAGGTCTCATGGTCGGCCGAACAAGGGCCCATTATGGGCCCAATAAGCCTTATATGGTCTGCCCACATGGTGGGTCAACGAGTGGGGGCCACACAACACCATGCTTAGTTGGTGATTGTGGATTAAGAGGTGAGTGATTTAAGGGGTATGGGTTAAAGCACCTTTAAGCCCATACCAATCACTTTTGACCCATGATATGAGTTGGATGATAAATTGAAATATCTAACATTCATTCATTAATCAAATAATCACACAACTCACAAAAATCCTCTCTCTCTCTCTTTCTCTCTCTCTCTCTTGTGGCCGGCCAAGCTTGTCTCTCTCCTCTCATCTTGCTCTCTTGTTCTTCATTTAATTGTTCTAGTAGGCAATTAAGTGAAGGATCTTCAAGATCATCCCCTTGGTGTGGACTTGCTTTAGAGAAGAAGATCCGAAAGTTCTTCTTTAATCGATTCAGCAAAGTGTTAGGTTTGTGACCTAGTCCAAAATAATGCTTCAATCTATATTGTAGTTACGACGGATTTAGAGATTGGCTTATTTTTAAAGGAACTGGAGAAACATGTTACAAAGAATGTCGAAGCATCTTCTACGACATCTTGTGTAACATTGTTGACGGCGTCTCGGCAAAACATCCTGATCGACGAAAATCAGGCAAGTCCAGACTGTGCAGGAAATACGATTACGATTAGGAATTATGCAAAGTTCTAGAACGTCTGCAAATCAGGAAAGAAGAAAGACGGCGATTAAGAGGAAACCCTTTAGGGTTAGTACTCATCCACGATTGGTATAAAAGCTTAGGCTACCCCCTTAGCAATGGTGTGGTTCTTTATTTGTTTCCTAGCAACAATTTGCAAGGTTCTTAGACGTGAAGGTCTGCGGGCTGAGAAATTGCAGATTAAGCTTAGGATATTGTGCATCACATAACTATTGAGAGTTAGGTGATTGAGGGTTTACTGAAAGCGTGAGTGAAGACTGCACGCAACCATCAAGTTCATTGAAGAACTAAACCGACGGAGCAAGGCGATTGCTCGTAGAGTGGAATCAAGACGTTCTTGGATTCAGGGGGAGACCCTGAGATAGCTTGCACTGTAAGACGTAGCATAAAGTATAGATCTAGGGTTGATCACAGGTACTTGTATGTTCTGACGAATTACTGATAAGTGAAATCTTTCCACTAGGCTGAGAGCCCCCTAACGTAGGTGACGTTGCACCGAACTGGGTAAACAATCTGCTGTGTCATTGTTTATAGCTTTATCTTTACTGTCCTGCTTTATCTACGCAAGAAGTCAGACACAACGTTATAGCTTCTCCTGTAACATTGTGTGTGGCATCTTGCACGACTAGCTGATCAGAATTTCATATATTGTAACGGACATCATTATTCTACATAATAAAAGGCATAATATTACTAATGTGTTGTAGTAATATATCTAATGTGATTTGATCTATGTCATAATGTGTGTAACCACTTATAGCAGATCTATAGATCAGAAAGAATTGCATTCGATAATGTCCCTGATCATCTAAACTTCTTCTGAAGCGATCAGTATGAGACTAACTCCTTGTGATCACGCTCTACTGATCATGGTAAAGTACGTGCCGGAGTTATATCATAGATATCATCAGGTCGATGATATCAGACAACCCGATTGTGAGTATGCTGCATAGATCCAGTCATGAGATACTCACATATCGTAACTTGTCATTATATCCTAAGACCAAAGAGTCTTTGTGTAAACTATGTAACAAATACCTAAGTTTGACCTAGTCTAACGTTATCTGTAAAAGGGTAGCTATAACGGCTTCGATTGGCTTTGGCGTTTATTGCACTAGTGAACTCGAAAGGCATCTAAAGGATTTATCACTCATACTTCGGTATGAGAAAGATATCCGCTTAGGCCACTTGATGAGTATGACTGAAGAAAGAGCATGGCCATGCAGGTGATACCTTAGAATCAGTTTTCAGTCATCTCAGATATCAAGAAACAGTGATTGATAAATTAGGATGACCATTCTATGCCTATTGATGAATCTGGATATCGGTTTGATAAAAGGACAGTGACATGTACGATAACAGGTTAAATCGAATAATCGATAATCACGAATATTGGATAATCATAATGTCTTGTTAGAGGCCACTTATGATGGAAAGGGTAAAATAGTAATTTTACCAGTCTGCCAATTATTCGTGAGCCTAGAGGGTCACACGCATTAAGCACGATACATGACAACAATTAAGGATGAGAATTGAGAACAATTTAGTAGTTTTCTGGCCTAAGGTTTTAACCAGACGGTTGAAGAAATCAATTCGAGGAAATTGAGCCGTTTTGTCTAAACGAAAATTAGAACTCAAGTTAATGGGTTTAATTTGGGTTTTAGTTAAACGGGCTTAAAGCCCATTTAGGAATTTAAGATAAGAGTGGGGACAAATGCAAATAAGAAAGAATAAGGGATAGATAATGCAATTTTAATTTTGAAATTCAATTTAATTTCAAATTAAAATCACATAATATCTTCTCATTATCTTTAATTATTTTTCAGCAACTTCCCCCTCTATTCTCTCTCCCTCATTGCCGAAAATCCTCTCCCTCTCTTCCACCATTGTTGTCTTATTTTCTCTCAAAAATTCTAGCAAATTTGTGAGTGAAAAATCTCTTCGGTTCTGGTGCTTGTGTGAACTTGATAGAGAAACACTACACTTGTGTTTTCATCGATTACAAGATGTAAATATCAGATTTATATTTATATTTATAACATGTTGAAATGGCATTAATATCAAAGCTTGTTTCGATCACCACGGTTACATAAAGTCCGCTGCATGATATTCATCGTTTGGAACCCGTGGTGATCTCTTTCACAAAGACTTAAAGGTAAACATCTTGTGGAATAAACTTTGCCTTGGGATTTAACTGTTTATGTTCTTTGACAAGGTTTGGAGTAGATTTTGTAAAACGCTTCCGCTATCTTGTTGATCTAGAACGCTCCAAAACCCTACATCTTACTCATCCTGTTCAGCTTATCAGGAGTACTAGGACTCTGTAGCTTGCTGAGCTTAATGCCATGACGCATGGGTATGTATCCTTTCGTAGATTCAAGCACTGAGAGTCTTCTCAACACTTTACATATGTACATGTTCTGACTTAGCAACATGATCTGCCGTATGGAAGCCGTATGGGTTAGAAGCTGCAGCAGATGCAGCTAAGGAAGCCGTATGGGTTAGAAGCTTTTTAACTGGATTAGATGTAATGCCGCGAGCATCTGATCCGGTAAACTTGTTGTGTGACAACACTGGGGCCATAGCATTAGCTCAAGAGCCTAGATTCCACAACAGAACTAAACACATATAGAGGAAGAATCACATTATCAGAGAATATATTGATAACGGTGATATGGAGATTGCTTATGTATCAACTGATGACAATGTTGCTGATCCCCTGACAAAGGCTTTACCGCAGCCTAAGCATGAGGCGCACGTGAAGTCTATGGGGGTAGATTGGAACTTAGGTTGGAACTAGGGGCAAGTGGGAGATTGTTAGGTTTGTGCCCTTGTCCAAAATAATTCTTCAATCTCTATTGTAACGGACATCATTATTCTTCATAATAAAAGGCATAATATTACTAATGTGTTGTAGTAATATATCTAATCTGATTTGATCTATGTCATAATGTGTGTAACCACTTATAGTAGAACTATAGATAAGAAAGAATTGCATTCGATAATGTCCCTGATCAGCTAAGGTTCTTCTGAAGCGATCAGTATGAGACTAACTCCTTGTGATCACGCTTTACTGATCATGGCAAAGTACGTGCCGGAGTTATATCATAGATATCATAAGGTCGATGATATCGGACAACCCGATTGTGAGTATGCTGCATAGATCCAGTCATGAGATACTCACATATCGTAACTTGTCATTGTATCCTAAGACCAAGGAGTCTTTGTGTAAACTATGTAACAAATACCTAAGTTTGACCTAGTCTAACGTTATCTGTAAAAGGGTAGCTATAACGGCTTCGATTGGCTTTAGCATTTATTCCACTAGTGAACTCGAAAGGCATCTGAGGGATTTATCACTCATACTTCGGTATGAGAAAGATATCCGTTTAGGCCACTTGATGAGTATGACTGAAGAAAGAGCATGACCATGCAGGTGATACCTTAGTATCAGTTTTTAGTCATCTCAGATATCAAGAAACAGTGATTGATAAATTAGGATGACCATTCTATGCCTATTGATTAATCTGGATATCGGTTTGATAAAAGGACAGTGACATGTACGATAACAGGTTAACTCGAATAATCGATAATCACGAATATTGGATAATCATAATGTCTTGCTACAGGCCACTTATGATGGAAAGGGTAAAATAGTAATTTTACCAGTCTGCCAATTATTCGTGAGCCTAGAGGGTCACACGCATTAAGCACGATACATGACAACAATTATGGATGAGAATTGAGATCAATTCAGTAGTTTTCTGGCCTAAGGTTTTAACCAGACGGTTGAAGAAATCAATTCGAGGAAATTGAGCCGTTTTGTCTAAACGGAAATTAGAACTCAAGTTAATGGGTTTAATTTGGGTTTTAGTTAAACGGGCTTAAAGCCCATTTAGGGATTTAAGATAAGAGTGGGAACAAATTCAAATAAGAAAGAATAAGGGATAGATAATGCAATTTTAATTTTGAAATTCAATTTAATTTCAAATTAAAATCACATAATATCTTCTCATTATCTTTAATTATTTTTCAGCAACTTCCCCCTCTATTCTCTCTCCCTCATTGCCGAAAATCCTCTCCCTCTCTTCCACCATTGTTGTCTTATTTTCTCTCAAAAATTCTAGCAAATTTGTGAGTGAAAAATCTCTTCAGTTTTGGTGCTTGTGTGGACTTGATAGAGAAACACTACACTTGTGTTTTCATCGATTACAAGAGGTAAATATCAGATTTATATTTATATTTATAATATGTTGAAATGGCATTAAGATCAAAGCTTGTTTCGATCACCACGGTTACATAAAGTCCGCTGCATGATATTCATCGTTTGGAACCCGTGGTGATCTCTTTCAGTGGTATCAGAGTCATGGTTGTTATGTTTATTTCTACATGTTTAAATCTGATTTTTTTTATGTTTATATGTGTTCATCACCTTAGCATGCATGTAAATCGAAATTTTTTTTTCAGATTTGATTGATTTTGGAAATTGGAAAAATAAATTTTTTTTGGGGTGTTTTCGGGTTACCCATGGCCGACCAGGTCGAGTCTCTTGGTGGACCATGGAATGCCTTAGGGAAGACCATGGTTAGCATCATGGGCCGACGAGGGTCGCCTACGGGCGACCTTGGCAGCCCGTGAGGGCCACCATGGTTGCCTCGCGGGCAACTAGGGTCTGCCCTAGGGGCGACCATGGCTGCCCTCGCGGGCTACCATGGTCGTTCCCGTGGCCGACCACGGTCAGCCCCGCAGGTGACCTCGGCAGCCCTCACGGGCCACCGTGGTTGCTTCCGCGGGCGACCTTTGGTTGAGCCGGTTCGGCTCGACCAGATTCGAGCTGAACCGGTTGGTTCGCGAGGATATTTGGAAATCCTAAAAAAAATTTAATTTTTAGATTTGGTTCGGTTTCAATAAACCAGCGAGAACCGGTTCAAAATTCAATTTATCGATTAAACCGTCCGGTTTCGATAAACCGGAATTTTTCCACACTTAAGAAAGATAAAATTTGGAAAATTTATTTGTTTGATCAGCATGTGGATTGATAACATGATCTTTGATAATATGATGTTTTCCACATGATGCTAGCTAAGCCCATTAGATTTGCATTTTAATTTCGGTTTTTGCAACCTGCCTGTTGCTTAATTTTGGGTTGTAGTAAATACGGCCTGCGTGTCGTGATTTGTATTTCATTTTATTTATTTTAATTTGTAAACACGAAGACCAACACAAGAATCAAGTGAAGAGGGAGACTCGGATTGGAGGAGGCTCGAAGCTAGTGGGAGTTCACGAGAATGGAGCAAGTTTGGATCTTGAAGACCATGTCTTTAGGATCAGTTTTGCTAGATTATGAGGAACTTAAGATGGGAATAGCTATGCATATTTTATCGTTACATTTGTATGTTTGAATATATGAATGTATGATAGTTTAAATTTACAAGTTAATGTATAATTTGCTATCACCCACATGCAAAGATTAAAATCGGAATTTAATCAGACTCGCATGTAACCTGCTAAGGGATCATCTTTGCATGAATTTGCAATTGATGATTCCAGATTAAGATTGTATCGATATACAATCAGACTTTTATAATTCACTTAAACGCAAATAATTACCAGTCAAGCGTGATACCATCCAAGTTTAGGCACTCAAAAGGGCTTTGACCCTATGGAGCTCCTGTTAGTCCACATGTCCTTAAGATGAAACGTCTTTTGGAACATTTGACCAGACTAGGTCATCCTGTGGACAAGGAAATGTCTGCAGACTTTGTGCTGCATTCACTTCCAGATGCATATCGTGAATTCGTTGGAAATTACAATATGCGTGACATGAATAAGACCGTGACAGAGCTTCATGGTATGCTCGTGACTGCTGAAAAGAATCTCAAGGGGAAAACCAAGGAGGTTCTTATGGTCAACAAGCAAGTGAGCTTCAAGAAAGCCAGCCTGGGCAAGGGTAAGGCTCCTATGCACCTAGCAGGGAAGATTCGACAACCTAAGGGTTCAGCAGCTCCAAAGGCTGTTGAGAATCCTAAGAAGGATGTCATCTGCTTCTATTGCCAAGGATAGGGGCACTGGAAGAAGGATTGCAAGAAACACGAGTTGTTTCTTAAGAAGAGTGGAGCTTCCACATCTTCAGGATCAAGTATTTTTGTTATTGAGCTCAATCTCAGTTTATCTACTTCAGATTCTTGGGTACCTGATACCGGTGCAGAATCTCACATTTGTGTTAATGTGCAGGGTCTGGGAAGTAGAAGAGAAGTGAGCAAGGGCGAGGCGGACCTCCGAGTTGGCGATGGCAATCAAGTCTCAACAACTGTTGTAGGAGATATTAGTCTCAGTTTGCCCAGTGGGCTGGTTTTATTTCTATTTCCTTGCTAGACAAGGAAAGATATCATTTTTCTATTGATAATGGAATTTTCAATATTATTAAGAAAAACATGTTTTATTGCAATGCTTCATTAGTTTGTGGTTTATATATTCTTAATATTCAAAACACTGGCACTAGCTCGATTTATAATATCAGTAACAAAAGGGTTAAATCCGATGATTTAAACCAGACTGTGATATGGCACTGCCGCTTAGGCCATATAGGCCAAAAACGCATCTCAACGCTTCACAAGTGTGGGCTTCTAAGTCCGTTTGAATTCACTTCAATTGAGAGGCGCGAGTCATGCCTTATGGGAAAAATGACAAAAGCACCTTTCGCCGGTTTAGTTGAAAGAGTGAGTGACTTACTGGGTCTCATACATTCCGATGTATGTGGGCCCATGAGCACTCAGGCCAGAAGAGGTTTTCACTACTTCGTTACATTCACTGATGACTTCAGTAGATATGGGTATGTTTATCTTATGAGACATAAATCGGAAACCTTTGACAAGTTCAAAGAGTTCCAGAACGAAGCACAGAACCAGCTTAGTAAAAGTATAAAGGCGCTTCGATCTGACCGAGGCGATGAGTACTTGGACCAAGATTTTCACAGTCATTTAAAGGAGTGTGGGATCATCTCTGGATTGACTCCGCCTGGAACACCTCAAATGAATGGTGTATCCGAACGGAGAAATCGGACCTTGCTTGACATGGTTCGATCAATGATGAGTCAGGCTGACCTCCCTATCTCCTTCTGGGGCTATGCCCTAGAAACGGCCACATTCATATTGAATCGGGCTCCTACAAAGGCAGTTGAAAGCACTTCATACGAAGTATGGAACGGGAAGAAACCCTTATTAGCTTTCCTTAAGATTTAGGGATGTGAAGCTTACGTCAAGCGTTTGCTAGGCGATAAGCTCGAACCCAAATAAGACAAATGTGTCTTTGTGGGTACCCCAAAGAAACAAGGGGGTACTATTCCTACAAACCCAGCGAGAACAAAGTCTTTGTTGCTCGAGGAGGGGTATTTTTTGAAAAGGAATTTATTTCCAAAAGAGCTAGTGGGAGTGCCGTGCATCTTAACAAAATTCAAGAATATACGGAGCAACCTGCTACGCCGAATGTAGAAATACAGGAGCCAGAAGAGGTCATTGATCAAGAACCAATCCCGACACCCATTCCAGATGGTCCAAGAAGGTCTGAGAGATCTCGTCAAGCTCCTATCAGGTATGGCTTCCTAGCCACTGAAGGAAATGACTTGATGTTGGTGGATCAGGATGATCCAGAAACCTACAGACAAGCTTTGGCCAGTCCAGACTCCTAAAAATGGCAGAACGCCATGAATGAGGAAATGAAATCCATGTCCGACAACCAAGTCTGGAACTTGGTGGATCAAACCCCTGGGATAAAACCCATCGGTTGCAAATGGGTCTATAAAATTAAGACCGACATGGATGGAAAACCTCAGACCTATAAAGCTAGACTGGTTGCGAAAGGTTATCGCCAAATCGAAGGTATCGATTATGACGAGACTTTTTCACCTGTGGCTATGGTTAAGTCTATCCGGATCATTCTGGCCATAGCAGCATACTACGACTATGAGATATGGCTGATGGACGTCAAAACCGCCTTCCTTAACGGGAACTTAAAAGAGGATGTGTATATGACACAGCCCGAGGGTTTTGTTGGTCCAGAGAATCTCGGAAAGATTTGTAAGCTGCTTAGGTCCATTTATGGATTAAAGCAAGCTTCACGGAGTTGGAACATTCGTTTTGATGAAGCCGTAAGGGAATTCGGTTTTATCAAAAACGAAAGTGAGCCTTGCGTATATAAGAAAGCGAGTGGGAGTAAAATAGTATTCCTAGTGCTATATGTGGGATCTATCAGGAATGACATCCCAACCTTGCTTGAAGTTAAAGCTTGGTTAGGGAAATACTTCTCGATGAAGGACTTAGGTGATGCTGCTTTCATTCTGGGCATCAAGATCTACAGAGATCGACCCAAGAGAATATTGGGCCTAAGTTAGAGCACTTACATAGATAAGGTGTTGAGAAGATTCTCAATGCTTGATTCTAAGAAGGGATACCTACACATGCGGCATGGCATTAAGCTTAGCAAACAACAGAGTCCTAAGACTCCTGATGAGATAAGCAAAATGAGTAAGATCCCATATGCTTTGGTTGTGGGATCCATCATGTATGCTATGATTTGCACGAGACTAGACGTCTTGTTCGCGTTAAGCTACACCAGCAGATATCAATCTAACCCAGGCCAGGAGCACTGGACTGCTGTCAAGAGTATCCTTAAGTATCTAAGAAGAACTAAAGACGCATTCCTGGTGTATGGTGGGAAGGATGGAGAACTAGCAGTCAAAGGATACGTTGATGCTAGCTTTCAGACAGATCCTGATGATTTCAAATCACAAGCAGGATTTGTATTCGTGTTAAATGGTGGAGCATTCAGCTGGAAGAGCTTCAAGGAAGCCACAACTGCCGATTCTACAACAGAGACTGAATACATAGCTGCAGCAGAAGCAGCTAAGAAGCCGTATGGGTTAGAAGCTTTCTAACCGGATTAGATGTAATGTCGCGAGCATCTGATCCGGTAAGCTTGTTGTGTGACAACACTGGGGCCATAATATTAGTTAAAGAGCCTAGATTCCACAACAGAACTAAACACATACAGAGGAAGTATCACATTATCGGAGAATATATTAATAACGGTGATGTGGAGATTGCTTATGTACCGATTGATGACAATGTTGCTGATCCCCTGACAAAGGCTTTACCGCAGCCTAAGCATGAGGCGCACGTGAAGTCTATGGGGGTAGATTGAAACTTAGGTTGGAACTAGGGGCAAGTGGGAGATTGTTAGGTTTGTGCCCTTGTCCAAAATAATTCTTCAATCTATATTGTAACGGACATCATTATTCTACATAATAAAAGGCATAATATTACTAATGTGTTGTAGTAATATATCTAATGTGATTTGATCTATGTCATAATGTGTGTAACCACTTATAGTAGAACTATAGATAAGAAAGAATTGCATTCGATAATGTCCCTGATCAGCTAAGCTTCTTCTGAAGCGATCAGTATGAGAGTAACTCCTTGTGATCACGCTCTACTGATTATGGCAAAGTACGTGCCGGAGTTATATCATAGATATCATAAGGTCGATGATATCGGACAACCCGATTGTGAGTATGCTGCATAGATCCAGTCATGAGATACTCACATATCGTCACTTGTCATTATACCCTAAGACCAAGGAGTCTTTGTGTAAACTATGTAACAAATACCTAAGTTTGACCTAGTCTAACGTTATCTATAAAAGGGTAGCTATAACGGCTTCGATTGGCTTTGGCATTTATTGCACTAGTGAACTCGAAAGGCATCTGAGGGATTTATCACTCATACTTCGGTATGAAAAAGATATCCGTTTAGGCCACTTGATGAGTATGACTGAAGAAAGAGCATGACCACGCAGGTGATACCTTAGTAACAGTTTTCAGTCATCTCAAATATCAAGAAACAGTGATTGATAAATTAGGATGACCATTCTCTGCCTATTGATCAATCTGGATATCGGTTTGATAAAAGGACAGTGACATGTACGATAACCAGTTAAGTCGAATAATCGATAATCACGAATATTGGATAATCATAATGTCTTGCTAGAGGCCACTTATGATGGAAAGGGTAAAATAGTAATTTTACCAGTCTGCCAATTATTCGTGAGCCTAGAGGGTCACACGCATTAAGCACGATACATGACAACAATTATGGATGAGAATTGAGAACAATTCAGTAGTTTTCTGGCCTAAGGTTTTAACCAGACGGTTGAAGAAATCAATTCGAGGAAATTGAGCCGTTTTGTCTAAACGGAAATTAGAACTCAAGTTAATGGGTTTAATTTGGGTTTTAGTTAAACGGGCTTAAAGCCCATTTAGGAATTTAAGATAAGAGTGGGGACAAATGCAAATAAGAAAGAATAAGGGATAGATAATGCAATTTTAATTTTGAAATTCAATTTAATTTCAAATTAAAATCACATAATATCTTCTCATTATCTTTAATTATTTTTCAGCAACTTCCCCCTCTATTCTCTCTCCCTCATTGCCGAAAATCCTCTCCCTCTCTTCCACCATTGTTGTCTTATTTTCTCTCAAAAATTCTAGCAAATTTGTGAGTGAAAAATCTCTTCGGTTCTGGTGCTTGTGTGGACTTGATAGAGAAAGACTACACTTGTGTTTTCATCGATTACAAGAGGTAAATATCAGATTTATATTTATATTTATAACATGTTGAAATGGCATTAAGATCAAAGCTTGTTTCGATCACCACGGTTACATAAAGTCCGCTGCATGATATTCATCGTTTGGAACCCGTGGTGATCTCTTTCACAAAGACTTAAAGGTAAACATCTTGTGGAATAGATTTTGCCTTGGGATTTAACGGTTTATGTTCTTTGACAAGGTTTGGAGTAGATTTTTTAAAACGCTTCCGCTATCTCGTTGATCTAGAACGCTCTAAAACTCTACATCTTACTCATCCTGCGCAGCTTATCAGGAGTACTAGGACTCTGTAGCTTGCTGAGCTTAATGCCATGACGCGTGGGTATGTATCCTTTCGTAGATTCAAGCACTGAGAGTCTTCTCAACACTTTACATATGTACATGTTCTGACTTAGCAACATGATCTGACTTAGGCCCAAAATTCTTTTGGAATGATCTGTAGAGATCTTGATGCCTACATTAAATGTAGCATCACCGAAGTCCTTCATCGATAAGTACTTCCCTGACCAAGCTTTGGTTGCAAGGCCGGGATGTCATTCCCGATGAAAAAATACCAAGAATACAATATTACTCCCACTCGCTTTCTTATGTACGCAATGCTCACTTTTGGTTTTGATGAAGCCGAGTTCCCTTACAGCTTTATCAAAATGAAGGTCCAACTCCCTGAAGCTTTCTTTAATCCATAAATTGATCTTTATAGCTTACATATCTTTTCGGGATTCTTTGCATCTACTAAACTCACAGGTCGTGTGTTATTCACCCCCTCTAGTAAGTTCCTGCTAAGGAAGGTGTTTTGACATCCATCTGCCATAGTTATAGCTGAGAATAATCCGGATCAATCTGACCATTGCTACTGGTGAAAAGGTGTCATCATAATTCATGCATTGAATCTGACGATAACCTTTTACAACCATCCTAGCCTCATTGGTCTGAGGATTTCCATCCTTGTCGGTCTTGATCCTATAGACCCACTCAGAACCGATGGGTTTTATCCCAGGGGTTTGATCAACCAAGCACCAGACTTTGTTGTCTTACATGGATTTCATTTCCTCATTCATGGCGTTCTGCCATTTTTTTTTGGAGTCTGGACTGGTCAAAGCTTGTCTAAAGGTTTATGGATCATCCTGATCCACAATCATCAAGTCATTTCCCTCAGTGGCTGTGAAGCCATATCTGTCTGGAACATGACAAGATTTTTCAGACCTCCTTGGACCATCTAGAATTTCTGTAGGGACTAATTCTTCATCTACGACCATCTGAGGCTCCAGTACTTCTACATCTTGCATAGCAGGCTCTTGAATTGCTTCAGGCTGTTTCGTATCCTCTCGAATTTCTTTGAGATGCACGAAACTCCCACTAGCTGTTTTGGAAATAAAATATTTCTCCAAAAATACCCCTCCTCGAGCAATAAAGACTTTGTACTCGCTGGGTACATAGAAGTTGTATCTCTTAGTTTCTTAAGGATACCTTACGAAGACACATTTGGATGCCTGCATCTCTGCTACCCAAATCTTTTAGGAAAAACATACTAGGATGTTTCCCACACCATATATGACTATGGTCTGTTTCTTATTTGGATACTACGCGAAGGCGCACGCATCCAAATAGAACTGACCATCTCATCCCGCTTCCATCCCAATGAATACTAGGCGGAGGCGCACACATCCATAGTAACGGGACACGTAATGAGTGTCATGTGGTGTACCTTCTGTGACTCTGGTCCAGCTCTTATTTGGCTACTACGCGGAGGTGCACGCATCCAAATAGAACTGATTACCTTATTCAGCTCGCGTCCCAATGAATACGATGCGGAGGCGCACGCATCCATAGTAATGGGAGACAGAATGACTGTCACAAGGTGTACTATCATTGTCTTCACCGGAGCCCAATTCAAAATGAATGCGGCCGTTTCCAGAGTTAAGTATTAGTTCAACTATCTTCTGGCCTGAGTACTCATGGTTCCGCATACGTCGGAATGTATTAGACTTAATAAGTCACTCACCTTTCACATAAACATGTGAAAGATCCCTTTGTCGTTTTGCCTATTAGGCGAGACTTGCATCTTTCAGTTTGAGTGAATTCAAACGGACTTAAAAGTCCACACTTGTGAAGTGTAGAAATGCGTTTCTCGCTCATTAGGCAAGACTTGCATCTTTCAATTTGAGTGAGTTCAAACGGACTTAAAGTCCACACTTGTGAAGTGTTGAAATCCGTTTCTCGCCTATGTGCCTTAAATGACAATGCCAGATTATAACTTTGTTTAAATTATCAGATTTAAGCCTTTTCTTATTTACGTTATAGCGATTAATCTTACCAACGTAAATATCTGATCCTGAAGACGTGGATACCCACTCTTCTTCACATGATCCTTGTATTGCTTACAATCCCTTATTCCAGTGTCCTGGCTCATTGCAGCGATAGCAGACCCCCTCCATTTTATCCTTAGTCTTCACAGCAGCTTTGGGAGCTGCTTGAACCTTTGGACGCTTGGGGTGTCTAATCTGCCCTGCAAGGTGCTCAGGAGCCTTACCCTTACCCTGATCAGCTTTCTTGAAGCTGAATTTCTTGTTGACCATAAGGACCTCCTTGGTCTTGCCCTTGAGGTTCTTTTCAGCGGTCACAAGCATCCCATGAAGCTCTATTAATGACTTGTCCATGTCATGCATATTGTAATTTACTATGAAATCACTATATGTATCTGGAATTAAATCTTCGTGACATGGGGACTAACAGGGCTTGAACCTTAAGTTTGCAGGAGTTAAGTTCTATGAAAGTATCATATCTTTCGACACGAGCTTTATCTTAAACATTTCCTTGACTTCTGCCTTACAGGGTATGAGGGTCATCTGAAACGTTCATGAACTGCTTCTGCAACTCTGGCATCCTACTGCCCACCATAATGCATGACACGTCGATTTGGTTATTAAGGAACTTTGATAAGTATCCTTAGTGCCCTAGCGTCGTTCAACGGTGGTTAAGCAAGAGGTTCCTTCGTAAGGATATACTACTTGCGTTCATGCTTGAGTACAAGCCTCAAGTTTCTATTCCAATCTGAGTAATTCACGCTCTTGAGTCTGTCTTCAATCTGGACTCTCAGTGCGCTATTACTCGTTTGTCTTGTGTTTTCCTTTTAGTTCTACATGGTAAAATTAATTAAAATTCATGTTGGAGATTTATTTATAAAACACTTGTCTGATTCTAACATTAGAGTCTGAACCAGGATCCTATCATACCCTCAATTGAAGTGAACGGAGGGTCACTGCTCCAATTAAGAGCATCAGGGTAGGAATACATCCATCAACAAGACTAGGGTCTGTACTAAAAGTACACGGCATACCCTATACTGACACCCTAGGTCAGCCCTAACTGACAATCATAGACAAGTCTACCAAGCTTGAACTATGGATAGAACTAATGTGGTTACTACGCGGAGGCGCACACACCCACACACGTTTGACTTGTAATTAGTGAATTATAAAAGTCTGATTGCATATCGATACTATCTTAATCTGGAATCATCAATTGTAAATTCATGCAAGGATGATCCCTTAGCAAGTTACATGCGAGTCTGATTAAATACCAGTTTTTAATCTTTGCACGTGGGTGATAGCAAATCATACATGAACTTGTATATTTAAACTATCATACATTCATACATTCAAACATATAAATGTAACGGTAAATTTATGCATAACTAAACCCATCTTAAGTTGCTAAGAATCTAGCAATACTGATTCTAAAGACTTGGTCTTCAAGGTCTAGACTTGCTCCATTCTTGTGAATTCCCATTGGCTTCAAGCCTCCTCCAATCCTAGTCTTCCTCTTGACTTTCTTCTTGTGTCGGTCTTCGTGATTAAACATGTTGAATAAAATTCATAACAACCATCCTCTGATACCACTGAAAGGGATCACCATGGGTTCCAATCAATAATTTCATGCAGCGGAGCTTTATGTAACCATTGTGATCGAAAAGAATGAAGGATCTTAATGAAAATTCAGCATGTTATAAAGCTTTTCAATCTGAAAATTTACCTCTGTCAATCGATTAAAATACATAACAGTGTTTCTTTATCGAGTCCACACAAGCACAACAACCACCGATGGTTTTCTCTCACACACTTGCTAATGGATGTTTTGAGAATTTTTGACAAGAAAAGCTATGGTAGAATTAGCATTGAGAGGGTCGGCGGTTGGAGAGGGAATAGGGGGGAGGTTGCCGAAAATATGAGATAAAAAGGGAATAAAATATTTGTGTAAATAATTTGAAATTAAACCAAAAAATCTGATTTTCAATTTCAAATAAATAATTACACATCTTACCCCTTTAAAATCTTAATTACACTCTTTCCCCATTCATCAATTAAAACCCTAAATGGGCTTTAACCCCGTTTAACTAAATCAGAATTAAAACCCAGAAAATTGAGTTCTAATTTTGGTTTAGATAAATCGTTTCAATTTCCTCAACCTGATTTCTTGAACCGTCTGGTTAAAACCCGAGGCCATAAATCAACCGAATCGTTTTCAATTTGACTAAATTGAAAACCGGATTCTCCCGATTTCCATCCATGCATATTTGTCATGTATTGTGCTTAATGCGTGTGACCCTCTAGGCTCACGAATAGTTGGTAGACTGGTAAAATTACTATTTTACCCTTTCCATCATAAGTGGTCTCTAGCAAGACATTATGATTACCCTACGTTCGTGATTATCAAGTATTCGACTTAACCTGTCAAGTGGCCTAAACGGATATCTTTCTCATACCGGAGTATGAGTGATAAATTCCTCAGACATCTGTGAGTATCTCATGACGGTATCTATGTTGCATACTCACAATCGGGTTGTTCAATATCATCGACCTGATGATATCTATGATATAACTCCGGCACATACTTTGCCATGATCAGTATAGCGTGATCACAAGGAGTTGGTCTCATACTGATCGCTTCATAAAGAAGCTTAACTGATCAGGGACTCATCAAATGTAATTCTTTCTGATCTATAGTTCTACTATTTCTGGTTACACACGTAATGACATAGATCAAATTACATTCAATATATTACTACAACACATTAGTAATATATGTCGAATTAATTATTCGGAAAGATGATAAAACATTACATCTGTAGATCACTTTTATATTGGACTGGGGCATAACTATAACAATAATAACACAGCCGACCCCTTGACCAAGGCTCTTCCTTAAGCGAAACATGATAAACATGTTAGGTCAATGAGGATAGACTGGGACTTAGATTGGAACTAGGGGCAAGTGGGAGATTGATAGCATTTTTGTGCCCTAGTCCAATTGCTAGTACTCTATAAATTTCTATGTATATTTATCATCGTTTGTAATAAATAAAACGGCTTTGTATTACTTGTGTGTAGAAGTGATATGTTAAGCATGATCTGATTTATGACCACTAAAGTAGTAGAACTATAAATCTGTACGGATCACACTTAACGAGTCCCTGGTCAATATACGCTTCAATTGAAGCGACCAGTATGAGGATGGTTCTCAATGATATAGTTATGCTTATCATAGGGATGTGGGATCCTGGAATCATATCATAGATATCATGAGGTGATTGATATCGGACGACCCGCTTAGAATAGTGTTTCATAGATTAAGCCATGAACATATTCAAATGCGATAGCTTGTCTCGATATCCTTAGACCAAGGAGTCTTTGTGATCGCAATGCAGTCGACGTACGACTTTGACTTGCGCCTAACGCTTTCTGTAATAGGATTGCAATAACGGGCATGATTGGACGGTGGAACGGATTGCATAAGTTACACGAAAGACGGCTAAGGGATTTATCCCTCGTACTACGGTATGGGAAAGATACCCGTTAAGGCCGCTTGATCGAGAGTGACTGAGAGAAAGAGCATGGCCATGCCAGTGATACGGACTATCAGTTCTTAGCCATCTCACACATCAAGTAACAATGATTGATTAAACAAGGATGATGATTCTATGCCTTGTGATCAATCGGGATGTCTAGAGATAATAGGATAATGACTTGTACGCACAAGGTTAAATCAAAATCATCGATCATCACGCACCTTGGGTAATCATAATGTCTTACTAGAGACCACTTATGATGTATCGGGCAAGAGAGATCTTTTGCGCCGATCTGCTAACGGAGGCATGAGCCTGGAGGGTCACACACATACAAGACGGATAACTTGAGATAAGGAAACCTTAACGTTTCTTGAGGAGCAATACATAGACAAAACTGAAGGTTTTGAGCCATGGGTTCGGTTTGAGAGAATAATTAGCAAATTGAGAAAACTGAGATTTTCGTCGATATCGCGTCGGACTTTGTTTGATAAGTAACGACAAAAATGGTCAAACAACTTTTGGACATGGCACGCGACCATATGGGCGAGCCCATTGGGGTCGGCCCATGAGGTCACCTAGCCGGCCCAACAAGGGGAAAATAAGGCCCAATAAGCCTAAGTGGCCAGCCACCTTGGTGGGTCCAAGGGTGGGGGCCACACACACCATGCTTAGTTGGTGTTGTTGATTAAGAGGTGAGTGATTTAAGGGGTATGCGTAATGACTTGCATTTAACCCATGCTTTCATCATTTGTCACTTTAGTAACCCATGCCTTATGTGTTGATGAAGTAGAGAAATAAAAGATTAATTCACACTCACTCACATCTCACTTTCTCTCTCCTTGGCCGGTCACCCCTTGCTCTCCTCTCTTCTTGCTCTCTTGTTCTTCACATAATTGTTCTAGTAGGCTCTTTGTGAAGGATCTTGAAGATCATCCTCTTGGTGTGGACTTGCTCTAGAGAAGAAGATCACATAGTTCTTCTTTATTGATTCAACAAAGACTAAAGGGTAAAATTCTTGTGGAATAGATTTTGCCTTAAGATTTAATGGTTCATGTTCTTGGACAGGGTTTGGAGTTGCTTTTGTTTATGCTTCCGCTATCTCGATGACCTTGAACGCTCCAAAATCATACATCAAGTACCCAAGAATCTGAAGTAGATAAACTGAGATTGAGCTCAATAACATATACACCAGATCCTGAAGATGTGGAAGCTCTACTCTTCCTTAGAAACTGCTTGTGTTTCTTGCAATCCTTCTTCCAGTGCCCCTGCCCTTGGCAATAGAAGCAAACGACATCCTTCTTAGGATTCTCAACAGCCTTGGGAGCTGCTGGACCCTTAGGTTGTCGAATTTTCCCCGCCAGGTGCATAGGGGCCTTATCCTTGCCCAGGCTGGCTTTCTTGAAGCTCACTTTCTTGTTGTCCATAAGTACCTCCTTGAACTTGCCCTTGAGACAGTCTTGTCCATGTCATGCATATTGTAATTTCCAACGAAATAACGATATGTCTTTGGAAGTAAGTGCAACACAAAGTCTGCATCCATTTCCTTATCCACAGCATGACCGAGTCTGGTCAAGTGTTCCATAAGACGTTTCATCTTAAGGATATGAGGACTGACAGGAGCTCCAGCCTTCAACTTGCAAGACATCAGTTCACTGAAAGTGTCGTATCTTTCAACATGCGCTTTCTCTTTGAACATTTTCTCGATCTCTGCCATTAAGGCCTTGGGACCTTCGGAAATGTCCAAAAACTGCTTCTGTAAGTCAGGCACCATACTGCCCATAATAATGCACTGCACGTCGATCCGGTCGTTAAGGAACTTCTGGTATGCATCCCTTAGCGCCCTTGCGGCGTTCAGTGCTGGTTCAACAGGTGGTTCCTGGGTAAGGATATAATCCTTACGTTTGTGCTTGAGAATTAGTCTCAAGTTCCGGTCCCAATCGGGAAGTTAGTGCCGTTAAGCTTATCCTGCTCGATAAGCGACATAAGTGTGGTGTTACCAGAATGATTTGTGTTTGCCATTTAATCTACACAGTAAACAAAAATTTAATCAGTATTAATTAAAATTGAAGTTGGAGATTTAGTTCTAAAACACTTGTCTTTTTCTAACATTAGAATCTGAACCATGATCCTATCATACCCTCAATTGAAGTGATGGAGGCTCACTGCTCCAATTGAGAGAATCAAGGTAAGAATACACCCATCTACAAGACCATGTAGTACCTGGTTAGGATTTGTACTAAAAGTACATGTCCGTAAAAAGACTACCATAACGGACATGATTGACACGGGGACGGATTGGATGAGTGATACAAAAGGCGACTAAGGGATTCATCCCTCATACTACGGTATGAGAAAGGTATCTTTCTAGGCCACTCGATAGAGATTAACTACAGGGAGAGCACGACCATGCCAACCATACGGGGTATCAGTATTCAGTAATCTCACGGATCGAGAAACAAAAATTGATTAAATAAGGGTGACATCTCTATGCCTTATGATCAATCTAGATACTGGGCGATAATGGGATAGCGACATGTACTACATGAGGTTGAATCGAATCATCGATCATCGTGCGCGTCGGGTAATCATAACGTCTTACTAGACTTATGATGGATCGGGTAAAATGAAATTTTACGCCGATCCGCCGACATTGGCATGAGCCTAGAGGGTCACACAAATAGGATATGGATTATCAAAGAAAAAGAAAGGTCGGTGACACTCGAGAGAGAAGCATGGGAAAAACTGGATGTTTTGGGCCATAGAGATGTGTAATTGAATATGACACGTGAATCGAGAAACACTAAATCTTTCGTCAATGTCGCGTCGGACTTTGTACGATAAGTTCGGGGGTAAGTTAGATGCGGCACGGGACCTCATGGCCGAAGCATTGGGGTTCGTGCCACGAGGCCCTAGTGGCCGACCCAACCAAGGCCCAATAGTGGAGCAAAGGGTGGGTCCCTTTCTCCACTAACTTTGGTTAAGTGGATGATGACTAGATACACAGTAAACCTAACTCATGTTGGGTAAGTGTGATTAAAGGTGGCCACCCAATGACCATCATCATCTTCCCTTAAACCAAGACATATCAATTCATATTACACTTACCAACACACAAAACCAAATATCAAAAGAAAAAATTGGCTCCTCTCTCCTCAAGTGTTCGGCCGAGAGCTTCCTTCCCCCCTCTTCTTGCTCCCTCTTGTTAATTTTTCTATTCTAGTAAAGTAGAGGAGTGTAGGATCCTCACAGGATCATCCTATCAGTGTGGACTTGGCTAGAATTGAAGATCCGAAGTGTTCTTCAAACCGATTCGAACAAACCAAAGGTAAACTTAAGATTTTGGTTTTTGCCTTGGGATTTAATGGTTTGATCTTCTTGGACAGTTCTTGGGGTTAATATATATTGCTTCCGCTGCCATATGAATCCTTGATAGCCCCAAAGTTCCTACAGCCTAAACTTGAGGAACATGTAAGGTCTATGGGAGTAGATTTGAATTTTGATTGGAATTAGGGGCAAGTGGGAGATTGTTGGAGTTATGCCCTAGTCCAATGTAAAAGTTGTCTACAGCTATAATGTTTTATCATCTCTATGAATAAATAAATTGGCATAATATTACTAGTGTGTTGTAGTAATATATTAGATGTAATTTAATCTATATCATTAGTGTGTCATCACTAATAGTGGAACTGCAAATCACAAAGAAATACATTTAATGAGTCTCTGATCAGTAAAGCTTCATTAACAAGCGATCAGTATGAGGCTAACTCTTTATGATCACGCTCTACTGATCATGACAAGTATCTGCCGGAGTTAGATCATAGATATCATCAGGGGTATGATATTGGACGAGCCGATGGTGAGTATGCAGCATAGATACTGTCGTGAGCATATTTACATATCATAGCTTTTCATTATATCATAAGACCAAGGAGTCTTTGTGATCACTATGTAATGAATCTCTAAGTTTGACCTAGTCTAACGTTACCTGTAAAAGGGTAGCCATAAGGGCTCAGATTGGCTTAGTTATGGGAAAGATATCTGTTTAGGCCACTTGATGAGTATGACTGAAGAAATAGCATCAGTTTTCAATCATATAAGATATCATGAAACAGTGATTGATAAATTAGGTTGACGGTTCTATGCCTTTTGATCACTTCATATATCAGTATGATAAAAGGAAAGTGACATGTACGATAAGAGGTTAAATCGAATCATTGATATTCATGGACGTTGGGTAATCATAATGTCTTGCTAGAGACCATTTATGATGGACAGGGAAAAATGGTAATTTTGCTTGTCTGCCAACGGGTCGTGAGCCTAGAGGGTCACACACTTTAAGCAAGGTATA
Source organism: Geranium rotundifolium (assembly GCA_963920655.1). NCBI lineage: Eukaryota > Viridiplantae > Streptophyta > Magnoliopsida > Geraniales > Geraniaceae > Geranium > Geranium rotundifolium. The sequence continues at coordinate 16,230,647 of OY987314.1, forward strand.
GCAAAATGGACTTGGAAAAGTCAGTTTATGAGAAGTATGAGAATTCTGAGAATTTGGTGATTTTCGGCCTAGGTTTTAAATTAGATGGTTGAGGAAATTGGTTCAAGGGAATGAGTCGGTTTAGCTAAACCATTTAATTAGAACCTAATATGAATGAGTTTGATTAAACGATTAGCTAAATGGGCTTGAGGCCCATTCTTAATTATAATTAAAAAAATAATTATGTTAAGAAGATAATGGGATTTTCAAATAGGGAAACATTTTGAAAATCAAATGAAATTGATTTCAAAATTAATTTTCCCATTTAATTATCCCATTAATCCCTCTCTCCCTTTTGTTGATGCCGCCCCTCTTCCTCTTCTCTTCTTCATCATTTTTTCTTCTTCCTCATGAGTAACTAGCAAAAAGTCTTGATGAAACCTTAAGGGAAAAGGTGTTTTGCTTGCGTGGATTTAATACAGTACACAATCCCCTTTTGTTTAAGATTGATTCAAGGTTGGAAGTGTAAAATTTCTAGATTTTTCAATGTTCATAAATACTGAAATTTTTATCACATGAAGATCTTATTATGAAATCCACGGTTAATTCATTGCCTGCTGCATGAAATTTATTTTATGGAACCCATGGAATTCCTTCACCTGTAAGCCCGTGACCCATTGGCAGATCGGCGTGAAATACCATTTCACGCGATCCATCACTAGTGGCGTCTAGTAAGACGTAGTGATTACCCAATGTCGATGAGCTATCGATTGGTTCGATATCTCCTCTCTGTCATTCGTATCACTAACTCTTTGTTTACTTTAAGGCGTATGCGATTGAGATGAGGAATAGTACTGTTATCCTCATCGACTCGATGGAGTTCCTTTATCTAGAGATGACTGAGGTATATCTGGTGCGGCTGGACACTTCCTCAGTCATGATCATCAAGGGGCTCAGAACCATACCGTTAATCACGTCTCACCGTGGGGAAAAAAATCCCTTCAGACACAATGTGCGCTCCCACTACAGTCTGTCCAATTGCCAACGATGCCCGTTATGACTACCCTGTTACAGGCAGCGTTGGGGCATATTAAAGTAATGGAGTGACGTGCATGTGAGCCATACTCCAAGATGACTTTGATTAGTAGAACTTGATCATAAGTTATCCTCACGCCAGTCACCTATGGATAAGTATTCGAATAGGGATCCGTCAAGCATAATTTCATAGCATCTAAAGGTTCTACTGTTAGTGATGACAAACTCAATGGCTTTAAATGAAATTATCGCTCGACTCATTACTACAACACAATAATAATGAAAATGCCTTTCATTGCTGAACAGAAGATTACATAGAAAAGACTTGAACTAGAGCACAAGCTCTTACACTATATATTATGCTTCTGTCGTAGAGTCGGCAATCATGTCTTGCTTGCGGTTCTTCCACCTGAAAGCACAACCATTCAATATGAATACATATCCAGACTGACTTTTAAAGTCATCATGATCTATCTGGAAACTAGCTTCAGTATACCCTTTGACCGCTTGTTCGCGACCTATACCCTCTTACACTAGAAAGACGTCCTTAATTCTCCTCAAGTACCTAAGGATGGCTTTGACTGCAATCTAGTGTTCCTCACAAGGGTTAGACTAGTATCTACTGGTACAGCTCAGGGCAAACGAGACATCTGGTTTTGTGCATAACATGACAAACATGATGGATCCCATAGCCGAAGCATATGGGATTTCCTTCATTCTTTTTAACTCATCAGGTTTCTTAGGACACTGATTCTTGCTAAGCTTTATGCCATGACGCATGGGAAGAAATCCTTTCTTGGATTCCAGCATCGAGAACCTTCTCAACACCTTGTTTATATAGGTGGTTTGACTTAGTCCCAAGATCCTCTTTGTACGATCTCTATACATCTTGATCCCCAATATATAAGCAGGATCGCCTAAATCTTTCATTGCGAAACATTTCCCTAACTAAACCTTTATTTCTTGCAAGGTTGGGAAGTCGTTTCCAATGAGCAATATGTCATCGACATAAAGCACCAAAAAGACAATTTTACTCCCACTCGCCTTTTCGTAAGCGCATGACTCATTTTCGGTCTTGATGAAGCTGAATTCCTTCACAGCTTCATCAAAACAAAGATTCCAACTACGAGAAGCTTGCTTCAATCCATAAATGGATTTCTGCATCTTACAAATCTTTCATTTATTCTTCATATCGACAAAACCCTTAGGCTGTGTCATATACACATCCTCATATAGATTCCTGTTAAGAAAAGCGATTTTCACATCCATCTTCCATATTTCAAAATTGTAATATGCAGCTATGACTAGAAGAATACGAATCGATTTGACTATATCTACTGGAGAACATGTCTCATCATAGTCAATTCCCTAAATTTTCCTATAACCTCTTGCAACAAGACGGGCTTTTTAAGTCTGAGGTTTGCCATCCATGTCAGTCTTCACTTTGATAACCCATTTGCAACCAATGGCTTTTACACCAACGATCGACTCAACCAAGTTCCAGACTTGGTTATCTCACATGGATTATATCTTCTCTCTCATGGCTCCCAACCATTTCTTCATAGTTGGGCCCGTCCATGGCCTCATGAAAGGTTCAGGATCATCTAAATCCATAACTTCTAACTCACCATCATTAGATACGAGAAGCACGTATGTGACTGGTGGTTGACTTGTTCTTTCAGATTGCCTTGGACCATCCGGAATATCAGCAAGGATTGGTTATGCCTCTACAACCAGCTCAGGCTCCATAACTTCTATACCATAAGTAATAGGTTTCTAAATTACTTCAGGTTGTGGTGAATCATCCCGAGTTTCTTCGACATGTACAACACTTCCAATGACCGTTTTGAAAACGAATTCTTTTTCCAAAAATACACTGCGACGAGCAACAAAAACTTTATTCTCACTTTGGTTATATAAGTAGTACCCCCTTGATTCCTTACCCTACGAAAACACATTTATCAGACTTTGGTTCGAGCTTATCAAAAAGCAAACGATTGACATAAGCCTCACAACCCCAAATCTTTAGGAATGAAAAAATGAACGCGGTTGTCTCTAGAGCATAACCCCAACATGAAATTGGGAGATCAACGTGGCTCATCATGGAATGAACCATATCCAACAAGAATCGGTTTCTCTGTTCGGACACACCATTCAATTGTGGGGTTCCTGGTGGAGTCCATTCTGATACGATTCCACAATCACTAAGATGATCAGTAAACTCTTGGGATAAGTATTCACCACCTTGATCCGACCGAAGTGGTTATATACTTCAGTCCCGAGTTGGTTATGTACTTTAGGCCTAAACACTTTGAACTTGTAAAAAGCCTCGGACTTATGTCTCATCAAGTAAACATAACCATACCTACTGAAATCATCAGTAAATGTGATAAAGTACCCAAACCCTCTCCTAGCTTGAGTGCTCATGGGTCGACGTACATCGGAGTGTATTAGACCCAATAAGTGATAGCATATTTGTGCCCTAGTCCAAATCCTAGTAGTCTAAAAATGTCTGTGTATATAAATCATCGTTTGTAATAAATAAAACGGCTTTGTATTACTTATGTGTTGAAGTAATATGTTGAGCATGATCTGATTTATGACCACTAAAGTAGTAGAACCATAAATCTGTATGGATCACACTTAACTAGTCCCTGGTCAAATACGCTTCCATTAAAGCGACCAGTATGAGGATAATTCTCAATGATGTAGTTCTGCTTATCATAGGGATGTGGGATCCCGGAATCATATCATATATATCATGAGGTAATTGGTATCGGACGACTCGCTTTGAATAATGTTTCATAGATTAAGCCATGAACATATTCAAATGTGATAGCTCGTCACAATATCCTTAGACCAAGGAGTATTTGTGATTGCTATGCGGTCGACGTACGGCTTTGACTTGCACCTAACACTTTCCGTAACTGGATTGCAATAACGGGCATGATTGGGTGGCGCAACGGATTGTATGAGTGACACGAAAGACGGCTAAGGGAGTTATCCCTTGTACTACAGTATGGGAAAGATATCCGTTTGGACCGCTTGATCGAGAGTGACTAAGAGGAACTGCATGGCCATACCATTGATACGAGTTATCAGTTCTCAGTCGTCTGGCATATCAAGTAACGATGATTGATTAAAAAAGGATGACGACTCTATGCCTTGTGATCAATCAGGATGTCTAGAGATAATAGGATAGTGACTTGTACGCACAAGGTTCAATCGAATCGTCGATCATCATGCACCTTAGGTAATCATAATGTCTTACTAGAGACCACTAATGATGGATCGGGCAAGAGAGATCTCTTGCGCCGATCTGTCAACAGTGGCATGAGCCTAGAGGGTCACACACATACAATATGGATAGGTTGAGACATGGAAAGATTGGCATTTCTTGAGGAGTAAGTCATGACCAAAACTGAGGATTTTAGGCCATGGGTTCGGTTTTGTTAGAATGATTAAGGAATCGAGAAAACTGAGTTTGTCGTCGATATCGCGTCGGAATTTGTTTGATAAGTGACGACAAAGGGTCGGATAATTTTTGGACGCGGCACGCGACCATATGGGTGAGCCCATTGGGCTCGGCCCACGAGGTCACTAGGCCGGCCCAACAAAAGCCCAACAAGGCCCAATAAGCTTGTTATGGACGGCCACTTGGTGGGTCCAAGTGTGGGAGCCACACACCATGCTTAATTGGTGTTGTTTATTACGATGAAGATTGATCTGTGGGATCAGGTAATGACTTACCTTTTAACCCATGCCTTCATCATTTGTTACTTTATCAATTAACTTTATTAGATGATGAAGTATACAAAATATCACACAACATTAGAAGCAAATTATTCTCTCTCTCCTTCACAAGGTGGCCGGCCAGTCCTCTCTCCGTCTCCCATCCTTTGCTCTTGAAATTCTGATCAGCTTGTCGTGCAAAATGCCACACAGAATGTTACGCAAGATGCTATAACGTTGTGTCTGACTTCTCGTGTAGATAATGTAGGACAGTAAATATAAAGCTATAAGTAATGACACAGCAGATTGTTTACCCAGTTCGGTGCAACGTCACCTACGTCTGGGGGCTCTCAGCCTAGTGGAAAGATTTCACTTATTAGTAATCCGTCAGAACATACAAGTACCTGTGATCACCCCTAGATCTATACTTTATGCTACGTCTTACAGTGCAATCTATCTCAGGGTCTCCCCCTGAATCCAAGAACGTCTTGATTCCACTCTTCGAGCAATCGCCTTGCTCTGTCGTCTTCAAGTCTTCTTCAAGCTTGGTGGTTGCGTGCAGTCAAAACTCACGACTTCAGTAAATCCTCAATCACCTAACTCTCTGTAGTTATGTGATACACAATATCCTAAGCTCAATCTACAATTTCTCAGCCCGCAAACCTTCACGTCTAAGAACCTTGCAAATTGTTGCTAGGAAACAAATAAAGAACCACACGATTGCTAAGGGGGTAGCCTAAGCTTTTATAGCAATCGTGGATGAGTACTAACCCTAAAGGGTTTCCTCTTAAGCGCCGTCTTTCTTCTTTTCAGATTAGGAGTCGTTCTGCACTTTCCTAATCGCCTTCTTGCTTTTCTGCCGAAACTGCACTTTCCTGATTTCTGTCGATCAGGAAGTTTGCCGAGACGCCGTAAAAAATATTACACAAGATGTCGTAGAAGATGCTTCGACATTCTTTGTAACATGTTCTTCAGTTTCTTTAAAAATCAGCCAATCTCTAAAACCGTCCTAACTACAATCTCCCCCTTTGGCTATTTTTAAGGACAACATTCTTCGTCGCATTTGTCATCTCGTCGATCGGCAGTCTTGTGTCACGCGTATCGTCGCGCGTATCATCGCGTCCTCTCTATCTTTTCTTGTATCATCGTGCGATATCTATGCTCTAACTCTTACTCCCCCTTGCTGGCTCAAAAAGAGCCATAGTTTAAACAAATATTGTAACAAATCTGGGAAATAAGCAAAATAAACCAAACATAACTCACACTTGCTCTCAATCAGCTGTCGAGAGTAAGTGTGATACATTGTTCACCAAATATTACAAAAATAAAAGTTGTTCAGTAGTTCAAGAGTCAGAGAGTTTCATGAAATTTAAATAGAGCTGCTGCTGGAACTTGCAGTCTCTGTTGCTTCAGTGGAGGCTTCTTGGGTAGCTTCTTCTGGATCATTAGGTAGGGAGGTTGTGTCATCATCTTCATAGCCCGGAGGAGTCATGGATTTCAGCAGGTTGGCACAATGTGATCGGCGCTGGGAGAGATGCTTCAGGGTTGTCTTCAAATTTACAATGTCCTTCTCAAGCACAACAATATCTCGTTCAAGCATGACTGCATCCCTGCTGGTGGTCCTGGTTAGAGGGACGACACTTGTGGCTCGACTGGTCTTTGCCTTGGCTTCTGGCCTGACAAGATCAGGAGCATGCTTCCCCTCAAACAACTTGTGGCTCACCACAATCAGTCCTCCTCTTTTGCCCACCTTATCCGATGTTTTCAACACTCCAGGGTGTTGATGTACAAGCAGTTCAGAGAGAAGGGATGGAAAGGCTATGGGAATTTTCACAGCAAGAGATCTAGCATGGCGAACAAGATGATCAATCACAAATTGCCCAAAGTCAAGTTTAGATCCAGTACCTATTTGGTAGATCAGTATTGTCAGCTCAGGTTTGATGGATGATGCGTGGGTCGAGGGCGCCCAATTTGCCACTCCAATCCGGAAGAGAATGGAGTACTTGGAAGTCAGATCTGATGCTGCCACAGTGCCTTTGGTCTGCCAAGTTCTGCTTTTATCTCCGGTAATCTCACGGAGGACTTTGTTGAGGTCGGGTGGTGGCATAGATCGAACCTTCTTCCTTCCCAGAAAGTCATTGATAATGTCAGAGGAGATGTCAAAGCGAATGCCTCTGACATATACCTTATCAAACTCTGGAGCATCTGGGGTACCAAACGTTGTAGGCAAATTGGCAATAAAATCCTTGTCGAGATCACTTTCTTCCCTTTTTCTTTGACATACAGCTTTTTCTTTTTGTTGCTGGGACCTCCAGCATCCTTAACCCCCTTTCTTTTCCTTGTTTCTTTTAGTTTTCCAACAATAACAGCCAAACTTTCAGTTTCTTCTAGAACCTTTTTCTTCAGGGACGATAGCACTGTGGGTGCCGTCTCAGCAGCTTCTTCCATGACATCTTCTCTGGCATCCAGAGGGTTTTCTTCTGTGTTGTTGGTGGTGGCATCCTTGTTCTTCTCAGCTTCTTCCTGATCGGTCTCTCCGTTTCTGGTTTCTTCTTTCTCTTCTTCTTCCTCGGCTTCTTCCGAGTCAGCGATTTCTTCCTCTTCTACAACTTTTTCAGTGGCTTTCGGTATGACATATGTTCCTTCTTCTTCTCCTCCTTCTCCTTCCGCAATGCGTTCCAACCCATGACTGACCGGAGTCAGATCCTCCTTTTCTCCTTCCGGACTTATTAGTCCCTCTACCACACCTTCTTGAGGTGGGTCCTGGTTTTCCAGCAGTGATTCCAACAAATCACTGTTCCTAGAAGTATCGGTAGAGAAATCGTTACCTGGGATGTTTGTTGGTGTTGGAACTACGACGATTTGCATGGAGGGTTCTCGATTTTCCTGGCCAAGATCATTCTCCCTTTCTGGCCCAGTTAGGTCAGACATTGAGAATGTAGTGCTTCCGGTCCGAGACTTTTTGGGAACTCGAGTGAAGGCTGGCATTGGAGCTTTCTCCGGTGAAGCATCCTTGGGGATTTCTTCTGACTTCTTCAGGGTTTTTGGCCCTTTAATCTGCACTCCATGCTTGTATGTTTTCGCTTTGCTGCTTCTGGAGCCTTTTGCTTCAGCTTTCTTTGATTCGGTGGCTTTCTTTCGGGCTATTGTGCTTCGAGTTTTCACCATTGTTGTTTGTGAGATTCGCAGAGAGTGAATGGCGAAGGAGATGAGAGCAAACACAGAAAGGAGGCAGACTAGGTTTTGAAAAACGATTCAAATCTTTTTAGCGTCTGAGCGTATCTTTCTTTTTCTTTTATATGGGCTTTTGATATGCTTGGCCCAATGACATTCGTTGGATTTTAGACCGGTTCATGAAGAGGCAACAACTAACTCCTCTCAACCGTTTCTGCAACTTCTTACTGTTTGTTGATGGTGCACAGACCGAGTGATGATCTGAGATCCTCGAATCTACTTGCATCTAATGCCTTTGTGAAAATATCAGCAAGTTGCTTCTCTGTAGGAATGTGCTCTAGGATGATCTTCTTGTCTTCGACCAATTCTCGAATGAAGTAGTGTCTAATATCAATGTGTTTGGTCTTGCTGTGTTGGACAGGATTTTTGGAGATGTTGATAGCACTGACATTATCACAATATAAAGTCATGGCATCCTGTCTGACATTGTATTAGACTAACATCTGCTTCATCCATAGTAGTTGTGTGCAGCTACTCCTAGCAGCAATATACTCCGATTCGGCAGTGAAAAGGGCAACACAGTTTTGCTTCTTACTAAACCATGATATGAGGTTGTTGCCAAGGAAGAAGCAACCTCCAGATGTGCTCTTCCTATCCGATGTGTTTCCAGCCCAATCGGCATAACAATACCCCACCAAGGTAGAGGATGTGTCGAATGAGTATAATAGACCCAAGTCTGTAGTCCCAGAGATATATCTAATTATTCTTTTGGCTTGGGATAGATGACTAACCTTAGGATTAGTTTGATATCATGCACATACTCCGACAGAGTAGGCAATATCTGGTCGACTTGCGGTGAGGTAGAGAAGACTACCGACGATGCTCCTGTATAAGTGTTGGTCGACGGTTTCTCCTGGATCATCTTTAGTTAGCTTGACATGTGTAGCTGTTGGTGTCCTTTTATGTGAGGCTTTCTCTAGCCCAAACTTCTTGACAATATTCTTCGCATATTTGCTCTAAGATACGAAGATGCTATCCTTTTGTTGTTTGATTTGGAAGCCTAGAAAATAAGTAAGCTCTCCCACCATGCTCATCTCGAATTCTGCTTACATCTGTTGAATAAATATCTCTACCATCTTGCTTGATATCCCTCCAAAAACAATGTCATCGACATAGATTTGAGCTATCATTAAATTCCCATCTTCATTCTTCACAAATAGGGTCTTGTCGACTCCCCCTCTAGTGTAGCCGCTTTGGATGAGGAATTTTGTGAGCCCTTCATACCAAGCCCTCGGTGCTTGTTTCAACCCATAGAGAGCTTTCTTGAGTTTATACACATGATCAGGATAGTGAGGATCAATAAATCCTTTAGGTTGTGACACATATACTTCTTCATTGAGGTCCCCATTCAAGAATGCACTTTTGACATTCATCTGGTAGAGCTTTATCTGTAGATGGCATGATATCCCTAGTAGGAGACGAATTGCTTCAAGTCTTGCTACAGGGCAAAGGTCTCATCTCGTATACCCTTGAGCAACTAACCTGGCTTTGTTGCGAGTGATGTTGCCAAGCTCATCGGTTTTGTTCTTGAAAATCCATTTAGTGCCTATGATGTTTCCTTCACTTAGTTTGGGCACTAGTTCCCATACCTGATTTTTCTTAAATTGAATCAGCTCTTCTTGCATAGCATTGACCCAATACTCATCATTGATGGCTTCATTGATGTTTTTGGGTTCTGTCTTTGAAACGAAGCAAATATTGCCTATCATCTCGTTGTAGTCTTCAGGAGCTTTTGACCGAGTCCGTATGCCTTCATTCAGGTCTCCAATTACTCCAGAGATAGGATGATTAGTCTGGATTCTTCGTGAGGGATTCTTGTTGCGGGTTTCAGGAACTCCTTCGTCACGACCGATATTTGGACCAGCATCATCATTTTCTGGTTTGCTTCTGGCATCTTCTCTGACATCGGTAATAACATTCTTTCTGACATTGTTGGGAGGATAGACTCCGTCTTCGTCTGTCGCGTCTTCTGAGGCATCTTCGCAGTCATCATCAACAACAACATTAATTGATTCCATCATGGTTTTGGTTCATTTGTTGAAGACTCGGTATGCGCGACTATTCCTTGAGTAGCCAAGGAAGATGCCTTCATCGCTTTTTGGGTCAAGCTTTCGACGAGGCTCTCTATCAGCCAGAATATAGCAAGTGGAGCCAAAGATATGGAAGTACTTAACATTTGGTTTTCTCCCCCTCCATATTTCATAATGAGTTACTGACATACCTGGTCGGAGAGTGACTCGATTGTGGATATGGCAGGCAGTGTTAAGTTCTTCTGCCCAAAAGTGAGTTGGTATGTCCTTAGCCAGCATCATAACTCTCGCCATCTCCTGTAGAGTCCTGTTCTTGCGCTCAACAATGCCATTCTGTTGGGGAGTGATTGGTGCTGAGAATTCATGCGCTATCCATTCTGAGTTGCAGAAATCTGCAAACTTGCTGTTTTCGAACTCTCTACCATGATCATTACGAAGGCAGATGATTTTGCCAATTGTCTCTCCTTTCTCTCGTTGGACCTGAATGCATAGATTTTTGAAGATCGAGAAGGTGTCTGATTTGTCACGAGGGAAGTCAACCCAAGTGTATCGTGAGTAGTCATCTACACACACAAAGACATATCGTTTTCCTCCAAGACTTTCAACTTGCATTGGTCCCATGAGGTCAACATGTATCAGCTCAAGTACCCGAGAGGTGGTGATATGCTGAAGCTTCTTGTGTGACATCTTGGTTTGCTTTCCAATCTGACATTCCCCGCAGATCTTTCCTTCTACTATTTTCAGGTTTGGGATTCCTGTAATTGCTTGCTCTGAGATTGCCTTCTGCATACTTCTAAGATTTAGATGTCCAAGCTTTCGGTGTCATAAGTAATGACACAGCAGATTGTTTACCCAGTTCAGTGCAACGTCACCTACGTCTGGGGGCTCTTAGCCTAGTGGAAAGATTTCACTTATCAGTAATCCGTCAGAACATACAAGTACCTGTGATCACCCCTAGATCTATACTTTATGCTACGTCTTACAGTGCAATCTAACTCAGGGTCTCCCCCTGAATCCAAGAACGTCTTGATTCCACTCTTCGAGCAATCGCCTTGCTCTATCGTCTTCAAGTCTTCTTCAAGCTTGGTGGTTGCGTGCAGTCAAAACTCACGACTTCAGTAAACCCTCAATCACCTAACTCTCTATAGTTACGTGATACACAATATCCTAAGCTCAATCTGCAATTTCTTAGCCCGCAAACCTTCACGTCTAAGAACCTTGCAAATTGTTGCTAGGAAACAAATAAAGAACCACACGATTGCTAAGGGGGTAGCCTAAGCTTTTATAGCAATCGTGGATGAGTACTAACCCTAAAGGGTTTCCTCTTAATCGCCGTCTTTCTTCTTTTCAGATTAGGAGTCGTTCTGCACTTTCCTAATCGCCTTCTTGCTTTTCTGCCGAAACTGCACTTTCCTGATTTCTGTCGATCAGGATGTTTGCCGAGACGCCGTCAAAAATGTTACGCATGATGTCGTAGAAGATGCTTCGACATTCTTTGTAACATGTTCTTCAGTTTCTTTAAAAATCAGCCAATCTCTAAAACCGTCGTAACTACAGCTCTCTTGTTCTTCACACTCTAGTTCTAGTAGGCTAAGTGTGTTGGATCAAAAGGATCATCCTCTTGGTGTGGACTTTCTCTAGAGAAGGAGATCATCTTGTTCTTCTTTCTTGATTCAGCAAAACTAAAAGGTAAACTCTTGTGAAATAGTTCTTGCCTTGAGATTTAAGCGTTTATGTTCTTGAACAAATTTTGGAGTTTATATTGTTAATGCTTCCGCTATTTTGATCATCTTGAACGCTCCAAAACCCTACAGTGGTATCAGAGCGTGGTTAACTCTCTTAATCTTCGATTTGTTGAGCTTATTTCGGTTTTATAATTATTTACATGCCATATTTGCTGATAACATGATTTTAATGCTTTTATGGGTTAATTGCATGAAATACGTTAATTTTGAAAAAATATTAAATTTGGAATTTTTCGGATTTTTATTGGATTTCTCGGGTCCGAGACGGGTCTCTCTGGGAGCCGAACTAGAGATACAGGACGGAGGTTAATGGAGGCCGGAGTTGGCCGGCGGTGATCGGGGCCATCCCCACTCTTGGCCAAGGCCGAGAGAGGAGGCAAGCCCGGTTTGGGTTTTCCAAAGCCAAAACCGGGCCGTGGACTTGGGCTCGGCTCAATGGGCTTCGGCCCGAAATGGTTTGTGCATGGTGATTATTTTTTGATCCATGGCACGAACCCGCGATCCAATATTTCGAAAACATTCAAATTTGATCAGTTTCGATAAACAGTTTTTCGAAAAGGTCTAGTTTCGATAAAACTGACCAAGCAACTTGGCAAATTTAAAACCGGAATATTGTATATTATATGATGACATGTTTGTGTGATAACATATTGGATGATGTGATGAAATGTATGATGCATCAATAGCCAATTAGAATTTTATCGCTTTCACGGTTTGCACACCGTTAATATTAGCGTGTAATTATTCTTTCATTTGAGCCCTTGAAGTGTAATTATTTTTTTATCCGGTCTACAAATCGAGTATTAAAACTTCTACTCAAAGTCGAGAAGGATGGAAAATCGAGAATGATGACAGTCTTGGATGAAGTCCAAGAGCTAGTGGGAGCCCGAATGGGGAAGACGAGAAGACGTTATGTCTCGTAGTCTCTTAAAATGGGCTATTGATGCATATTTAAACACTTTAAAATGCTTGCTTGAATTATTAGATGATAATTTATATGCTAGCATGCTTAGCTTATGAGATTATAAGCCATCACCTCACATGCAAAGATTAAAAACGATTTTATTTATTTGCATATTTAAAGCGTTGTGAACCATCATCGCACGGGTTGTGATGGATGAGTTCAATTTGAAACATGTTTGCACGGATTGCAAATGACGGCTTCAAAAGAAGATAGTACGTGATACAATTAGAAACGTCACAAAACGGGTTGTTAATGATGGGTTCGTAATTGTACCAAAATACTTTCGAATTATTACACACAACCAATGACACCTTAATTTGAGTCATGTGAGAAGCCACCCAAATTCACACCCATGTAGGGACATTCTCTCGGTGTCGTGCGCCTTAGCAGAGCATCGATAGAATGGGTTCTATATGGAATGGTCAACCTTGTAGGATGTGTTGCTACGTTTAATAGTTGGCATGATTTTTTAGCGCAAATGTAAGAAGTCGTGCAACATGTTACATGACATGTGGAGCGACTTGTTGCGATCCAGATTAGGAAAGAACTAAAGCTTTCCTATTTCGACGAAGCTTGGAGCAAAAGAAGAAAGGCGCCACGAAGACTTGGAGCGTAAGAGAGTGACGTCGACAAGTCAGGCGACTTCCAGCTGGCAGTTACACGTCAGCAATAGGCGGCAACTGACTTGCCTGATTTCAACAGGAAGTCAGAATAGGCAAGACGACTTCCAGCTGTCGTGGAAGGCGGCAACAACTTGCCTGACTTTCCTGTTCCTGGTCCAAGGAGGATTAGGAATGTGAGCTGCTATAAAAAGCCATTGGCTTCCCATTAGCAGATCATCCGTTCTTGTTCTAACAATTGCAAGATTTCTCAGAGCTCTTAACCGTGCACCATCGGCGTGTTGAGAGGCTGATGAATATTCGATAGAACGGATCTTTGCTCCAGTCAAACATCAAGTCGCGAAGACGAAGTGTTTGGATCGTTTAGGGTTTTTGTTTGTGATTGAAGATTCACAACTCCGTCCAAGAAGACAACGACGCCGAGCATAGGCTTGCTCGAAGGGTGGAATTGAGGGAATCTCAAAGACAGGGGGAGAGGCTCCTAGTCGAGGTGATTCACGGTGAGATCTATAGTAGCTTAGGACAATAGCTTGTGTGATAGCTAGTTGGTGCTTGAAGTTGTACTATTGACTACCTGATAGTGAAAAACCTTTCCACTGGCAAAGTGCCCCCAAACGTAGGTGTGGAGTCACCGATCTGGGTAATCATCTCTGGTGTCGTTATTATTATCTGTCTATTACTTTGCTTACGGTTTCCAGAAGAAGTTGATACACAAGTTAAAGACTTTGTGTTCGACTTCCTAACTCGGCTACGATTCAGAATTTCAATTGGTATCAGAGGAGGCACCTTAATCTCTTAGGTGATTTTCCTGCAAAATTCTGAGTAGGTAATATGGATTCGAAGGAAGGAGGATCTGTCAATCGTCCACTGGTGCTCGACGGAACAAACTATGGATATTGGAAAGCACAGATGTGTGCCTTCTTGAAGTCCCTCGACAGCAAAACCTGGAAGTCTATCATCAATGGATGGGAGGAACCTTACCTATGCGGATGCTCATGGAAATCAAACTAGAAAAAAACCAGAAAAGGAGTAGAGCATGGAAGAAGATGAAGCCGCCCTAGGTAATTCTCGTGCACTCAATGTTATTTTTAATGGAGTAGACAAGAATGTGTTTCGACTCATCAACACATGCACAAGTGCCAAAATTGCCTAGGACACGCTTGCTGTTGCTTACGAGGGTACGTCCAAAGTCAAAGAGCAGAAGTTACTTTACCTCACGACTAAATTTGAGGCCCTGACCATGACTGAAGACGAAACGATTGCGGAGTTTAATGTGCGCATCAAGGACCTGGCCAATGAATCATATTCACTTGGAAAACCTATGACCGATGAAGATTTAGTCAGAAAAACGCTAAGAGCTCTAAGTCCCAGATTCAAGATGAAGATCACCGCCATCGAAGAAGTCCATGACTTGAAGACACTGAAGTTTGATGAGCTCATGGGCTCACTAATGACTTTCGAGCTCTCCCTACCTCCTATCGAGAAGAAACATAAAAGTGTGGCTTTCAAAAGTTCTACTCAAAAGCAGAAGAACTCAACGCACTCTGAGTCGGATAGTGACATTGAGGAAACTATCGCCATGCTGGCCAAAAACTACAACAAAGTCATGAAAAGATTTGGCCAGATGACAGGAAGAAAAGTCACCCGAGAAGTCAGAGACAAGCCACAGCACAAGTTTCGGAAGCTCGAAAACACAGCTAACGATAGAGGACGAGGAGAACGATCAGGTAAAGGAGCTCAATGCTTTGAATGTGAGGGGTATGGACACATGCAGGGAGAATGTCCCAACTTCTTAAAGAAACAGAAGAAGGGATTTCTAACTGACGATGAAGGTGAGGAAGACAGTGACCTTGAGCATACAAGTAACTATGTTGCCTTCACTTTCTCCACAATAGATCAACCAACTGAAAGCTCAAAGAAGTATGACTCTGATGATGAGCTATCCGATGAGACTCTCAACAACTCTTACAAAGAATGGTATGTCAAGTGGCTTGAAGACTCTTAGGTAATCGAAAAACAGGATGCTCTCATTCTTACTCTTAATGAAGACAAGTCAAGACTTCTCGAGATGACTGTTGATCTCAAAAAGGAAGTTGCTCGACTAAAAGGCGAGTTAGAGCAGGTCACGAAGTCAGTGAAGATGATGAATCCAAGCACGGACACTCTAGATCAAATCCTGTCAATCGGGAAACCAGCCAGGAATATGGAAGGACTTGGATACTAAAAAGATGCCTCATCATCACACACCATCTTCGTCCCTCAGAAGTCTGTCGCCCAGAAGCCCCGTCAGAAGTCACCTAACTTCACGGCTGACCAAGCGACCAAAAAGCTTCTTACTCTGGCCGCTTCAAAAACCCAGACCAAAAGACACAATTGGGTTTGTCATCACTGTGGATGAAGAGGACATATTCGACCCTTCTGCTATCAGCTATATGGAAAGAGCTTGGTCAAGAAAAGGACCACCATCAAGAAAAGCCAACTACGGAAGGAATGGCGAGTCAAAGAGGTCAACTATCGAGCTAACATCGCGTACACCGCTTTAAAGGCCTCAACCAGCAACGATTGGTACTTCGATAGTGGATCCTCTCGATATATGACGGGTAATAGCTCTTTCTTGGTCACTTTAATACCTTGCTCAAATAGTTTTGTCACTTTTGGAGATGGAGTAAAAGCTAGAGTACTTGGGAAAGGAAAACTCAATCTTCCCAACTCTCCATGTCTAAAAGAAGCTCTACTAGTAGAAGGCCTCACAGCAAATCTCATCAGCATAAGTCAAATATGCGATTTAAATCTGGATGTCCACTTTACTCGTGACAAGTGCTCGGTCAAAGACGAACAACAGAAGGAAGTCATGACAGGCCACAGGTCCCTTGACAACTGTTATCTATGGTCTCCAACAGTCAGTACCTTGCCAACCAAGTGCCTTTTATCCAAAGCTCAAGAGACAATCATTGGAGTATGCATCAAAAACTATGGCATCAAAAACTTGGTCACATCAATTTGAGGAGTATGCAAGAGATTCTCTCTGAAGAAGCAATCATTGGAGTCCCCAACCTCAAGATCATTGAAGGAAAAATCTGTGGAGAATGCCAGATTGGGAAACAAGTCAAGACGTCACACAATAGGGTACAACATCTTACTATTTCTCGTGTTCTAGAACTTCTTCATGTTGACCTTATGGGACCCATGCAAGTAGAAAGTCTAGGAGGGAAGAAGTACATATTTGTATGTGTAGACGACTTCTCGAGGTACACCTGGGTAGACTTTATTCGAGAAAAGTTAGATACCTTCTCAGTCTTTGAAGGCTTATGTCGAAGAGTTCAACAAGAAAAAGGAGAAGTCATTAGGAAAGTCATCCGACTTCGGAGCGATCATGGAAAGGAGTTTGAGAACATCAGCTTCGCAAATTTTTGTGATGCTGAAGGAATTGCACACGAATTTTCTGCTCCCATCACTCCTCAGCAAAACAGGATCATTGAAAGGAAGAATCGCACTCTTCAAGAGATGGCAAGAGTCATGTTGTTAGCCAAAGACATCCCGCAGCACTTCTGGGCTGAAGCTTTGAATACGGCATGCCATATTCATTATAGAGTGACCCTCCGCCCTGGAACTTCGCTCACTCTTTATGAAATATGGAGGGGGAGAAAGCCGAATGTCAAATACTTCCATGTCTTTGGATTAGTCTGCTACATACTCGCAGATAGAGAACCTCAACGCAAATTGGATCCTAAAAGCGACGAAGGCATCTTCCTCGGATACTCCAGAAATAGTCGGGCTTTTCGTGTATTCAACAAACGCACTCGGACTATCATTGAATCCATCAATGTCGTGATTGATGAAAATAACGAGCAACCAAGTGACGAGGACGAAGAAGTCCTAAATCTCTTAGGACAAGTCAGACCAGAAGTCGGAGGTGAAGTCAGACCAGAAGTCAGTGGCGACGAGCGCAACAAAGAGTCTAAAGACGAGAGCCCAATCATCCCGGATAAAGAGGCATCTCCTATAACACAGAGAGCTCCATCAAGAATTCAGAAGAATCACCCATCCCAGAATGTGATAGGAGACATCAATGAAGGAGTGCGGACTCGACAAAAGGCATCTCTTGACCACCAAGAGATGATATGTAACATTTGCTTTATTTCCAAAATTGAGCCAAAGAATATACAAGAGGCCATCAATGATGAGTACTGGGTCTGCGCGATGCAAGAAGAATTGCTTCAGTTTGCAAGGAATGAAGTCTGGGAACTTGTACCCAAACCTGACAATGTCAATGTCATCAGGACAAAATGGATATTCAAAAACAAGTCTGAAGAGCAAGGAAACATCACTCGAAACAAAGCAAGACTGGTGGCTCAAGGGTACACACAAGTCGAAGGAGTCGACTTTGAAGAAACCTTTGCTCCGGTAGCCAGACTAGAAGCCATACGACTTCTTCTCGGCATCGCATGTCATCTGCGTTTCAAACTCTATCAGATGGATGTAAAGAGTGCCTTTCTCAATGGAAATCTGAACGAAGAAGTCTATGTAGCCCAACCAAATGGATTCGAAGACCATGACTCTCCGCACCATGTCTACAAGCTAAAGAAAGTTCTCTACGGACTCAAACAAGCTCCACGAGCATGGTATGAACGTCTTACCCAATTCCTTGTACAGAATGGGTATATTCGAGGGGGAGTAGACAAAACTCTCTTTGTGAAGAAGAAAGGAAGGGACATCATGATTGCTCAAATATATGTCGACGACATTGTATTTGGAGGGAAGTCAGACAAGATGGTGGAACGTTTCGTCCAACATATGCAGTCTGAATTTGAGATGAGTATGGTCGGTGTGCTCACATACTTCCTAGGCTTCCAGATCAAGCAGATGTCAGATGGAATATTTATCTCCCAAAGCAAATATGCAAAGAACATTGTCAAGAAGTTCGGGTTAGAAAAGGCTTCGCATAAGAGGACTCCTATTGCCACACATGACAAGTGCACAAAGGACGAGATGGGAGAATCAGTTGATCAAAGTCTTTATCGAAGCATAATAGGAAGTCTCCTCTATCTAACCGCAAGTCGACCCAACATCGCTTACTCTGTGGGAGTCTGTGCTCGATACCAAGCCAATCCAAAAGTCAGTCACTTGGCCCATGCAAAGAGGATCATAAGGTACATCTCAGGAACCTCTGAAATGGGTTTGCTATATTCCTTTGATACCTCTCCTACTCTGGTTGGATACTGTGATGCTGACTGGACGGGAAGCACACCAGATCGAAGAAGCACCTCTGGAGGTTGTTTCTACCTGGGGAACAATCTTGTATCGTGGTTCAGCAAAAAGCAAAATGGTATTACTTTATCTACTGTTGAGTCCGAATATTTTGCAGCCGGAAGTAGCTGTACTCAGCTTCTTTGGATGAAACAAATGTTGGCAGAATATGGAGTCAAGCAAGAAGTCATGACTTTATTCTGTGACAACATCAGTGCAATCAACATCTCGAAGAACCCAGTGCAACATAGCAAGACAAAGCATATTGACATCAGGCACCACTTGATTCGAGAGCTTGTAGAAGACAAGAAGATAAACCTCGAGTATTTACCCACTGAGAAAAAAGTCGCAGACATCTTTACAAAGGCGTTAGATGCCAACAGGTTTGAAAGTCTGAGGTCAACCCTCGGACTTTGCTGTCTGGAGTAACCAGAAGTCAAGCAAGAAGAGGGAGAGCTTTTAGTTGATTTTACTCTCTCTCTCGATCAGGACCAACCAGGGTCCACAAAATCAAGCCGGGCCCAAATCCTATTATCAAAAGCCTGTTAGTCTTATTTGAATTTTAAGAATGATTACACTCTGACAATCAACCAATCAGCAATCGTTTTGTTTAACTCCCACGCAGAAAAGGTTCTGCACCTCCTCCTCCTTTTTGAAATCGCTAGGGCACCACAAATCCTATCAAGCTCTCTACCAACTGGTTGGAACCCAAAGCGGACGTATACCATCTGCCTCAAAGGTGCTACAAGCGAAAATGAGGGCAACAGTGATTGCCAAGGAGAAAGTTCAGGAGAAAGTATGGAGTGAGGATTCGAGGAGGTAAAATCTCAGGAGAAAGTTCGGCAGCACCTCAAGGAGTAACAAGTTCACCCCCAACGATCACACCTGTAGACACAACTCTTGTCGTTGAGAAGGACGACACTCTAGCCGATTCTGCGAACAAAGAAGAGGAAGCTTCTCTCTCTACTCCGACCCCGACACAAGGTAAAACTGCCATCCTCTCTGAAGAAAACATAGAAGAAAGCCTGCCTGTAGAGGGTTTAGAAACCCTTGTTCCTGAAAGTCAAGGTACTAGAACCAAAGACCAATCCAGCCCCTCTAAGTCGACACCAGCACCAGAGAAATCTCCTCTAAACGAGGACTTACAGAAAGAAGGAAGTTCCCATGTCACCCCGAACAGTAATTCAGGGCTTAATGAAAATCCGGAAGCCATTCCAGAAGTCACTCAACCTTTAGAGGAACTTGTCAACATCGAAGAAAGTGTCGACACTGAGACCATGGAAAAGGAAGAAGCTGTGCCCAAAAGGGCTGAGAGAAGGAAGCTACCAACTCGAAGGTTGGTTGATGAAGAAGAAGAACCTCAAATACCGAAGAGATTGACCCCAAAGAGGAAAGCCACAGAGAAAGGAGGAGCATCGGCGTCTAAACAGCCGAAGAAGTCAAGAAGGAAGTCACTACTACTGCAGTAACCTCTGCTCCTGAAGAGGAGGAATCTGAAGAAGAAGACACCCAGATTGTGCTACCACGAGTCAAAAAGGCGATGGGAGGGCAGAAACTTCCCAAGAACGTACCTAAAGCGCCTACAGACAATGTCTCTTTCCACTCTGTAGACAATGCCGTTAAGTGGCAGTATGTCTATCAACGCAAGATCTATCCAGAAAGAGAACTCTCCACAGAAGCACAGGGGATAAACTCGATTGTAGAACTTATCCGAAGAGCAGGCCTGACCAACACCGTCATAAATATTGGGCCATTCTACCCAGCATTGGTCAAGGAGTTTATTGTCAACCTGTCAAGTGAGTTTGATGATCCAGAAGACGCTAAATACAGAAAGGTGTTCGTTCGGGGAGAATGCTTTGAAATCTCTGCCTCAACCATCAATGCCTACCTTGGCAGAGAAGACCCAGAAGTCACTCCAGAAGTCCCGCACTTGAACAAAACAGCGGTCGAGATCACTGGAGGACGAAAGAAGGTCGAGATCAAAGACACCATTGCGGCTACTGAGCTAAAAGCAAAATATTCAATTCTCTACCGCATTGGTCTGGCTAATTGGGCACCTTCTACGCATGGGTCAAGCATCAAAACCGACCTGGCTAAACTCATTTACCAAATAGGTACGCAGTCTTCTCTTGATTTTGGCGCTTATGTTATTGAACACCTAGTCAAGCACGCCAAATCATGTGCTATCAAACTTCCTATCGGGTTTCCTTCACTGATCACCGGTATCCTTCTCCAACAATGTCCTCACATTGTTCGAGAATCGGATATTTTGGGTAAGAAGCCACTGCCCCTTGCTATTAGCCTCAAGAACTTTGAAAGGAAGCAGTTGAAGGACCTCGGACTCCCTATGGCCAAAGCATCAGGAGCTGGTTCAAGCTCTCGACCCTCAGGACCAATTGGCACTAGAATGGAGGACGAATTGGTGGAGATGATCGATGATCTGGAGAAGTCAATTGCGATGCTGTCAAACCACAAAGTCGCTTGTGAAGCTCTGCTCAATGACCTCCGCTATGCTGCTGCTGATGAAGAAGATGTTGACGACTCCACGTCGTTTTAAGTATTTCTCTAAATTTGCTATGATAAACTTGTTCCACACACACTCTTAAATCCTCGGGGTCTGTCCGAGTTAATTTTCCGCACTTTATGACTGTTTATTTTGGGATATTTTGCTCATGTGTTGAGCTGGTTATTTGCTCATGTTTTGAGCTGTTTATTTTGCTCATGGTGTGAGCTGGTTTTACCCTGCTGTTTAGTCGAATTTCATTGTAAGATTGCCTTTGGCAATATTGTTAGACAAACAGGGGGAGATAAATGTGATACAACAGAAGTTATGCCAGAAGCTACGCCAGGAGTTACGCCAGAAGTCGCACCGAGAAATGTTCATAGAAGTCGCTGCTTCAGAAGCCGCCCAAAAAGTTAAGCTCCAGAAGCTGCTCCAGAAGATAAACTAGAAGCCGCACAAGAAGTCGCATCAGAAGTCACACAAGAAGTCGCATCAGAAGTCACATAACTTGCTGTGTGCGTAACTGCCTCAAGGTGACGACGATGTGCCTGCTTGGAGTAAAGAAGTCACATCACTTGTTGAGCGTAACTGCCACAAGATAAATCACTTGCTGTGCGTAACTACCACAAGATGACGATGGGCTTTAAAAGGTTTTTGCCTAACAAATTGCCATAGGGGGAGATTGTTGCTACGTTTAATAGTTGGCATGATTTTTTAGCGCAAATGTAAGAAGTCGTGCAACATGTTACATGACATGTGGAGCGACTTGTTGCGATCCAGATTAGGAAAGAACTGAAGCTTTCCTATTTCGATGAAGCTTGGAGCAAAAGAAGAAAGGCGCCACGAAGACTTGGAGCGCAAGAGAGTGACGTCGACAAGTCAGGCGACTTCCAGCTGGCAGTTACACGTCAGCAATAGGCGGCAACTCGACTTGCCTGATTTCATCAGCAAGTCAGAACAGGCAAGACGACTTCCAGCTGTCGTGGAAGGCAGCAACAACTTGCATGACTTTCCTGTTCCTGGTCCAAGGAGGATTAGGAATGTGAGCTGCTATAAAAAGCCCTTGGCTTCCCATTAGCAGATCATCCGTTCTTGTTCTAACAATTGCAAGATTTCTCAGAGCTCTTAACCGTGCACCATCGGCGTGTTGAGAGGCTGATGAATATTCGATAGAACGGATCTTTGCTCCGGTCAAACATCAAGTCGCGAAGACGAAGTGTTTGGATCAGTTAGGGTTTTTGTTTGTGATTGAAGATTCACAACTCCGTCCAAGAAGACAACGACACCGAGCATAGGCTTGGTCGAGGTGATTCACGGTGAGATCTATAGTAGCTTAGGACAATAGCTTGTGTGATAGCTAGTTGGCGCTTGAAGTTGTACTATTGACTACCTGATAGTGAAAAACCTTTCCACTGGCAAAGTGCTCCCAGACGTAGGTGCGGAGTCACCGAACTGGGTAATCATCTCTGGTGTCGTTATTATTATCTGTCTATTACTTTGCTTACGGTTTCCATAAGAAGTCGATACACAAGTTAAAGACTTTGGGTTCGACTTCCGGACTCGGCTACGATTCAAAATTTCAGGAGGTCATGCGCCTTAGTGGAGCATCTGCACAAAACTGATGCATATGTGACATTAGAAGGGTAAGCCGTGTGCTTTTGCATAAACCCTGACCAAGAATTACACAGGTTGTAATTGGATGAACGTCCTATCCAAATGGGTCAATTGGAGTGGTGCGCCTTAGCGTACTTCAATTGACAAATCAGGGATCTTGATTTAAGGATTCTAATCCTTAGAATCAAATGGTTGATGTTTAATTCAGATCTTCGCAAATTTATTCAACTTTTCTGATTAAATTTACTTTCTTTGTGTAGAAAATGGCAAGTAATTGAATAAACTCGTCTAATTTGTCATTGAGGGCTATACTTGATAAGTGTAAGCTCAATGGAACAAATTATCTGGACTAGGGAAGAAATTTGTGACTTGTGTTAAAGTTGGAACGTAGGGAGTACATCCTAGACAAGGCTATCCCGGTGGAGCCAGCTGCCAACGCAATGAGGGTCGCTAATCATGCGTACCATAAACACCTTAGCGACTCTATCGACGTTGCGTGTGTCATGCTGGGTTGTATGGAGGCGGACCTCCAGAAACAGATCAAGGATATGTTCAAGGAGAAAGTACATATTAAAAAATACACCGTTTTTAAATCATCGTTTGCCATGGACAAAGCCGGATCATATTGAAAAATACACCGTTTCTAAATCATCGTTTGCATGACATGGACAAAACCGGATCAGAGTTGCACAACATGCTAGTGACTGCCGAGAAGAGATTGATAGCATTTTTGTGCCCAAGTCAATTTGCTAGTAGTCTATAAATGTCTATGTATATAAATCATCGTTTGTAATAAATAAAACGACTTTGTATTACTTATGTGTTTTCGTAATATGTTGAGCATGATCTGATTTATGACCACTAAAATAGTAGAACCATAAATCTGTACGGATCACACTTAACAAGTCCTTGGTCAAATACGCTTCTATTGAAGAGACTAGTATGAGGATGATTCTCAATGATGTACTTCTGCTTATCATAGGGATGTGGGATCCCGAAATCATATCATAGATATCATGAGTTGATTGATATCGGACGACCCGCTTTGAATAATGTTTCACAGATTAAGCCATGAGCATATTCAAATGCGATAGCTTGTCACAATATCCTTAGACCAAGGAGTCTTTGTGATCGCTATGCGGTCGACGTACGACTTTGACTTGCGCCTATCGCTTTCCGTAACTGGATTGCAATAGCGGGCATGATTGGCTGGCAGAATGGATTGCATGAGTGACACGAAAAACGGCTAAGGGATTTATCCATCGTACTACGGTACGGGAAAGATATCCGTTTAGGCTGCTTGATCGAGAGTGACTGAGAGGAAGTGTATGGCCATGCCATTGATACGAGTTATCAGTTCTCAATCGTCTCGCATATCAAGTAACGATGATTGATTAAACAAGGATGACGAATCTATGCCTTGTGATCAATCAGGATGTCTAGAGATAATAGGATAGTAACTTGTACGCACAAGGTTAAATCGAATCATCGATCATCATGCACCTTTTGTAATCATAATGTCTTACTAGAGACCACTTATTATGGATGGAGCATGAGAGATCTCTTGCACTGATTTGCCAACGGTGGCATGAGCCTAGAGGGTCACACACATACAATATGGATAACTTGAGACAAGGAAAGATTGGCGTTTGTTGAAGAGTAAGTCATGGCCAAAACTAAGGGTTTTAGGCCATGGGTTTGGTTTTGTGAGAATGATTAGCGAATCTAGAAAACTGAGTTTTCGTCGATATCGCGTCGGACTTTATTTGATAAGTGACGACAAAGGGTCGAATAATTTTTGGATACGGCACGCGATCACATGGGCGAGCCCATTGGGCTCATCCCATGAGGTCACTAGGCCGGCCCAACAAAGGCCCAATAAGCTTGTTTTGGCCGGCCACTTGTGATAGCATTTTTGTGCCCTAGTCCAATTGCTAGTAGTCTGTAAATGTCTATGTCACAATGGCTTTGCATTACTTATGTGTTGAAGTAATATGTTAAGCATGATCTGATTTATGACCACTAACGTAGTAGAACAATAAATCTGTACGGATCACACTTAACGAGTCCCTGGTCAATATACGCTTCAATAGAAGCGACCAGTATGAGGATGGTTCTACTTGTCATAGGGATGAGGGATCCTAGAATCATATCATATATATCATGAGATAATTGATATCGGACTACCCGCTTTGAATAGTGTTTCGTAGATTAAGCCATGAACATATTCAAATGCGATAACTTGTCACGATATCCTTAGACCAAGGAGTCTTTGTGATCGCTATGCAATGTACGTGCGGCTTTAACTTACGCCTAACGCTTTCTGTAACAGGATTGCAATAACGAGCATGATTGGGTGGCGGAACGGATTGCATGAGTGACATGAAAGACGGCTAAGGGATTTATCCCTCGTACTACTGTATGGGAAAGATATCCGTTAAAGACCTCTTGATCGAGAGTGACTGAGAGAAAGAGCATGGCCATGCCAGTGATACGGGTTATCAGTTCTCAGCCATCTCACATATCAAGTAACAATGATTGATTAAAAAAGGATGACGATTATATGCCTTGTGATCAATCGGGATATCTAGAGATAATAGGATAGTGACTTGTACGCACAAGGTTAAATCGAATCATCGATCATCATGCACCTTTGGTAATCATAATGTCTTACTACACACCACTTATTACAGATCGAGCAAGAGAAATCTCTTGCGCTGATTTGCCAACGATGGCATGAGCCTAGAGGGTCACACACATACAAGACGGATAACTTGAGACAAGGAAACCTTAATGTTTCTTACGGAGCTTTACATGGAAAAAACTGAAGGTTTTGGGCCATGGGTTCGGTTTGAGAGAATAATTAGGGAATCGAGAAAACTGAGATTTTTCGTCGATGTCGCGTCCGACTTTGTTTGATAAGTAACGAAAAATAGGGTCGGGCAACTTTTGGACACGGCACGAAACCACATGGGCGAGCCCATTGGGCTCGGCCTATGAGGTCACGTGACATGCCCAACAAGGGCCCATTTTGGGCCCAATAAGCCCAACATGGCCGGCCACTTTGGTGGGTCGAAGGGTGGGGCCACACACACCATGCTTAGTTGGTGATTGTTGATTAAGAGGTGAGTGATTTAAGGGGTATGGGTAATCACACCTTTAACCCATGCTTTCACCTTTTAGAACCATGCTTATGAGATTGATGAAGTAGAGAAATATCTTGGAATTAATTCACACTCTCATAGCTCACTTTCTCTCTCTTATGGCCGGCCACCCCTTGCTCTCCTCTCTTCTTGCTCTCTTGTTGTTCACTTAATTGTTCTAGTACGCATTAAGTGAAGGATCTTGAAGATCATCCCCTTGGTGTTGACTTGCTCTACAAACGGCCTCATTCATAATAAACAGGGCTCCGTCGAAAGTAATGGAAGGGACATCATTCGAGAAATGGTACGGGAAGGAACCCGTTTTGTCCTTCCTGAAAATCTGGGGTTGCGAGGCTTATGTGAAACGGTTGCTTGCAACCAAGCTCGAACCGAGATCAGATAAGTGCACTTTCGTCGGATATCCAAATGAGCAACAACAAAGTTTTTGTCGCCCGAGGTGGGATACTCTTGGAAAAGGAATTTATTTCCAAGACAGTCAGTGGGAAGGCTATTCATCTTGATGAAGTTCTGGATGAGATAGTTACTCAGGAACCACTGGACGACCCATTGGAAGAAGTAGAGCCAGAAGTGGTCGTTGAGCAAGAACCAATAGCTACAGTTAATGAGGACGGTCCAAGGCGGTCTGAAAGGATAAGTCATGCACCTATCAGATACGGTTTCCTAGTAACTGGAGGTGATGATTTGGTGTTAGTGGACAATGATCCAGCTACCTTTCGAGAGGCCTTGGACGGAACCGACTCTGAGAAATGGCTGGAAGCCATGAGGGAAGAAATGCAATCCATGTCAGATAATCAAGTGTGGGACTTGGTGGATCAAACCACTGACGTAAAAGTCATTGGGTGTAAATGGATCGTTAAAATAAAGATAGACATGGATGGCAAACCTCAGACCTATAAAGCAAGAATGGTAGCAAAGGGTTATAGGTAAGTCCACGGAATTGACTATGAAGAAACCTTTTCTCCAGTAGCTATGGTCAAATCTATCCGCATTCTACTTGCCGTAGCAGCTTATCATAATTATGAGATATGGCAAATGGACGTCAAAACTGCCTTCCTTAATGGGAGGTTAGCTGAGGACGTTTATATGTCCCAGCCTGACGGTTTTGAGGATCCTATGAATTAGGGAAAGATTTGCAAGTTGCTCAAATCAATTTATAGTTTGAAGCAAGCATCTCGGAGTTGGAATCAGCGTTTTGATGAAGTTGTGAAACAGTTTGGCTTCATCAAGAACGATGAGGAACCTTGCGTATATAAAAAGGCAGATGGGAGCAAAGTAGTCTTCTTGGTACTCTATGTGGATGACATACTACTCATTGGAAACGACGTCCCTACCTTGCTCTTAACAAAGACTTGGTTAGGTGAGTGTTTCGCAATGAAGGACTTAGGCGATGCCTTTTACATCTTGGGGATCTACATATATAGAGACAGTGTCAAGCGGGTGTTGGGCTTAAGTCAAAGCACCTATATAGACAAAGTGCTCAGAAGAATCTCAATGCAGAATTCAAAGAAAGGATTGCTGCCCATGCGTCATGGCATAAAGCTCAGCAAGAAACAGTGTGCTGAAACACCTGCAGAGCTAGCAAGAATGAATGAGATCCCACATGCTTCGGCTATAGGGTCCATAATGTATGCCATGATATGTACGAGACCGGATGTCTCGTTTACCCTAAGATGTACTGGTAGACATCAATCCAAACCTTGTGAGGAACACTAGATTGCCGTCAAGGCGATTCTCAAATATTTGAGAAAAACCAAAGACGCTTTTCTTGTATACGGAGGAAGAAATGATGATCTAGTTGTCAAAGGATATGTCGATGCTAGTTTCCAGACAGATCCCGATGACTTTAAGAGTCAGTTGGGATATGTGTTTACGTTGAACGGAGGAACATTCAGCTGGAAAAGCAAGAAACAGGACACCATTGCCGAATCTACGACGGAAGCTGAGTACATTGCTGCATCGGAAGCAGCAAAAGAGGTTGTATTGATCAGGAGTTTCATGGCTGGGTTAGGTGTAATTCAAAACCCATATAACCTAGTAGACTTATATTGTGACAACACCGGGGCCATTACGCAAGCTAAGGAACCCAGGGCACATGACAGATACAAACATATACTCAGGAAGTATCACATCATCCGCGACATAGTTGCTAGAGGTGACGTGAAGATCCACTACGTTGCATCTGATGATAACACAGCCGACCACTTGACCAAGGCTCTTCCTCAAGCGAAACATGATAAACATGTTAGGTCAATGGGTATAGAATGAGACTTAGATTGGAACTAGGGGCAAGTGGGAGATTGATAGAATTATTGTGCCCTAGTCCAATTGCTTGGAACGCCCCAAGATCCGGTTCTCCGAATCTTAGTCGTCACGCGATAAAATACAAGTATCGATAATACATATACGAAGATACATATACGAAATAGTTATAAAACACCTCGAGCGTCCTCAAGTGTATCATAACTATACTCGCACAAAGTCAACACCTTTAGTTTAGGCGTCCCTAACTTAAAGGTGATTGCACAAGTAAGTAAAGTAGTTCTAAAACAATTCCATCAAAACATCCTTTGAAAATGAAGCAAGTAACTCATAAATAAATACCATAATGGTGAGGCATAACGCCACCTCACCGAGTGTTTTACGAAATAAAGTAATAAACCGGATAATGAAAAGCAGTAACAAAACAGGTTACGACTCAATAGAGTCTACAACAGCCGACCAAACACCACTGGCAAAGACACGTCGACACGACACGCCCCCAAGCTCCCAGTCAAAAGATCTAAACGCATCCATAACCTGCACAAGTTGTAGGGGTGAACACGCTACCTCCAAGACTCAAACATCGCACATATACAAGATGATAACAATGCAAAAGTAGTTGTATAACATAATTAACTACACCCTAGGGTAACCGATTTCAGCCCAGGGAATCCACCCTTGCCTCGGTTCACCCTCCCTTAGGTAAAGGTAACCGATTTCGATCAAGGGAGTCCACCCTCAACTCGATTCACCTTACACCTAAATAAAGGCAACCGATCACAACTAAGGGAGTCCACCCTCAGCTCGGTTGACATTTCCCACAAAGATAAAGGTAACCGATCTCGATCAAGGGAATCCACCCTCAACTCGGTTTACCTTACACCTAAATAAAGGTAACCGATCACAGCTAAGGGAGTCCACCCTCAGCTCGGTTGACCCTTACCACAAATAAAGGTAACCGATCTCGATCAAGGGAATCCACCCTCAACTCGGTTTACCTTACACACCACCTGTAACACAAGTATCACACCATACTCATGCAGAAAACATACTAGGTGCAAGACGGAATAAATCATCGTCTGAAAAGCAAATAATATAATACCCGGCACAATCCCGTGCATACAATCAGTTCAGAGTTATACTAAACTAATTCACCCAACATTATCATGCAAATCTCACTATTCGCATATAATCACACCAAGCATATTCACGCCACTACCATAGTGTCAAATCATGCTCACACGTATATATACACACATATATAATCAAACAAAGGCATCAAGCCTTATAGTCTAGGTAGCTATGTCCCCCTGCCTTAGGAAAGCTCTACGTACGCTCATAGCCTCCCGCTCGAGCTATTCACGCCTTGTCTTTCCCGCGAGCGTCAATATCAACTAATAATTATATTCAATAATTAAAAACTCAAACAGACTCCGAAACGAATGCAATAAATTTACAAGTGTACTCCAACAAGTGCCTAACACTTGGACACATTTCAAATTAATCAAAGTAGCCAAAATGGGTCCGGAATGACCCATTTTCCCCGAAACACCCAATCTGCCCGGAAACGAGTTTTTGACCCTCGGGACTCCGAAAGTTACGAAACTTGTTTCTAAACTCCTCATTTAATATTCTAAGACCAATGCAATTAACAGAATCGAATTCCGACAACCCGAGCGTTAAAATACTTCAATTAAAGTTATTGGTGGAAAAACCGTCTTTCACAATTTAAATCCGGAAATTATCAAATACGCAAGTTATCGACTCGGGGGTCACCCGGGACCACCCGAACTCACAAAACCCGAGCCCCGGGCTCGTGGGCCCCACACAAGCCACCACAATAATTCTCGGGAAACAAAATCGAGCTACGGGATTTACTTCGAATCTGTCCAGAGACAGATTCGGCAGAACAGTCCACTTCCCGGACTTGCAGCTCCAAAACCGTAGCTCGTCTGGAAAACACGTAAACATTAAAGTTGAAGCTCTGCCAGTCCTCTACAAACTTCATGTTTTGCTCGGAACCAAGTTCGAACGGGAACGGCTCCGTCCGGAGCAAAACAGATTGTCCGTCCGGCTGGACAGATTCAGCGGTTCAGTCACTTCCCGGGCTTCTAGCTCCCAAACCGTTGCTCCTTTGGAAAAACTCACAAGATGAAGGTTGAAGCACTTCGAGTCAGCGTTCCATGGCCACCGGAATCAGCCACCAACGTGGCCGGAGCTCCGGCGACCCTCCGGTCACCGGAATTTGTTCAAATTTGTCTTAAAACATGCCTAATCATCTCTAGTGTCTAACTAAACTTAAAACAACACATTTCTACTTAAAACCCACGAACCAAACTACTCCAAATCGAAAAGAGAACCATACCTCTTGTAGTCCTCGATGCCGGGATTCCGAATACGAAGAAATCTCGAAGAAACGACGGACGGATTGAAGGGAAATCCTCCTTGCTTGGCCGGACCCTCCTTCTCCTTCCCTCTTTCTCTTTCTCTTTCTCTTTCTCTTTCTCTTTCTCTCTCCTTCTTTCTTCTCTTCTCCCTCTCTTTCTCTTGGTTGTTCTCGGATGAAATGGGAGCTCCCCCTCCTTATAACAACACATTTTATTTAATTAATTACTTAATTAAATAAAATGAAAACCCAAAAATCAACCCTTTTTCCTCTTTCCCAACATCACCAAACCCCACACACAACAAGTCACTTACTTGTCCCCTTGATACCTAACCCATCAATCACATCGGTCACCTTTTCCACCAACCGAAAACGGATCAGATTTCCCAAAATCAGACGTTTCGGACCCCGAACGGGCACTTTTATCGAGATTTCAGCAAAATCTCCCGAGTGACTTAAAATGGGCTAACTAAGAATACTACATCGACCGTTTTGCGATTCGGGACTTAACGAGTCCAGAATCGCCCAAAACGTCCTCGGTTGACTTTTCCGGCAAAAAGTCAACCCCAAGTCAACTTTCCCGGAATGGGTCACGAAGTGGTCTTTAGTCGCCCTGAACTTAGCTTGGTCGAAAATAACGTCATCTTATGTCCAAAACAACTCTCGGGGTCAGGTTCAGACTCGATCTGGTCACTATTCAAAAATTTTGAATTTTCCCAAATTTTAGTCTAACTGCCCGGGAGAGGTCCTTACAACCTACCCCCCTTAAAGGAATTTCGTCCGCGAAATTAAACAGAGTTAAGGACGTACCTCAATTCTCGAAGAGTCGGGGATACTTGGCGCGAATCTCGTCCGCCCGCTCCCACGTCGACTCCCCCTCCCCGTGATGCTGCCACAGCACTCGCACTAACGGGATGGTCTTGCCTCTCAGCACCTGATCGCGAGAGTCCAAGATCCGAACTGGCCGTTCCTCATAAGTCGCATCCGGAGTCAACTCTAGCTCAGCCCAAGCTATCACGTGTGACGGGTCGTGGTGGTACTTCCTCAGCATGGATACATGGAAAACGTTATGCACTGCCGCAAGGGATGGTGGCAAAGCAAGCCGGTAAGCCACTGCTCCCACTCTGGAAATGATCTCGAAGGGCCCAATGTACCTCGGCGACAACTTCCCGTCGCTCCTTGCCTTCTTGAACCTGATCAGCCCCTTCTTCGGGCTAACCTTCAAGAAGACATGGTCGCCCACTTCGAACTCAAGCGGTCGACGCCTCCTGTCCGCGTAACACTTCTGTCTGCTCTGCGCCGTCTTCAACCGTTCTCGGATTAGGGCTACCTTCTCGGTAGTCTCCCTAACCAGATCAGGTCCTAACAGGCTCTTGTCGCCCACCTCCGCCCAACAGACGGGTGAACGACACGGCCTACCATACAACGCCTCGAATGGTGCCATCTGAATGCTGGCCTGGTAGCTGTTGTTGTAGGCGAACTCTGCTAGTGGCAAGTGATCCTCCCACGCTCCATGGACGTCCAGAATACATGCCCGGAGCATGTCCTCCAGGATCTGGATCACTCTCTCTGACTGACCATCAGTCTGCGGGTGGTAAGCGGTACTCAGCTGAATATTCGTCCCCATAGCGCCCTGAAGGCTGTCCCAGAATCGCGATGTAAAGCGAGGGTCTCGGTCCGACACTATCAACACCGGCACCCCGTGTAGTCTGACTATCTCGCGCACATACAGCCTGCTCAGCTTGTCCACTAGGTCCATCATCTTCATAGGCAGGAAGTGAGCGGACTTCGTCAGTCTGTCAACCACTACCCAAACAGCATCTTTGCCCCTCGTAGACCTCTGAAAACCGCACACGAAGTCCATGGTGATATGCTCCCATTTCCACTCAGCGATCTCTAGTGTCTGTAGTGGACCTGCTGGTCTCTGGTGCTCGATCTTCACCTGCTGACAAGTAAGGCATCTCGCCACAAATTCCGCTATCTCGCGCTTCATCCCGCTCCACCAGAAGTGGCGTCTGATGTCGTGGTACATCTTAGTCCCCCCGGGATGTACTGTGAGTCGCGAGCTGTGCGACTCACGTAGTACCGCCTCGCGGAGACTCTGGGGCACGAACAGTCTGCTCTAGAAGCGAAGACCCTGATCGTTGCCCAGTGACCACCCTTCGGACTCGCTTCTGCTGGTCAACCTTTCTCGGAATGTCACTGATTCCGCATCCTCGATCTGTGCCTCGAGTACCCTGCTGATCAATTCTGGCTGCGCTACTAAGGAACACAGAGTCACCTGCCCTGTGACCTCCTCTAGCTCCATCTTGAACTCGCCGAGTTCTCCCAGCATCTTCCATTCCCGTACAGCTACGGAAACGAGACTGTGGAGTGACTTCCTGCTGAGGGCGTCGGCAACAACATTTGCCTTGCCCGGGTGGTAAAGCAGGTCAAAGTCGTAGTCCTCAATCAGCTCCATCTAGCGCCGCTGTCACATGTTGAGGTCCTTCTGAGAAAAGAGGTACTTCAGGCTCTTGTGATCAGAGAAAACCTGAAATTTCTCGCCATAGAGGTAGTAACGCCATAACTTCAGTGCAAATACGATTGCCGCAAGTTCCAGGTCGTGCGTCGGATAGTTCTTCTCGTGCACTCTCAACTGTCGGGACCCGAACGCTACCACCTTCCCCAGTTGCATCAGCACAATACCCAGTCCCTCGCCGGACGCGTCACAGTAGATGTCGTAGCCTATGCCTCGCTCTGGTACTATCAGCACTGGAGCCGTGGTCAACAGAGTCTTCAGCTCCAAGAATGAGTTCTCACAGGACTCGTCCCACTCAAACTTAACTCCCTTCCGTGTAAGGTGAGTCATCGGTGCTGCCAGTCGTGAGAAATCCTTCACGAACCTTCTGTAATAACCTGTTAACCCTAGGAAACTACGAATCTCGAACACGCTCGTCGGCTGTGCCCATCTCGAGACTGCCTCAATCTTCACCGGGTCAACAAAGATACCGTCGCTGGACACTACATGCCCGAGGAACCTCACCTCAGTGAGCCAGAACTCACACTTCTCCAACTTCGCGTAAAGCTGGTGCGATAGGAGTAGCTGAAGCACGATCCTCAGATGTGCCTCGTGAGTCCTCTCGTCCGGAGAGTAGATAAGGATGTCGTCTACGAACACGATGACGAACTGGTCAAGGTAAGGCCGGAAGATCCGTGTCATCAGGTCCATGAACGCTTCTGGAGCGTTGGTCAAACCGAACGGCATCACCAAGAACTCGAAGTGGCCATACCGTGTCCTGAATGCCGTCTTCTGGATGTCCTCCTCTCGCACCCTCAACTGATGATAACCAGATCGCAGATCGATCTTGGAAAAGCATTTCGAACCCCTGAGTGATAGCATTTGTGCCCTAGTCCAATTGCTATTAGCCTGTAAACGTCTATATACATTATCATCGTTTGTAACATATATATAAAACGGCTTTCTATTACTTATGTGTTGAAGTAATATGTTGAGCATGATCTGATTTATGACCACTAAAGTAGTAGAACCATAAATCTGTACGGATCACACTTAACGAGTCCCTGGTCAAAACATGCTTCCTAAGAAGCGACCAGTATGAGGATGGTTCTTAATGACGTAGTTCTACTTGTCATAGGGATGAGGGATCCTGGAACCATATCATAGATATCATGAGGTGATTGATATCGGACGACCCGCTTTGAATAGTGTTTTCATAGATTAAGCCATAAACATATTCAGATGCGATAGCTTGTCACGGCATCCTTAGACCAAGGAGTCTTTGTGATCACTATGCAATGAACGTACGGCTTTAACTTGCGCCAAACGCTTTCTGTAAAAGGATTGCTATAAAGGGCATGATTGGGTGGCGGAACGGGTTGCATGAGTGACACGAAAGACGGCTAAGGGATTTATCCCTCATACTACGGTATGGGAAAGATATCCGTTAGAAGGCCTCTTGATGGAGACTGACTGAGAGGAAAAGCATGGCCATGCAAATGATACGGGTTATCAATCCTCAGTCATCTCGCATATCAAGTAACAATGATTGATTGAACAAGGGAGACGACTCTATGCCTTGAGATCAATCGGGATATCTAGAGATAAAAGGATGGTGACTTCCACGCACAAAGGTTAAGTCGAATCATCGATCATCGTGCACCTTGGGTAATCATAATGTTTTACTAGAGACCACTTATGATGGATCGGGCAAGAGCGAGTCTTGCGCTGATCTGCCAACGGTGGCATGAGCCTAGAGGGTCACACACATACAAGACGGATAACATGAGACAAGGAAACATGGATGTTTCTTAAGGATAAGTATATGGACAAAACTGGAGGTTTTGTGCCATAGGTTCGGTTTGAGAGAATTATTAGCGAATCGAGAAAAATTAAGTTTTTCGTCGATATCGCGTCGGGCTTTGTTTGATAAGTAACGACAAAAGGGTCGGGCAACTTTTGGACGCGACATGAGACAACACGGGAGGGCCCATTGGGCTCGGCCCATGAAGCCTCATGGCCGGCCCAATAAGGGCCCAATAAGGCCATATGGCCGGCCCACAGGGGGGGTGTTGTGTGGGGGCCACACAACACCATGCTTAGTTGGTGATTGTGGATTAAGAGGTGAGTGATTTAAGGGGTATGGGTTAAAGCACCTTTAAGCCCATACCAATCACTTTTAAACCCATACTTGTGAGTTGGATGATGGGATTAAATTCAAGACTTTAATTCATTAATCATTTAATCACAAAACACACACAAAAACCTCTCTCTCTCTCAAGTGGCCGGCCACCCCTCTCTTTCTCCTCCATCTTGCTCTCTTGTTCTTCGTTTAATTGTTCTAGTAGGCAATTAAGTGAAGGATCTTGAAGATCATCCTCTTGGTGTGGACTTGCTTTAGAGAAGAAGATCTGAACGTTCTTCTTTATCGATTCAAACAAGACTTAAAGGTAAACATCTTGTGGAATAGATTTTGCTTTGGGATTTAATGGTTTAAATGTTCTTGGACAAGGTTTGGAGTAGATTATCTTTTATTGCTTCCGCTATCTCGACGATCTAGAACGCTCCAAAATCCTACAGTGGTATCAGAGGGTTGGTTACCCTCTTAATCTTTGTCTTGTTGAATTTATTTCGGTTTTGTGATTATTTGCATGCCAAATGTTGATAACATGATTTTAATGTTTCTTGGCAAATTTGCATGAAATATGTTATTTTTGAAAAATATATTAAATTTGGAATTTTTCGGAAATTATTGGATTTGTCGGGTCCGAGAAGAGACTCTCGGGGAGCCGGATCGGAGGTACCGGACGGAGGTCACCGGAGGCCGGTGAGGCCGGCGGTGACCGGGCCCATCCCCACTCTTGGCCGAGGCCGAGAGTGGCGGCAAGCCGGGTTTGGGCCTTCCAAGGCCCAAACCGGGCCGTGCATAGTTGGGCTCGGCCCATTGGCTTGGCCTGACTTGGTTCGTGTGTGGTGTTTGATCCATGTCACGAACCCGCGATCCAATATTTCGAAAACTTTCAAAATTTGATCGGTTTCGATAAACCGTTTTTCGAAAAGGTCTAGTTTCGATAAACCCGACCAAGCAACTTGGCAAAAATTAAAACCGGAATTATTGCATATTATTTGATAACATGTTGGATGATGTGATGAAATGTATAATGCATTAGTAGCCCATTAGATTTATCGCTTTCACGGTTTGCATACCGTTAGTGTTAGCGTGTAATTATTCTTTTATTCGAGCCCATAAAGTGTAATTATTTTTTATCCGGTCTACGAACCGAGTATTAATTGTAATTATTACTCAAAGACAAGAAGGATGGAAAATCAAGCACGATGACGGTCTTGGAGGAAGTCCAAGAGCTAGTGGGAGCCCGAATGAGAAAGACGAGAAGATGTGAAGACTCGTAGAATCCTAAGATTAGGATGGGCTATAAAATGCATATTTAACGCTTTATGGATGCTTGCTTGAATTATTTAATTAATTGCATGCTTGCATGATTAGTTTATAAGTTTATAAGCGATCACCTCACATGCAAAGATTAAAATCAACTTTAATAGTTTGCATGTTTAAAGCGTTGTGAACTATCATCACACTGGTTGTGATGGATGAGTTCAAATTTGAAACGTGTTTGCACGGGTTGCAAATGACGGATTCAAATGAAGATAGTATGTGATACAATTAGAAACGTCACAACACGGGTTGTTGATGATGGGTTCGTAATTGTGCCAAATACTTTCGAATTATTAAACACAACCAAATTACAAGTTAATTTGAGTCAAGTGAGATGCCACCCAAATTCACACCCATGTAGAAAAATTTTATCGGTGTCGTGCGCCTTAGCGGAGCATCGATCGAATGGGTTCTAGATGGGAATGGTAAACTTTGTGGGATGTCGTGCGCCTTAGCGGAGCATCTGCACAAAGTTAACTCGTTAGTGAAAGTTGGTTGACTCAACCACGATTCTTGGCCTGAGGTCGAGCTGGGGCATCGGAAGGGTAAGCCGTGTGTTTTACACATACCCTGGCTAAGAGTTACACGGGTTGTAATTGGACGGACGTCCGACCTAAATAAGTCAATTGGAGCGGTGCGCCTTAGCGCACTTCAAATGACGAATAAGGGATCTTAGTTTAAAGATTCTAAATCTTAGAATCTAATGGTTGGTGTTCAATTCGGATCTTCGTAAATTTAGTCAACTATTCTGATTAAATTTACTTTCTTCGTGTAGAAATGGCTAGTAATTCAACAAACTCGTCTAATTTGTCATTGAGGACTATACTCGAGAAGTGTAAACTCAATGGGACAAATTATCTAGACTGTGACAGAAATTTACGACTTGTGTTAAAAATGGAACGCAGGGAGTACGTCCTTGATAAGGCTATCCCTGAGGAGCCAGCTGCCAACGCAACGAGGGTCGTTAAGGATGCGTACCAGAAACACCTTAGCGACTCTATCGACGTTGCGTGTGTCATGCTGGGCTGCATGGAGGCGGACCTCCAAAAGCAGTTTATGGAGCTATCCCATGATCCGTTTGCAATGTTTGCACAGATCAAGGATATGTTCAAGGAGAAAGTACGTATTGAAAAAGAAACTGTTCTCCGAGAACTCATAGCCTGCAAGATGTCAGCAGGCAGTTCGTAGGTCCTCACGTCCTACATATGAAGGGGCATTTTGACCATATGACTAGTATCGGTATGTCTATGGAAAAGGAAATGGCTGCGGATTTTGTTCTGCAATCCCTTCCTCATGCATATGGTGGGTTCGTCATGAACTATCACATGCATGATATGGACAAGACCGTGTCGGAGTTGCACAGCATGCTAGTAACTGCCGAGAAGAGCATAAGGGGCAGTTCGTCCAAAAATGTCTTCATGGTCAAGAAGTGAGGAACAGACGACCATTTATTCCTAGACCTCACATGCCCGTACAAGGCAAAGGGAAGGCAAAGGAGTCGGTCTGTTTCTACTGTCAAAAGCCTGGTCATTGGAAGAAAGACTGTCAGCAGCTTAAGGAGGATTAGAAGAAGGGCGGTGGGGCCGCCACTTCATCAGGTATTCCATTAGAGCTATATCTTTCTACAATAAATACCTGGGTACTAGATACTGGAGCTGAGTCTCATATCTGTGCCAATGAGCAGGTGTTACACAGTAGAAGAGATATGGGGGAAAGCGAGGTGGACCTAAGAGTTGGGAACAATACCAGAGTTGCCGCAACTGCCGTGGGTTCTGTGAACCTTGCTTTGCCCAGTGGGCTTGTAATTAAACTTAATGATGTTTTTTGCGTACCTGCTTTCAGCAGGAATATTATCTCAATTTCTCTTCTTGAGAAAGAAGGTTATTATTTCAATATTAAGAACGGGTTTTTTGATATTATGCGCAACAACATATATTATGGCAATGCTCGCACTGTTGGAGGATTATACATATTGAATATGCAAAACTCGAAATCCAACATGCTCTATAATGTAAATGCTAAGAGGTTTAAAACTAATGATTTAGACCAAACTCTTATCTGGCATTGTCGTCTAGGTCACATAAATGAGAAACGCATCTCAGCGCTTCATAAGCGCGGACTTCTAAGTCAATTCGAATTCCAAGCGATTGAAAGATGCGAAGCTTGTTTGATGGGCAAGATGACTAAAGCGCCCTTCACTGGTTTAGGTGAGAGGGCAGGTGACTTATTGGGTCTAATACATTCAGACGTATGTGGACCAATGAGTACGCATGCCAGAGGTGGTTTAGGCTACTTTATCACATTTACTAACGATTTCAGTAGATATGGTTATGTCTATCTCATGAGACATAAGTCCGAAGCTTTTGATAAATTCAAAGAGTTTAGGACTGAAGTAGAAAACCAACTCGGAAAGAGTATCAAGGCACTCTGTTCTGATCGGGGTGGAGAATACTTATCCGAGGAGTTTCTTAGTTATCTTACTGAAGGTGGAATACTATCTCAGTGGACTCCGCCAGGAACGCCGCAACTAAATGGTGTGTCCGAACGGAGGAATCGAACATTGTTAGATATGGTTCGATCAATGTTAAGTCTCACTGACCTCCCGATCTCCTTCTGGGTTATGCTCTGCAAACGGCCGCTTTCATAATAAACAGGGCTCCGTCGAAAGCAGTAGAAGGGACATCATTTGAAAAATGGTACGGGAAGGAACCCGTTTTGTCCTTCCTTAAAATCTGGGGTTGCGAGGCTTATGTTAAAAGGTTGCTTGCAACCAAGATCAGATAAATGCACTTTCGTCGGATATCCAAAAGAAACAAAAGGATACTACTTCTACAAACCGAGCGAAAATAAAGTTTTTGTCGCTCGAGGTGGGACGTTCTTGGAAAAAGAGTTCATTTCCAAGACAGTCAGTGGGAGGGCTATTCATCTAGATGAAGTTCTAGATGAGATGGTCACTCGGGAACCACAAGAGGACCCACTAGAAGAAGTAGAGCCAGAAGTGGTCATTGAGCAAGAACCAATAGCTACAGTTAATGAGGAAGGTCCGAGGCGCCCTCAAAGGATAAGTCATGCACCTGTCAGATACGGTTTCTTAGTAACTGAAGGTGATGGTTTAGTACTAGTGGACAATGATCCAGCTACCTTTCGAGAGGCTTTGGACGGAACCGACTCTGAGAAATGGCTGGAAGCCATGAGGGAAGAAATGCAATCCATGTCAGATAATCAAGTGTGGGACTTGGTAGATCATACCCCTGATGTTAAGGTCATAGGGTGTAAATGGATCTTTAAAATAAAGATTGACATGGATGGCAAACCTCAGACCTATAAAGCGAGACTGGTAGCAAAAGGTTATAGACAAATCCACGGAATTGACTATGAAGAGACCTTTTCTCCAGTAGCTATGGTCAAATCTATCCGCATTCTTCTTGCCATAGCAGCATATCACAACTATGAGATATGGCAAATGGATGTCAAAACCGCCTTCCTCAACGGGAGGTTAGCTGAGGACGTTTATATGTCTCAGCCTGAGGGTTTTGAGGACCCAAAGAATAAGGGAAAGATTTGCAAGTTGCTCAAATCAATCTATGGTTTGAAGCAAACATCTTGGAGTTGGAATCAGCATTTTGATGAAGTAGTAAAACGGTTTGGCTTCGTCAAGAACGATGATGAACCTTGCGTGTATAAAAAGGCAAGTGGGAGCAATATAATCTTTTTAGTGCTTTATGTTGATGACATACTGCTCATTGGAAACGACGTCCCTACCTTGCTCTTAACGAAGACTTGGTTAGGTGAGTGTTTCGCAATAAAGGACTTAGGCGAGGCCTCTTACATCTTGGGAATCAAGATATATAGAGACCGTGTCAAGCAGGTCTTGGGCTTAAGTCAAAGCACTTATATA
Organism: Geranium rotundifolium; assembly: GCA_963920655.1. Lineage (NCBI taxonomy): Eukaryota > Viridiplantae > Streptophyta > Magnoliopsida > Geraniales > Geraniaceae > Geranium > Geranium rotundifolium. The sequence continues at coordinate 16,271,011 of OY987314.1, forward strand.
GACAAGGTGTTGAGACAATTCTCAATGCAAGATTCAAAGAAAGGATTGATGCCCATGCGTCATGGCGTGAAGCTTAGCAAGAAGTAGGGTGCTGAGACACCTGCAGAGCTAGCAAGAATGAATGAGATCCCATATGCTTCGGCTATAGGGTCCATAATGTATGCCATGATATGCACGAGACCGGATGTCTCGTTTGCCCTAAGCTGTACCAGTAGACATCAATCCAAACCCGGTGAGGCACACTGGATAGCTGTCAAGGCGATTCTCAAATATTTGAGAAAAACCAAGGACGCCTTTCTTGTATACGGGGGCAGAAATGATGATCTCGTCGTCAAAGGATATGTCAACGCTAGTTTCCAGACAGACCCCGATGACTTTAAGAGTCAGTTGGGATATGTGTTTATGTTGAACGGTGGAGCATTCAGCTGGAAAAGCAAGAAGCAGGATACCATTGCCGACTCTACGACAGAAGCTGAGTACATTGCCGCATGTGAGGCGGCAAAAGAGGTTGTATGGATCAGGAGTTTCATGGCTGGGTTAGGTGTAATTAAAAACCCGTCTAACCCAGTAGACTTATATTGTGACAACACCGGGGCTATTGCGCAAGCTAAGGAACCCGGTGAGGATCATTGGATAGCCGTCAAGGCGATTCTCAATTTTGAGAAAAACCAAAGACGTTTTTCTCGTATACGGGGGAAGAAATGATGATCTAGTCGTCAAAGGATATGTTGACGCTAGTTTTCCAGATAGACCCCGATGACTTAAAAAGTCAGTTGGGTTATATGTTTATGTTGAACGGTGGAGCTTTCAGCTGAAAAGCAAGAAGCAGGACACCATTGCTGACTCTACGACCGAAGCTGAGTACATTGCCGCATCCGAAGTTTCATGGCTGGGTTAGGTGTAATTGCAAATCCATCTAACCCAATAGACTTATATTGTGACAACACCGGGGCCATTGCGCAAGCTAAGGAACCCAAGGCACATGACAGATCCAAACATGTACTCAGAAAGTATCACATCATCCGCGACATTGTTGCTAAAAGGTGACGTGAAGATCCACTACGTTGCAACTGATGATAACACAGCCGACCCCTTGACCAAGGCTCTTCCACGAGCAAAACATGATAAACATGTTAGGTCAATGTGTATAGACTGGGACTTAGATTGGAACTAGGGGCAAGTGGGAGATTGATAGCATTTGTGCCCTAGTCCAATTGCTATTAGCCTGTAAACGTCTATATACATTATCATCGTTTGTAACATATATATAAAACGGCTTTGTATTACTTATGTGTTGAAGTAATATGTTAAGCATGATCTGATTTATGACCACTAAAGTAGTAGAACCATAAATCTGTACGGATCACACTTAACGAGTCCCTGGTCAAAACATGCTTCCTAAGAAGCGACCAGTATGAGGATGGTTCTTAATGACGTAGTTCTACTTGTCATAGGAATGAGGGATCCTGGAACCATATCATAGATATCATGAGGTGATTGATATCGGACGACCCGCTTTGAATAGTGTTTTCATAGATTAAGCCATAAACATATTCAAATGCGATAGCTTGTCACGGCATCCTTAGACCAAGGAGTCTTTGTGATCACTATGCAATGAACGTACGGCTTTAACTTGTGCCAAACGCTTTCTGTAAAATGATTGCTATTAAGGGCATGATTGGGTGGCGGAACGGGTTGCATGAGTGACACGAAAGACGGCTAAGGGATTTATCCCTCATACTACGGTATGGGAAAGATATCCGTTAGATGGCCTCTTGATGGAGACTGACTGAGAGAAAGAGCATGGCCATGCCAATGATACGGGTTATCAGTTCTCAGTCATCTCGCATATCAAGTAACAATGATTGATTGAACAAGGGAGACGACTCTATGCCTTGTGATCAATCGGGATATCTAGAGATAACAGGATTGTGACTTGTACGCACAAAGGTTATGTCGAATAATCGATCATCATGCACCTTGGGTAATCATAATGTTTTACTAGAGACCACTTATAATGGATCGGGCAAGAGCGATCTTTTGTGCCGATCTGCCAACGGTGGCATGAGCCTAGAGGGTCACACACATACAAGGCGGATAACTTGAGACAAGGAAACATTGATGTTTCTTGAGGAGTAATATATGGACAAAACTGGAGGTTTTGTGCCATAGGTTCAGTTTGAGAGAATAATTAGCGAATCGAGAAAAATTGAATTTTTCGTCGATATCGCGTCGGACTTTGTTTGATAAGTAACGACAAAAGGGTCGGGCGATTTTTGGACACGGCATGAGACAACACGGGAGGGCCCATTGGGCTCGGCCCATGAAGCCTCATGGCCGGCCCATTAAGGGCCCAACAAAACCTCATGGCCGGCCCACATGGTGGGTCCATGTGTGGGGGTCACACAAAACCATGCTTAGTTGGTGATTGTGGATTAAAAGGTGAGTGATTTAAGGGGTATGGGTAAAAGCACCTTTCAGCCCATACCAATCACTTTTGACCCATGCTTGTTGGATGATGAATTGAAATATCTAGCATTCATTCATTAATTCAAGAATCACACAACTCTCACAACACTCTCTCCTCTCTTTGCTCTCTTGTTCTTCATTTAATTGTTCTAGTAGGCAATTAAGTGAGGGATCATCAAGATCATCCCCTTGGTGTGGACTTGCTTTAGAGAAGAAGATCCGAACGTTCTTCTTTATCGATTCAACGAAGACTAAATGCAAAATGGAGAAACTGTCCAGATTGTCCAGTTCTGATGACCGACAATGCGTGAGCCATAGCCGCTTCGTCCGAGCTCCGGTTGACCCAAAACTTGCGGCGTTGGAAAGATATGTCCAAGGGCTACAACTATTGTGAAATACTGATTTTCAAAAAGAGTGCTGGTTTAGGAGATAAAAGGCCGAGAAGCAGACTGGTCCGCAGAGTCTATCCAGCGAGACGGGAAAAATGTTTTGCTCCAGACGGAGGTCTTCTCGTCCGAACTGGGTTTAGAGAAAAACACAAAAAAATTTAGGGAATTGGCTGAGGTGTAATCTTCAAAAAGAACCGAAGCAATTGGAGATCTGTAGCTCGAGATATAGAGCTTCAAAGTCTCGGTTTTCTACCGGGCAGATTCTGGTAAAACCCGAAAACTCGATTTCCTAAGGATCTAACTTGGTAGTTGATCTTGCGCAGGTTAGGGGCGGTTTATAGGTTGCTTCCGCTGCCATGAACGTAATTAGGATGCCCCGGGACCCTACACTGAGCTGGTCGAAGAGATCGTCTATCCGCGGCATCGGATAACGGTTCTTTACTGTCGCCCTGTTCAGCTTCCGGTAATCGATGCACATCCGGATTGAACCTTCCTTCTTCTTCACGAACAACGCTGGAGCACCCCAAGGCGAAGTGCTCGGCCGGATGAACCCCTTTTCCTGTAGCTCCTGGAGTTGACTCTTCAACTCCTCGAGTTCCGCGGGAGCGAAACGGTAGGGTGCCACAGAAATAGGCGCCGTTCCCGGCAACAACTCGATCGCGAACTCCACCTCTCGCACTGGTGGCAAACCGCTCAGATCGTCTGGGAACACGCCCGCAAACTCATCAACAACCCGTGGTAGTCCTCGGCCTCCGCCCGTCGGGCCGCTGCCCGCTATGGATAGTGCTGCAAGTAGGACTCCACTCCGACTCCCTAATGGACATGTGATAGTAGAGCCACCGCTCGATACTGTCACTCTCCTCTTGTAACAGTCGATGATCGCTCGGTACCGTCTCAACCAGTCCATACCCAGGATGACGTCGAATGTCGTCATGTCAAGTACAATCAGATCCCCCACAAGGGGATGGTCGGCTATGCGCACCTCGCATGCCTTGCAGACCCTGTCTAGAACAGTGTCGTCCCCCAAAGGTGTATCAACACGCAGGGGCGGACTCAAAGACTCGACCCTCAATGCCAGGGACCGTGCAAACCGTGCAGAGATAAAAGAATTCAAGGCACCTGTGTCTATGAGAATAGACGCCCACGAATTAAAAACAAGAAACGTACCGTGCGCTGATCTCTGGTCATCAGGCTGTGGCGTCTCAGTCTAACCCGCAACAGAATATACTCTGCCCCGTGTCTGCTGCCCTTGCCCGGTACTCGGCCCTGCCGACCGTGCTGGTGCGTTTCCCTGCCTGGGCCGGTAGTCCTGCCGTGATGCGGATGACTGTACCGGTGTAGCGCCCTTGGAGGGACAGTCCTTGGCAATGTGCCCGAGGCGTCCGCACCTATAGCATGTGGGCGGTCCTGCGCTGGCCCGGCCTCCCTGAGACCCGGCCTGACTTCCCGGCCTTCCCGCCAGCGATCTGGGCTGTCCGCCCTGACTCTGCCTCGCAGTCCCATGCCTCTGTGGGCACTCCCGACAAAGATGTCCCGTCTGCCCGCACATGTAGCAAGTGGTTGGTGGTCTCGATCCTGCCGAGCTGGCAGCTGCTGTGTCTAGCGAAGCCAGCGGCCTCTGCTCCATCAGTCCAGCCTGCTGTGGCGAAAAGCCCGAATGACGGGGCCTCTTGAAGTCTCTAGACTCCGAAGGGCCACTCGGTCGGGGCCTCTGTGCACGGAGACGTCGGGTCTCTGCCATCCCCTCCTCGATGGCTGCGGCGGTGTCCACTATCACCGAGTACACTCGGATCCTAAGAGCAAGGATCCGGTCGAAGATTTCGGGCCTCAGCCCCCGCTCGAACCGTTTGCAACGGCTCGCATCGGACCTCACCAGATCCGGAGCAAATCTCGACAAGGCCGTGAAACGGGCCTCGTACTCGGCGACCGTTAGGGTCTCCTGGCGCAGTTCTAGGAACTGCTGCTGCCGGCTATCACGCGCCGACTCTGGAAAGTAGCTCTCGAGGAAGACCTCCCGGAACTCCTTAAAGTCCTGCCCAACCCGGGCCCTCACCCGCTCCCACCAGTAGTAGGCATCGCCCTTCAGCTGGTGAACAGCTAAATTGATGCGGATGCTCCCCTCGTTGACCCCTGTGGTGTCCAGGTCCCGAGTGATCTGCTGTAGCCACTGCTTGGCTATCGAGGGATCAGGCTCTCCGTGGAAAGCAGGTGGGTGCAGTCGTAGGAAGTCTCGCAATGCGTGCGACGGCTGTACTGCAGCCCGAACTGGTGCTGCCTCAGGTGTGGTGGACCTAGCTGCCCTCCGCCCCATGACCTCGGTCAGGGACTGTATCGACCTCAACAGCTCTTCCCCCATCGGGACCCTGTCGGGAGCGGTCGTCGGGGCAGCGGGCATCCCCATGGGAGTTCCTGCCTGCCCAGCACTGCCGGTGGCAGTCTCCGCGGACTGTGACTCGACACCAATGGTCTGCTCCGCGGGCTCGGCAACTCGAGCTCCCTGAGTCGCCCTCGACGCTCCCCGCCCCCTGGTACCTCCTCGCCTAGTCTTCGGCGCCATGTGCACTACTGCACGGAAATGAGATCACAATCAGGATCCACGATCAAGCGGACTTCGCGCTAAAGGAAAATGGAACTTCACTGATTTTCTACCATTACTAATCATACTAGGTACTAATATCCTAGCGTAGTAATACCAACCGGCAATGTTCTCACTAACATGCCCACCAGTCAACACATGTCATCAATCAAACATGTCAATAATATACTCACGTTAACAAGCAACCTCATGTACTATCACAGTACCACAACCTGTCCATCATTTCTCAAGTCATACAGTCACACCACTGCACATAAGTTGTCAGGCTAACTCACTACTGACCAACTTAACACCACAAAACTCAAAGACCAAAGCCACGTAATACTCTCCTATTACTGACTCTACCCGACGTGTCGACGCAAGGCACACAGGTGTTGAACCTGAGCCTCTGATACCAAACTGTAACGCCCCAAGATCCGGTTCTCCGAATCTTAGTCGTCACGCGATAAAATACAAGTATCGATAATACATATACGAAGATACATATACGAAATAGTTATGAAACACCTCGAACGTCCTCGAGTGTATCATAACTATACTCGCACGAAGTCAACACCTTTAGTTTAGGCGTCCCTAACTTAAAGGTGATTGCACAAGTAAGTAAACCAGTTCTAAAACAATTCCATCAAAACATCCTTTGAAAATGAAGCAAGTAACTCATAAATAAATACCATAATGGTGAGGCATAACGCCACCTCACCGAGTGTTTTACAAAATAAAGTAATAAACCGGATAATGAAAAGCAGTAACAAAACAGGTTACGACTCAACAGAGTCTACAACAGCCGACCAAACACCACTGGCAAAGACACGTCGACACGACACGCCCCCAAGCTCCCAGTCAAAAGATCTAAACGCATCCATAACCTGCACAAGTTGTAGGGGTGAACACGCTACCTCCAAGACTCAAACATCGCACATACACAAGATGATAACAATGCAAAAGTAGTTGTATAACATAATTAACTACACCCTAGGGTACCCGATTTCAGCCCAGGGAATCCACCCTTGCCTCAATTCACCCTCCCTTAGGTAAAGGTAACCGATCTCGATCAAGGGAGTCCACCCTCAACTCGATTCACCTTAAACCTAAATAAAGGCAACCGATCACAACTAAGGGAGTCCACCCTCAGCTCGGTTGACCTTTCCCACAAAGATAAAGGTAACCGATCTCGATCAAGGGAATCCACCCTCAACTCGGTTTACCTTACACCTAAATAAAGGTAACCGATCACAACTAAGGGAGTCCACCCTCAGCTCGGTTGACCCTTACCACAAATAAAGGTAACCGATCTCGATCAAGGGAATCCACCCTCAACTCGGTTTACCTTACACACCACCTGTAACACAAGTATCACACCATACTCATGCAGAAAACATACTAGGTGCAAGACGGAATAAATCATCGTCTGAAAAGCAAATAATATAATACCTGGCACAATACCGTGCATACAATCAGTTCAGAGTTATACTAAACTAATTCACCCAACATTATCATGCAAATCTCACTATTCGCATATAATCACACCAAGCATATTCACGCCACTACCATAGTGCCAAATCATGCTCACACGTATATATACACACATATATAATCAAATAAAGGCATCAAGTCATATAGTCTAGGTAGCTATGTCCCCCTACCTTAGGAAAGCTCCACGTACGCTCCTAGCCTCCCGCTCGAGCTATTCACGCCTTGCCTTTCCCGTGAGCGTCAATATCAACTAATAATTATATTCAATAATTAAAAACTCAAACAGACTCCGAAACGAATGCAATAAATTTACAAGTGTACTCCAACAAGTGCCTAACACTTGGACACATTTCAAATTAATCAAAGTAGCCAAAATGGGTCCGGAATGACCCATTTTCCCCGAAACACCCAATCTGCCCGGAAACGAGTTTTTGACCCTTGGGACTCCGAAAGTTACGAAACTTGTTTCTAAACTCCTCATTTAATATTCTAAGACCAATGCAATGAACGGAATCAAATTCCGACACCCGAGCGTTAAAATACTTCAATTAAAGTTATTGGTGGAAAAACCGTCTTTCACAATTTAAATCCGGAAATTATCAAATACGCAAGTTATCGACTCGGGGGTCACCCGGGACCACCCGAACTCACAAAACCCGAGCCCCGGGCTCGTGGGCCCCACACAAGCCACCACAATAATTCTCGGGAAACAAAATCGAGCTACGGGATTTACTTCGAATCTGTCCAGAGACAGATTCGGCAGAACAGTCCACTTCCCGGACTTGCAGCTCCAAATTCGTAGCTCGTCTGGAAAACACGTAAACATGAAAGTTGAAGTTCTGCCAGTCCTCTACAAACTTCATGCTTTGCTCGGAACCAAGTTCGAACGGGAACGGCTCCGTCCGGAGCAAAACAGATTGTCCGTCCGGCTGGACAGATTCAGCGGTTCAGTCACTTCCCGGGCTTCTAGCTCCCAAACCGTTGCTCCTTTGGAAAAACTCACAAGATAAAGGTTGAAGCACTTCGAGTCAGCGTTCCATGGCCACCGGAATCAGCCACCAACGTGGCCGGAGCTCCAGCGACCCTCCGGTCACCGGAATTTGTTCAAATTTATCTTAAAACATGCCTAATCATCTCTAGTGTCTAACTAAACTTAAAACAACACATTTCTACTTAAAACCCACGAACCAAACTACTCCAGATCGAAAAGAGAACCATACCTCTTGTAGTCCTCGATGCCGGGATTCCGAATACGAAGAAATCTCGAAGAAACGACGGACGGATTGACGGGAAATCCTCCTTGCTTGGCCGGACCCTCCTTCTCCTTCCCTCTTTCTCTTTCTCTTTCTCTTTTTCTTTCTCTCTCCTTCTTTCTTCTCTTCTCCCTCTCTTTCTCTTGGTTGTTCTCAGATGAAATGGGAGCTCCCCCTCCTTATAACAACACATTTTATTTAATTAATTACTTAATTAAATAAAATGAAAACCCAAAAATCAACCCTTTTTCCTCTTTCCCAACATCACAAAACCCCACACACAACAAGTCACTTCCTTGTCCCCTTGATACCTAACCCATCGATCACATCGGTCACCTTTTCCACCAACCGAAAACGGATCAGATTTCCCAAAATCGGACGTTTCGGACCCCGAACGGGCACTTTTATCGAGATTTCAGCAAAATCTCCCGAGTGACTTAAAATGGGCTAACTAAGAATACTGCATCGACCGTTTTGCGATTCGGGACTTAACGAGTCCAGAATCGCCCAAAACGTCCTCGGTTGACTTTTCCGGCAAAAAGTCAACCTAAGTCAACTTTCCCCGAATGGGTCATGAAGTGGTCTTTAGTCGCCCTGAACTTAGCTTGGTCGAAAATAACGTCGTCTTATGTCCAAAACAACTCTCGGGGTCAGGTTCAGACTCGATCTGGTCACTATTCAAAAATTTTGAATTTTCCCAGATTTTAGTCTAACTGCCCGGGAGAGGTCCTTACATGCTAGTAGTCTGTAAATGACTATGTATAATTATCATCGTTTGTAATAAATAAAACGGCTTTTCATTACTTATGTGTTGAAGTAATTTGTTAAGCATGATATGATTTATGACCACTAAAGTAGTAGAACCATAAATCTGTACGGATCACACTTAACTAGTCCATGGTCAATATACGCTTCAATATAAGCGACCAGTATGAATATGGTTCTCAATGACGTAGTTCTACTTGTCATAGGGATGAGGGATCCCAGAATCATATCATAGATATCATGAGGTGAATTATATCGAACAACCCGCTTTGAATAGTGTTTCGTAGATTAAGCCATGAACATATTCAAATGCGATAGCTTGTCACGATATCCTTAGACCAAGGAGTCTTTGTGATCGTTATGCAATGTGCGTGCGGCTTTAACTTGCGCCTAACGCTTTCCGTAACAGGATTGCAATAACGGGCATGATTGGGTGGCGGAACGGATTGCAAGAGTGACACAAAAGACGGCTAAGGGAGTTATCCTTCATATTACGGTATGGGAAAGATATCTGTTAAAGGCCTCTTGATCGAGAGTGACTGAGAGAAAGAGGATGGCCATGCCAGTGATACGGGTTATCAGTTCTCAGCAATCTCACATATCAAGTAACAATAATTGATTAAACAAGGATGACGACTCTATGCCTTGTGATCAATCGGGATATCTAGAGATAATAGGATAGTGACTTGTACGCACAAGGTTAAATCGAATCATCGATCATCATGCACCTTGGGTAATCATAACGTCTTACTAGAGACCACTTATGATGGATCGAACAAGAGAGATCTTTTACGCGATCTGCCAACGGTGGCATGAGCCTGGAGGGTCTCACACATACAAGACGGATAACTTGAGACGACGAAACCTTAATGTTTCTTGAGGAGCAATACATAGACAAAACTGAAGGTTTTGGGCCATGGGTTCGGTTTGAGAGAATAATTAGCGAATCGAGAAAACTGAGATTGTTCGTCGATGTCGCGTCAGACTTTGTTTGATAAGTAACGACAAATAGGGTCGGGCAACTTTTGGACACGGCACGAAACCACATGGGCGAGCCCATTGGGCTCGGCCCATGAGGTCAAGTGACCGGCCCAACAAGGGCCCATTTTGGGCCCAATAAGCCCAACATGGCCGGCTAGTTTGGTTGGTCCAAGGGTGGGGCCACACACACCGTGCTTTGTTGGTGATTGTTGATTAAGAGGTGAGTGATTTAAGGGGTATGGGTAATCACACCTTTAACCCATGCTTTCACCTTTTAGACCCATGCTTATGAGATTGATGAAGTAGAGAAATATCTTCGAATTATATCACACTCTCATAACTCACTTTCTCTCTCTTGTGGCCGGCCACCCCTTGCTCTCCTCTCTTCTTGCTCTCTTGTTCTTCACTTAATTGTTCTAGTAGGCATTAAGTGAAGGATCTTGAAGATCATCCCCTTGGTGTGGAATTGCTCTAGAGAAGAAGACCTCATAGTTCTTCTTTATTGATTCAGCAAAGACCTAAAGGTAAATTTCTTGTGGAATAGATTTTGCTTTGAGATTTAATGGTTCATGTTCCTGAACAAGGTTTGGAGGTGCTTTTGTTAAATGCTTCCGCTATCTCGATGATCTAGAACGCTCCAAAACCCTACAACTTGGTGGGTTCAAGTGTGGGAGCCACACACCATGCTTAGTTGGTATTTTTCATTATGATGAAGAGTGATTTGTGGGATTAGGTGATGACTTACCTTTTAACCCATGCCTTCATCATTTGTTCCTTTATCAATCAACTTTATTAGATGATGAAGTATACAAAATATCACACAACATTAGAAGCAAATTATTCTCTCTCTCCTTCACAAGGTGGCCGACCACTCCTCCCTCCCTCTCCCATCCTTTGCTCTATTTCTAGTAGGCTGAGTGTGTTGGATCAAAAGGATCATCCTCTTGGTGTGGACTTCCTCTAGAGAAGGAGATCATCTTGTTCTTCCTTCTTGATTCAACAAAACTAAAAGGTAAACTCTTGTGGAATAGTTTTTGCCTTGAGATTTAATGGTTTATGTTCTTGGACAGATTTTGGAGTTTGTATTGTTAATGCTTCCGCTATTTTGATCATCTTGAATGCTCCAAAACCCTACAATAAGTCACTCGCCCTATCACCTCTGCCTGTAAAGGGCGCTTTTGTCATTTTTCTCATCAAACAAGTTTCGCATCTTTCAATCGAACTGAATTCGAACGGACTTAAGAGTCCACACTTGTGAAGTGCTGATATGGGTTTTTCGTTGATGTGGCCTAAAGAAATATGTCATATTAGAGTTTGATTTAAGTCATCGGACTAAAAACTTTTGGTATTCACGTTATAGATTGAACTTGAGTTAGAAATTTCAATATTCAATATGTGTAAACCTCTAACTTTTTCTAGTACTACCATGATAAATATTATTGTTATAAATATTGAAATTTCCATTCTTTATTAAAAATTCAAATCCTTCTTTGTCCAACAAAGAAATCGAAACAATGTTCCTACTAAATGTAGGTACGCAATAAACATTTGATTGTAATAGTACAAGCCCACTTGGCAAAACAAAACTAGTGTAACCTAGAGCAGTTGCAGCAACGCTAACTCCATTGCTAACTCTCAGGTCCACATCGCCTCTGCCCAGATCTCTTCTACTTTCCAGCCCCTGCACATTAGTACAAATGTGAGAGCTTCAAGCAGCCAACCGTCGCAGATTCTATTACAGAGGCCGAGTACATAGCTGTTGGAGAAGCGGCAAAAGAGGCTGTGTGGATCCAAAAATTCATGGCAGGATTGGACGTGATGAAAAACTCGTCTGATCTGGTGAACTTGTACTACGACTACACTAGTGCCATAGCACATGCTAAAGAGCCTAGAGCGCATACCAGATCCAAACATGTGGGATATCGATCGATACCTACGGGGTGTCAATCGACACACGTCACATGTAGGGTGTCGATCGGCACGTTGTTGGTGTCGATCGACACCTATGAATGACGGGCTCTAAGCCCTAGGCCTCACACAGAGCCTATAAATAGAGGTATTTGGGTGAGAGCCTCCATAGCCTTGGGCACCATTAGCTATTCACTTTAAAAATTCTCTAGCTCTTGAATCTTGAGGGTTAGAGGCCTTGAATGAGGAGGGTCTCTTGATCGGTCTAGTAGCCGAGAAGAGGATTCTCGCTTTGACATCAAGCTCCTGCATCTGCGAGACAGAAGAGAACAGGTCCCGAGGACATGTCTCTTGATAGGTTTATCTTACGCTCTGAGAGGTAAACAATCCAATCTTTCTCCAAACATGATACATCAAGAGAATGAATGAGATCCTAGAAGAGATTCTCGATTAACTTCCTCTGCACCAAAAAATGGGAATCCCCAAAAGTGGTATCAGAGGCTAGGTTGCTCTCTCGATGAATCATCTTGCATGCTTTCATGGTAAAAATGCTTGCTTGATGATATGTGATTGTTGTCATGCTTGTTTTGTGCATGATTCTCTATTTCTTCTCTTGTTTTGGTCTCATGACATTATAAAAACCCGTTCTTGATTGTTCTTTGGATAATGGAGTGATTTTTATTTGTTTTCTTGTGTTGTTCCAGCTTGATACTGGTGCACTTGGTGCATCTAACAATCACGGGCCTCGGGAATCGACCCAAGTCAATTCGTATCGAGAATCGAGCTCGGGAAAACTAAAATTGGGGTCTGGTCGGGGAGGGTGTCGATCCACACCAATGGGGTGCTGATCGACACCTCTCCTCGGTTTCTCTGCCCGAGTCAAGGCGTGTCGATCGACACCACTTGGTCGCTTGGGTTGACGATCGACACCTAATGTCGATCAACACCTTTCGGACCATTATAAGGTGGTGATCGACACCTAGTGATAGTGGGTTTCGGTTCAAGTCGAAATTTCGACCTTGAGGCAAATTAGGAGGTTGAATGAGATTATTTAATTTTTGTATTCATGCCATGAATATACTCGATCCTCGATATGGATTACATGGTTTTGATCGAGTACATAAAGATATCAAAAACTATTTTTCTATCGAGATAAAGTACGTTCTCGAGTTTCCACGAGATTGATGAACCGAGAAACCGGAGGACCGCATTGTTATGTCGTTCAATGTACGTGGTTTATTGTTGGCACATTGTGTTAAACTTTTTGTATCGCCCAACGACCTATTAGTGTTTTTCTCAATACACTAGAGTTTCAACATACCGCTCGATGAAGTGATTACATCGACTGGCGGCGGGGCCGGGTCCTTGCGAAAATTTTGAAGGACCGATTCTCAGTTTTCGCTCAAAACTTGAGAGTCTTGGTTTAGGATTTCGAAATCGGGACTTTTCAGTGTCGAGTGAGATCGATACACTAAATTCATAAAGGCTAAAATATGATTTGACGTGATTGATAACATGAATTGTGTGACAACATATATGTTTGATAACATGGAGTTATTTGATAACATGATATGTTTGCAACATGCGGAAGTTAGATCACATGATGTATAGCCTAGCCCATCAAGACAAATGGCGGTTTGTGCCATCTTAAGATTTTGGTTGTATATATTTTGCGACTAGATGCATCGTAGTTTACATGTATTATACTTATATCCGGCCTGCGAGCAGTTGATACATTTTGTAAACACACTCGTGAAGATGGCACGTTGGAAGTCGTGAAGATGGCATTGAGTCGTGGAGACGTCAAGGAGCTAGTGAGAGCATCGCCAAGGATGAAGAAGACTTATTATAGTTGCAATCTTCACCCTTAGGATGTGACCTTGATCTCTATGGACTGGCCCCATAAAGATCAAACCTAGATATGGGCTTAGGCTATACATGTTTAAATTGTGCTTTTAAGAATTACATGATAAGTTATATATGTTTATTTTATATACATATGAGCATGATAATTTTAAGCGTACATATGTTTTGCATGTCTGGATATGGTTAAATAACGTAAACTTCGACATACAAAACGAAGTGAAGCATGAAACATATTATCGTACCCGGTACGTATAAAGAGTTGTCATGTAGAGAATGTAATCGGTATATGTCTCGCAAAACTATACCGTATCACAATGAAATTGAGTCATGCGATGATGTTATCCAATTTTGACACTCAACGAAACTGCGTGACCACGAACCTCGTGTGCGTTAGTAGAGCGTTCGTGGAAACAAAGCTAGAAGAGGTGGGCAGTTTTTTTTGGGGTGTAGATGCATTAGCTCTCTCCAGTTAAAGTTCTAGTCCACAAGTCGTTAATTGGTGTGACTCAACTAGGCCACAAACGTCGTGTGTGTTAGCAGAATGTTCGTGGAAGCAATGCTAGAGGATATGGAGGGTTTTTTGTTGGGGCATAGATACATTAGCTCTCTCCAATCAAGTTCTGGTCCACATATCTATGATTGTGTCGACCTAAAGCATCAGACAAAATAATGCCAATGTACTTTGTACATATGTTCTGGCCAAGAGTCACACTCATTGTGATTGGATAGTATTCCTACGTACATAGCCTAATTGAAGCGTTAATGTATTAGCTAACTTCAACAGTATGAATCAAGGGTCTTGGTTCTTTATTCTTGCGAAGGATCAAAATGGTCAAAATTTTGCAACAAATCTTCATAGATAAATTCAGTGTCTAACTTGAATTTATTTATATGTGTAGATAATGGCAGCGATCCAAACACACGTCGTGTCATTAAGGTTGATCTTAGTGAAGGAGAAGCTTAATGGCGCGAACTTTCTCGACTGGGAGTGTAATTTGTGGATTTTCCTCAAACACGAGAGGAAGGAATATGTGCTTAACGAGCCCATTCCCCCTGTGCTAGATGCTGGTTCCATGAGGAGTGTTAGAGATGCTTACCAAAATCGTCTTAACGACTCGCTCGATGTGGAATGCATCATGCTAAGCACGATGGAGGCTGATATTAAAAAACAATTGATGGATATTAGGACTCATTCGCCATCATGGGACAGCTCAAGGAGATGTTCAAGAAGTGAGCTAGGACCGAAAGGTTCAAGTTTGTTAAGGGTTTGGTGTTCACTAAAATGCCATTAGGAGAGTCAGTCAGTCGTCACCATATGAAAATGAAGGGTCCATTCGAACACCTTTCCCGGCTCGGTGTTGAATTTACTAATGAGTTGTAGGTCGACATGATCCTATGGGATGCTCATATCTGCCGAGGTGAACCTTAAGGGTAAGACCAAGGAGATAATGATGGTGATAAAAGGGGGCATTAGCTTCAAGAAAGCTAGTGGGAGCTCGGTCAAGTCCTCCACGGGGGGGGGGGGGGGGGAAGGGTCTCATGGTCCAGAAAGGTAAGTCCACGTCCAAGGGCAAAGGCAAGACCAAATTGAACGTGAAGGAGGGGGGGAAGGGTCTCATGGTCCAGAAAGGTAAGTCTACGCCGAAGGGCAAAGGCAAGACCAAATTGAACGTGAAGGATGCCCTTTGCTTCTTCTGCAATCAGCGTGGTCACTAGAGGAGGGACTACACAAAGTTCCTAGAAGAGCAGAAGAAGGCCGGCGCGGCTGGCCTTCAGGTGTTAACTTCCTTGAAGTAAATCTGTCTACTAACTCTGGACGGGTTGTAGATTCCGTATATCAATCTCACATTTGTGTTGATGTGCAGGTGCTGGAAAGTAGACGAGATTTGGCTAGGGATTAAGTGGACATATAGGTTGCAAATGGCAAGAGTGTCGTGGCAACATCCGTAGGGGCCATTCGTCTCAGTCTCCCGTCGGGACTTCTTTTGATTTTTAATAATGTCTATTGTGTACCGACTTTCAGTAAAGACATTATTGTTGTTTATGTTTTAGATATTGAAGGTTTGAATTTTACGATTGACAATGTTATACTTAAACTTTATAGAAAGAACTTTTGTTATGGGGAAGCAATACTTGTTAATGGTCTCTATGTTTTGAAAAGTAGTGACATCAATGAGCATGACGTATACACTGTATATACCAAAAGGCTCAAGGTTGATGAATCGAGTGAAACTCGGTTATGGCACTTCCGTCTGGACCACATAAGCGAGAGTCGACTATTAGCAATATCCGGACGAGTAAGACTGAGGTATTGTAAGCTCCCCACGATCGTTCGATAATCAGTTGGTGACGAGAGCAGACTGCCGCCATTACGTCGTAACGAAGCGGAAGGAGCTAACGGAGTTGACATAGGTTTAGCATCTGCCATACCAGACCTCACCAATAGGTCACGTGTATATTTTCGTTGACTTAGAAATATGCCTTTGTCCGTTCGATGAACTTCCACACCCAAAAAATAAGATAGGTCACCAAGATCCTTAAGAGAGAACTTGTCAGATAAGACTTTGATAAATTTGTCAACCACACAAGATCCATTCCCAATAACGATAATATCATCCACATAAACCAGTAACTATAGAACATCAACACCCGAACGATAGATGAATAACGAGGTGTCAGCGACAGAGTTAACGAACCCTTGATGAAGCAAAAAATTTCGCAACTCGTTGAACGAAGCCCGAGGTGCTTGTTTTAAGCCATATATTGCTTTTCGAAGTTGGCATACCTGATCTGGCAATGTTGTGTCAACAAATCCGGGTGGTTGGGACATATAAACCTCTTCATGCAACGTACCTTGGAGAAAAGAATTGTTTATGTCTAATTGTTTGAGAGGCCAACCATGGTGAACAGCTAAAGCTAGAACTACACGAACAGCCACTGGTTTGATTATCAGGCTAAACGTGTCACTATAGTCCCAACCTGGGCGTTGATGGAATCCTTTAGCATCCAACCGAGCTTTATAACGCTCAATCGATCCATCCGCAAGATGCTTGATTCTGAATATAATTTCTTGTGGAATAGATTTTGCTTTGGGATTTAATGGTTCATGTTCTTGGACAAGGTTTGGAGTTGCTTTTGTTAATGCTTCCGCTATCTCGATGATCTAGAACGCTCCAAAACCCTACACAGTGGGCTTGTACTACTACTTCATAATGTTTACTGTGTACCTACATTTTGTAGAAATATTATTTCGGTTTCCTTAATGGACAAGGATGGATTTGATTTTTCCATTGATAATAAATTTTTAAATTCTATAGAAATAATATTTATTATGGAAGTGCTACATTAGTTGGAGGTCTATATATGCTTGACATTGAGAACTCTAATTAACGCTCAGTTTATAATGTTAATACTAAAAGGATTAAATCTGATGATTTAAACCAAACTCTTATCTGGCATTGTCATTTTTGGCACATAAACGAGACTCGCATATCAACACTCCAAAAGTGTGGACTTTTAGGCCCGTTCGAATTACATTCGATTGAAAGATGTGAAACTTGTTTAATGGGCAAGATGACAAAAAAGCCTTCCACAAGTAGAGGTGAAAGGGCAACTGACCCATTGGGTTTGATACACTCTAATGTATGTGGACCCATGAGTTCTCAAGCCATAAGGGGTTTCTTGTACTTTGTCACATTTACTGATGATTTCATTAGATATGGCTGTATTTATTTAATGAAACATAAATCTGAAAGTTTTGACAAATTCAACGAGTTTAGGAATGAAGTACAGAACCAACTAGGGAAGAGTATTAAAGCACTTCGATCAAACCGGGGTGGTGAATACTTGACCGAAGAGTTTCTTGATCATTTGAAGGGTTGTGGAATCGTCTCTGAATGGACTCCGCCCGGAACACCACAATTAAATGGTGTATCCGAACCGATCTCCCAATCTCTTTCTGGGGTTATGCTCTAGAAACAGTCGTGTTCATTTTCAACAGGGCTCCAACGAAAGCAGTGGAGGGGACACCATATAAAATATGGCATGGGAAGGATCCCATAATGTCATTTCTCAAGATTTGGGGTTGTGAAGCTTATGTCAAGTGTTTGCTTGCCGGTAAACTCAAACCCATATCTAATAAGTGCATTTTCGTTGGATATCCCAAAGAAACAAGGGGATACTACTTCTACAAACTTACCGAGAACAAAGTTTTTGTTGCTCGTAGTGGGACATTTTTTCAAAGGGAGTTCCTTTCCAAACCAATCAGTGGGAGCACTGTACATCTCGAAGAAATTCGGGATGATGCAGTGCATACTGAAGCAATTCAGGAACCCAACACTAAAAATATAGAAGTACTAGAGCATGAGCTGGTTGTAGAGACAGAACCAATTCTTGCACATACTCTAGAAGGTCCAAGGCAATCTGAAAGATCAAGTCGCACACCTATTAGATATGGTTTTATCATAACTGAAGGTGGTGATTTGGAAGTTGTGGATACTAATGATCTAGCAACCTTTCAGGAAGCCGTGACCGGGCCTGACTCCGAGAAATGGCTGGGAGCCATGAGGGAGGAGATGCAATCCATGTCTGATAACCAAGTATGGAGCTTGGTTGATCCGAACCCTGGTGTAAGAACCATTGGTTGTAAATGGATCTTCAAAGTGAAGACCGACATGGATGGCAAACCTCAGACCTATAAAGCGCGTTTGGTCGCAAAAGGTTACCTTCAGATTCAAGGAATTGATTATGACGAGACCTTTTCTATAGTAGCAATGGTCAAGTCTATCCGCATTCTTTGGCAATAGTTGCATATCATGATTACGAAATATGGCAGATGGATGTCAAAACCGCTTTCCTGAATGGAAATCTCACTGAGGATGTTTACATGTCTCAGCCTGAAGGTTTTGTCGATCCAAAGAATGAAGGAAAGATATGCAAGCTTCAGAGATCCATATATTGATTAAAGAAAGCATCTCGAAGTTGGAATCTTCGTTTTGATGAAGGTGTCAAGGAATTTGGCTTTATCGAGAATGAAGATGAGCCGTGTGTATACAAGAAGGCGAGTGGGAGTAAGATTGTTTTCTTAGTGCTATATGTCGATGCCATATTACTCATTGGAAATGACATTCCAACCTTGCAAGAAACAAAAACTTGGTTGGGAAAGTATTTTGCAATAAAAGACTTAGGCGATGATGCTTATATCTTAGGGATTAAGATATATAGAGATCGAACCAAGAGGATCTTGGGCCTGAGTCAAGGCACCAATGTAGACAAGGTGTTGAGAAGGTTCTTCATGCTTGATTCCAAGAAGGGATTCTTACCCATGCGTCATGGCATCAAGCTCAGCAAAACTCAGTGTCCTATGACACCTGATGAGCTAAGCCGCATGAATGGGATCCCATATGCTTTGGCTATAGGATCCATCATGTATGTGATGTTATGCACGAGACCAGATGTCGCGTTCGCCCTCAGTTGTACCAGTTGTTTTCAGTCTAACCCCGGTGAGGAACACTGGACTGCAGTAAAAGCTATCCTCAAATATTTGAGGAGAAACACTGACGCATTTCTAATGTATGGGGGTGTAGACGGGGAACTAGTTGTCAAAGGTTATGTTTACGCTAGCTTCCAAACGGATCCTGATAATTTTAAGAGTCAATCAGGATATGTGTTTGTGCTGAATGGTGGTGCCTTCAGCAGGAAGAGCAGGAAGGAAAGCACGACAGCCGATTCTATGATGGAGGCTGAGTACATAGCTTCCGTGGAAGCAGCTAAAGAGGCTGTATGGATAAAGAGCTTCACGGTTGGATTGGGCGTAATTAAAAACCCGTTAGGTCCAGTGAGCTTGCTTTGTGATAACACCAGGGCCATAGCGCAAGCTAAAGAGCCAAGATCACATAATAAATCCAAACATGTACCCAGAAAATATCACATCATAAGAGAAATCATTAACCATGGTGATGTGAAGATCAGCTATGCTGCTTCAGATGATAATAAAGTCGACCCATTGACGAAGGCCCTCTCACAGCCTAAACATGAGTTTCATGTAAAGTCTATGGGGATAGACTGAACCTTATATTAGAACCATGGGCAAGTGTGAGATTGTTAGATTTGTGCTCTAGCCCAATACAAAGCTAGTTTGTAATAGTTTGTGTCATATGTTACTATTACTATTGTGCTGTAGTGATATACTATATGTAATTTAATCTATATCATTGAGTGTATCATCACTGATAGTAGAACTGTAGATTGTACGAATCACATATAATGAGTCCCTGGTCATTAAGGTTCGTAAGAAGTGACCAGTATGAGGATGACTCCATATGATCACGCTCTACTGATCATTGGCGCATGGGATTGCCGGAGTCAAATCATAGATATCATTTGGGAAATGATATTGGACGACCCGACCTGAATATGCGATATAGATCCAGTCATGTAGATATTTAGTTGTCGTGGCTTGTCACTGTATTCTTAGACCAAGGAGTCTTTGTGATCGCTATATAATCAACATCCGAGATTTGACATACGCCTAACGTTATCTATAACAGGATATCCATAACGACTATGATTGGCTCGGGGACGAGCTGCATGAGTGATACGAAAGACGGCTAAGGGATTTATCCCTCATACTCCGGTATGGGAATGATATCCGTTTAGGCCACTTGATGAGTACGACTGAAAGAAAATGCATGGCCATGCACATGATATAGGGTATTATTTTTTAGTCATCTCACATATCAAGAAACAGTGATTGATTAAATAAGGGTGACGACTCTATACCTTATGATCAATCAGGATATCTAGTGATAAAAGGATAATGACATAGACGACATGAGGTTAACTCGAATCAGTCGATATTCATGCTCGTTGGGTAATCATAACGTCTTGCTAGAGGTCACTTATGATGGATAGGTTGAAATGGGATTTCAAGCCTATCTGCCAATCAAGACATAAGCCTACAGGGTCACACACAATCCGTGGTGAAGCCAAGGCTAGACCGTGGCGGGTGAAAGGTTCACCGTGGCTAGGTTGACCACGGGCCCGTGGCCGAACCAAGGAATTGGCCACGGTCCGTGGCGCCTTAAAGAGGGCCACGGTGTGGCTAAGATTGGCCACGGACCCGTGGCGAGTCAAAACGCTGCATTTTCACCGATCGTGAAACCGAAGTTTCAGCGAGCGTGGAACCGAATCCTAAATCATTTCAAGCATCCTCTCATTTGGGGAACGGTTAACGCAATCCAAAAGAGATCAGTTTTTCTTCACGCTCAGAGCTCACAGAGAGAGGAAGGAAAAGTTCTAGCAGGCTTCATTTTTTAGGCTTCGAAGTAGGCGTGACTATGTGGATACCAGTAGAGGGTGGGTAACGCCTCAACACGGTGATTCGACCACATTTTCAAAGGTTTTTTTTCGAAATCTCTATTAATGTTTGTTATAGTAATTTGCATGATCTAGAAACGGAATTATGGTTATGGTTTAATATATATTGCTTCCGCTGCGAATTGTTTGGACCCCATAATTCCCTACAACTATTACATATTCCTAAAGGGCTGTGATTATAGACTTAGTGTATGGTTAGATTAGTAGATTGATTGCCCTATATATGTATCTACTCTTGTATAATGATACATCAATAATAATACTTATATATGATTATGTTCTTTGATCTCTCTTATTGTTTACAACAAAAATCAGTATGTATATATGTTTTTATTAGTATTGAATTGAGTTTTAATTTTTTGTGTTAAAAGAACTATAGACATTTCTACACAAAGCTAGAACTGTTATGGATAGTAAAACAAAATTCACTGTAGTGAATTGGTACAAAAAGGTACACCTCATTAGATTAAAAAATTGGCGCAGTATAATGTAGTGAACTGAATTTACCCTTAAAATGTATTAAATTGCATGGAGTTGATATTCTCGTCTGGTCCAAGTAGGTCGTGGGGAGATTTTATAAGAACTAGAATGTTTTAGAAGAGAAAAAAAAGTTATACGATCATTTCCATTATATTACATACCTAAAATATAAAAATAATAATTTAATGGCAACAAAAATATTATTTCGAAACCATTTTAAAATGTGTTTCGGATAAATTAATTCTAGTAGATGAGGATGAGGACGAGACATTATTAGCTAGTGCGTTTCTAATGCTATGAACATTATCCATTGATTCGTTGAGGTCAAATAATTGGAATGCTGAAGCCAATAAGAGTTGGCCACGATAACAGAAGATACTGGTAGGAAATTCTTGGTCATCCAAACGGATGTATATCATCAGCCAATCAATGACGTCCAAATAGATTCCAATTTCATATTAACAAAACATATATAGTTGTGATTTTGTGATTTTGAGTTGAAAAGGACGAGGAAAGAGACAAACACAAACCATGGACCGGTTATTGAGTGGTTGCTATCGTTAGGGGTGTTAAGGTTTGGCATCCACCTTACAAAATTTCACCGACACAGTTCTGCAAGGTGAATAATTCGAACCCAATTATTCGCTACATATGAGATTGCCGCTGTAATTCTCACATGTGCTAGTTACAGTATGAAAACATTCCCATATTGAACTTTAAAGAAAGCACAAAAATATATTGTTTTTAATTCAAAAACATCGACCAAAAAATATATTAGACATTTAACTTTAATTATAATTTCAACCCATTTAATTCTTATTTACTGGTAATTTATACCCGAGTTAATAATTATTATACATCAACTATATTATTGATACAAAATTTAATCGTATACAACATATATTGAACATTAACTTCGTGAACGAGTTATTTTCTAGGATCAATGTTTAACTACCTTTAGACTAAACAGTGTTATTACTAAAGATTGATGTGTTCCTTTGGAATAAGTTTGAGTTTAGGGATGGCAAAAATACCCAAACTCGACGAATAACTCATAGACCCATTCCTATCGAGACCGGAACGGGTCTGTAATTTCGGGTAACGAGACTAATAACTGAACAAACAAACCGGTATCTACTCTAGTCAGGGTCGGGGTCGGGATGACAAGTACCCACCCCGCCCTGCCCCGTATTGTTAGATAAGTGTTATTCCAGAAACGCAAATTGAGAAATAAAAGTATACATCAAAAATGCAATACGTATAAGATAGACGAACAGATGAAATATAATAATTTCATTAATCCAACAGGTCAACAGAGATACAGATAAGTAGCACTTGACATGTGATTCGATATTGGACAGAAAGAGGAAGTAAAGATTCGTCGAGACACGATAATCCGCTTTCCTTAATACAATATTGACCCCGTATGAGCAAATTTCTTCCAGGATACAACGACAATCGTAGTGGAACTCAAAACCGCGATGCAGAGAGAATCAGAGAAGAACGAACTAGAGAGAGGTAGTCGGGTAGGTGAGTTTTCGCTCTAATTTCGTCTCTAGCTAAGCTATTTATTTATAGGCTTAAGGAAGGTTAAAACGGAAACGAGAAAAAGGAAAGAAACTATAAACGAATTTTTTTTTAGGGAAAAAGCACAAAATCTCATAATATTCTCTTATTTTCTAATTAAGAGATACTTTCCTTTTAATGGCATTTGACCACGTTTTTTTAATTCCGAAACAATATTTGGGAAAATTAATGAAAGTTATAATATTCCCGAAAACTAGTTATTCCGAAAATATATTTCCCAAAAGCATGTAATTCGGAAAATTTTTTTTCCAATTCTAAGTGTATCGAAAATAAAATTTTCCCAATTAAAGTTTGGAAACTTTGTTGAGAAGTCTTACGGGCCAAGGCAAAAATGTGGCGGGCTTCCAGCCCACCATTTTTCAGTAGCATATGCGACCCGCATGTCGTGCGGGCGCACCCAATGTTCAAGCCTAGAGCCGGCTCATTGGCGCAGTTATTTGCACCCCCTACCCCCCTACGCGTGAGAGAATCTTACGTCTTGTATTTCTTACAAGTACATTGAAGTATGATGGTATATAAACCATGTGAAGAGTTCATCCACTTCCAATGTGGGACTTTAAAGAAACACCAAAAAGTGCAAGCAACACAAGTTCTAAACAACACCATTTCAAGTGGTCATTTTCGAGGTTCAATTTCTCATTCACCTCTTGCCCGTTTAGAGCTCATGATATACCGTTGGAAAGCTCTTATATCCTAGATTATGTAAACATGTTTCTCATCATTCTAGGCCGAGTTGAAGTGTTCCAAAATCACAGCTCAAGTTGACCCATTCACTAGTTAACACATATGTCAACTTTGCCATTTTCATCAATTTTGTCCAACAATCCCCCACGTGAATGAAATTGAATGTAATAATTTGAATGTGGTGATTACTCTCTACAGTCAATATCTGCATCGGATAAGTAGGTTACCCCCTTTGAACTTTCCTAATAAAGGCATATTTATCTTCCTGACAGATGAGTAGACACGATGTCCTTGAACTCTCTGTCGTTTAGCGTAAGAGATCATATACTTCACACAGATATCAACAAATACGGTTGTTAGGTTCTCATGGTTGTGTTCGTTATGGCCATGAACACCTCCTGGTTTATCATGAGCTCAAGAGAACTAAACCACATAAGTTTCTTTTGAAGCGACCCCACTTCGCTCTCACATAGGTGATATCGTTTGCTCAACTTTGTGAATAGCTTAACCTGATCCATTTTAACCTGATTCATTTTTATGTCATTGTTTGACATCATAGGAATGGTCTCGGGGTTGCCCCTACAGTAACCGCACAAGTTTCATGCAATTAGGTTGTCACATTGAACCTAGATCTTGGGATCTCCAGTCAACTAGGTTGGGTTTTCCTTCACATGACGCCTTAATTATATGGGCTTGAGACCCATTCTTTTTTATGATATTTCAACTTGATCTCTCTTTAACCCTTTGGTTAGCAGATCCGAAGTGTTATCTTTTGACTATACGTAGTCAATAGAAATAATTCATGTAGAGATCAGTTGTTTAACGCATGTGTCGACAACGCATGTGTCGATTTATACCGTTATACATCAAACTATGTGCACTATTAATAGTTGCTTGATTATCACAATGCACACATATTTTAGGCACAGGCTTTGGCCATTCGGGAATATCCTCTAAGAAGTTGCGTAGCCACTCGGCTTCTTCCCCAACTTTATCCAAAACTACAAACTCAGATGCCATGGTGGATCTAGTTATTATCGTTTGTCGTGAGAATTTTTATGATATAGCTCTTCATGATTGGGTTAATATGTATCCACTCGTGCCTTTTGAATCCTTTATGTCGGATATCCAACTAGCATCAGAGTATCCCTCTAACGCGGCAGGTTCTCTTTCATAGTGCAGTCCATACTTACGGGTTTCTTGCAGATACCTTAGTACTCTTACGATTCCCTTCCAGTGGTCTTTCCCTGGATTACTTGTGAATCTACTCAATGTACTAACCGCGAATGCAATATCAGGTCTAGTACAACTCATGAGATACATCAGACTTCCTATCACTCGTGCATATTCCACTTGGTCTATGCTATCACTTCTATTCTTGGATAGATTTTGATTGGTATCTACTGGATTTCTGGCTTTACTAGTATCTTCCGTACAGAATTTGTCCAATATCTTATCCACATAGTGTGACTGGGTTAAGATGATAGCCTTAGCAGAGCGTTTGATTTGGATACCCAGAATCACATCTGCTAGTCCCATATCTTTCATACTAAATTTTGAGTTTAACATTTCTTTGGTATTCTTAACCATCTTATCATTACTCCCCACAATGAGTATGTCATCAACATACAGGATCCTATATCCTTCATTCGTAGTTTTTATGTAGATGCATTTATCGAACTCATTTATTTTGTAGCCGTTTGCTATCATGGAAACGTCAAACTTTTTATGTCACTGCTTGGGAGCTTGCTTTAATCCATAAAACGATTTCATCAACTTATAGACTTTCTGTTCCTGTCCAGGAGATACACAACTCTCAGGTTGTTCCATGTAGATCTCTTCCTCTAGATCTTTATGTAGGAAAGCTGTTTTCACGTCCATTTGATGTACTTCAAGACCCCTCAAGGTGGCGATTGCAAGTATCGCCCTAATGGATGTTATTCTCAACACAAGAGAATATGTATTAAACTAATCAAGTCCTTCTTTCTGTTTATAGCCTTCGATAACCAGTATGGCCTTGTACTTGTCTATTGTTCCATCTGCTTTCACTTTCCGTTTGAAAATACACTTTGATCCTAGTGGTTTAATTCCCGGAGGAAGTTATACTAGTTCCCATGTGTGGTTCTGCAAGATGAACTCAATCGGACTTTGAATGGCCTCTTTCCATAAAGGGATTTCTGGCGTACTTACAACTTGCTTGTAAGTTTGAGGTTCTGCCTCAACCATATAGGCTAAGAAGTCTAGACCGAAGGATTTTTCCAACCTTTCCCTTTTGCTTCTTCTCGGTTGTACTTCTTCTTCATCCTCAGTCTCAACATTTGGTTGACGGTCCAGATGAGGTTCTATTGCCTTAACCTCTTGTTGCAGACCTACTACCTCAACTTCTTGTCGCAGGTCTACTGCCTCAATTTCTTATTGCTTGTCTTCACTGGTCTCAAACTCAGTTTCTAATGCTCTTTTTGATCCTGAACCGATTTCACTTCTTTTACATGAAAATACATGTTCAAAGAATGAAGTGTTCTTTGATTCCAGTATCGTGTTCTTTTGTATTTTAGGATTCCTTGAATCATGTACTATGAATCGATATGAATTGATATGCGAAGCATATCCAATGAAAATTAAATCCACCGTCTTTGGACCTAATTTCTATTTCTTAGGCAGTGGAGCCAGACCCTTAGCAAGGCACCCCCACACTTTAAGGTAGTTATAGGAAGGCTTCCTTCCTTTCCATAGTTCATATGGCGTTTTGTCTACCTTCTTACGGGGTATCTTATTTAACAGGTTATTAGGTGAGAAAATAGTTTCCCCCCACATGTTCTGTGACAACCCAGAACTATTTAGCATAGCGTTCATCATTTTCTTTAAGGTCCGATTCTTACGCTCATCTACTTCGTTTGATTGAGAGTATCGAGGCGTTAACTCATAAATGATTTCATGTTGTGAACAGTACTCACCAAATGGAGCAACATATTCTCCACCAAGATCACTTCTAACCATCTTAATCTTTTTATTAAGTTGGTTTTCGACTTCTTGCTTAAAGATAATAAATTTATCAATAGCTTCATCCTTAGTTTTTAGTAAGTATACATAGAAAAATTTTGAGTGATCGTCGATGAAGGTAATGAAGAACTTATTTCCTCCTCATGTTTGAACAAATTTCAAATCACATAAATCACTATATATCAAGTCAAGGGTTTCGTTGTTTCTTTGCATAGTGTGAAAGAAAATCCTTGTTAATTTTTATTCTACACAAGTTTCACATTTATGTATATGATCGATTTGGAATTTAGGGATGTGTTCCATTTATATTAATCTACACAGCGCTTCGTAGTTAACGTGTCCAAGTCTGGCATGCCATACAGAACATGACTCAATGATATAAGCAGAAGAAACAGATTTTCTTACTATTGTTCATTGCATTGGACTTACAAGAGATATCATTACATTTTCACAACCCATTGGAAATATAACCTCTTTTCACATACATCCCAGATTTGCTCACAACAAATTTCCCAGCGTCGAAGACCACCCTGAAGCCATGTGCATATAGGAAGATCTCTGAAACAAGGTTATTGCGAATGTTAGGCACATAAAGCACATTTCACAGTGTTAGTTCCTTCCCTGACATCATCTTCACGATCACCGTGCATGTTCCCTTACATCAGAAGTGGCAAAATTTCTCATGTACAGCTTCTCTCCATCTTGTAGAGACAGTTCATGGAATGATTCCTTGTTGGAAGAGATATGCCGTGTAGCACCTGTGTCTAGTCACCATTCTCTTGGATTCGAGTCAACCATGTTGACCTCCGATATCACAACACACAGATCAATGTCAGATATGTCTTGTGCTATTGCTTCCACAGCGTTTGCCTCATTCTGTCTGGCCCTCTTTGGCATCTTGCAATCAGAAGACATGTGCCCAGTTTGTTACAGTTGAAGCACTTACCAGTAAATTTGGTATTTTGGCAATGCCTCCTCTGGGTTTCAGCTTTGTCCCAACTTAAGTTTTGTTGCCTTTTTTGGGATTCCTATGGACCTCAATCATGATTTCCCTTGCCACAGAACTGTTGGCAGCGGTGAAGAACTTCTTTGAGGCACCTCTGTTGTCTTCTTCGATGTGAAGTCTAACAATCAGGTCCTCCACTGTCATCTCCTTGCGATTGTGCATCAGATAGTTCTTGAAGTCTTTCCAGCATAGTGGTAGCATCTCGATAATGGCATCCACTTGAAAAGATTCATCTATTTTCATGTTCTCAGCTAGAATCCCATGGATGATTACTCACCACCGTCTTGGCATCAGTCATAGTGAAGTGGAGAAACTGTGCAACCAGGTACTTCTTAGCACAAGTATCTTTACTTTTGTACTTACGTTCCAAAGATAACCACGGTTCCGTTGATGTTTTGGTTGAGTTGTATACAGGTTAAAAAGCATCAGACAACCTATTCATAATAATGTTCTTACAGTAAAAATCAGCATTATGCCACGCATCAATGCTTAGCTGGGTTATAACATCCACATCCTCTCCGCCTATGGGAGGATCTTGTTGCAACAGATGTGCACACTTCATCATAGTGAGATAGAACTTCATCTTTTGTTTCCATGTCTTGAAGTCTGTCCTCGTAAATTTGTCTGGTTCCTCATAGTGGGACAGAGGTATAGGCACGAATTGAGCGTTCACCTCAGGTAGAGCTCCAAACACATTTGAACTGAATGGCATGGTCGATTCAGCTACCTTCGTGGATTCCACAACCTTCACAGATTACACACCCTTATCACTTTCGTCACCCATATCTGTGATCACGAACAATGAAAATGTTAGATTGAATACGTTTACACATAAACAATTAAATCAATCAATCACAATTGGAAACTTGTTAGATCTAATTGTGATGGAACGTGTTTCCACCCCACTTAGTTTGTTTCCACCAAAATCCGATTTGCTCTCATGTGTTCTAAATATAGAACAGAGACAAATCAATTTGTTAATCATTCTGGAGTGTTTCCGTATGAATCTGGATCGATTATCCTTAGAAAACAAGAACGTTTAGAGAAGAAAGAAATTTCATAACCTTAATCTGTTTGACCGTTTGTCAAATCAGATTCAGAGAGCGTCTATGAAAAACTGCAAAACAAATATTGTCTTAAGATTGTTAGATAAGTGTTATTTCATAAACGCAAATTGAGAAATAAAAACATACATCAAACATGCAATACGACGAAGATAGACGAATAGACGAAATATAATAACTTTATTAATCAAACAACTCAACAAAGATACAGATCAGTAGCACTTGACCTGTGATTTGGTATTGGAGAGAAAGAGGAAGTAAAGATTATCGTCGAGGCACGGTAATCCGCTTTCCTTAAGACAATATTGACCCCGTATAGGAAAATTGCTTCCAAGATACAACGACGATCGTAGTCGAACTCAGAACCACGATGCGGAGAGAATCAGAGAAGAATGAACTAGAGAGAGGTAGTCGGGTAGGTGAGTTTTCGCTCTGATTTCGTCTGTAACGAAGTTATGTATTTATAGGCTCAGGGAAGGTCAAAACATAAACGATGAAAAGAAAAGAATTTATTACGGATTTCTTTGTTGGGGAGAAAGGCAAAAAATTTCGAAATATTCTCTTATTTTCTAATTAAGAGATATTTTCTTTTTAATGGCATTTGACCACGTTTTTTTAATTCTGAAACAATATTTGGGAAAATTATTATTCCCAAATAACATAATAAAAATTATAATATTCCCGAAACTTAGTTATTCTGAAAATATTTATTTCCCAATTAAAGTGTGGAAACTCTGTTTATAAGTCTTACGGGCCATGGAAAAAATGTGGCGACCTTCGTGCGCGAGGGACTTGGATGAGTGATGGTATATAAACCATGTGAATCCACTTTGAACGTGAGACTTTTAAGAAATACCAACAAGTGCAAGCAACACAAGTGTTCAGCAACACCATTTCAGGTGGTCATATTCCAGGTTCAATTCACGGCTCAAGTTGTCTCATTCACTAGTTAACACATATGTCAATTTTGTCATTTTCATCAATTTTGTCCAACAAGTATATGTTAAAAAATAATTATATTTATATTTGAAATAAAAATTTACCAAATAAATAATTTTAGTTAGGTTTCTCAAAATAAATTATACTCCAGTTTTTGTTTATCTTATACTTCTCTAGTATGGTTTATTGATCAAGTGAAAGATTAAGAGGGATCAATAAGTTCAAACATGATCGGTGAAAATCTCCATTGCTTCTCTCAATTAGATCAGGTGAGTTTCTTATTCATCTCATGTTTTCTGATCACTTTGTTTTTGTTGTTGTTTACCATTGTTATTGAATATTTAGGAAAACTTATATGAAATTATATTGTTGTTTCTTTTCTAACTTATTATTTCAGTACTAGTTTGAACTTATTCTTAATTTTGTGTTAATGTTTTACTGTCTATCTATGTTCAATCAATTTTTATATTTTCCTCATTTTTCTTCAAATTTAAAATTATTGTATTAAAAATCCTGAAACTGTACTTGTTTAGTTGTTACAAACCTATTCATAATATAAGTTATTGTGGTGTTGTTGTTGCTGTCCCTTTAAGTTTTATTTGTGACTGTTTTTCGTGAGAGTTAGATTAAGTGCCTTCTTTAACTTAATGATAATCAGTCATATAATTTATGTAGTTATTTAATTTATGAACGGTATATACTTTCTTCTTGATCTTCGCAATTATACGATAATATGTGTTAGTATAGCCATATGTATTTAAGAAATACATACGCAACAATAACATATATTACAAGCAATAATATAC
The DNA here is from genome assembly GCA_963920655.1 of Geranium rotundifolium. Classification (NCBI taxonomy): domain Eukaryota; kingdom Viridiplantae; phylum Streptophyta; class Magnoliopsida; order Geraniales; family Geraniaceae; genus Geranium; species Geranium rotundifolium. Next base: position 16,301,654 of record OY987314.1, read on the forward strand.
AAACCAAATATTTAACTAAAAATAATTTAACTCAATTACGATTTGGATTGTATTGTTTTCACAACCCTTAATTACATATACATGTTAATGAGTTACACATTGTATTATCATTTTTGTGTGTGATATTCTTCTACAACTAAATATCCGATCTCATCATCTTGTTAAATATGTAATTTCTAGGTAAAGATAGTATTTCAGTATAATCTATTAAGAGTATATTTAACTTATTTTATATTTATTTATTTTTAAATATGTGTTTGGATTAGAGAGGAACCGACAAAATGTCTTGTGATTGCTATTTTTCACCTTGTGTAGGTTGATCATGATATTGCTTATGCCTTTTGTTCATATATAAATTATACTTGCATTGCATTATATGGAAAATCAAGAAAATCAATCAAAAGAAAATGATACACCATCGAGTAGTATTCAATCTCCTCAAGAAATTTATAATTCCTCGTTGCCAATCAACAATCAAGAAATTTTCTAGGAAACTATTCCTCTTGCTCCGACTACAAATACAATTGTTCGTACAAAGAGAAAAAGATATGTAGTTTGGAACCACTTCACGAAGAAAGTTATAAATGAAGAAGAGAAGGCTATATCCAACAATTGTAAAGATAAACTCGGAGGTAGATCCAAGAATGGTACATCTGCATGAACATTTTAAGAGGTGTCCAAGGCAAACTGTCAGAGATATCTGGCAACATGTTTTGGTTACTGAACAAAGTAAAAAAGGATGGAAAAGTTCTTGTAAACAATTATCATTTTGATCAAGATGCTTCCAGAAAAGATCTAGCTCAAATGATTGTTCTACACGAGTACCCTCTTTCAGTGGTTGAACATCATGGATTTCAAAAGCTCACAATAAATATTCAACCATTATTTAAGGTTCCTTGTCGAAGCACAATAAAGAATGATATCATGAATATTTATATGGGGTAATTCCATGTCAGTACCCCAAGTTTGCCTTATTTCGAATTCAGTTCTCAAATTTGAAACATTTTTTGCCAGTACCTTAACAATTTTTAAGTCACAATTAGGGTAACAAAGGTTAAAAATAACAGAATTTGTGTGCAAAAAGTCCAAAATGCCCTCACCGTATAATTTATGTGATAATTATTTTTAAAATATGAAATTACTATTAGACCCTCCATTGAATAATAACGTGTACAATTATTTAAAGGACACATCTGTCATTTTAAGTCAATAAATAAAATTAGCATGTGAAATTACAATTTTCCCTTCTTCAACCTCAGCCCTATTCTTCAACCACGCAGATCTGGTTGGGTTTTTTGGCCTTAAATTCATCGTCGTCGAGCTCACATTCTTCAACTCTCTTCTTTTATCTGCTTCCTCTCGCCGCCACAAAGAAGCATCTCCGCCCCAGGACCATCACCTCCACCTCCGTCACAGTATCAGCCCGAGTCCGACCAAGCTCCACACTTCAAATCGTCAAAAACCCGACCAAGCTCAACGCTTCAGATCGTCTCGCCGCCAGCGAGTTAAGGTCGCCCACCTTCAGTTCGGCTCGTCAGTGCAGTCTCCAACAACCGGCGCATCTAGCCGCCGCCGCCGCGAGCCACTGTTTACCGCCCAGAGGCTGGTAGAAGCCCCGTACTTCCCGCGAGCTTGCCGATTAGGGCCTATGTGCATGAGATACCAAGGAAGTTCACCTACGATTTGCTTTGGTTGTATGGCGATACTTATAAGCAGACCTTTAATCTCATCTCTAATGGTAGCCCCGTGGATCGATTGATCGAGCATGTAATATGGAAACTGAGTTGTTTATACTCTTATCATGCCGCTGGAAATGGAAGAATCAAAGTAGATTTAAGCAATTTTTGAATTTCTTTTGTTTCTAAAATATATGGTTTTGAGCAATTGTTAAATTAGTTTTGTTTCTGAATTTATTTATTTTTTTAACTTGTCATTTGAAAAGACTAATATATTCTTGAGTCATAACATTAGTTTATTGCTTAAGTAGGGTAAAATAGTCTTTTCATATTTACCTATTAAATTATCAAGTTGAAAATTAAGCATTAGGGGCAGTTTAGACTTTTTGCATGTCAATCCTGTTATATTTAACCTCCGTTACCTTAAGTGTAACTTAAAAATTGTTAGGGGTATCGATAAAAAAAAGCTTCAAACTTGGGGTACTTATTTCGAATTGAGGCAAACTTGGGGTACTGACATGGAATTACCCTTATTTATAAGTATGAGAAGGCGAACACCTTAAAGTTATTAAGGAAAAATGAAGGAAGAATTGCTATGACTACTGATATGTGGACATCGAGCAACCAAAGAATGGAGTTCATGGCAATCTCAGCACATTTCATTGATAACAACTGGAGCATACAAAGCAAAATCATGAGGTTTGTTTATGTGCCTTGTCCACATACTTCAGATGTCCTCTCCACTATTTTATTTGAATGTATGTTAGATTAGAATTTGGATGGAAAGTTATCCACAATTACTGTAGACAATTGCACCACTAATGATGCTACCATTAGGAACTTATTGGAGAAGATTCCCACCAGCTCACTTTTATTAGATGGCCAACTACTTCATATGAGGTGTTGTGCGCACATACTCAATTTGATTGTGCAAGATGGATTGTCAATTATCAGTCAAGGCATAGAGAAGGTGAGAGATAGTGTTGCTTTTTGGACTTCGAGTCCAAAGAGAGTGCAAGAATTTGAGGAGCACGCACGTCAATTAAATATTCCAAGTACTAAAAAATTATGTCTTGATTCTAAAACACGATGGAATTCAACTTATCTAATGTTGAAAGTTGCATTGATATACAAAGAAGTATTTATGCGATTTGAATTTCGAGAAGAGTTATTTAAGTGTTGCCTGACAAACAATTATTGGAATGTAGCTGAAGAGGTGTGCAAGAAACTATAAGTTTTTACATTGTGACTGAGAAGTTTTCAGGTACCAAGTATCTTACGGTAAACATTTTCTTTCCTCAAATATGTGAAATTAGATTGTCGTTGTCTTTATGGAAATCTTCTCTATCTGAAATGATAAGGTCCATGGCATGTAAGATGTCAAGTAAGTTTGAAAAGTATTGGACTACGATTCATGATATTTTGAGTGTTGCTGCAGTTTTGGATCCTCGGTTTAAGATGAAATATTTAGAATTTATGTTTCCTAAGCTTTATGATGCTGATTTTGCATTAGAGATTGACAAGGTAAGGACACTTTGTTTCAAACTAGTTTATCAGTATAAATCTAGAGATTCAGCAAAACAAACACATCATGAAATGCAGTAGATGAAGTATCTTCTTCTCATATGCCAAATCATGACATCTCGAAGCTATCAATTGGTACAATATCCGCATTTGATTTTTTTTATTAGTGAATGAGATGATATACTGACAAAGTTTGAATTTGAAAGTTACTTGGAAGAGAAAGTCATACCACGGACTGGAGATTTTGATATCTGTGTTTGGTGGAAAACAAATGGGTTCAAGTGGCCAAGCTTACAAAAAATAGCTAGAGATATATTAGTTATCCCGATTTTAACGGTAGCTTCTGAGTTTGCTTTTAGTACTAGGGTAGATGGGTAAGCCCTCATCGTAGTAGACTTCGTCAAAATACATTAGAGGCACTTATGTGTGCTCAAAATTGGATATTGAAATAAATAAAAGGTAGATAAATCGTTTTATGTTACTTATTTCCTTTAAATTCTTAACAATGCAATGCACTTACTTTCTTCTGAAATATTTTTACGTAAAAACAAGTTTTTTGAAGATGGACGTCTATAAACGATTGATTATGATCAAGGTGAAGATGAGGTATATCATTACCATATTTTCTTTTCAATTATTTCTTGTAGTCTTATTCATATTTTGACATTGTTTATATTCATTTCAGGAAAAGAACGTGATATACCAACAATACAATCGCTTTTGACATTTTCTAAAAGCATAGTGTTAATGTCATTCTCTCGTTACAAGGGCACACATCTCTCCTTGTTCTTTATATAAACCAATTTTGTATTAAAGTATCATGTGAGTTCCATTTATAGTTGTATTGGGATATTTTTTAACTTGTGAGTTGTGATGTATGAATTTTTATGTTTATTTCCTCTCCTTGTTATTAATCATTGTAATTTTGTCTTACTATTCCACTCCATCAAATTGTTCTGCATATAACATGTCATTGGTAATGCATTTTAGTTTACATGTCTTTTTAATTGGCTTACATTGTTTTATTGATACTTGATTTTTGTGTTACGGTGGAAGAAGTGACCAGCGACATCTTGGCCAACTTGCTAGACTAATTGGATGTTGTGGTAGTATTTTTCATAAAATTATAATGAACCAAAAAATCGATTTACGATGCTGCAGTAGTTGTTTCCTTAAAATTAGAATAAGCTTAAGCTCTGAACTAATTTATGTTTGTTTTATATTTCATACATATTATTATGTTTATCAGAAGATTCTACGTTCTTAAGTTTCTAGCAAAATGATGCTTTGATACACTTATATTTTATTGCATAACTATCTTGCTATTTGTATATAAAATAAATTGAGTGACGATCAAATCTAGAACAGGTTAAAAAAGAATTGGAAGAACGTTTGATTTCGGGACGGGTCCGAGATTTACAAATTACCCGTACCTGTCGGAGCGGGTTTTGGGACGGGTTAGAAAGAAATATGTCGGGATATGGGACGAGAATAGTAATAATAATAATAATAATATAGCTGATAGAAGGGAGCTCCCGATCAATCATGTGCCTCGCACCAGAAACGTTTTGTTCCGGTGCATGAGAGCATCAAATGCGTGCATGTCTCATCCCTCCTTTGGTCGCAAAGAACGCACCACCACTGGTCGATCGCGATCGGGACATCTCTCTTAATCAAAACATCATTCGTCGGTACTCAAACCTGAAGGAAAAGCCACTAAGAACTCTGACAGTTTGTGTGGGACCGACATGCTCCATAGTCTGTTTGCCCAGTCCACCGGCTTTCCTGCCACTTGCTCTGTCGGCATCTCGACACCCTTCTTCGCCGAAAACCCACGTCTGTCGTGAATCCAGAGAATGGAATCATGTGTGCCATCCATCGATCTAGTGGTACACAATGCTATCAGCAACTCCGCTAACTCTTCATCTTCCCTTGATGGTAACACCCCTCTCAAGGGTACGGGCCAACCTCTTGCTACGAAGCATCCTACACCGAGTGTCTTGGGGAGGTTACACATCGAAACAGTCTCTGGAATCTTGTCCTAAGGCAGAAATCTCTCAACCAGTAGTCTTCCCATAAATAAATCTCCCTCCCGTCTCCCAGTCTCCACCTAGCACATCCTGGTCTCAAGATCCTATGAAAAGTGGGGAAATTAGACATACCAAGAATGTTCTACATCGCACTCGACCCGTGCAGCTCAAGAACGGCAAGGTGGAAAGTTCCCAAGTCATCATCTCCCAGCCATACTTAGCACAAAGCACCCTCTTCCATAGTGGATTAGGCTCTAACATGAACCCCCATCACCACTTCAATAATATGGTATTGTTCCTTACTTCTAGGTTTCTGATGCCTAGTCCTCATGTCTTCTTTGGCCAGCATACCACGAGATTTTAATCTTGCTCTGTTGGGAAAAATTTTGTCTAATCTCGACTGTTTGTTGAATCGACTTTGTAAAGCAAAGTTTTTGGACAACCTCCTTCCTATCTACCTCTTCGGGATCAAACCCGAGCAGTGTGTGGCATAGTACTATAGTGGCACAAGAGGTGTTCATAATAAATCGAAGATGGAGAGTCAATTTTTGACATATATCTATAGCAAATCGGTTGTGGCTTCATGCTATTGATCCATCAATCAATTCTAATACGAGGTCTAAATTCTTGCTCTGATTTCTTACTTATTCCGTCATGGGAAGTGCGCTTAGGATCTTTTAGTGGTTGATGACTTGTTAAATTTGAGAGACGTTCATCCTATCTAATCAATCCTGCATGGTAATGTTTTATATATGGATGTCTAGTTCTATTTTCTAAAGCTGTCAGGGTTTTATTCTATTACGAGTGTCTATAAGTGCATTCATGAACCCAATGTTCGATGGACCGATTACCAAATTAGAAGAAAAAGTGGAAGATTTGAGTCCCTCACAAGATTAGGAACTATTTTTGGTGCATTTCAACTGGAGAGGCCAGTTCGGTCCTGTTTGATTAAGAGAGGAATGCCCTTATATGTGGTTCGCCCAATGTCTGATTCTATTGAGCAGACGATCACGCATGCCATGTTTGAGTGTAGTAGTGTTGGCATGTGTTGGGAAAAGTTGGGAATTGATATCTCCTTGGTACAACGCAAATATGCTTTAGCAAGGTTCTCGACTATCTTTGACTTCTGTCCTCTAGGTAGGGCTGAAAGAATTCATGGGTTCTAAATCAATAAACCTCATGCAGTTTAACTATGGATTCTTGAAAAACTCTTAAAGATCATCATGTGAGATTGAATTTTCAGCAAATAAAATTCATGGAAAAATTCTGAAAATACCTTTTTCCTTTGATTAAATCACCGAGCACACAACTTTGTACTCTCTAGAAGTAATCCACACAAACAAGATTTTTGGAGCTCCAAACTTCTTCAACACTTTTTGCTAGAAAGTAAGAGAAAAAGAAACAAAATTGGAACAGAAGAAGTTAGAGAGAGAGGGACGAAATGGGGGAGGATTTTCGGCAAAGTGGGAGAGAAAAAATTGGAAAAATAATTGAAAAAATCAAATTCTTTTAATTTTTTATTTTCAAAATTATTTTCCCTTTTTAAATCCCATAATATCTTAATTATAATTACAAATAATTATATTAAGAATGGGCTCAAACCCCCATTTAGCTAAACCTTAATTAAACCCATTTACATTGTGTTCTAATTAAATGGTTTAGCTAGACCGGTCCATCTCCCTCAAACCGATTTTTGGTTTAAACTAATTCACTCCGATTTAACTAAACCGAAAGGCAAATTTTTCCCGATTTTCTTACTAACTTTTCAAGTCCCTTTTGCTATACCTTGCTTAATTTGTGTGACCCTCTAGGCTCACGGCCCGTTGGCAGACTAGCAAAATTACTATTTTTCCCTTTTCATCATAAGTGACCTCTAGCAAGACATTATGATTAACCAACGTCCATGAATATCGATGATTCGATTTAACCTCTTATCGTCCATGTCACTATCCTTTTATCACCCGATATCCAGATTGATCATAAGACATAGAACCATATCCTTATTTAATCAAACAAGGTTTCTCGATATCTAAGATGACTGAAAACTGATGCAAAGTATCTCCCATATGGTCATGAGATATCTTTTAGTCATACTCATGAAGTGGCCTAAACAGATATCATTCTCATACCAGAGTATGAGGGATAAATCCCTTAGCCGTCTTTCGAGTTCACTCATGTAACTTACACCTAAGCCGAATAAAGCCCTTATGGCTACCCTTTTACAGACAACATTAGACTAGGTCAAACTTAGATACTTACTATACAGTGATCACAAAGACTCCTCGATCTAAGGATAAAATGACAAACTACGATACGTGAGATGCTTATGACAACATCTATGCTACATGCTCACCATCGGGACATCCGATATCATCTCCATGATGATATGCATGATCTAACTACGGTACTACCTTGCCATGATCAGTAGAGCGTATCATAAAGAGTGAGCCTCATACTGATCGCTTCTTAATGAACCTTAATTGATCATGAACTCATTAAATGTAATTCTTTCTGATCTACAGTTCTTCCTTTAGTGATGACACACAATGATATAGATCAAATTACGTCTAATATATCACTACAACACATTAGTAATATAATGTCGTTTTATTTCTTCAAAATTATGATCAATCATTACATACAAATAAACTTACAACACTGGACTAGAGCACAACCCTAACAAGAGCATCACAAATTGTTTTTATTATGTTAAACTTTGTGGAAAGCTCAGAACGCTTAGGTTTGTAAGGATGAGCTGTGACCACACAATGACATCGTAGGGACTGGAATGTTGTTCATGCTGTTAGCTTGGATCAGGTGAGACTAAGGTATGTAGCTCAGTGGTTTCCTCCAAACAAAGGTATGCTAAAGGTGAATGTGGACGGGGCAATTAATAAATATCATGCTAGTATAAGATAGGTTTCTTGGTGAGAGACGGAGTGTGAAAAATTATATTTCTAAATTCCTAGGGAGTTAGATGTTGGAAAAATTGTACAATTAAATACAAAATGGCTAAGTTAATAAGTGTATTAACTTGTGACTACGTCAACGTGAGCCTTGATTCGGAATACCAAGACTCGTCATAGAATAATGTGAAATATGTTTACATATTATATGAAATGAGATCTTTCCAACGATATATCAAAAGCGTGAATGAGAAATTGAACCCTAAGCCCGCCACGTTTAGTTGGGCTATAAATATGACCCAACAATAAGAATTTGAATTTAATTTTCAATTAAAAAAAAAGATAAAACGTGAAAAAGCCATTAATAATTATATTTCCATTCAGAAAAAAATTATGGAAAATCCTATTTTCCAAAAAGAATGATTTGGTAAGTTATTTCATTTCTTGTCTTCTAAGTTTTAAGTTCTTTCCCTAAGAGTATTTTTTCCTAAAGAAAAAATATTTTCTTAGTAGAATTATATTTTCCTTATAAATATATTTTCCAAGAAGGAGGGATTATTTTCTTCTATAAATAGAGAAAAATTTCTAGAGAAAAAACACACCAAGAACCCCAGCTGTCGAACCTCTATCAAATTCATTCCTCCTCAATTACTCTCTATAGCTCGGTTAGAGTTCGACTTCGATCGTCGTTTTATCCTAGGAGCAAATTGTCCATACGGGACAATAATTGTCTTAAGGAAAGCGGATTACCGTGACTCATTGATATTCAATTCCCGTCTCTATCAACCATTCTTGTACAGGTTCTAGGTTCTATAATATTTATACTATTATTCTTATTGTATGATTATTATTAATAAAACTGAGGTATTATTTTAATTGTGTTTGTATCATGTGATTTGCTTGTTTCCCTCTTGCATGATTGTTCGATTTAATTATTTAATTATTCGATTTACGTTTATGGACTAACATATTATCTAACAATCTTAAGACAATTATTTTGTAGTTTTTCCATAGACGTTTCTAACTAGACGAACAGGGGGCTTGGTGGGAAAAATCCGATTTGGTATTAATCAAACAGATTCGATGAAACGGTTTACTCGAAATTTTCTTAATATATCTTCCTGATTATTTTTGGTTAATATATTTTGTTTCCAAGTGAAAATTGCATGAAAGATTAACACAATGAACATGAAATTTGTTTTGGGAATAATCATATTTGATTATTATTTTTAATTTTTATTTTTCAGAGCATTTGACAAGAATCGAAAAGCTGTCCAAGAAATTTCTGCGCCGTCGACGTTTATGTTTTGCTCCTAACGAAGCACTTCTTGTCAGAATCAATTTTTGACCAAAACTAAAAAGTTGTAGAGGATGGAACGAATAATCCAAAGAAATTAATTTTAGATTTTTGGAATATCTGTAGCCCCCGCTACACCCTCCGTACAGTAACATGACTGAAAGTGACAGGGCTGAAAGTTATCGATTAATTCTTCATTATAAGTTTGATTATTATTTATGGATTAATGGCTTATCTAATGAGATTATATCTATATGTTGTGTAGAAATTCATATACGATGAACAGATTAAATACATATTTGGAATCATCTTGATAAGAATTCAACGGATCATGTGAGAAGACATGCAAATAAAGAGACAAGAGGATGAGAGTGATCTCTTGAAGAGAAAATAAACATGTACAGAGATAAGTTTGTTTATCCCTTATATTTTACACACGTACTTGATTTGTGTGTTTAGATATCAAGCATGAGATGATTTTTGTATGTATGTAATATAGATACTCACACACTTATAAGATTACAAACATGAGATGCTAATTTTTATATGGTTATATGCTAAGATTAGTATGATTCTTTGTAATATGTATATAATCGTTATTATATTTGCGAGCATAAGATACTAATATATATGTTGATTGATAGTTTATATGTATGATGTTCATACATTAAGAATTTGATCGTCAACGTAACAATATGCATGCAGAGATTATTTGTTTATGAGATATGTATATGCCTTGAATAGTGAAGAAAAATCTCATCTAATATGTGTGTGATTCATATATATATATATATATATATATATATATATATATATATAAACATGTCCCAGTGAGTTATATATTAAAATGTATGTGTGTTTAAAATTAACATTAACATGGTTTTATAATGAGATATGTAGATGTGTATATGTATGTGTGCTAAGAACAAGTAGGCATGCTTATAGATCTACAAATGTGTGTGTATACATTTATATATATGCTAAGGGTGTATAACACATGCATGCATATTATTATATTATAAATGAATATATGAATAGTGAGATATAAGTATATGTATATGCCAAATTTACTACATGATTATATGTATTTGATGTTGTAAATTTAATGCATGAATTTTCACATGAATTGAGATTATTTGATTTGACAGAATTGGTCAAAAAAGATGATGACCTAATTTATTCAATTGATGAATATAATGGTCTAGTGTTGCTCGATGCATGATTAGTCGATTCTGTTTCCTTTTATGGAATACGTAAGAACGATTCAATCAATGTTGTTATGTAATCGATTTGTTTCCAAGTGAAACACGTAAAGACGATTAACATAAAGCATTGATGTGAGCTTCTGAATCGGTTTGATTCCGTTTTGTTTGTAGAACACGTAAGGGAAAATTGAATCAGGTTCCAACGTATTGGAACACGCTGTTTGTGTGGGGGAACTACGTTTCTTACAAGCAAAAATATGTGTTCTGTGTAGTGGAAATAGATTCTCTATATTGTGGAAATATGTTCTAATAGCACGAGATCTAACTATTCAAACTTTGTTGATTTGAATTAATGTTTTATGTGAATACATTAATTAATTAAATCTAATGTTTGAATTTATGTTGTCTCAGATATGAGTAACGAAAGTGTGAAAGTTGCTGAATCTTCAAAGAATCTACGAATGCAACTGAATCTTTTATTCGAGCCGGTTCAAACGATTCTGATGCTCAACTTGACATGAAACACCAGATGACACTTGTGCTTATGTCCCACCTTGATAAATCTGAGAAGGTTGTCGGGATAGATGTTAAGACATAACGCTGCCAGCCAATATGTGGCTAACAAGGTGAAGGTCTAGAGGGATCCCACAAAGGGCAAGAAACCTTAAGGAGGCGTTGCCATGAAACCCAAGATTAATGGGAAGTACTTTAATTGCAACAAGAAAGTGCTTATGTCTTTCGAATGCATGATGCTGAAGAAAGGGAAAGAAGCTTAAAGCTGACGTTATATCATTGACTATGTTAAATATCTGTATATTGTTAACTCACTTAAATATTTGTACAGTAGAAACAAGTTCATGGATTTTAGAAAAACGTTCTACTGAAGGTGGAAACACGTTCCATTTATAATGGAAATACAAATCAAGCAGTTTCCAATTATAATGATGACAAATATATACTACTTAAGAAAATTATTCAATAGAATAATATGGTCTTAATTATTATATATCGTGATGTTAAGTCAATTTGATTCGATTCATAGATGAACACGCACGAACAAATTGAAAGACTCCAATGTTAATTTTGAATAACATGGTTTCTACGAGAAAAATGCAAATTGATTTCTTATGATCCAACTCTAGACGAGAGTACAAAATAACGTATTGAACAGTATCAAATGCTTTAACTGATACACGGAGAGTTTAATCTATGCATAAACGTGTATGAACGATCATTTTAAAGACTATTAATTAATCGATTATACGATAAATGTAAAATAGATTAAACAACGTATATGTTTCTTTGTGAAACACGTGAGATCAACATGTATTGAATTTGTTGATTGGAGGTCGGTATGATCCATCATGTTCAAGAACATAAAAGGATAAACCGAATAATCTTTGTGATCAACGAAAACACGTTACGAAAACACATGTGAATAAATTGAATGTTCTCAATTATTCATCTAGAATGTGTGGAATCAAGTTAGAAAAATTATTTTCATTACGGGAAAACGTTGAGTTGTCTAAACTTGATATGAGAAATTGAAATTAAACATTTTAATTGATCAATTTCATAAAAGTATTTTTTGGAAAAGAAGTAATTCTGCGAAATATCACTCATGTATCGAACATTCGCAAGAGAATTGTGTCCGGAAACCCCTTAACCTCATAATGCGCTAAGATGGTGCAAGGCTGGAATAAATTTTGACTAATTAAGGTATGTGGAAAAATGAATAAATCATTTCACGCAAGTCCAAATGGAGGAATAAAATAAGAGGGACACTTCTTATTTTTATTTCAATAAGTCATTTATGGATGACATGTAAACTTGGAAAAGTTAACTACGTAGCGCTGCGTAGGTTAACAAATGTAGAATCCATAAATTCTAAGTGTGAATTTATGAGAAGTCAAAAATCAACGAGATCTTCTTTCCTTATGTCATAAAGAAAAACGTCTAATTTAACCTATGATGGGATGTCACGATACATGTGGGAGGAAACTGTGTGTCAGTCAATCACTTTTTAAATAAAATAACCCCACAAGAAATCAGACAAGATACTGTAGGAATTATGGAAATGAAACGAACCTTCCAATAATTGTCTAAGAATGTGGGGGTACCTTGCTAAGGTAACAACCCTCTACAAAAGAAGATGGAAATAGATCTAAAAATGTTGGAAGGTAACAACATTTCCATTGCATATGCTTTGCATAGTGGTATCGATTATTGGTGTATGAATATAACAAATTCTGAAATACACAAGAACACGATAAGTGGATCAAACAATTTTAATTCTTTGAACATGTGCGTCTATGTAAAAGGGAATCGTAAGAGTACTAAGGTGTTTACGATAAACCCGTAACTATGGATCGTACTATGCAAGAGAACCTGCCGTGCTAGAGGTATAATTTTATGCTTGTTGGATATCTAATGTAAAGGATTCCGAAGGCAATAGGAGAAACATCTCAACCCTAGCAAGAGGAGATGTGTGATGGAAATTCTCACGACAAACGATAATAATCAGATTAACATTTAAATCTGAGTTTGAAGCTTTGGATAAAGCTGTGGAAGAAGCCTAGGAGCTACGTAACTTTCTAGAGGATATTCCTAAATGGCGAAAGCTTGTGCCTAAAATTTGTGTGCATTGTAATTACCAAACAACTATTTGTAGTGCACAAAGCTTAGGGATAACGGTAAAGATCGACACATGTGTCGTCGACATAACACCGTTAGACAACTGATCTCTACGAGAAATTATCTATGCTGACTCGATAAGGTCAAAAGGTAATATTGTGGATCCGCTAACCGTTAGGTTAAACAAAGATCAAGTTGATAAACATCGAAAGGAATAGGGCTCAAGCCCATATAATTAAGGCGTCATGTGAAGGAAAATCCTACCTAGTTGACTAGAGATCCCAAGATCTAGGTTCAAAGGGACAACCTAATTGCATGAACCTTGTGCGGTCACTGTGGGGGTAACCCCGAGACCATTCCTATGATGTCAAACAGTGACACAAAAATGGATCGGGTTAAGCTATGCTCTTAATGATACTTTGTGCATCACAAAGTTGAGCAAAAGATATCACCTAAGTGAGAGCGATGTGGGGTCGCTTCAAAGGAGACTAATGGGGCTTAGTTCTCTTAAATGATAGCATTTGTGCCCTAGTCCAATTGCTATTAGCCTGT